>VDFB02168118.1:28357864-28516265 GCA_007258455.2 Sequoia sempervirens
AGTTTAAAACCATTACTACACATCTAACCAACACTCAAAAGGTTATGCCTCAAACTCTTCACATAATATACATCATCAATGTTGTGCACTTCATCAAAACTAATTGAACCTTTCCCACAAATCTTAGCTCCTGAATCATCACCAAACATGACTAAACCACCATCATATTTTTCAAGTCTAGTGAACTTACTCTTATCTCTAGTCATCTGATTAGAACATCCACTATCAATTACCAAATAGTCATCTTGTCTTGTATGAAAATTTGTAACCAAAGTACCTTCCATCTTATTCCTTTTATTCTCTAGAGCCTTCTTGCTTGCACATTTTCTAGGGTTAGAAGATACAAATTTACTTTCCAAAGCTAAGAATAAGCATTCACTACCATCAACCTCATTTTCATATTCATCATCAAAGATTCTAGCTTGTTATTTAACATAGTACAACTTCTTGTATTTCTTATCCTTTCTATCTTACCTTTATAATCCATATTCTTTTTATGTATAGCTCTATCTGAGCATCTCAAAGCATAATGACCAATATTACCACAACTGAAACATTTAAAGGGAAACATACCTTTATACTTTCCAGTACATTTCTTCAACTTCTTGGTGAAATTCGCTTCCAACTCATCAGAACCATCACTCTCCAAATCATCTTCAATCTTCATTTCCTTAAATTCCATTTCCATCTTTTCTTCCTCCTTGTCTTCTTTCCTAAAATTTCTCATCTCAAATTATTGTGAGGTGTCGAACAACTATTCTTTAGTGTAGTTTTTAGGATCATACATTTCTTCAATAACAAAGATCTTATCACTGTAGCAATTTGGTAGTTTGATTAGGATCTTCTCAATAATATCTTTATCGGTCAGCTTTCCCCCTTGATTCTTAGCTTCATTTGTTGTCATCTCAACCCTCTAAAAATAACTAGTAAATTCTTCACCCTCTTCCATTCTCATATTCTCATATCTTCACACTGTTAGCTTCTTTCTCAATATTACTCTTTCATTTCCTTCATACTATTCTTCTAACTTCTTCCAAACATCATGAGCAGTATCTAAGGAAAGAACCTTAGTTTGTTCAATTTTAGATAAAGCACTTTAAATCACATACATCACTTTATCATTCTCCTCATAAGCAGAAACCTCATCTACAGTAGTAGGACCATTAGTCAAAGCAACATACTTCGTCTCAATAGCCTTTCAGGTCTTGTAACCAAGAGAAACAATGTATCCTCTCATCTACACTTTCCAAACACTGTAATCAGATCCATAAAACATAGGGATCACCAACTTATGCACCATTGGATCTTCCTTAAGCGGTTAATCTCTACAACAAGGAACTAGAGCTCTGATACCAATTGTTAAATAGACGCAGAACAAATGAGACAGGGGGTGAATTAGTTGTCAAAAAATTCAAACTTAAACTCCATCACTTATCAAATACACAATCACACTAATATATTATTAAGTATGAGCATGAAACACAAATAATAGAAAGTAAAATCAACACAGTGAACACCAAATTTTTACATGGAAAACCCATTCAGGATAAAACCATGGTGAGGGTTAAATCACAATATAAAAGGATTATATAAATGAATACAAATGCTCACTACATATAGATACAAAAGAGAACAAAATATCCATCACAACAATTAACACACATCTGCAACCTTGAATAAAGGATTGTAGAAACTAGCTCACTACCTTCAGGAATCCAACACAATGACAAACTTCTGCCTCACTTCGTCAATTTGCATCACACTATCATACAACTCTTCACAATTTGTCTTGCATTTATACCATCTTCAACCTTAGAACCTTTCTCCAAGGTCGTCCATAGAAACCTCATTTCATAAATTCAAATTAGGTCAACAACTCAACATTCCCCTAGTGGAAAATAATATGAGTGGACCAATAAAACATTTATCCAAGAGAAAAAGATAATGTCTCGAATCAACCACAAGCTTTTGTAATTATTCAAATGAAGTGTGGACACCAAGTCGACCAAACCTAATGAAAACAAAAATGAACATTGATGTACACACTTCACAACAAGAATATGGCATGCCAAGACCACAACACACTTCATTATGCATGATAACACATCTCATATTCATTTAGATACATCTACAACAAGTGCAACAAACTTCAAACAATGAACACCTTCCACTAGTCCATCCAAACTTTTCAAACACACACACCAACACTGAAAGATGACTTCCAAATCACCAAATCTCAAACTTCTTTACTAGAACCTAGAGAACACCATCACAAGACATATCCCAAATATGAAAGATCTAAAACAAAACAATGGAGGACTATGGAGAAGAAATATTTCTCCCAATCCACAGAAGACCAACTCTACCAGAACAATTCACACACCGGTGAACATAACTTCCACATACCATCAAACTAGAAGATAAAACTCAAGAGATATCACCATGATACCACCAATAGCACACCTTTAGATCTACACAAGGATAGGATCAACACAGGATAAATTCATAACACATATCGGAGAACATTCTGAACACACTCATCACTCTAACTTCTCTTTATTATTTTTCTCAAAAGAACTTGGAAACTCACCAATTCAGCACATCTGCATTGTCATAAAGATAGATTCATGTACTCACAACATCTTAGTAGCATCTCAACTATACATGTACAATCTACAACATTTGAACTATGTTGACATCAATAACAACATTAATGACAACACCACAAAACTAGCTCATATTTGTAACACAAATGAGGTGTATTGGAAATGAGATGGAAAGCCTCTCATTTATAGAAATGAGAGGGGATAAATCAAGGGCCAAGATTGAATGGTTGATGAAGGGTTGAGATTGAAAGAAGTATGAGGTTGAGATCAAGGAATCAAGATCGATTAGAATTGTGAGAAGTGTCACAAGATGGAAAGGGGTGAAATGGGGAGATGTGCTCACACATGTGTGAGCACACATTGGAAAGAGAGGCATTAAATGTGTGTAAATGATAGGGTGTCTTGTGTAAGAGATAGTGGTGGTACATGAGATGTCACACATGTGTGAGAAGAGGCTAGAATATAGTCTATGGAACTTGTCACTTTGTGACAAGTTTTGGGAGATGTGTAGGAATTTAAAATTAGACGATAATGATAATGGAGATTACAAATGAATATCAATGAGTGAAGAAATTAAGTTTATATGAGTTCTATCTCAAGATTTTGGTTAGAATTTTCCTCAAGATGCATAATATGGGGTCATAGTGGCATATTAATGATGATATAAAGGACATAAATGCAAGAAGGTCCAAAATTCAATGTGAAAGTGTAAATAATTATACTTTACAACATTAAATTAAGGTTAAATTAGGTCTATTTAGCTCAAAAGGGCCCAAAATCCCATGTGAATGTGTACAACACATTACAACACTAGATTAGGTCCATTTAGTTTACAAGCCTCCTAAATTTAATGTGAAGGTGTAAATAAATACACTTTACAATAGTAAATTAAGGAAAAGTTAGGTTTATTTAGCTTAAAAAGGGCCCAAGACCTAATGTGGATGTGTAAAACTCATCACAACACTAGATCAAGGTGATATCAAGTCCAATTTATCATTACACTAGATATGATTAAACAAGGGTAGCTTGAGGGTTACTCATAGCTAAGTTATTTGATTATACTAGATAGCTAGGGGATTACTCCTCAAATTTATTGTCCATTAAAGGGAGGGAACTTGTACATATACTTAGTGAGTAGAAATACACTAGAGTTTGTAAGAAAATTGATAGGCTATTTCTGGGGTTAAAGATTACCCACTAGAGGAAATAAATATATGCATAGATTATAGTGGCCTTAAGTCAAATTGAGCTTCAATAGTGTAAGTGATTAGAATGACTATCACTTGAAGTACTAAGTGAAAACACTTTTACCAAAGTAGTGTGATTTCCTATAATGTAGAAAAATGTATCCCTATTCATTTTCACACTTGATATGGGAATAATTAATAATAAATGGGACTTAATGTTGCCTTGGTCTAGTGTTGTGAGGTGTTTTACAGATCCACATTAGGTCTTGGGCCCTTTTAAAGCTAAAGAAACCTAACTCTGCCATAATTTAGTGTTGTAAAATATATTTATTTACATATTGACATTAAATTTGGGAGGCTTATAAATCAAGTGGACCTAATCTAGTGTTTTAATGTGTTCTAAACATTTGCATGGGATTTAGGGACCTTCTAAGCTAAATAGACACATTTTTTCCTTAATTTGGTGTTGTAAATTGTATTTATTTACACTTTCACATTGGATTTTGGGCCCTATTGCATTTATAGCCTTCATATCATCATTAATAGGCCCCTATGACCCCATATTGTGCATCCCAAGGGATATTTTGATCAAAAACCCGACAAGATCAACATAAAAACTTATTTTCTTCACTCTCGAACATTCTAGTAGGAAAAATAGCTCCTGTGAGACCCATTTTCCACCTTGGGTAAATGAGTCCCATCTAGGTGTGATTGATTCACCCAGGGTGGCAAATGAGTCCCATTTGAGTTATTTTTTGAGGTTTGAGTGGGAAAAATTGGGGTTTAAGTTCAAATTTATCCTATGTCAGCCTTGGAGATCAAATTAATGGTCATGTGAGTGGATTTCCTATATAAAAAAGATTTCAAATACTCATTTCATCCAAGAAACATTATGCATTCATATTATCAAGTCAAGCACTCAAGAGTTAAGCACTCTCAGTCTTCACAAGGTCTTCAAAATAGCTTTCAAGATCATTTTTAAGGCATTCAAGGGAATATTCTTCATCAATTGTTGCAACAATTCAAGATCCATCATCACGACAAGGTTCTAATTGTGTTACTTAATGTTCATGCTACATTATCTTATTTCATTATTTGGTTTAATTACCTAAAAGGCGTTTAACCAAGGAAAACCTCTATTCCCTAATAATCAACAGTTTCTCTCTCTCTTTGTGTGATTGCAAATCTACATGCTTTCAAGACTTGAAGATCAAGTCACAAAATTATTGGATTTTTCTCCCCATTTGCAAGGCCATATTCTTCACTAAAAGGTCATTTATAGCCCCAAAATCAAAGTTTTAGATACAGACACCTAGAGGAAAAAATTAAGTAGAATGAGAAAAGTAGATCCAAACTTTTAATTTCTAGAAATTCTAATCTAGACTCATTAGCCACAAGTGGTGAATGAGTCCCACTATAGGTGTTTTTCAAAGATCTTTGAAAATTTGGTTACCTATTTGGCTAAAAATTGATCATGTGCAAAGTCCCAAATCTGAGATAGATTTTCCCAAAATGGTGAATGAGTCCCAGTAGGTAAAAAATATAGATTTTCAGAATATCAAAGTTGTTCCAAACCATCATCAAGTTTCTAGGTGCACACACTTTCTTTTACAGTTTTCTATTCTACTTTGTTTGCATTTCCAAGTCATTTATTGAAGCATTGCATCAAACTAGGTTTTTCATTTCATCTTGCATGTCATTATCTTTTCCAAGCTCTACCTTGGTCGTGAACCCCTCTTGTAATTTGAAATCATATCCTAGGATACCCTATTGTCAAATCTATTCCTTCATTCTCCATTAGGTTAAGGTTTGTAGGGCAGCCTTGAATGTTAGTTGGAGAAAAGAGATGTTCTATGTCTAAAACCATAAATCAACATCCATTTTCCAACTAATTCTTTTGGTGAACCCACATTTAGAATACCTTATTTTCTGATTTGGAGTCCATCATCATCCTATATTTGCATTGCATTAATATTGCATTAGGATTTGCATTAGTTAATTGGCATTCTAGGGTTCCAAATTTTTCATTAGTGAAAGATATATAGCTTACATTTTTCATTCTAATTTCATTCAAAATCATTCAAAATCTGCATTTTCACTTAATATTTAGGTCATACAGCATAGAAAACACAAAAATCAACTAAAAATTTTGAAAATATTGAAAAAAATCCCTTCTCTAGGACTAATTTTCCACCTTGGGTGAATCAATCCCAATACAAATTTTGTACTGCATTTTACAGAGTTAAATTTCTTGTTTTTAAGCTCCTATTTGTTGTTATTACTTTTTTGTTTCAGTTTGGGGTATGTGCGGGATCATCATGAAAAAATAGACCCTTAAGTGGCAAGAAATTCAAAAAAATCAGAGTAAGGAAACTTGACGTAAAAATTTGAATAAGTTATCTATATTATTTCAAAAATATGTAAGAATGGAATTTGTAGCAAATTGAATGTAGTTTCTAAACTACTAGGTTTATTAAAAAAAAAAAATCTATTTGGTTAAAATTTGAAACTTCAATTTAGTAGTACTTAAATTTCAGGGAAAAAATAAGAAGTAGGTGTTTGTCTGACCACCCTAACCATAATAAAATGATAATAATTTTTATAACATTTTATATATAAGTAGAGGACTCATGTCCCGATGTCATGCATTTTTTTTGTAATTTTTTTCCAAATAAATAATTAATTATAAAAATTTTATTACAACTTTTTAAAAAATATAAAAACTTTAATATTTGACCACCTTAACTTGGTCAAAACTTCACGAAATTCAATTTTTTTAAATCCTATAGTATGTGAAGCATAGAATGTGATGCATGTTTCAAATTCAAAAAATGTGATACCATTTGAAAGCTATAGATGTTTTTCAATCATCCTATCAATCAGGACTTTAGTCGTAATTAAAATAGAAAATGAATAATAGTTATTTATTAAATTCAAAGTAAAGCATAATTTATATTGGTGCAAATCTAAGAATATCCTTTAAAAACCCTTTTTGTTTCATCAATTTTGGATAAAAAAATTTGCCAGCCACATACCCTACACATACCCATCATATCGCCACTTTTTGGCCCATCATGATCCTGCACATACCCTTTGACTGCTTTTTGTTACATCCAAATCATTAAAAGTAGAATAATGTACATTCATTGCAATTTTGGATAGAAGTAGTTTCTTGCACTTTTGAATTTTAGCATTAGTTCATAGTTCAATTAGACTAGATTACATTAAACATTCAAACAAAAAACAAAAAAATGGTTAACCTTAGCACATCATTTAAACCCTTTAGTATAGATGAAATTAAAATTATAGATGAATCCCTTGAAGACTTCATTTCACTTAGATCACCACTAAATATTTGACAAAAAAGGATGCAAGCATCGATAATCATGATAACCATAATTGTTCTTCTCCCAATATCTTTCCCATTGGTGATGAAGGTATCTTGGTGAAAGAAGGTACAATCATTGAAGATTATGAAAGTTTTGTTTTTCTTCCTCCCCCTTGGAAGGGTATTATGACACACAAAGCTGAGATCATGGCCATTACTTTACCTAGTCTCCATTCATCTCCCAATACCTCCCCTACTTGTGAGAATGCTTTCAAGAATGATCATGAGAAACTGGTGCAAGGGCACCATTAAATTTGAAGTTGATTTCAAGTAGGATTTAGGAATTTGTTACATATTTTAGTTTATTATGCTAAATAAGGTCATTAAGACCACTCTTTAATGTATTTAGGCTTAACTTAGTCCTAATAGGTGTTTGGAAGAGCCATCTTGTGAAACATTGTTGAAATATGTCAAATTGCTCCAAAATGAAAAATATACATGTAATCATGGGTTTTAGAGGATTTTGGTGAGTGAGATATTGTTCTATGTTGAATAAGGTCTACTGAGACCATTCAAGGTGTATTTGGTTTGTTTAGAGTCACTTGGGGCCACAAATGCAAATATTGCAAAATGTGTAACAATGTTGTCATCAAAGTTGTAAAAACAATGTAATTTACATCCAACAGTCACAAGGACGTTTAAAAATTAGTTGAGGTTTTATGGTTCAATTTTTTTTGGATTAATAACCTTTAAAAAGGTGAATAACATCATTGTAATGGTTCGCTAGAAGGATTGAAGAAGAAAATCAATAAAGTTTTGTTATTTTCTCAGAATTTTCTATTTTTTTCTTTCTTTTGTAGACTTGTACGAGTCCGTACAGGATTGTTATGGCCTAAGTTTACCAATGTTTGTAAGTACATGTATTTTTTATCTATTTCAGTTTATTTGAAGGTTTAATTCACTATTTTGAGAGAGAAATCAATAAAATACAGTGATTGCCCTATTTTGGCTATGTAAGGGTTTGAGGACCATAATGTAATGATTTTCACCAATCCACCCACTGTATTAGATCTGTAACTTAGTGGATTGGTGTTTATCATGTTAGGTTATATGTAAAATTCATTTAAATGTTTGTAAGAGCCAATTTATTAGTTTTGGAAGACGCCCTAGGGCTAGGCAGAGCAATTTTCCTTTGAAAATGATGGTTTTATAAAGGGTTTTAGTGAAATGTCGATGGAATTGAAACTGTAAAGGTGTAGAGAATCTGTGCAAACCTAAAGGAATGTATTTGAGGAAGTGGTTGAGCTTGGGAAGTCTTGAGAGTGTGAGTTTCAGTAAACACTAGGTTGATTGCATGCAAATAGGGGGTTTCATGGATCAGAAGATTAGAGGATCTAAACTTAAGAATAAATCAAAGAATCTAAGGTTTTGATAGACAATATAACTCTTTCAAAATATTTTTTTTGGAGACCAAGTGTTTTGAAGGAATTTTATTTGTAAAACAGGACTAATCTAGTAGCTCTAAAACAAGGGTGTTATGTTGAAAGTCTACAAAGTTGCAAAGAATTCATTGGAGAAATTTTGGGATAGTTGTATAGGTCTTGTGGGAAGTCTATTTTGATTGTCATCAGAACTTGGTACAGATCTCTTCAGGGGATTTCATTCAAGGTTGTGTTGTGAAGGCTAGAAGCCTTTTGAGTGAATCTAGAAAAACTAGGTGTTTTAGTGATCAGAGTTTGATTTCATGATTGAGTTAGAGTGTTTTGTGTTGGATACTGAGAGTCCTCCACCTACTCTGCATCAAAGTGGTATCAGATCAAGGGAGTAGGTCTCTTGTGAAAGAAGGTTGAAGTTTTGTGTGTAAGAAGAAGGTAATTGGATGAATAAAAATTCCTTCTAAGGGGAATGTTGTTGCAAGGAAGATTGACAACCATGACAAAGAAATAGAAGCCCTGAAGTAGGAAATTGTTGTGATGAAAGCTAAAGGAAGGGTTCTTTTGGAAGAAAGTGATTATGAAGAGGAAGAGACCTCTACTGAAGAAGAGGAGATGGATCTAGATGATGTTAGAATGATGAAGATTTTGAAGGTTATGAAGAAGGATGGACATGAGAAAATGGATGTGCCTATGTATGGAGGAAAACTTGTAATGAAGAGCTCTTGGATTGGATAGGGGCTTTGGAAAACTATTTATATAGTGAAGACATTGATGAAGAACATAAGGTGAAGAAGGATAAAACAAAACTTAAAGGGCATGCTTTGTTATAGTGGAATTTTGTGCAAGAGGAAAGGGAGAGACAAGGAAAGAGCAAGATCACTTCTTGGGAGAGGATGAAGAAAAAACTAAAAGGTAAATTCATTCCTTGTGATTATAATGTTCAATTACTTAAGAAGTTATAGAATCTTAGACAAAAGGAATTAGATGTGCAATCATATATTGAAGAATTTTAGAGGCTAATTATAAGAACCAAACATGAAGAAGATGAGGAAGAAATGGTAGCTAGATATTTGAATGGTCTGAGGTATAACATTGAGGATGAAATTAGCTTGTTGGCACCAAAATCAGTTCAACAATGCTTTCAAATGGCAATGAGGGCAGAAGAAAAACTCAAGAGGAGACAAGAGAAGGAAACAAGAGGAAGAGGAAGCACTTATAGGAGTAGAGGCACTACTTCAACGTCAAGGAAGACCTTGAAGATGCTAATAAGAATAAGGAGGAAACACCTGAAGCAAGAGGAGGATGGAGAGGTGGAAGAACTAACTTCAAACAAAGGAGAGATTACAATGAATTCACAAGTAGGTGTTAAATATGCAATGAATTTGTGCACCCATCTTAAGTGTCCTCAGAACCAAAGTTCATTTTCAAGTGGTGATAGGAAGAGTGAGAGAAGAACTCAACTGATCCAAGAAGAAGAATGTAAAATTTCAAATAGACCTGTAGACCCAAAGGTGGGAGAAGCACTCATGATGAGAAGGACCTTGTTGCAAGCACCTAAAGTGGAAGATATGAGCCAAAGAAGGAGTCTATTTAGAACTTCATACAAATTCAAAGGTAAAGTATGTCAAGCTGTTATTGATTCAGGTTCTCAAGATAATATGGTGTCTAGGGAGATGGTAGAAAAGTTAAATCTAGAGAAGATACCTCATGTAGCACCTTACAAAGTTTATTGGGTGAATGATAGTCAAACTTTAGTGGTAAATGAACAAGCCTATGTGGATCTCCAAATAGGGGAGTACAAAGATAGGGTCTTGTGTGATGTGTTACCAATGGATTGCTATCATTTTCTATTAGGGAGACCATGGAAATTTTATAGGAGGTCTATGTATGATGGTAGAGCAAACACATATACTATCAAGAAGGATGATAAGAGTTTCAAGTTAACTCCTTTGCAAGGAGGTGGAAGAGATAAGGGAAAGTCTAAGCTAGTTATCTCTAGCAAGAAGGAGCCTTTAAGGCTTGAGGATAGTGAAAACAAAATGTTTGCAGGAATGGAGTATGTTAATGATGATAGGATAGTAGGTGAAGAGCAAATGAGTAATGCTAGGACAGTGGGTAAGAAGTATAAGTATACATTTTTAGGAAGATAGAAAGAAGCATGCCTTTGTATGGTAGAAGAAAAGGAATGGCAAGGTGTCTCAGACTGATATAAGGTAGTATGAAGGTGAAAATCCTTTGGAATGGCAAGAAAATAGTGGAGTGCTTGTAGGGTTGGTTATGTGCCCTATAGTTATGACAAAAAAGAAGTGGCAGTTGACTAATGAGAATATATGGGTCTATGAGGTTGAAATGATGGTGAATGAAGGTACAGAGGTCTATAAAGGTATCGTGATTAAGTCAAGTGTAGGTTTGGCAGAGCCTAAATGCACTAGCATATTTGTTGCTAAGTCTAACAGAGGTAAGGTGGCAGTTGTGAGGACTAATGGATAGAGGACAAAGCAGGGAGAGCAAGAAGGAGTGATGGTAACTGATGGAGGTGATTGTACAGGTGTAGGAGAGGGCTTAGTGTTAGTATTTGAAGATGGTAAGGAGGAAAAACACCCCATAGTGTTGGCTGATAAGGTGTAGCCTAAGAAAAATAAAGACATGGACAAAACAAACAAAGATAGAGAGGAGCAAGGGCAGGTTGCATCTGATAAAGGAGATTTTTATGGTCAAAGGTATGTAAAGAGCAGTGATAGACAAACTACAACATATTTTCCAAGGGATTTGGAAAGGTTCCATGTTGGGGTGTATGGTGTAGGGGCACCATTAAATTTGAAGTTGGTTTCAAGTAGGCTTTAGGGATTTTTTACATCTTTGAGTTTATTATGATAAATAAGGTCACTAAGACAACTCTTTAATTTATTTAGGCTTAACTTATTCCTAATAGGTGTTTGGAAGACCTATCTTGTGAAACAATGTTGAAATATGTCAAATTGCTCTGAAATGCAAAAAAAACATGTAATCATGGGTTTTAGAGGATTTTGGTGAGTGAGGTATTAGTCTATGTTGAATAAGGTACAATGAAACCATTCAAGGTGTATTTGGTTGGTTTAGAGTCACTTGTGGCCACAAATACAAATATTGCAAAACGTGTAACAATGTTGTCAACAAAGTTGTAAAAACAATATAATTTGCATCCAACGGTCACAAGGAGGATTAAAAAGTAGTTGAGAATTGGTTGGTTAGTGTTTTTT
This sequence comes from Sequoia sempervirens, assembly GCA_007258455.2. Classification (NCBI taxonomy): domain Eukaryota; kingdom Viridiplantae; phylum Streptophyta; class Pinopsida; order Cupressales; family Cupressaceae; genus Sequoia; species Sequoia sempervirens. The sequence continues at coordinate 28,369,661 of VDFB02168118.1, forward strand.
GGAGGAGGAACCTTTAAAAAGGTGAAGAAAATCATTGTAATGGTTGGCTAGAAGGGTTGAAGAAAACATCAATAAAAGTTATGTTATTTTCTCAGAATTTTTTGTTTTTTCTTTCTTTTCCAAACTTGCACGAGTCCGTACAGGCTTGTTATGGTCTGATATTACAAGTATTTTTAAGTAAATTTCTTTATTATCAATTTCACTTGATTTGAAGGTTTAATTCACTATTTTGAGAGAGAAATCAATAAAATACAGTGATTGCCCTGTTTTGGTTGTGTAAGGGTTTGAGGACCATAATGTAATGATTTTCACCAATCCACCCACTATATTGGATCTATAACTTAGTGGATTGGTGTGTATCATGCTAGGTTAGATTTCAAATGCATTTATATGTATGTAAGATCCAAGTTATTGGTTTTGGAAGATGCCCTAGGGCTGGGCAGAGCAATTTTCCTTTGAAAATGATGGTTTTATGAAGGGTTTTAGTGAAATGTCAATGGAATTGAAATTGTAAAGGTGTAGATAGTCTGTGCAAACCTAAAGGAATGTATTTGAGGCAGTGGTTGAGTTTGGGAAGTATTGAGAGTGTGAGTTTCTGTAAACCCTAGGTTGATTGCATGCAAATAGGGGGTTTCACGGATTAGCAAGTTAGAGGCTCTAAATCTAAGAATAAATCAAAGAGTATGAGGTTTTGATAGACAATATAACTCTTTCAAAATATTTTCTATGGAGACCAATTTTTTTGAAGGATTTTTATTTGTAAAACAGGACTAATCTAGTAGCCCTAAAACAAGGGTGTTATGTTCAAAGTCTACAAAGTTGCAAAGAAGTCATTAGAGATCTTTTGGGATAGTTGTATAGTTCCTATGGGAAGTCTATTTTTATTTTCATCGGGCCTTGGTATGACTCTCTTTAGGGGATTTCTTTCAAGGTTGTGTTGTTAAGGCTAGAATCCTTTTTAGTGAATCTAGACAAACCAGGTATTTTAATGATTAGAGTTTGATTTCCTTGATTGAGTCAGAGTGTTTTGTGTTGGATACTAAGATTCCTCCACCTACTCTGCATCAAAAACACATTTGTAAAGAAGATATGTTGGTGTTAATAAATCCAATTATTGAGATTTATAGCATTATTTCTCTCCTTCCTAATGTCCCTAACATTTGGAAATATCTATTCGAATAATATGATCCAATAATTGGTAACCATGAAAATCATAATTTATCTTCTCTTGATGCCACCCTTATTTGTGATGAAGCTACTTTACAAAATCTAACCATGAAATGTGATGAACCCATTATTTTTCACTTTCCTAAAATATCTCCTACTAGGGTAGATATTATGGAACGAGAATGAGACCTTAGAGAAAAAGGATAAAATTATTGACATCAATCAAATTTCCCCCTCTCCTAATATCTCTCCTATTGATGAAGAAGATATTATGGTGTTACAAGATCCAATCGATGAGAATATTATGTGGGAAAACATTATGGAACAAGACAATGACATCATCGAGGAACAAGAAAATTCAACCGTGGATCATTCCCTTACTTGCAATGAATTAATTTTTGAAGAACCAACCTTTGAATATCAAGAACATTTAGTTTTTTTCTCTCCTAAAAACTCTCCTACTAGGGAACGTATCATGGTGCAAGAAAATGACAACATTCACACACTTCTTTCAAACAATAGTAATATGGCTTCCTTAGATGAAGATGATGAAGTTAAATTAGAATCCTCTTCACTAAGAGATCATTAACCTACATATAAGGATTTTGACATTATGGACATTAGATATCCTTTAACACCAACCATAGATGTTTCACCCATACAAGAAACAAAAAAACAAAATCAAATTGAAGAAGCCACAAATCTATAGGAAGATGCTTCAAAAACCTTTAATTCCATACCTATATTCATAGGAGAATACAAGATCATAACAAAAGAGTCAAAAAAGGGAAAAGAGAAACCGGTCATGGCAATACAAAATTCAAAAAAAATCACTTCAAGCACTTTAGAAGAAACAACAAAACACATGAAAAACTCCAAATATGAACAAACACCGAATCCAAAAAGGGTGAAAAAGTGTTATGGAAGAGATCATGAGATTCTAAAACAACTTGGGTATAGTGAAAAAGAATATGGTGTTATAGGAAAAAGTATCCATGTCCCCATAGAGCCTTTAACATGCAAGAAATGACTAAAGGTCTTGGTTATTATCCCTCCAAAAAAATAAACAAGCCTTCATTCAATGTCAACACCATCACAAACGATTCTTCCAAGAAAACTGTAAACTTGGTACATCCTAAACTAATAGATATCTCATTAAATATGTATCAAGCAGACAATTTTTTTACTCATCAAAATGAACAACATTAGTTGCTACTCCTTTCCATGCAATAGTTGTAAGATCATAGCATACTCACTATTGCATGTTTTACATTCATCGCAAGGAGTAGCATATCATCATCCATTCCATGCTCACCCTTGCCATGCATTAATTGGGGGAAAGGGGTTAGGAATCCTTATCCCCGTATGTCACCTATCATTGTCTATTTTGGCTAGTTGATCACCATTCATGTACATATAAGAGTAAGCTTGGGATGTGGATTACATGCCTTAAGTTGGCTCGCATGTGACATACTTATCGATGATGTAGTTTAATTCTTAAACATATGACTTGGCATAGGGATTTCCAAGTTGGCTCTCATGTCTTCTTTCATGTTAGAATTTATAATTGGCTACTTGAAAGCAATTTCTCACAATGATGGTGTAGCAACCACTTTAAAGTGGGGGCATACATAGAAGACATATTTTAGCAAAAAATTCATGGCATGATTTTTCTTTTTTCTTGTGATGTGTCCTCTTCTTGGTGGTTTCATTGGGTTTTTTATCGTCCAAAAGTGTATGATCTACTAACATGGCATGATGTGAATGAGGCATCCCATGGGTGACGATCTGACAATTTTGACTTGTCCTCTCTTGGAGACATCAGGTACAATGCTCCCTAAGAAGAAGATCGTTACAACAACAAAGCAAAATCCCCTTTAACAAATTTTTTACATGACAAAAAAATTTACAAAAATAAATACATTGTGGTGTGTTATCAAAGTTATCAGGAGGATAAATTTGGTATGGTTAGTATGATGGGAAACCAACACATTGGTATGACTTTCTCATTATACGATGGGAAGTTGACACACTAGCATGAATTTTTTACTAAACCACTTCTTTGGGATAACTCATCCCGCAGACGACCTGATGTTTCATGGCCCCAGAGTGAGAACATCTTTCTCAAAGCTTGATCCACCTCAATTTTTATTTCTATTCGTTATTGACATTGCATGATTGCATTCTTTTTTTATTAGATATTATATGCCTTTATGCATTTCCTTTTGTGCTTATATTAGTTTGACTTAGGATCTTGCGTCCTAGGGGCTTGACTACCTTCTTAGTCTTTTTCATCCTTTTTCATCTGCATTGGTATGATTGGACCACTCTTGAATGTCTACTTTACTATGAGTTTGAAGGAAGTTCATCCTCTCACTAAACTGGGGGCTAAATGTAGTGTAGAAAAATGTATCCCTGTGCATTTTCACACTTGATATTGGAATAATTAATGATAAATTGGACATAATGTCACCTTGGTCCAATGTTGTGAGGTGTTTAACACATCCAAATTAGGTCTTAGGCCCTCTTAAAGCTAAATAAACCTAACTCTACCCTAATTTAGTATTGTAAATTTTATTTATTTACATATTCATATTAAATTCGGGAGGCTTGTAAATCAAGTGGACCTAATATAGTTTTGTAATGTGTTCTACACATTCACGTGGGATTTAGGGCCCTTCTAATCTTAATAGACCCAATTTTTCCTTTATTTATTGTTGTAAAGTGTATTTATTTACACTTTCACATTGGATTTTGGACCCTATTGCATTTATTACCTTTATATCATCATTAATAGGCCCCTATGACCCCATATTGTGCATTCCAAGGAAAATTTTGATTAAAAAAACCTGACAAGATCAACATAAAAACTTAATTTCTTCATTCCCCTACATTCTAGCAGGAAAAATAGCCCTTGTGGGACCCATTCACCACCTTGGGAAAATGAGTCCCATCCAAATGGTAATCATTCGCCCAAGGTGGTGAATGAGTCTCATTTGAGCTATTTTTGAGGTTTGAGTAGGAAAAATTGGGTTTTAAGTTCAAATTTCTCCTATGTTGGCCTTGGGGATCAAATTAACAGTCATGTGAGTGGATTTCCTATATAAAAAATCCTTCAAATCCTCATTTCATCCAAGAAACATCATGCATTCATATTATCAAGTCAAGCACTCAAGATTTAAGCACTCCAAGTCTTCACAAGGTCATCAAGATAGCTTTCAAGATCATTTCTAAGGCATTCAAGGGAAAATTCTTCATCAATTGTTGCAGTGATTCAAGGTCCATCATCATGGCAAGGTTCTAATTGCATCAATTCATGTTCATGCTTCATTATCTTATTCCATTATTTGGTTTAATTACCTAAAATGTTTTTTACCAAGGAAAACCCCTATTCCCTAACAATCAACTCTCTCTCTCTCTCTCTCTCTCTCTCTCTCTCTCTCTCTCTCTCTCTCTCTCTCTCTCTCTCTCTCTCTCTCTCTCTCTCTCTCTCTTTGTGTGATTGTAGATCTAGGTTCTTTGAAGACTTCAAGATCATTAAATATTAGGTTTAAAACTTTTTGGAGTTGTCTCCCCATTTGTGAGGCCATATTCTTTAGTAAAAGGCCATTGACATCCCTGAAATCAAAGTTTCAGATCCAAACATCTAGACAAACAAATTAAGCAAATTGAGAAGAGTAGATCTAGACTTTGAATTTCTAGAAATTCTAATATGAACTCATTCACCACAAGTGGAAAATGAGTCCCACTATAGGTTTTTTCAAATATATTTACATATTTGGATACCCATTTGGCTAAAACTTGATCCTATGCAAACACCTAGATCTGGGAATTATTCGCTCAGAATGGAAAATGAGTCCTAGTAGTTCAAAATTTTATATTTTTCAGAATTTCAAAGTTGTTCCCAGTCATCATCAAGTTTCCAGGTGCACACATTTTATTTTACAGTTTTCTATTCTACTTTATTTTCATTTCTAAGCCATTTAGTGAAGCATTTCATCAAACTAGGTTATGCATTTCATCTTGCATGTCATTATCTTTTCTAATCCCTAGCTTGGTGGTGAAGCCCTCTAATAATCTGAAATCATATCCTAGGATGCCCTAAATTTTCAAATCTCTTCCTTCATTCTCCATTGGATTGAGGCCTCTAGGGAATCCTTGAATGTTAATTGGAGAAAAGTGATGTTCTATGTCTAAAACCATAAAGCAACATCCATTTTTCAACTAATCATTGCCTTTGGATCCACTGTCAGTTCACCGTATCTATGTAGTGCATGCTAGTTCCATATTGTTGGGTTACAATTTTTAGTCATGTAGGAAATAGCACTACGCTCAGTATGGTACTCATGCGAGGTTACTCCATAAATCTCATCATCGAAGGGTAGGTAAGTCTATTGTATGATAGATGTGTGGGGGACTGCATATGAATATGTGGTTGGTGGAAAAGTTCTTGATTGATGCTTCTCCTCCTCAGTAGGAAACAAAATACCAAGATTTGAAAGTCAGATTATAGACCATCTATATCTATTGCTTTGAATCTCGGTTGAGCTATGTATGTACTTGTGCACATTCTTGGAATATTGTAATCTGTGAAATTATTATATTGAAATGGAAACATCATTAAATATTATTATAACATATATGTTTGTTTTTTCTCAATAAAGAAAATATCTTTTTTATTGTAGTGGTTTATTACATAGTTCATTTACTCGCAAATTGAAAACTTAGGAAAATTACTTCAATGAATGGTTGACATGTTGCATGGTGCATCCTAAACTAATAGATATCTCATTAGATTTGCATCAAGTTGATACTTTGTTTATTCAGCATCATCAATAAAAATAGTTGCTTCTCCTTGCCATGTGATAATTGTAGGATCATAGTATACTCACTATAGCATGTTTTACACTCATTGAAAATAATTTTCTTTTTGCAAGCAGCAGCATATAATCATCCATTTTTAGCTCACACTTTTCCTGCACTAAGTGGGGGAAATGGGTTAGCTATCCTTGTCCTTGTATGACACTTTTCATTGTCTCTTTTGGCTAGTTGATCACCTTTTATGTATATATAAGAGAAACCATGTGATGTAGAAGAAATGCCTTAAGTTTTCTTGCATGTGATGTACTTTTATTTCTATGTTTAAGCATTACATTTTGAAAGAAACCCCTTCTCATGATGTAGCTTTATTTGAAAGCATATGACTTGACATAGGGTTTTCCAAATAAAATCTCATCTCTTTTTTATTGTTAGCATTTATCATTTGCTACTTTAAAGTAATTTCTCGCATAATGGTGTTTAGTAATTTCTTTAAACTGGGGACAAATATTGGTATTATTATTTCTCATTTCAAATACAACTCATGTTTCATAGTGTAGACTTCTTACTTTATGCAATGCATTTTCTCTTGGTGATGACATTGGGTGTGATGTCCTTCAAGAGTGTGATCTCTCTTAGCATATTATATTCCTCTTAGTGGCTTCATGTGACACACTGCATCCCCTAAGTTTTGAATCTTATATTCTTCAATTGGTCCTCTCTTGGAGATATTAGGCATGATGTTCCATATTTTAAAACCTTACATGAACTAAGAAAAACCCCTTGGAATGTACCTTATACTATTTTTCATTTACAGTAATTGTTATATGGCCACCTTGCATAACACACTTTACTTGCTTGTGGATCCATCTTGTTTGTGAATGCAATACAAATGATATAATAGAAATAAGCATCAAATGTAAGCTAAAGATAATCAAATGCACATGCAAATCTCAATTAGTAATAGTAGAATGTATATGTTGGATTGATTTGGATGTGGTTTCTCTTACTCCAAATGATGATGAGATCAATGGATATTATTGCAGCATAACATTAGCATATGAGATGTGTTGCAAATGAGATGGAAAGCCTCTCATTTATAGAAATGAGAGGGGATAAATCAAGGGCCAAGGTTGAATGGTTAATGAACGGTTGAGATTGGAAAAAGGATGAGGTTGGGTTAAAGGAATCAAGAATGGTTAGCCTTGTGACAACTATCACAAGATGGAAAGGGGTGAAATGGGGAGATGTTCTCATGCATGAGTGAAAACAAATTGGGAAGAGAAGCATTATATGTGTGTAAGAGATAGGGTGGCTTGTGTAAGAGATATGGTAGCCTGTGTAAGAGATAGTGGGGGTAGGTGAGATCTCACACATGTGTGAGAAGAGGCTAGAAGATAGTCTATGACACTTCTCACTTTGTGAAAAGTTTGGGGGATGTGTAGGAATTTAAAATTAGAAGATAATGATAAAGGATATTAGTAACAAGGTTTAAATTAATTAAACAAAGATTAATTAATTTAATGGGGTAGGTTGAGTAAATAAGCAAAGGGTTTATTTAACTTGGGTGGAGTTAAATTTTGGAGAATTGGCTAGGATGGAATTAAATTATAGGAAAATTGTAATGGAGGTTAGGAAGGGGATAAACTTAACTAATCAAGGATTAATTAACTTGAGCAAGGTTAGGGGATTTATAGGAAAGTGTGAAAAAAATTAGTCTTTGATTAAATAAATGTATATTTATTTACTTAAAGGTGGTGGCATGTGAGGATAATGGGGAAATTAATTAAATAAATAATTAATATTTATTTAATTAATTGTTAGGATAAGGGATGTGGGTTAAATTAAATAAATAGAAATTATTTATTTAATTAATAATTATTTTGGGTGACTATAGTTTGTTCATGTGTTTTAGCATACGAAGTTTTGCTTGCCTCATGGATCTTGTCATTCGTGTTGTGTGGCACCATGTCAAAGTTATCAAGAGGTATAGCTTTGGTATGGTTTGTACATATGCGATCCGAACTTATGCGTGACTTCCCATAGCCACTTTCTTGTGTGTGAGTGCATATTGGTCGCATGCGTATGTGTCTCACCACCTAGTAGACAACCTGAGGTTCAACTAGCCCTTATCAGAGTGTGGTTTATTTGCTTAGTGTACGTCACATTCCACTTGTAAATATTCTGGAAAAATAGCTTAGATCTGATCCACATCATGTTGGACAAATGGTCCAGGCTTGATCTCCCCTTTGTTTTTATTTTACTTCTTTATGTCTTTCACAGTGTATGTTTGTATCTTGTTGTTATTTCATATATCATTCTCACGTGTGATATTTTTTTCCCATCTTGGGGGGCTTGATTACTTTAGTTCAATTTTGAAGCAAGTTCCTCCTCTCACTAAAGTGAGGGCACAATGTAGCATAAAAAAAGTATCCCATTTTCACACTTAATTTGAGAATAATTAATATTAAAATGAGCCTAATGTTGCCTTGATTTAGTGTTGTAATGTGTTTTACACATTCACATTAAGTTAAGGGCCCTATCAAACTAAATAGACCTAATTTTTTCTTAATTTAGTGTTGTAAAATGTATTTATTTACATCTTCACACTAATTTAAGGGTCCTCTTGCATTTATACCCTTCAAATCATCATTAACAGGCATGTAAGGCCCTTTATTTCAAATCCCAAGGATTATTTCAATTGAAAACATGACATATTCAAAAAATACACTTAATATTCTAACCCACCAACATTCTCTCACCCCGAAATATCTAGGGTGGGACTCATACACAACCTTTGGGGAATTTTAAAGGTTTTGAGTAGAAAATCAGAGTTTTCAATTCAAATTATGTGAATGTCAACATTTGGGATCTAATAAAAAGTAAATTAGATGGAATGCCTATATAAATAAGCTTTCAAATGATTGTTTCACCTAAGCAACCTAAGAATCTTCAAGCAAGAGAGTTCTACCTAAATCTAGAGCATTCAAAGGTAGATTTGAAGAAGATTATTGCAGCAATTCAAGATCTATTATCATGTCAAAGGCTTGATGCATCATGCATATGGTTTTGAGCTGATGTAGTGATGTATTGTTCAAGATCAATTCAAGTATTCAAAGGAATTTTATTTCATCAAGAATCATGATCAAGATCTCAATCCATTAAGGCCACTTCATGCTTGTTTCCAGATCTACAAGGTTTCAAATAGGTTTCTATTGTTTCATCTTATGTTTCATATTTAACTTCATTCATGCTTTATTTCTCATTAATATTTGATTACCAAAATGGGGTTTGACCAAGGAAAATTCTCATTCCCTAACAAAACAACATTTTTTCCCTCTCTTTGTGTGATTGTAGGTTTATAGGTTGAAGAAAAGATGGATTGGAAGCCTTCAAAAGTACTAAAAAGACAAAGTTGCAAGAGTTTTCAAAGTTGTCATAAGAAGTTGTCAAGACTCACAAAAACTCGGATCTAGAGCAAGATATCCAACCTATCTACATGAAACCAATGGGAAAATGCTCATGCAATCCATCTTTAGAGGGTCACAAATTTTTAGTTCAAGATTTTTCTCCTGGGACACTTCACAACAAAATGAGACACTTGCAATAGCTTGGGCATATGAGTCCTAGTACAACCATTTTCCCAATTTTTAGAAGATCTAGATCAGTCATTGAGAGATTTCAGATCATACCCATAAACCCTAGACTAGGACTAAATTTCCCAATCTGGCATATGAGTCCTAGTATAGTTCAAAAAGAAAAATTTCAGGCTTTCAGAACTTGTTATGACTACATCATTCTTCTAGGTACCTTTATGTTTCATTCTCTTTTATCAATCTTATTTCATGCTCTTAGTTTTACAAGTCACATAGTTAGATTTACATATTACTTTCATTTCCTTCTTTATAAGCATTTTCTTAGTGGTGAACCCCCTTTTAATCACACCTAAGGAATCCTCTTAACCCTGGTCCATTCCTCAATCAATTCAATTGGTTGAGGGATATTGGTTTCCTTTAATGAAATAAGAGTGAAATAGACCCCCCTAATTTCTCCATCTCTCAAAAGGTGGAGCACCCTATTTCCTACGGTTCAAATGTTATGTAGGAACCCATCATCATCATTACTAGTATTATCATTTTTCTAGTTCAACATGATAAATTTTAGTTTTAAGCTTGAATTATGTGGCATACATGATTATATTTGATTATGAATGAGATAAAAAAAATTAAATTATTATATAGTTCTTAGTTATCAATTAAAAGTGTATAGGAGTGAATTTGCACCCCATGTGCAAATCCCCCTTTTTCCCTCTTCCACTTTAGAAAACCAAGTTCAAAGGCTTAATTCCAACTAATCCCATTGCTTGTATCCCACTTGGTGCATGTTTTGAGTGTTGATGGAGGATTTTTTATCGGGGATTCTTGTGCAGTGTGCAGACATCTGTACAGAGCGCTTACATCCTAGTAGATTCCTATCGCTGAACCTGCAGAGGCATTACACTTCTCATTGGGATTCAAGTTGCAATGCCCCCTTCAGCTAACCCACCCAAATATGGTTGTTTCTTTCATTCCTTCTTAAAATTCATTCTTCCAACATGCATTCCAACTCTTCACAACTTCCTCTGAAGCCTTTTTAGCATTCAATCTTCCATTTTCACACTCTTGCATTCACTTTCAAGCTCTCAAGCAGCATACTAGCACCTCATTGCAACAAAAACAACACTTCATCACCTTGGGAGAACAAGTTAGGAATGAAACACCATTACAGTAGAGGCTCGAGTACTCTCATTTTCTCCCCCAAGTAGCCTTGAGCACTCTTGGTGGAGGTGGTAAGCTTCCATTTCTTCCTGCTATCACTTGGTTGAGTTAGCACTTTACTATTTTGTAGTGCTTTTGTGCTCTTTACTACATTATTCTCTTTATCTCATTTTCCTTGGTTGTTTGTGGAGGTGGAAGCACCTAAATGGGGGTCTAACTGAGGCAAGCCCCTATACAGCCACCCAACATCTTCCTCTCTCTCTTGTGTGTAGGTGGACGTTCTTTGTGGAGCTAGCTAGCAAATAGGCTCTTCTACAAGATCATCTTCGTCACCCTAGCTTTGGTATATTTACTTTATCACCTTAATTTATATTTCTTATATTTCATAGTGTTATTTTTCTCTCTTAGAAGTTGCTAGCTAGGCTACTAGCATTTTTTCCTATACTTCACATTGTACTTTTGGTCCTCTGGTCGTACAGACACCAACGCACCTGAGAGATGCCAGCGCGCCATGCTGTCATCCCAAAATCAAATTCTTGTCCTCTACTAGAGAGTTGTCTGAGATACGGTGTTGAGCTTGAAAACCAGCTCACCTAGCCCTATTTCAAAACTCAAGATTATAGAGTGGTTGTAGGACTCTATAGTCCTCATCATTCTCATCCTCATATCCTAAACTTTCCCACTAAACTGAGGTAAGTTAGGGAAGCTTTCCACATCTTGGCCCCTTATGACTTGGGGCCTTGCACGTGGAGGTCTCCCTATCTTACAAAAAGAAATTCTAGTCTCCAAAGAGTTGAACACTCAATTGGAGAGGAGTAACATGTGCTACCATAGATAGGTATGTAATATTTATTGCATGAATATATGTTGAGGTAACCATTATTGTTTCGTATTGTGTTCCCTATATCTAAGTTATGTTAGTTTTAGTTATGTTCACATGTGATATTATTGTACTTTTAAATCATATAACGAAAAAAAAAATTAAAAAGAAAATACTATTAAAATTTTATTTATCTCAATTTTTATTTTTCCTTCAAGAAATACCAAAAGTAAAGCTATAAGTTAGTTGTGATTTTATCTTCAAATAACATTTAAATTTTAGAGCATTTTTTTATCACCATTTTAATCTTGTAGTTAGTCCTTTGAATTGAACATGAGTATTTTAATTTCTATTTAATTCTTTGAATCTAGTTGATTCAATTAGCATTGATGTATATTTCCTTTCAAATAGAGTAGAATGACTCCTATCAAAGAATCCCATACTATTTGTTTGTAGATATCCTTTTATACACATCTCATTAGTTATGAATTGTAACATACATTATAGATTTGTTTATACTCAATGTGGATTTTTCTTTGATATCACATCTATATTAAAAGGAAACTTGTAGACATTTTATTAAAACTTGAAGAACAACTACCATATGATCCTATATTGATTAGAGATTTTGTTTTTCTTGATTACTTTCTAGCGCATGTTGCTTCCCTTTACTATCAACAAAGCTAGTTCAATTCTTCATGGATTTGAACCTAGTGAATTACCTATACACAAGATGATATTAGCACTACTCTAATAACTTTGAGGCAAAAACATAACATAATCAATGTTATACATTATGGATTAGCAATATTTAGTGTTAGTGATTTTTTTAGTGGCTAATATTCACCAATTGGCTAATAGTTGAAATTTAGGAATCCAAATTTGGCTACTAGTTCAAGTTGTAATAGGACCTAAATCGCCACATTTTTATAAAGTTTTATTTTATTGTTATTTAAATTTCCAAGTAAATTATTTTATTAAAAAAATTAACACAAAAAAAATGAAATTAATAATTAAATAGTTAAATAGTAATCACCTTGTAGGCTTCTTCGAATAGGGTTCTCATATACCAAAGTTTTGTCTTGCTTTGGGTACTTTGATCAAAGTCCATTCCACATAAAATTGCATACCTCCTTCTCATTCATAGACATCATGACATGAATCATGAGAATCTAAAATAAATCCTTTGGAGAACATCATCATGATGATTTCATCGGCCAACTTGGAGAACCTAACATAATTTTTGGATTATGAATGTCATCCACAAAAAAGATAAGGAGTTCAAATTATGTATATGTAGGAAGAAGTTAGTTATGCTTTGCAATGATAATTAAATGTCAAACAATTTGGTAATTGAAGAGAAAGCACTAACAAGCCAATAGTTCAAATAGTGAGTCCATGATATCTAAAATATATCTAATTTTTACATTGGATAAAAATAATCCTTGACATGTGATCATCTATGGGATCTCTAGATGACAACAAATAGATCCTTATAGAGTCAATGTATAATTGACTAAAAACCATGTGTCATCAAATTATTTTTCGAAGTCATTGCTCTATCATTGCTAATGATTTTCATAAGAAATTCCACTCACACCATGTAAGATTAAACATTGATCAAGTAGCAAGAAAATGAATAAATACCAATAAACCAATAAATCCTTAAAAAGGGAATGTGGCAAGAAAATATAAGAAACTAGAAATTATATTGACTACAACCTTCATATCTACGTCATAGTCACACAATAGGTTTAGGGCTAGCAATAAAGGCCCTAGTCACTGCCCATGTTCCAATTACTATTCATTGATACATGATAATTACACGTCCACTAAAAAATTCTAAATGTACCAATGATTGTTCACTTTATACCCAATAGTTACAAAAAAAAATACTTTATTAGAGGAGTTGTCGAGCTTTATTGGTACCAATAGTGCACAATTACTGGGGAATTTGTGCATATGTATTGGATCATTTGTGCAAATTTTTTAGCGATCAAAGTGAATGATTATCAAGACACTAGATAATATGTATCAGACATCAACTTGGAATGACCACTTTTGACCTTTGTGTACATAACGAATCCTCTCGTGTTTGTTGTAACTATTGGAAAATTAATTGCTCTTGAAGCCTCCTGCTCTCACGTCAGATCCCCCAGTTGTTTCACCTACCCGTCAAGAGACCCCAACTTTAACGTCAGTTTTTTGGGATCTTCATCCCTGCAACTCCTGACAACTCCATAATTAAATGTGGTAGGCCATTTTGAAATTCCCAATTTATGGTGGTAGATAATTTTGAACTTTTTGAGAGGGAATGTTGAAGAGACAAAAAAGAATTGAAGGCAATTAGATCTGTCAGTTGGAGAAGAAGATTTCCTAAGTAGCAGTAGTTTGAAGAGGAATTTTTTTGTTTATTCTCTGTGTGATTCAGAGAAATTTTAGAATAGCAACACATGTATGTTTTTTTTTGTATGTGAGCAGTGATTTCTCTTGAAAGAGCTCTGCATAGCTCCATTCAGTGAGCTCCTAGAAACTCCTAAAGTTGTCTGTTTATGTAAGCAGCTCATGGAAGCTCCCAACAAATAGTTATCTGTAGCTTAGAGTTTATTTTCTGAAGTTTTATGTTTAGTCTTTTATGTATTGTCATCTCTAGTTTATTAAATACAAAAGAAAGTTGCATTTCTCCTTGTGCATTTAGAAATTTCTTTTGACATGGTATCAAAGCCATAGGCCCCATTTCTTCGTGACTTAGGGAATTTATTTTTTCAGGGTATCGAGTTTTTCTTGTTGGATACATGACTAGAGATGAGGGGAAGAGTTGGTAGCAACCATTGTCCTTTAATGGACAGAACTATGATGTTTGGGAAAAGAAAATGAAGACCATAATGGTTGCAAATATTTTTTGGGAGTTTTTTTATCAGTGGTTTCAATGATGTAACTGATCTTGCAGCATATGCAGTTCTCATAAACAACCAAAAGACCCAACTAAAGAAGTTGAGGAGGAAAGATTCTAAGGCATTGAGTTTAATAGAAGTAGCCTTGATAGAGGCCATTTTTCCTAGAATAGCAGTAGCTAACTATGAAAAGGAATCTTGGGAAATCCTCCAAACCAACTATAAAGGGACTGATAAGGTCAGATTGGTGAAGCTCCAGATGATTCAAAGAGAGTTTGAGACTCTTAAAATTAAGGACAATAAGTCCATCTCATTTTTTCACACAAAACTCTCAGGTTTGTTAAAACAGTTGAGAGTGAATGTTGAAGTCATGGAGGATCAGAGGATTGTAGAGAAAATCCTCAGGAGCATACCCACAAAGTTTGATGTAGTGGTGATTGTCATTGAAGAGGCAAAGGATCTCACAACATTATCCATTGATGAGTTGATGGGTTCTCTACAAACCCATGAGCAACGGCTAAATAGGTCTACTACTTCTTCCTAAGATCAAGTTTCTAAATCTCATTCAAATGCAAGAGGAAGGGGAAGAAGAAAGAATGGTGGAAGGAGCTCAAGAGGTAGAGTTCGTGGAAAATATAGACAAGGAAATGTTGGAGGAGAAAGCTAAGGACAAGAAAGCAGCCAAGAGGGAGTGAGAAGCTCTCAGACCAACTCCCACAAAGGAAAGAAGAACAATTCAAATCAGAAGAATGATAAAAGCAATTTTTAATGCTATTACTATCATAAATTTGGTCGTTATCCAAGTGAGTGCTAGAAAAAGCACAAAAATCAATCAAAAATAAATGCAAATGTGGCTAATGTGAATGTGGCTGAAGGAAATCAGTCCACAACCTTCATCATGTGCAACCTTGGTGAAGAGGACAACCCCAAAGTCTGGTATTTGGACAGTGGTTGCAGCAACCACATGAGTGGTAATGAAAGTTTGTTTTCTTTCATTGATAAAAATGTAAAGTCAAAGATAAGAATGGGGAACAATGGATAAGTTTCATTTATGGGGAGAGGATCTATCATGATCTGCACCAAGCACGGTGAGAAGAAGGAGATACATAATGTATTTCTTTCTCCTGAGTTAAAGCATAACCTCATGAGTGTTGGACAACTAATCCAAAATGGATATAAAGTGCTGATGGAGAAGGATCAATGCATTATTTATGACAAGAATGAGAGGACGAAATTTTTTGTAGCAGTTAAAATGATAAAGAACCGGATGTTTCCTTTGATGATTGAGATATGTCTCTCATCTCAGTCCATTGTTGCACCTCTCATGAATGAAAAATGTACAGTAGTACAACAAGTAGCACTCAAGAGCACCGTTCAAGAACCCTCCAAGCTATGACATCTTAGGTATGGATAGTTAGGCTATGTTGGTTTAACTCTTTTGTCCAAGAACAAAATGATTGATGGTTTTCCAGGAATAGTAAAGCCTAATGTTAAGTGTGGGGCTTGCATTTTGGGCAAGCAACATAGGCAGCCCTTTCAATTGGGAAACTCTACAAGGGAAAAGGCACCATTGGAGCTAGTGCACATGGATTTGGTAGGCCCTATGGAAACCATATCTATTGGTAAAAGAAAAAAATTTATGGCCTTTATTGATGATTACAACCATAAGACATGGGTCTATTTTTTGTAACATAAGTCTGAAGCTATTGATATGTTTTTTTGTTTTTTAAGGCCCAAGATAAAAAGGAGAGTGGATAGTTCATCAAGGTCCTAAGGTCAGATCAAGGAGGATACTATACCTCCAATCAGTTTGTAATTTTTTGCAAGAAAAATGGCATCAAGAAGGACCTAACAACTAGCTATACTATGCAACAAATTAGAGTGGCTAAGAGAAAGAATAGGACCATCGTAGAGATGGAAAGGAGCATGATGAAAGCAAAGGGACTCCCAATTGAATATTGGGGAGAGGTTGTAGCAACAGCTACATATCTGATAAATAGAGGATGAGGAATGGAACATAGTGGTAGTTTATGACAGCTCAGAACCACTCCTGACAACTCTTGAAGGAGAAGAAAGAGAACAAGTTCAACAAGATGAGTTTGCAGTCCCTCCTAAAAGCTCTAGAAGAGCTCCTAAAAGCTCTAGACGGCTCTTGACATAGGTAGATAGGGTGACCCCACAATAATGGGTTACAGTTTTTGGCCAAACTTGACATTAAAATCAGGATTTTTCACCAAACATTCACTTTCTTACATCTATAGCAACTAAACCATTAAGGTTTTGAAGATGAATCAAACTAGTTATTTGTTAGATATTTTGTGCAGATTCTAATTATATTTTTTTAAAAAAATTAAAAAATAAATTATGAATCATTTTATGTAATTTTTAATAACTTATTTTTCTACTAATCAACATTTTTAAAAAGTGACGTTTTACTTCGGCCCGCGTAACTTTTTTTATAGATATGATACAATTCTAATTTTTAAAATAAAAAAATTTCACACCAATAGCTAGGGGATGGATATTTTTTCATAATTTTTTGATACATATTTTTTTTTAAATTAATTTTCCAAGTCAACATAATTATAATTTGGACAGAGGTGTACTTTGGCCCACATAAAAAATTTTGTATTCATTTGAATTAACTTATTCTTTTTTTGTTGGAATAAGGACATCAATACCTAGTTCACATGTATTTTTTAGAATTTTTTTCTCTATTTTTCTATTTTTTCGTATGTGTGAAATAAAAAACTTGATGTTCATTGAAAATCCTCCATTCACAAGAAATAAAAAATAAATATAATAATCAAATTAAACATATTTAAAATTATACTTTTTGGGAAGCTTATAATAAGGGCTGCATGCTTACAAAACATAAATTTTAAATGAATTCATTTCATCACCCAAAAGGTAAATCGAAAGTGGTTTTTTATCAGCATTTTGATAGGTGTAGAGGAGACTCGATTATAGGTATGATTTAAATCTAACAAGGTTCTGTCCAAGGGGTTTGATCAATCCCTCTTTAATTAAAATAATTTAAATGGAACCTTTAAAGTTATAAATCATTGTATTTTCTAAAAATATGTGATTTCAGGCAAAAATCAGGATGTCCCAAAAAGAGTAACCCATTATTGTGGCAGCACCCAGACAATCAGGAAGACAATCACATATAGCTAGAGAATTGGTCGTAGAGAGCTCTCGACAGCTCCTGAAAGCTCCTGAAGTGAGTAGATAGAAAGGAAAACAACCAAAGATAGCTAGAAGATTGGATCTTGAGAGATCCTAAGAGCTTCAAATGGATCCTGAGAGCTCTCGATAGTTCCTGAACCAGCTTGTTCAGTAGAGCAGTAGCAGTAGTGAAACTTTAGACCCCACTCTTACCTCCCTAATGCCAAAGAAGACCAAGAGTCTAAGGGAGATCTACCAAAATGAAGGGTATGATGAAGAATTTGATGAGAGTGAATTTTGCATTATTTTCTCATAGTGATCCAGTTTATTTTGAGGATGTTGTGAAAGAGGAGAAATGGTGTGAGGCCATGGATGAGGAGATAGATGAAATAGAGAGGAACAACACATAGGAGTTAACTGATTTTCCTCCAAACAAGCAAGTTATTGGGGTGAAATGGGTCTACAAGACCAAATGCAATGTCAAAGGAAGAATAGAGAGGCATAAGGAAAGATTAGTTTTCAAGGGGTACAAACAGTAGTTTGGGAGAGATTATAATGAGACATTTTCCCCTGTTGCAAGGATGGAAACCATGTAGGTAGTCATAGCAATTGCAGCCCAACATAAGTGGAAGGTGTTTCAAATGGATGTGAAGTCTAACTTCCTAAATGGAGTGTTGAAAGAGGAAGTTTATGTGGAGCAGCCATTTGGATATAATATTCTGGGTCAAGAACACAAGGTATATAGACTGAAGAAAGCTCTTTATGGATTGAAGCAAGCTCCATGGGCATGGTATAACAAGATTGACTCATATTTGATCAGCAATTACTTTACCAAAAATGATGGTGAGCCCACTCTTTACATCAAGGTAGAAAATGGTAAGATTTTGATTATTTTCGTGTATGTTGATGATTTAGTTTTTAGTGGGGATGATGATTTCCTCATTGTTGATTTTAAAGAGGCCATGAAAAGAGAGCTTGAAATGAAAGATTTAGGTCTCTTGAGATATTTTCTAGGCATAGAAGTAAAACAAATGCATGATGGTATTGTTATCACTCTGAAGTAGCACCCTGTTGAACCTGATGTTCAACACCTCAGTGTAACATGGAAAGACATCTAAAGTTGTGGGTCACTTGTAGACAGAGGTCAACCTCCGAAGAAGGTTGGCTTCCTTGTTGGGTCATCACTTAAACTACTGATCATGTAAGGAAAAGGGAGAAGGAGAATTCATAAAACTAAAAATTAAATCCTATGGTGATACACCGAACTGATAAAAGCAAAGGGATACTTAGGTTACACTTGAAAATTGACAATGACCATAAGATTACACATCAAATTTTGTAAGCCTTGCATTAATATTTCACAAACAGGTTCGATTCACACATTTTCAAGAAAGGAAAAGACTTTCACAGACTAGAATCTATGTGAGGTTATATAAACACAGTTTTTGATTCATACAATGATGCTTTTTGCAAAGGAAGGCATGAAACATAAGATAAATTTATAAAGGAATGAAAGAAATTCACAAAAATAACTTGATAATGAACTTGAAATGCACAACACTTTGCAAGAACAAGGTGGTAATTTGAATTATCCACAATGATAAAGGTAAACTCTATATACTATGCTCTGGATGAGTTACAGAATTTTGCTAATCTGAGAGGGGACTGCAAAAAAGTCACAGAATTCATAAAAGCATCAAGAGGACCCCCTTATACAAGAAGACAAAAATGTCATATATAGAAAAGTGTGTCGGCTCCTAGGGCTTACAAAAATATCCACCTCAGAAAGATTTGTCCTCAAATCCTTTTCCACATCGAGTTACTTCTGCATTCAATGTGTAACCTCACTGTCCATGTTGGTGCGAAAGATCACCCTCAGAGAAGCCTTCAGATCTTTTACAGCATTAACTTCTGGTCCTCGTGTTCACTCTTGAATCTCCTTTACCAGCCGACACCCAGCTGTCCCTGTGACTCGTGGCCTCTTCCTTCTTTCGGCCTTCTTCTTGCTCGAGAGCTTTTTGTAGGTTGACTTCCCCTGCAACAACTTCAAACTTTTCATTTAGATCTCAATATCATTGATCTCTGAGCTGCTCCATCGCCTTTGGTCTCATGAAAAATCCATGTTGTTTATGCTCTATTGGTCTCATTGACAGGGGAATTCAATCAATCAAACGGTTGATGGTTCACCCTTAGCTCCTTCAAATTGGTCAAGCTCATGCCATGCAAATTCCAGATGATCAAAGGTTGCTTCATTAGAATCGCATGTTCGTGAGACACTAATCATGTCTCCCCAATACGATTATGCTCTCATAGCAGCCATTGGCGTAGCTTACAACAGTCGCTGAGAGTTCTCATTGAGCTTCAAAATTCATACCGATATCCCTGAAACCATCGGCAAGACACAATTCTTTCACTGAGACATCATGTCAAATTCCCTTTTCTTCAATGAACTCCTTTCATTTTGGGGAGACTCCGCTCGGTCGCCGGGACATCATAGCGATGACACCTCTTTTCCCTCGAGCTCCAAACTCTTTCAGCAAGAGTCCACCCTATCGGCCAGACATCTTAGCAAAAGCACAAACCTTCAGCAAGCTCACTACTTCAGCAGGACCCCACTTGGTCACCGAGACATAACGGCGAAAGAAAATCATTCAGGCAGGAGTCTCCCCGATATCCACTTGTGAACAAACCTTGGCAAAACCTTCGGCACTCGGTAGGACATCCTACCAATGTCAAACTCTCTCAGCGAGCTCACTTTATTTTAGGGAGACATCCTTGTGTCTGTGAGACGTTACGGTGAGCTCCCTCATTCTCCCCAAGCTCCTTCATTTGTCAGGGAGACATCGCTATGTCGGCAAGACTTCATGCCGAAAATGCTTCCCCTTTGCGAACTTGTTTCATTTCAGGGAGACCTCGATGTGTCAGTAAGACATCTCCTTGAGACCACAGTCCTACGCCACAGGAATTCTGTTTCAGTGAGTCACCATTTGGTTGTCGAGACATCTCAGCGAGGCCCCTTCTTTCTTCGTGATGACATTTCTTTTCACCGAGACCTCTCAGCAAATGTGAATTTCTCTCCTCGATGCCAACTCTGGTGAACAACTTTCGATAGGACACGCTAGTCGGGAAGACCTCACACCGAAGCCTATTCTTGTCAGGGAGATACCACGTGGTCACCTATATCTCTTGGCGAGCTCACACCTTCTTCTAGGGAGAGCCAATTCTTGTCGGGGAGACACCACGTCGTCACTAGGACTTTTCACCGAGCTCCAATCGCCTTTGACACCACTTCACTTCGGCGAGACCTCACCTCGTCGGTGAGACCTCTATCCCTTCAATGAGACATTACCCTGAAGGAAAACCACATCGCCGAGACTTCCGCCATTCGACCAGACCTCTCCCCGATGAAAACCTTCTTCAGTGACACTAGCCTTGTGCACAAGGGTCAACATGACTCCAACAATTGGGCAGACATATAAAAACCCACGGCGAATAAAAATGTCTGGGCGACCTGAGGATTTTTGAATCAATATAGCACAACAACCAGTCGGCAAGAGATCTAACTGTCTCAGCGACTTTCATCCTTAGGAGTTTTATACCAAATCTGAAGGAGGGAGGATTTTCCAATAGATTTCCTTGTGAAAAAGCATCAAATAAAGACTTTCCCAATGAAATCCAAACACCTGCACGCTAGGCTCAACCCTTATGAGAGCCACATTTAACCCACATGCAAAATTTAAACATGATTCTCCCTAATAGAGCCTGTAGGTGAAAATTGGGTAACATATATGGCAAACTTTACTGGATGTTTGCCTGCTAAACATGGAAACCAGTAGCCTAGGCCTATCCATTGGGCATGGAGTCACTTAGAAAACTAAGGAACAGACTAGGAGAAGCCTTGCACATGGCTATAATGCACTTGTAACTCAAGAACAGATCACTTATATAATTATTGAAAACAGAAAAAGCAAAAGGGAAAACTATCTAACTGTGCTAAAACAACACTTAGGGAATTGAAAACTTGCAGCTAAACCTACACTACACTAACCAGTATGAAATTGGTCAAACAAAACCATTCACTAGATGACTGAAATAACTGCCCTTTCTTCTCAATATGCAGTGACTGGCATGTTTAAGGACAACTGAGTAAAAGTGAAAAATAGAAAAATATTTACCAAGGCGATGCACTGCCTCTTGAAAGAGGTGAATGAGGTCACTTACCTCACTAGATAGACCACACGTATTGTTAACCAAAGGAGGATAAGTGAGTTGAACATACTCTTGTTTGGCTGTCAGTGCATCTTGGATATCTTCTTTTGTTGTACCTTCATGTGTAGGTACAAGATTGGTCCTTGGTGTTGTATTGGACTCCGTCTGAGCTAGGTACCTGATTGGATAGTCTCTAGTAAGGGAAAAGCTTGAACTTTCCTTGCTGGCCTCTTGTTGATCTCTAAAAACTTCATCTTTTCCTTGAAAAGATGTTGATTGGAGGTAATATGCAGGTTGTTAATTTGCTACTACAATTTGATCTTGAAAGATTCGACCATTATTTCCTATAGGGGAATCAGCTATTCTTTCTTTCAACTCTACAATGAAAAAGAAGTCCTGCTTCTTTGCATCATGTATAATAGTCTTTGAAAAGAAACCATTGATGTTTCTAATGGTTGGATCTTCTTGGCTAAGGAGCTGATATCCCTGTTGGATAACTGAAAACAAATCATCAAACTGTTGCTCCTTATGCTCTTCGTTCATGATAGAATACACCTCCTCCTCAACAAAGTGGGGCAGCTCATCAAATAAGTTCACAGGCTGCAAGGAATTATCCTCCACAACTTTGTTATCAATAGTCTCACTGACTTGAATGGGTTGATCAAATGCTCCCCTTTCATATGATACTAGCTCATCACCTATGTTAGAACAAAAAGCTTCTATGATATCATCTAACTCATGATTTTGCATTAAATCTAGATGAGCTTTATCATTTAGTTGCTCTATATCAAGCATAGATGCTATCATGCATGTGAGATCTTCATCTTTACCAAAAAATTGAGGAATTTCATCGAACAATTCAACAATAGTCTCTAGTTGTTCTAAATCAACTAGTGAATCAGGAACCTGCATGCTCTCTTCAACTTGTGGTAAGATCCTTTCACCTTGTTCGAAAAAGTAGGGCAACTCATTAGACATCAAAGAGACAACTTTATGGTCAACATGTTCCTCTTGATGAATGAACAACCTATCAAAGTGAATTTTATCTTCGGGTTGTTCAAGCTTTAACACTGGTGTTAGTTCAAGTAGGGTGTCTCTATCATCACCCACAAAACTAGGAAGTTCAGGAAGCCAATCTATTGTGAGCTCATCATTTTGCAACTCAAAACTGGGCGCTGAGGTAAGTTCAGTCAAGCACTGCTCGTCTTCACCTATACATTATGGAAGTTCATCAAATAAACAAACAAAAATTTAAACTTGAGCATCCTTTCCTTCTTCAATTGTCTGTTGTCCTACTTTCTGCCCCTCCTCCTGTTTGAGCTTTCCTTGTTGTAGTCGGTAACATGCTACAGCTAACTACATTGGATTTACTTTGTTGATCCTCTCCATGAGGAGTAAGTCATCTGAATCAATGGGCCACTCTTGAGGGATGATGGATTGATCTTGTTCAGGTGCTACATTTTCTTGCATTGAATTGAATCCCTTAAAGCTTGGAATTTCAAACTGAGAAGACTTACTAGGGAATTCAAGAGGTTGACTTTGCCTAAAGCTGGAAAACTTGTACTTGGGAACCTCTTGTTTGGAAAATTTTAGCCTCATTTCTGCATATTTTGCAGCCAACTGCTGGGCAAGGTTCTCTTCAAATTTCCTCTTTTTGGCCTCCCAATTCTCTTGACTTGTCTGAGCTTGGTAAGCTTTTTGTTCTTGTAGCCAATCAATCCCCTGTTGTCCTTCAATCTATAACATTTGTCTTTGAAAATCAGTGATTATGTCATCGATGCACATGTTGTTAACTCCTTGAGATTGGGCATGTGAACAAACATGTTGGTTGGCTTTATAATGATTTTGCTGAGATTATTGTTGGACATATATAGGTTGATGTGCCAACTGAGTAGGGGTGGGAGGGTGGAAAACTTGTGGGGAATATTGATAATCTCCAGCACTTAATCTGCTTGAAAATAGTTGTTATTCTCCCGGAGTCGCCAGGTATGTAAAGAAACTTCCTCCAAAAGGATGAAATTACTGTTGCACACACCAAACAGCAGCAATAAAATGTATAAACATGAACTGAGAAGCAGTTCACTGTCCCACTGAGCGTGCCAAAAACTGTTATCACTCTGAAGTAGCACCCTGTTGAACCTAATGTTCAACACCTCAGTGTAACATGGGAAGACCTCTAAAGCTGTGGGTCACTTTTAGATAGAGGTCAACCTCTAGAGAAGGCCGGCTTCCTTGTTGGGTCATCACCTAAACTACTGATCATGTAAGGAAAAGGGAGAAGGAGAATTCATAAAAATGAAAATTAAATCCTATGGTGATACACCGAACTGATAAGAGCAAAGGGATACTTAGGTTACACTTGAAAATTGACAATGACCATAAGATTACACATCAAATTCTATAAGCCTTGCATTAATATTCCATAAACAGGTTCGATTCACACATTTTCAAGAAAGGAAAAGACTTTCACATACTAGAATCTATGTGAGGTTATATAAACATAGTTTTTGATTCATACAATGATGCTTTTTGCAAAGGAAGGCATGAAACATAAGATAAAGTTATAAAGGAATGAAAGAAATTCACAAAAATAACTTGATCATGAACCTGAAATGCAAAACACTTTGCAAGAACAAGGTGGTAATTTGAATCATCCACAATGATAAAGGTAAACTCTGTATACTATGCTTTGGATGAGTTACAGAAGTTTGCTAATCTGAGAGAGGACTGCAAAAAAGTCATAGACTTCATAAAATCATCAGGAGAACCCCCTTATACAAGAAGGAAAAAATGCCATATATACAAAAGTGTGTCGGCCCCTAGGGCTTACAAAAATATCCACCTCAGAAAGATTTGTCCTCAGATCCTTTTCCACATCGAGTTACTTCTGCATTCAATGTGTAACCTCGTTGTCCATGTCGGTGCGAAAGATCACCCTCAGAGAAGCCTTCAGATCTTTTGCAGCATTAACTTCTAGTCCTCGTGTTCACACTTGAATCTCCTTTACCAGCTGACACCTAGCTCTCCCTGTGACTCATGGCCTCCTCCTTCTTTTAGCCTTTCTTACTCAAAAGCTTTTTGTAGGTTGAATTCCCTTGCAACAGCTTCAAACTTTTCATTTAGATCTCAATATCATTGATCTCCGAGCTGCTCCATTGCCTTTGGTCTCATGAAAAGTCCATGTTGTTTATGCTCTGTTGGTCTCATTGATAGGGGAAGTCAATCAGTGAAATGGCTGATGGTTCGCCCTTAGCTCCTTTAGATTGGTCGAGGTCATGCCACGCAAATTCCAGATGGTCAAAGGTTGCTTCATCATAATCACATGTCGGTGAGACACAAATCGTGTCTCCCCAATGCGATTATGCTCTCATAGCAGCCATCAGTGTAGCTTACAACCGTCACTAAGAGTTCTCATCGAGCTTCAAAAGTCATACCGATATCCCTGAAACCATCAGCAAGACACAATTCTTTCGCTGAGACATCATGTTGAATTCCCTTTTCTTCGGTGAACTCCTTTCATTTCGGGGAGACTCCGCTCAGTCGCCGGGACATCACAGCGATGACACCTCTTTTCCCCCGAGCTCCAAACTCTTTCGGTAAGAATCCACCCTGTCAGCCAGACATCTTAGCGAAAGCACAAACCTTCAGTGAGCTCACTACTTCGGCAGGACTCCGCTTGGTTGCCGAGACATTACGGTGAAAGCAAATCATTTAGGCAAGAGTCTCCCCGATATCCACTTGTGAACAAACCTCGGCAAAACCTTCGGCACTCGGCAGGACATCCTACCGATGTCAAACTCTCTCGGTGAGCTCACTTTATTTCGGGGAGACATCCATGTGTTGGTGAGACATTACGGAGAGCTCCCTCATTCTCCCCGAGCTCCTTCATTTGTCGGGGAGACATCGCTATGTTGGTAAGACTTCATGCCAAAAATGCTTCCACTCTATGAACTCGTTTCATTTTGGGGAGACCTCGATGTGTCGGTAGTACATCTCCTCGAGACCATCGTCCTACGCCACAGGAATTCTATTTCGGTGAGACATCATTCGGTCGTCGAGACATCTCAGTGATGCCCCTTCTTTCTTTGCAATGACATTTCTTTTCACTAAGACCTCTCAGCAAATGTGAGCTCCTCTCCCCGACACCAACTCTGGTGAACAACTTTCGACGGGACACGTTGGTTGGGAAGACCTCACGCTGAAGCCTATTCTTGTTGGGGAGACACCACGCAATCGCTTATATCTCTTAGCGAGCTTGGACCTTCTTCCAGGGAGAGCCAATTCTTGTTGGGGAGACACCACACAGTCGTCGGGAATTTTCACCGAGCTCCAATCGCCTTTGACGTCGCTTCACTTCGGTGGGACCTCACCCTGTCGGTGAGACCTCTATCCCTTCGGCAAGATGTTTCCCCGAAGGAAAACCACATCACCGAGACTTCCACCATTCGACCAGAACTCTCCCTGATGAAAACCTTCTTCAACGATACTAGCCTTGTGCACAAGGGTCAGCGTGACTCCAGAAATCGAGGAGACATATAAAAACCTACGGCGAATAAAAATTTCTGGGCGACCTAAGGATTTTCGAATGAATATAGCACAATAGCCAGTCGGCAAGAGATCCAGCTAGTCTCAGTGACTTTCATCCTCACGAGTTTTATGCCAAATCTAAAGGAGGGAGGATTTTACAATAGATTTCCCTATGAAAAAGCATCAGATAAAGACTTTCCCAATGAAATCCGAACACCTACACACTGGGCTCAACCCTTATGGGAGCCACATTTAACCCACATGCCAAATTTAAACATGATTCTCTCTGATAGAGCCTGTAGGTGAAAATTGGGTAACAAGTATATTTATCTCTCAAGAAAAATATGCAAATGAAAACTTGAATAGATTTAGGATGCTTGAAATAAAGTCTACCCCAACACCAACAACCATATGTCTAAAGTTGAGCAAGGAATATTGCAACAACAATGTGTATCCGACCATGTTTAAAATTTTGGTTGCAAGTTTGATGTATTTGACTGCAACTAGGCCTAATATAATGCACAGTTTGAGTCTCATTTCTAGATTTATGGAGATTCCAAGAGACACACATTGGCAAGCAGGTAAAACAATCTTGAGGTATAGGAATGGAACCAAAGGATATGGCATTTTCTACACAACAACAAATTACTTTGGGCTGGTTGGATACACAAATAGTGATTGGGCAGGAAGTTTGGATGATAGGAAAAGCACATTGGGCTATGTGTTTCATTTGGGTTTGGGAGTTATCTTATGGGCTTCCAAGAAACAACCCATAGTTTCCCTATCAACAACCAAGGCTGAATATATAGCAGCAAATGCAGCAACATGTCAAGCTATTTGGCTGAGAAGAATCTTGACAAATTTGAGAGAAGAACAAGAAGATGGAACAACAATCTTTTGTGACAATGTTTCATCAATAGCCTTAATGAAAAATCTTGTGTTTCATGGAAGAAGAAAACACATTGAAATCATGTATCATTTTATTAGAGAGTTAGTTGAAAATGGTGAAATTAAAATGGCATTCTGCAAATCTTAACAGTAGCTAGCAGACATATTCACCAAACCTTGTAGTAACAGTTTCAAGTGCCTAAGAACCAGATTGGGCATTGTCGATTTGGATCAGGATTGATCTTGTTTCCTTGGTTCAGTACAAAGGGGGAGTTTTGGAAAATCAATTGCTCCTAAAGCCTCCTACTCTTACGTTAGATCCCCCAGTTGTTTCACCTACCCGTCAGGAGCCCCAAACTTCAATGACAATTTTTTGGGATCTTCATCCCTGCAACTCCTGACAACTCTAGAATTAAATGTGGTAGGCCATTTTGAAATTCCCAATTTATGGTGGTAGATAATTTTGAATTTTTGAGAGCGAATGTTGAAGAGACAAAAAAATTGAAGGAAGTTAAATCTATTAGTTGGAGAAGAAGATTTCCTGAGCAGCAGTAGTCTAAAGAGGAATGTTTTTGTTTTGTATTTGTGTGATTCAAAGAAATTTCTAAATAGTAGTAGTTGTATGTTTTTTTTGTATGTGAGTAGTCATTTCTCTTGAAAGAGCTTTGCGTAGCTCTAGTCAATGAGCTCCTAGAAGCTTTTGAAGTTGTCTATCTGTGTGAGCAACTCATAAAAGCTCCCAGCAGCTAGTTATATGTAGCTTAGAGTTTATTTTCTAAAGTTTTATTTAGTCTTTTATGTATTGTCATCTCCAGTTTGGGTATGTGCAGGATCATCATGGAAAAAATAGGCCCTTAAGTGCCAAAAAATTTAGAAAAATCAGAGTTAGGCAACTTGACGTAAAAATTTGAATAAGTTATCTATATTATTTCAAAAATATGTAAGAATAGAATCTGTAGAAAATTGAATGTAGTTTCTAAACTACTAGGTTTTTTTTAAATCTATTTGGTGAAAATTTGAAATTTCAATGTAGTAGTACTTAAATTTCGGGAAAAAATAAGTAGGTGTTTGTTTGACCACCCTAACCACAATAAAATGATAATATTTTTTTATAATATTTTAGATATAAGTAGAGGACTCATGTCCTGATGTGATGCATATTTTTTGTAATTTTTTTCCATGTAAATAATTAATTATGATTTTTTTATTACAAATTTTAAAAAATATTAAAACTCGTATGTCTGACCACCTTAACTTGGTCAAAATTTTATGAAATTCAATTTTTACTTTTTTAATCTTATAGTATGCGAAGCATAGAATGTGATGCATGTTTCAAATTCAAAAAATGTGATACCGTTTGAAACCTATAGATTTTTTTCAATCATCTTATCAATTAGGAATTTAGTCGTAATTCAAATAGAAAATAAATAATAATTATTTATTAAATTCAAAGTAAAGCATATTTTATATTGGTGGAAAGCTAAGAATCTCCTTTAAAAACCAATTTTGTTTCATCAATTGTGGGTTAAAAAAAAGTCACCGGCCACATACCCTACACATACCGATCATATCGCCACTTTTTGGTCCAACATGATCATGCACATACCTGTTTATTAAATACAAAAGAAAGTTGCATGTCTCATTGTGCTTCCCCATTTTGGGTATTTCCAGTTTTACTGGAAAATAGAGCAGCTGCTATGTGTTATTTTGTTCCTTCAAAAAAATTATTTAGACATGGAACTACCCAGAAGTCAAAACAATAGCTATAAGCTCTTAAGTTGCATATAAATAAACCCAAAAAAATTGTCGAAATCTGACATACCATTTAAGAACTTACAATATGCCAAGTTCAATTTCTTTTGTATTACATTAACACATAGTCACACAATATATTTCATCAATCAATTCATATCTATGCCATAGACTTAATATTTTATTTAGATTAGTATCTAGTAAATGGAGCTGGCTAACTACTAGAAAAAAATAACCTATGTACATACAAATCATATGAAAAACATGCATAAAAACATACATAACATGACAAGATGTCGTAGTACGAGGCCCGCTCGACGAGCAATCACCGAGTAAAGCGGCAGACGGGATGACACGTCCAACGATGGTTACGTAGGAGTTAACGACACCGTCAGTTGGGTTTTCCCGCCTATTGTCAAGAGAAAAAGGTGGGTGGATAAGCTTTCTCAACAAGTTTCTTTTGTCTGGCACGAGAAAAGTGGACACGAATGAATGCATCAGCCTTTTTGGAGCCTTTTTTGTTTCGAGAAAGAAAGGTGAAAATACTATTTGTTTACAGTCTGCACATTGAAAGGGAAAGTTGAAGGTCTTAGTGCATGTGGATGACTTGCAGAAGAATACCGACCAAATCGAGGTTGTAAGCTGAAGTGTGGAGTGCACGTGGAGAAGTTGGAGGAGAATACCGACCAAATCAAGGTGAGGGGTAATTCAGTTGCAAACATAGGGTTTTACAAGATCTTTTAATTTGAATTTTGGGAAACACAATGTGGAGTATTTCAGTTTCTTGAATTCCTTTGTTTAAATTTATGAATGTCTTCAAAATCACAAATTCCATTGTTGTGTTTCAATTTTCGTTGTTTGAAAAAAAAAGTGAACAAAATAATTGTGAATGGGAAACACAGTGTTGGGTTTCAGTTATTTGAATCTCCTTGTTTAAATGTAAAGGGTTGTCTCATGGTGGGTTGCCTGCTTCTCAACACCTACAGTTTTGCAACATGGAATGTTACAAAATAGTACAAATTTCTTCAAAATCATACATTCCATTGTTGTGTTTAAATTTTAGTTGATTGAAAAAAAAAGTGCACAAAATAATTATGAATGGGAAACACAGTGTTGGGTTTCAGTTATTTGAATCTCCTTGTTTAAATGTAAAGGGTTGTCTCATTGTGGGTTTCTTTCTTCTTAACACCCATGGTTCTGCAGGATTGAATGTTACACAACAATATGAATGTCTTCAAATTCACACATTCCATTGTTGTGTTTAAATTTTAGTTGATTGAAAAAAAACGTGCACAAAATAATTGTGAATGGGAAACACAGTGTTGGGTTTCAGTTACTTGAATCTCCTTGTCTAAATGTAAAGGGTTGTCTCATGGTGGGTTTCCTTCTTCTTAACACCCATGGTTTTGCAACATGGAATGTTACAAAACAATATGAATGTCTTCAAATTCACACATTTCATTGTTGTGTTTAAACTTCAGTTGATTGAAAAAAAAAGTGCACAAAATAATTGTGAATGGGAAACATGGTGTTGGGTTTCAGTTATTTGAATCCCCTTGTTTAAATGTAAAAGGTTGTCTCATTGTGGGTTGCTTGCTTCTTAACACCCACAATTTTGCAACATGGAATGTTACAAAACTGTATGAATGTCTTCAAATTCACACATTCCATTGTTGTGTTTAAATTTCAATTGATTGAAAATAAAGTGCACAAAATAATTGTGAATGGGAAACAAAGTGTTGGGTTTTAGTTATTTGAATCTCCATGTTTAAATGTAAAGGGTTGTCTCATGGTGGGTTGCTTGTTTCTTAACACCCACGGTTTTGCAACATAGAATGTTACAAAACAGTATGTATGTCTTCAAATTCACACATTCCATTGTTGTGTTTTAATTTCAGTCGATTGAAAAAAGAAATGCAAAAAAAAATTGTAAATGGGAAACATAGTGTTGAGTTTCAATTATTTGAATCTCCTTGTTTAAATGCAAAGGGTTGTCTCATGGTGGTTTGCTTGCTTCTTAACACCCACGGTTTTGCAACATAGAATGTTAAAAAATAGTATGAATGTCTTCAAATTCACACATTCCATTGTTTTGTTTTTAAATTTCAGTTGATTGAAAAAAAAAGTGCACAAAATAATTGTGAATGGGAAACATAGTGTTGGAGTTTAGTTATTTGAATCTCCTTGTTTAAATGTAAAGGGTTGTCTCATGGTGGGTTGCTTGCTTATTAACACCCACGGTTTTGCAACATGGAATATTACAAAACAGTATGAATGTCTTCAAATTCACACATTCCATTGTTGTGTTTAAATTTTAGTTGATTGAAAAAAAAGGTGAACGCAATAATTGTGAATGTGAAACACAGTGTTGGGTTTTAGTTATTTGAATCTCCTTGTTTAAATGCAAAGGGTTGTCTCATGGTGGGTTGCTTGCTTCTTAACAGCCATGGTTTTGGAACATGGAATGTAACAAAATAGTATGAATGTATTCAAATTCACACATTCCATTTTTGTGTTTTAATTTCAGTTGATTGAAAAAAGAAGTGCACAAAATAATTGTAAATGGGAAACATAGTCCTAGGTTTCAGTTATTTGAATCTCCTTGTTTAAATGTAAAGGTTTGTCTCATGGTGGGTTCCTTGCTTCTTAACACCCACGGTTTTGCAATATGGAATGTTGCAAAACAGTATGAATGTCTTCAAATTCACACATTCCATTATTTTGTTTAAATTTTAGTTGATTGAAAAAAAAAGTGCACAAAATAATTTTGAATGGAAAACACAGTGATGGGTTTTAGTTATTTGAATATTCTTGTTTAAATGTAAAGGGTTGTCTCATGATGGGTTGCTTGCTTCTTAACACCCACGGTTTTGCAACATGGAATGTTACAAAAGAGTATCAATGTATTCAAATTCACACATTCCATTGTTGTGTTTAAATTTTAGTTGATTGAAAAAAAAAGTGCATAAAATAATTGTGAATGGGAAACACAATGATGGGTTTTAGTTATTTGAATCTCCTTGTTTAAATGTAGAGGGTTGTCTCATAGTGGGTTGCTTGCTTCTTAACACCCATGATTTTGCAACATGGAAAGTTACAAAATAGTATGAATATCTTCAAATTCACACATTCCATTGTTGTGTTTAAATTTTAGTTGATTGAAAAAAAAAGTGCACAAAATAATTGTGAATGGGAAACACAGTGTTGGGTTTCAGTATTTGAATCTCCTTGTTTAAATGTAAAAGGTTGTGTCATGTTGGGTTGCTTGCTTCTTAACACCCACGATTTTGCAACATGGAATGTTACAAAACATTATGAATGTCTTCAAATTCACACATTCCATTGGTTTATTTAAATTTTAGTTGATTAAAAAAAATAGTGCACAAAATAATTGTGAATGGGAAACACAGTGATGGGTTTTAGTTATTTGAATCTTCTTGTTTAAATGTAAAGGGTTGTCTCATTGTGGGTTGCTTGCTTATTAACACCCATGGTTTTGCAACATGGAATGTTACAAAATAGTATGAATTTATTCAAATTCACACATTCCATTGTTGTGTTTTAATTTCAGTCGATTGAAAAAATAAGTGCACAAAATAAGTGTAAATGTGAAAAACAGTGTTGGGTTTTAGTTATTTGAATCTCCTTGTTTAAATGTAAAGGGTTGTCTCATGGTGGGTTGCTTGCTTCTTAACACCCATGGTTTTGTAACATGAAATGTTACAAAACAGTATAAATGTGTTTCAAATCACACATTCCATTGTTGTGTTTAAATTCCAGTCAATCAAAAAATAAGTGCGCAAAATAATTGTAAATTGGAAACACAGTGTTGGGTTTCAGTTATTTGAATCTCCCTATTTAAATGTAAATGTTGTCTCAGGGTGGGTTGCTTGCTTCTTAAAACCCATGGTTTTTCAACATGGCATGTTACAAAACACTATAAAGGTGTTCAAAATCACATATTCCATTGTTGTGTTTAAATTTCACGTGATTGAAAAAAAAGTGCAGAAAATAATTATAATTGGTAAAACACACTGTTGGGTTTTAGTTACTTGAATCTCCTTGTTTAAATGTAAAGGGTTGTCTCACAATGGGTTGCTTGATTCTTAACACCCATGGTTTTGCAACATGGAATGTTACAAGATAGTATGAATGTCTTCTATTGTTGTATTTTAATTTTGCATGATTGAAAAAAAATGTACACAAAATAATTGTAAATGGGGAACATAGTGTTGGGTTTTCTCATGGTGGGTTGCTTCATTCTTAACACTCATGGTTTTGCAACATGGAATGTTACAAGATAGTATGAATGTCTTCATAATCACAAATTCCATTGTTGTGTTTAAATTTTGCACCATTGAAAGAAAAAAGTGCACAAAATAATTGCAATTGGGAAAACACAGTGTTGGGTTTAAGTTATTTCAATCTCCCAATTCAAATGTAAAGGGTTGTCTCATGGTAGGTTGCTTGATTCTTAACACCTATGGTTTTGCAACATGGAATGTTACAAGACAATATGAATGTCTTCGAAATCACACATTCCATTGTTGTGTTGAACTTTTGCATGATTGAAAAAATCAAGTGCAAAAAAATAATTATGATTTGGAAAACACAGTGTCATATTTTAGATATTTGAATCTCCTTGTTTAAATGTAAATGGTTGTCTCATGGTGGGTTGCTTTCTTCTTAACACCCACAGTTTTGCAACATGAAATGTTACAAGACATTATGAATGTCTTTGAAATC
Source organism: Sequoia sempervirens (assembly GCA_007258455.2). Taxonomy (NCBI): domain Eukaryota; kingdom Viridiplantae; phylum Streptophyta; class Pinopsida; order Cupressales; family Cupressaceae; genus Sequoia; species Sequoia sempervirens. The sequence continues at coordinate 28,403,407 of VDFB02168118.1, forward strand.
GCATATTCCATTGTTCTGTTTAAATGTTGCATGATTGAAAAGAAGTGCAAAAAATAATTGTAATTGGGAAAACATAATGTTGGGTTTCAATTATTTGAATATCCCTATTTTAATGTAAAGGGTTGGCTCATGGTGGGTTACTTGCTTCTTAACACCCATGGTTTTGCAACATGGAATGTTACAAAATAGTATGAATGTCTTCCAAATCACACATTGCATTGTTGTGTTTAAATTTCACATGATTGAAAGAAAAAGTGAACAAAATAATTGTAAATGGGAAACACAGTGTTGGGTTTTTTGTTATTTGAATCTCTTTGTTTAAATGTAAAGGGTTGTCTCATGGTGGCTTGTTTTCTTCTTCACACCCATGGTTTTGAAACATGGAATGTTACAAGACAGTATGAATGTCTTCCAAATCACACATTTCATTGTTGTGTTTAAATTTTGCATCATTAAAACCAAAAAGTCCACAAAATAATTGCAATTGGGAAAACATGGTGTTGGGTTTCAGTTATATGAATTTCTGAGTTCAAATGTAAAGGGTTGTCTCATGGTTGCTTGCTTTCTTCTTAACACCCATGGTTTTGCAACATGGTATGTTACAAAACACTATAAATGTGTTCAAAATGACACATTCCATTGTTATGTTCAATTTTTGAATGATTGAAAAAATCAAGTGCAAAAAATAATTATGATTTGGAAAACATAGTGTTGGGTTTCAGTTATTTGAATCTCCTTGTTTAAATGTAAATGGTTGTCTCATGGTGGGTTGCTTGCTTCTTAACACCCATGATTTTGCGACATGGAATGTTACAAGATAGTATGAATTTCTTCCAAGTCACACATTCCATTGTTGTGCTTAAATTTCACTCGATTGAAGAAAAAGGTGCACAAAATAATTATAAATGGGAAATACAATGTTGGGTTTCAATTATTTGAATCTCCATGTTTAAATGTAAATGGTTGTCTCATGGTGGGTTGCTTGCTTCTTAACACCCACAGTTTTGCAACATGGAATGTTACAAGATAGTGTGAATATCTTCCAAATCACACATTTTATTGTTGTGTTTAAATTTTAGTCGATTGAAAAAAAAATGCACAAAATAATTGTAAATGGGAAAACATAGTGTTGAGTTTGAGTTATTTGAATCTCCCTATTCAAATGTGAAGGGTTGTCTCATGGTGGGTTGCTTGCTTCTTAAAATCCATGGTTTTGCAACATGACATGTTACAAAACAGTATAAATATGTTCAAAATCACATATTCCATTGTTCTTTTTAAATTTTGCATGATTTTAAAAAAGTGCAAAAAATAATTGTAATTGGGAAAACACAATGTTGGGTTTCAGTTATTTGAATCTCCCTGTTTAAATGTAAAGGGTTGTCTCATGGTGGGTTTTTTGCTTATTAACACACATAGCTTTGCAACATGGAATGTTACAAAATAGTATGAATTTCTTCCAAATCACACATTGCATTGTTGTGTTTAAATTTTAGTTGATTGAAAAAAAAAAGTGCACAAAATAATTGCAATTCGGAAAACACATTGTTGGGTTTCAGTTATGTGAATCTCCTTGTTTAAATGTCAAGGGTCATGTCATGGTGGGTTGCTTGCTACTTAAAACCTATGGTTTTGCAACATGGAATGTTACAAAACTGTATGAATGTCTTTAAAATCACGCATTCCACTATTGTGTTTAAATTTCACTCGATTGAAAAAAAAAGTGTAGAAAATAATTGTAAATGTGAAACAAAGTGTTGGGCTTCAATTATTTGAATCTCCCTATTTAAATGTAAAGGGTTGTCTCATGGTGGGTTGCTTGCTTCTTAACACCCACGATTTTGTAACATGGAATGTTATAAAATAGTATAAATAAGTTAAAAATCACATATTCCATTGTTCTTTTTAAATTTTGCATGATTGAAAAAAAGTGCAGAAAATAATTGTAATTGGGAAAACGCAATGTTGTGTTTCAGTTATTTGAATCTCCTTGTTTAAATGTAAAGGGTTGTCTCATGGTGGGTTTCTTGCTTCTTAACACCCACATTTTTGCAACATGGAGTTACAAAATAGTATGAAAGTCTTCCAAATCACACCTTCCATTGTTGTGTTTTAATTTTAGTCAATTGAAAAACAAGTGCACAAAATAATTGTGATTTGGAAATCATAGTGTTGGGTTTTAGTTATGTGAATCTTCTTCTTTAAATGTCAAGTGTTATGTCATGTTGGGTTGCTTGCTACTTAACACCTACGGTTTTGCAACATGGAATGTTACAAAACCATATGAACGTCTTTAAAATCACACATTCCACTGTTTTGTTTAAATTTCATTCGATTGAAAAAAAAGTGCAAAAAATAATTGTAAATGGGAAACAAAGTGTTGGTTTTCAGTTATTTGAATCTCCCTATTTAAATGTAATGGGTTGTCTCATTGTGGGTTGCTTGCTTCTTAGCACCCACAGTTTTGCAACATGGAATGTTACAAAACAGTATTAATGTCTTCAAAATCACACATTCCATTATTGTGTTTAAATTTTAGTCAATTGAAGAAAAAAGTGCACAAAATAATTGTAAATGGAAAACACAGTGTTGGGTTTCAGTTATTTGAATCTCCCTATTTAAATGTAACGGGTTGTCTCATGGTGGGTTGCTTCCTTCTTAACACCCACGGTTTTGCAACATGGAATGTTACAAAATAGTATTAATGTCTTCAAAATCATACATTCCATTGTTGTGTTTAAATTTCAGTCAATTGAAGAAAAAAGTGCTTAAAATAATTGTAAATGCAAAACACAGTGTTGGGTTTCAATTATTTAAATCTCCCTATTTAAATGTAAAGGGTTGTCTCATGGTGGGTTGCTTGTTTCTTAACACCCACGGTTTTGCAACATGGAATGTTACAAAACAGTATGAATGTCTCTGAAATCACACCTTCCGTTGTTTTGTTTAAATTTTGGACCATTGAAAAAAAAAAGTTAACAAAATAATTACAATTGGGAAAACACAGTGTTGGGTTTTAGTTATTTGAATCTCCATGTTCAAATGTAAAGGGTTGTCTCATTGTAGGTTGCTTTCTTCTTAACACCTATGGTTTTGCAACATGGAATGTTACAAGATAGTATGAATATCTTCAAAATCACACATTCCATTGTTGTGTTGAACTTTCGAATGATTGAAAAAACCAAGTGAAAAAAACAATTGTGATTTGGAAAACACAGTGTTGCGTTTCAATTATTTGAATCTCCTTGTTTAAATGTAAATGGTTGTCTCATGGTGGGTTGCTTGCTTCTTAACACCCATGGTTTTATGACATGGAATGGTACAAGATAGTATGAATTTCTTCCAAATCACACATTCCATTGTTGTGTTTAAATTTCTCTCGATTGAAAAAAATGGTGCACAAAATAATTGTAAATGGGAAACACAATGTTGGGTTTCAACTATTTGAATCTCCCTGCTTAAATGTAAAGGGTTGTCTCATGGTGGGTTTCTTGCTTCTTAACACCCATAGTTTTGCAACATGGAATGTTACAAAATAGTATGAATGTCTTCCAAATCACACATTTCATTGTTGTGTTTAAATTTTGCACCATTGAAAAAAAAAAGTGCACAAAATAATTGCAATTGGGAAAACACAGTGTTGGGTTTCAATTATTTGAATCTCCTTGTTCAAATGTAAAAGGTTGTCTCATGGTGGGTGGATCAATTATTAACACCCATGGTTTTGTAACATGGAATGTTACAAGACAGTATGAATGTTTTTGAAATCACACATTCCATTTTTGTGTTGAACTTTCGCACGATTGAAAAAATCAAGTGCAAAAAATAATTATGATTTTGAAAACACAATGTTGGGTTTTAGTTATTTGAATCTCCTTGTTTAAATGTAAATGGTTGTCTCATGGTGGATTTCTTGCTTCTTAACACCCACAATTTTGCGACATGGAATGTTACAAGACAGTATGAGTGTCTTCAAAATCACACATTCCATTATTGTGTTTAAAATTTTGCATGATTGAAAAAAGAGTGCACAAAATAATTGTAATTCGGAAAGTACAGTGTTGGGTTTTAGTTATTTGAATCCCCTATTTGAAATTTCAAAGGTCGTGTCATGGTGGGTTGGTTGCTTCATAACACCTACGGTTTTGCAACATGGAATGTTACAAAACCGCATGAATGTCTTCAAAATCACACATTCCATTGTTGTGTTTAACTTTTGCATGATTGAAAAAATCAAGTGGTAAAAAGAAATATGATTTGGAAAACACATTGTTGGGTTTCAGTTATTTCAATGTCCTTGCTTAAATGTGAAGGGTTGTCTCAGTGGGTTGCTTGCTTCTTAACACGTACGGTTTTGGAACATGGAATGCTACAAAATGGTATGAATGTTTTCAAAATCACACATTCCATTGTTGTGTTTGAATTTCACATGATTGAAAGAAAAGTGCACAAAATAATTGTGATTTGGAAAACACAGTGTTGGGTTATAGTTATTTGAATCTCCTTGTTTAAATGTGAAGGGTTGTGTGATGGTGGGTTTCTTTCTTCTTAACACCCATGGTTTTGCAACATGGAATGTTACAAAACCATATGAATGTCTTTAAAATCACGCATTCCATTGTTGTGTTTAAATTTCACTCAATTGAAAAAAAAAGTACAAAAAATAATTGTAAATGGGAAATACAATGTTGGGTTTCAGTAATTTGATTCTCCGGGTTGTTTAAATGTAAAGGGTTGTCTCATGGTGGGTTGCTTGCTTCTTAACACCCACTATTTTGCAACATGGAATGTTACAAAATAGTATGAATGTCTTACAAATCACAAATTCTATTGTTGTGTTTAAATTTTTGCATGATTGAAAAAAAGTACATTTTATTTGTAGGATTGGAGAAGTTGCTTCCTTATCAGCCCTTAGGAGAGCAATGCCCATTTTTTGGATAGAGTTTTGAATGTCTTCAATACTTGTCTGTAGCTTTGCAGCCACTCTTTGGTTAGCTTTGAGAGTGTCTTTCTCATTAGAGAATGCAGAGGTTTTCTATTTGATAAGTTATTTACAAAACTTGTCTACCTTTTCACACATGGCTTTCTTATCTCCAGCCAAATGTTTCTCTTTTTTTGGAATGAAATCCTTTTCGTGTTTACACAATACAAATGTAATGAAAGTAACATCTTCAAAATATAAAACAAGTCGTAGCTAGACTAGAAATTGTCTTTGAATTTTCTCTAATTAATAAACTATAGGAATGTTGGAAAACACTATGGGTTGTAGTTTCTATATGTTTGCTTGCAGTAAACTGAAGGGTGAATTTTTTTGCTTTTGTGCTTGATGTTCTTTTGCTAGGCATGTTTATTTTTATGTTCATAGATGTTTGACTTCATTGACTCATTTTTTTATCACCAAATGCAAAGATTGTGTTCTTTTCTTTTCACATTGTTGGAAGCCATAGAAGTAATTACATGTTATTATTCACGTTAGGCTTATAGGATACATAAAAAGTTGCAGATTGGACTTCCCATCCTATTGTTCAACCTGCACTTTTTTAGTTCATGAATTTTCATATACATTTTTTCTGGTCATGTTAATTCACCCCAAATGGAAGGGTTGATATCACAACATGCTTGCTCAGGTAAAATAGGTTTTTACACCCCATATACTATCACGTATTATTCTGCTTTCATGTGAGGTTGTTATTTTACATGTGGTCTTTATGTCCGCTTCGAGGTTCCAGTAGACACTGTGTTTTCCAACATGCACTGGTTGACATCATGGTTCATAGGAAAATTTATACATGTATGAATTTCTTGATTCACTCCATTACTAATTCATGATTCTATCAATAGATGCAAAAAAAAAATATTCTTTTGGCATTGCTGGAAGCAATGGATGTACATTTATTTACATAGAAGGTTCTAAAAGGTTTTGGTTTCCCTCTAACCTTTCCTCTCCATTAGCACATACACATGCACCACAACCAAGATATCTTCCCTAATACATATGTTCTTGCAACTGTACAATTAATTACATAGTGTTATGCACATTACACTCATACGCCACATACAAAGTTGTAGGTTGAACCACTCATCATGTGGTTCAACCTTCACTTCCTTTTTTTCATGAATTTCTAGATGTGCTTTTGTTGCACATGTTAAGTCACCCTAAACAGAAGGTTGAATATCACAACATTCCTCCCTAGGTAAGAGAGGTTTGTACACCCAATATTCTCTGAAATCATTGTTATATTTACATATGAGGTTTCGGTCTTCATGTCAGTGTGGAGGTTCATCTACACGCTATGTTTTCCATCCTGCATTCGCTTACATCATGGCTGATAGAAAACTTTACACCTTTATACCTTTCCTCATACTCTCCATTATTGATTCATCTTTTTTTCAACAGATGTAACAAACATGTTATCATTTTGGAATTGCTCGCTATGCACTTATTCTTTTAACATAAAAGGTTGTCATCAAAGGTTTTTCTTGCCCACTAACCCTTCCTCTCCTTTAACACTTACACACACAGCACAACCAATGTATCTTCTTATGATAATAAATCTGTTGCTGCTATTGTATAAGTAATTACATACTGTGATGCGTGTTACACTCCTACACCACATACAAAGTTCTAGGTTGAACCATTAATCGTGTGGTTCAACCTTCACTTGTTTATTTCATTAATTGCTAGAAGTGATTTTTCTCCTCATGTTAAGTCACGTGAAATGGCAGGTTGAATATCACAACATGCTTCCTTACGTAAAAGAGGTTTTTACACCCCATATTCTCTCAAATCTTTGTTCTATTTACATGCAAGGTTGTGGTCTTTATGTCAGCATGGAGGTTCATCTACACACTATGTTTTCCAACCTACATTCAATTACATCATGGTTGATAGAAAATTTTACACCTTTATATCTTTCCTAATTCTCTCCATTACTGATTCATCTTTTTTTCAACAGATGCAAGAAACATGTTATCATTTTGGCGTTGTTCGCAGCAATGGATGCACTTATTCTTTTTACATACAAGGTTGTCATCAAAGGTTTTTCTTTCCCTCTAACCCTTCCTCTCCTTTAACACTTACACACGCAACACAACCAACGTATCTTCCCATGATAATACATCGGTTGTTGCTATTGTATAAGTAATTACATATTTTGATGCATGTTACACTCCTACACCACATATGAAGTTCTAGGTTGAACCACTGATCGTGTAGTTCAACCTTCACTTGTTTATTTCGTTAATTTCTAGATGTGCTTTTTCTCCTCATGTTAAGTCACGTGAAATGGAAGGCTGAATATCACAACATGCCTCCTCAAGTAAAAGAGGTTTTTACACCCCATATTCTCTCAAATCTTTCTTATATTTACATACGGGGTTGCGGTTTTTATGTCAGCGTGCAAACTCATCTACATGCTGTGTTTTCCAACCTGCATTTGCTTACATCATGGCTCATAGAAAATTTTGCAGCTTTATACCTTTCCTCATACTCTCCATTACTTATTCATTTTTTTTCAACAGATGCAACAACCATGTTATCATTTTGGCATTGCTCGCAACAATGGATGCACTTTTTTTTAATTTTCTTTTGCATACAAGGATGTCATCAAAGGTTTTTCTTGTCATTTTTTGTTGTCGTGGTCTATGTCCACATGTACATTGAGATGGACTGTTTGATTTCCAACCTACATTTTTGTTATATTTTATGTGTAGCTTTATTGAATCTATCACCTTTAATTTTCCTCGGTTGAAGCTGGCAACCTCCTATTGGTTTCACGTGGGTGACAGCAATGCAAGAACATTTTATCTATGTTTAATAAATGATTTCTTTCTTTTTGTTGACATAATCCACACTAATTTTAAATATTCATCCAATTCTGTCATTTCCTAGAATGGGGAGAGGTTTGAAATGGAAGAAGCAAGACAAATTGCGGGCGCAAGATGTACAAAATGGAGGCTCTCCTTTTTCATCTTCCAATTTGGAATGGGCTACTATTTTCGTCAACAAGGATAAGGTCCCTAACCTTGTTGTAGCAATTCCTTTTATGAGACTTGATCATTTCTTTCACGGTGAAATGTCCATTGAAGGTATAGAAACCAAATTTGTGGACAAGAAAACAAGAGAACCTACCACCTTGTGTCCCGTCAATGACAAAACTTATGGCAAAACAATTTTCTATCAGAGGTTTCTATATTTTGACATTCATTTCTATGGTCAAATTATATTTTACTCTCTCTTGGTTCAACATGCTGAGATGATTCCTTTCTCATAGCTACTAGTGTCAATACAATCCTCAAGACAATAGAGACCAGCCTCCACTAGAGAAGAAACCACATAAGACGTTTATACAAATATGAGGTTGTCAATACCACTTCATGGTAAAAGTTATGAATGGAAAACCTGATGTCTCCTATATTATCTACAAAGAAACGTTCCATATTGATAAAAACTGTCAATTTTTCCATGGCATTCATGACACAAGTGGAGAGAAGCGTTCTATTTTTTTCGCTAATCTACCCATGGAGTGCAAAAGCTATATTGAAATCCTTTTGCTCATGGATGTTAGTGTCAATGCAATAATGGATAAACACATCAGTGATCCTATCGTATATGGCATGATTTCCAAGAGAGATGAATTCCTTAGAAGAAAGGATGTAATGAATGCCTGGTGAAAGGTGCATTCTACTCAAGCATGGAAACACAAAGTCGATTTGACAAGTATCCTACTATGGATTGGATAGGACTTTGACAAGTTCTTCTACTTTCAATGGCCCAATGGGAACAATACACCTTTTGTTATCGGGGTTCAGACTCCATGAATGTTGGATAGGATGGTTAGCTACTCGCACAATTCAGTCATCTTGATGGATTCTACATTTACAACTAACAAATATGGGGTGAGGCCTTACAAACATTGACAAATAGTTCTTCATGTTTTCAATGATCTTGCTAGTTGTAAACTAGACAATGCTCATGCTGAGTTGTTTTGTCTACAGTATCCATTGTATATTGTCCTCATTTTTTATGAGGAATAGAGTGGTGTGTCGGTTGTGTGGGTAGTCTCCTCACGAAACAAGATTGAGGACATCTCTACGTGGCTACGTGTATTTTATGACCGTAGAAGAAGAGCCAAGCCCGACTGGAGAATCAATGCATTTTTTACCGATGATGTGACTGCATAAATCCAAGCCATACAGTATGTGCATCCCTTTCTTCATTTGTGTACCTTTCTAATTTTCTATTCATTTTCAATGCCACTTTCTCATGTAGTTGAGCGATAAACAATATCATTTGTATTGTCTATTAGGTATTTCTTTCAATGTCATGTGCTTCTATGCCTTTGGCATGTTGAAAGGTCTTGCTTAAAGAATGTATATAAGTATGCAACCAAGGAAAAGGAAATGGACATCTTCCGCAGTCTTGGCACGATCATGATGGCAATCGGTGACACTGAAAATTGTGTCACTTAGCTATTGAACTCTTTCTTTCAGGAGTTCAATGATCAGCCCTGATTCTTAGATTACTTCAACAAGACCTGGTGTGAAGGAGAAGGTCGAATTGGTGAGTTAAAAAAATTTGTCACCTCACAAGATTTGCACCATTCAAATTCTTTAATGTTACCTCTAATATATTGTGGTTTACTTGACTATTGGATTTTTTTTTCACAACCATATGGGAAAAAAATTGTAGACTATTCCCACATTCCAACTAGGATACGAATGCAGCCATTGAGTCGTACCATTGAACACTCAAAACTCGGTACTTGTGTGATCATTCAGAAAAATGCACTAGGAGAATGGACTACTTGTATTACACACTTGTGTAGAAAATGGAACCATTTTATAGGAAAAAGGAAAAGTTGTAGCATTATGGTTTTTTGACAAACCAAAAGTGTTTAAATATGAGATCTAGTGTGGAGTGGGCCAAGGCAATTTCGAACGATGACTCTATTTCCAATGAAACAGATCCTGGATGGTACTAGGTGAAAAGTCAAAGTAGGTCAAATCACTACCTTGTTCATAAATTTTGGGAGCACCTTTTTGTTTGTGACTACCCTTGGAGTTTGCAAGGGAACACTTGAAAACATGTCCTCAAGGTTGTTAACTTGATTAAAATATCATCTGTCGTTGAAGGGGCAGTCCATGGTAAGTGAATTTCAATTCGACTTGTGTTACTTTATGGGAGTCAATTGTGTTTTGCATTTTCTACAACCTAATACAAATTTATTTTGTGTGGTCATTTAGACAGGGGAGGTCAACCAATTGATATAGTGACAGATTTGAACAATACATTGTCATAGGGGGCCATAGAAGAAAATAATCCTATTGTTATGACCCATACGCAAGCTCCTTCTATGACTCATGTATATGATGAGCATGTACCTGACAATGTCTCTTTGGAATGACAAAAATGAACTCTTCAACAAAGTGATGCGTACTCTGCCACAATCTCTACAATAGGTGCAATCATACGCAAAATGTGTGGACAAGTTTCTAGAGGACCTACAACAATCAAATGCATTTCCATTTCAATTCATTCCAGATCTTGACCAAGTTGTAACTACCACCGTTCACATGTGTTTGTGGTTTAGTGCAAGCAGGGATCATTGTCGATGTCCAACCCAGTGTATGAAGCATTCCACACAATAGTCAAATCATTGAAGCCCTCTGGATGACTCCTTTCCCTTGTCTGCGAACAATAGTTTGAATCTAAATGTCAATATGCAATGTGAGACTTCAAGTGCAACTACTATGGATGTGGCAGAGGATACAACATCTAATACAGGTGACTATGAGAAAACCCATTTCAATTTATATATTGTAATAGGAAATGGTATTGCAGATTTCTTTTTTCCAGTATGTGCTTGTACCACGTCATCAAATTTTTGATTTATTTTTTGGCTTTTTTTGTTCACTTCAGCATTCCAATTTGGGGAAAGGAGTCCTCGTCGGCGACTATCTCTCACGAGTGTAAACCCAATGGAAGGTATGGTTCGAATTTAATAAATTTGCTTACATAAGTCTAATTTTTGGTATTGCATTATGCAATACCATGCTTCCTTATAAAAATTTGGCTATGGTGACAGGCTGATATCAACCAACGTGCCTTCACTTTGTTGCTTCTTCAAGTCTTACTAAGGATTGCACAAGCATAGTTCAATGAACCTTCATCTATAGGTGAGAATGTTTTTTTTGTTTACTTAGTTTAGTGGGTGGGCAATCCATTCAAGGTATTTAGAAGAGGTTGAATGAAATTTAGAAGTGTAAAGAGCAATAAATTCAAAATCTTCCTATGAACCCTTAACAAGGGGTTTTGAGAGTCTTATGAGGTTTTAGACCTCCATCCCACCGATGCAGGTTTAGAGGAATAGTAGGATGGATTGTAATGGGTGTAATCTAAGAAGTGTATATGTTGAATCATGTAGGGGAAGTGAACCATTCAATGTTTGGTTGTTGATCTTTAGAAAATATAGAAGTTTTCCAATGAAAAAGGATGTGTACAAGTTGGTAATTGAGGAAAGTGGATAAAATTCAAACATTTTATTTTCATTTTCCAAATATGGCACCCTAAAATTAGACACTAGATATAGTGAATGTATTAGAACTAGATATAACATCCATCAAAAGCATATTTTGAAGTAGATATTTATTAGATATTGTAGTTGCAAGTTCAACTAATTATAATAAAGATAAATAGTTTTACCTTTCTGCATCAACTAATGCAATTTTGATAACTTTTAGAGGATCAAAAATGCTAGCCTTTATCATATCAACATACTCACTTGCAAGTTGCAACACAACATTAAACTTATTAATTAGATTCAACATAAAAGATAAGGAAACTATAAGAAAGCATGTTGAGGAAAAGTATACAAAATCCACTTCAATTATTTTAAATTTCGAGGAGTTTCTCCAAATAGTATGACTTCCTAAAATGAAATGGGGAATATTGAGTAAAATAGACCAAAAGAAACCGAACCAACTATGATAACACTTGAACTTGAGGATGTATTTGCAAACAAAGAGAAGGTAATGTATGAGAGAAGTATGAAAAACTTCAAAGGAAAATATTATTGCTAAGTGTTTTTGGCTTAGATTGTGTTGTAGTTTTTGCTTCAACGTTTTAGGTCACACTCCATGATCCATCATTAGGATAAAGGAGAGCATAAGAAGTAAAATGAATATTTTCAAGCCAATAATTTAATAAGAAAGGAGGGGGTGGGGAAAGATGGCACAAGAACCAAGGTGATGACGAAAGGATTACACTAACAAAAACACAAAGGAGTAATTAATTAAAGATTAACAACACAACTAAGCAAGAATAAAGTTAAGCAAACAAATAATAAATCAAATGATTAAACCAAGAGACACAAATAATATGGAAGGAAACTAATAATAAAGGGAAGAAACATTTAAAAAATAAACAAACACACAAAAAAGAAACATGCATACAATTATATATGCACACAAACACAAAAACAAACAACCAAACATACAAAAAAACCTATAAATAAATAAAAAATACACAAACAAAAAACCAATTGACATTAAAGGAACCAAAATAATATAGAAGCACAACCAAAAAATAAAGAAAAAAAGGAGACACAACAAGAAATAACGGAAGCAAAAAAAATAGAAGCACACAAGAAAAAATATAAATACACACAAACACATACATACAACCATATACATATACATATATATGAAAGAAATAATAAAAAAATAAATTAACTAAACTATAAAAAAACAAAAAAGAACCACAATACAAACATGAAAATAGAAATAAATAAAAATATAAGCAGACACACATATACATACAAACCTGTTGGACTTAGGGAACACTGAGAGGGAGGGGTGAATTAGTGTTCAACAAGTTTAAACTTTAAATCCAAATATTAAACCATCCACAACACATAAAAAAAAAAGATGTAAGCACATGAACAAGATAATCAAAGCACCATAACACCAATATTTTTACATGGAAACCATGTTAGGGAAAAAACCACGGTGGAGATTAATCCACAATTATATTATGTTAAAAGTATGAATAAAAGGGAACGCACATTCATTTAGGCACACTGCCTAGAGCTCACTACTCAAAATAAGGAAGGCTCACTACCTTACAAAATATTTTTGATTACAAAAAAAAGTTGAACTAAGAGGATAGCATCTCCAAATGCCTAGATTCAGTTCTAGTGAATCTCAATAGATGATCTTCAGTCCTTCTGACTGATTCTCTATTTCTGCTATGCTCTTCTCTGTTTTCCTACCCTTCTAAAACTATGCATAGATTGCTCAATCACCCTTCTAACACTCACACACACATCTTCTATGCTCTACGCACATATTCACACACTTTCACACACTTTCTCCTTCTCTAAAAATGAATTATTGATCTCATATATATATCTGCTAACAAAGATTTCATTGCTTCAAGTTATCTTTAACAAAACATGAAATATCCTTCAATGGTTGGCTCAAATCACAAATTAAATTTAATGTGCACCCACCAAATTCAGCTAAGACATAGCTAGGACCAAAAACAAAATAACCAACACAAGAAATAATTAATAAATTACTCCTTATACATCTGCGACATGCGACATTCACTAGGTCAGCCATAATGAGGAAATAAATAGAAAAACATCCTCCCAAAGCATCTAACCAGATCTCCTAACTCATACACTAATCAATGCAACATCACAGAACCTAAAAAAAATATAGTATAGATGCATAGCAAACTCTCTCGAAGATACACAACTCAAAATGATGATCCGGTGAGGTGTAAAAATTGATATGCTAAATGGATACCCTATTCTTCATACTTTCTGCTAGTAAAATTGTGATATTGACTTATCTTGCCAGAATGGATAAATCTTGGTTTGCAGACTGGAAGGATGACTTAGGTTTCCATGAATGAAAACACTGGAAGCCACATGCAAACAAACAAGGCATATTTCAACAATCTCCCCCTTTGGCATTGATGGCAACACTTAGTGAAAAATGACTGTGTCAGAATTTAAATTTTCAAAACTCAAACTCTCCCTTAGAATTATAAAGCATTTTTCATTGCTCTCCTCCCCCTTTGATATCAATGAAAAATATAGAATTCACTAAGTTCTCTCCCCCTTTCAAAAATTCAAAATTTGAAGTACAACTACTACTTAAGTTAGAAAAATAACTTGTACTTATCTTTCATACCCAGAAGAAATTTTTTCCATGTTTCCATAGAAATCCCAATGATTAAGATCATGCTATTATTCTCAAATGTCTTGTTAATAATTTGAATGAGAGATTCTGGAATTGTAATTGCCTCTTCTAACTTCTCTCCTTTCTTCAAGACCTCAATCAGCTGCTCCAACCTGCATTTAGTCAAATCCTTAACTTTCTAAAATGTGTCCACAAGGTTGTTCCTTGTGAAGTGTATTTTTGCATGCTCAAACTATAATTCTTGAATTCTTTTCTTTACTGCACCATCCCTGTCCTGAGACATGTAATCCTGACCAATTTTGACCAACTCAGCTTCAATCTGCTCTAGCTTTTCCTTATACCTCCCAACAACATGAGGCCACCAAAGACAATAGTTGTAGATGTTGTTGGCTGAATTAATGCATTTTCTCAACTCATTCATTTTATTTTTTAGTTTGGTAGGGGATAGCCTAAACTACTCCTTTAGATGTAGAATTACTTCTTCCTCTTTCGTGTTCGGGGACTTGGATACCATAGCTTCCTTGAGACATTCAATCAATTCTTCTGGAAAAACATTCTGAAAACTCTCCAAATCAATATTATTGTGCACAAGGTAAGAACTCAATGTGTTCTCAATCAGGTCCTACTCATATGAGGATCTCTTCAACCATAAGTCAACAATTTTATTCATCCCATATTTTTCTTGAACAAGCTGCAATATCTTAGCTTTAAATAAGGCATCATCTTCTTCACTTCCTTCTGCCATTATTACATTTGGGTACTCTATTTTCTCATACAGCAAAAGAAAGATTTGTCTGTAGACCTTGTACTTTTCATACTTCTGCATAAACGATCACTGATGCATTTGCAAACTTCTATCATAGCTACTGACAATTTCCTGCATTCCAATACCAGCTATCGACAAGGAGAAAAATGATTTTATTGAAAAACTCCTCCTAGGCCCATGGCCTAAGATCAATTTCCAAAGGAATTACCATTCTGCTTCTGATATAGGAATACTTTCTTCATCAGATCCACTCTTCTTTACCCATGTTTTCTTCATCTAATCTCTTATCTCTTCCACAATCACTTTTCCTTTTCCTTTGTCATCTTTCTGTGAAATTCTTCCTCTATATACCAGACCTCTTTTATCCATGTTTATGTTCTTGTAGAATCTTGCAATGTGACCAAATTTTTTGCAATTGTAACACACTTGATTTCTTTGTCTAGACCATTCATTCCATTGATTTCCCTTTGATATGCACTAATTAGCAATATGCCCAAATTTTTCACAGGTGTAGCATTTAACATTCCTTACACTAATAGACATACTTATGTATTTAATTGACTTATGACCAAACTTATTGCAACTAAAACACTGACCAGGAAATGATGGACTGCTTGAATTTAATTTACTTCTACATTGAGAAGCCATATAACCAAATTTATTGCAAGCAAAGAAGTAACCATTAAACTTATGAGCATTGGGTTGTCTTACCAGATATCTTCTGCCTTTGTTTATCTAATTTCTTTTTCTAGAATCCTTGTCTTTAGATCCAAAGCTTTCACCTTTCTCATAGCCAAGACCTCACTTGTCATTTGCATCCTTCTATCCTTTAGTCAGCTCATCAAGGTTAGCAGAATTGATCCTAAACTTCTCCTTTTATGCATTTACAGTAGTGAGTTCATCTCTGAGAATAACTATCTGTCTTTCAAGCTTTTGTTCATGATTTCTGGATTGTTGCAGTTTAATCTCCATCTAAATAAGTCCACTATTTACTTTGTTGTATTCTTCAGATTTTTCCTTTAAAGACTGTTCCAGATTCTCCTCATTCTTCTTCACTTCTTCAATCTCCTTAGTTAGCTTCATCACCACAGATTTCATCTCGAGCTTTAGAGTAGCATTATTCCTAGCAAGTTTTTCACATTATTTTGTTATCTCTTTTAGGGTCTAATTCAAGTGAAAATATTCCAATCTTTTATTCTCTTTTTGCTTCAGCTGATCACAAACACCCTTCTTCTTTTCTCTTGACTCATTGATTTTATCCTTCAATGATTGAATGAATTTGTCAACATCCAAAAAATTTTCTTTTAATTCCATGACTTCTTCTTTAGACTGATCAAGATCATCAAGTGCCACCATAAGCTTCTATTGAAGGCCACTAGAGTCCATTGCAATTCAAGATCCACCTCAAGCTATTAAACTTTTGTAGAGGAACCTTGCTCTAATACCAATTGTTGGACTCAAGGAACACTAAGAGGGGGGGTGAATCAGTGTTCAACAAGTTTAAACTTTAAATCCAGATATTAAACCATCCACACCACATAAACAAAAATAAAGATGCAAGAACATGAACAAGATAATTAAATCACCATAACACCAATATTTCTATGTGGAAACCTTGTTAGGGGAAAAACCATGGTGGAGATTAATCCACAATTATACTTTGTTAAAATTATGAATAAAAGGGAATGCACATGCATTCAGGCACACTACCTAGAGCTCACTGCTCAAAATAAGGAAGTCTCACTACCTTACAAAATGTTGGTGATTACAATAAAAAGTTGAACTAAGAGGATAGCATCTCCAAATGCCTGGATTCAATTACAATGAAGCTCAGTAGACGATCTTTAGTCCTTTTGACTAATTCTCTATTTCTGCTATGCTCTTCTCTATTTTTTTGCCCTTCTGAAACAATGCATAGATTGCTCAATTACCCTTCTAATACTTGCAAACACATCTGCTCTACTCTACACACATATTCACATACTTTCACACACATTCTCCTTCTCTCAAAATGAATTACTGATCTCGTATATATATATGCTAACAAAGATTTCATTACTTCAAGCTGACTTTAACAAAACATGAAATATCCTTCAATGGTCGGCTCAAATCACAAATTAAATTTAATTTGCACCCACCAAATTCAGCTAAGACATAGATAGGACCCAAAAAAAATAACCAACACAAGAAAAAATCAAGAAATTACTCCTTATACATTTGCAGCATGAGACATTCACTAGGTCAGCCATAATGAGGAAATAAACAGAAAAACATCCTGCCAAAGCATCCAACTGGATCTCCTAACTCATACATTGATCAATGCAACATCACAAAACTTAACAACAAGATAGTATAGATGGTTAAAAAAATCTCTCAGAGATCCACAACTCAAAATGATGATCTGGTGAGGCGTACAGATCGATATGCTAATCGGATACCTTGCTCTTCATACTTTTTGTCGATAAAACTCTGATATTTCCTTATCTTTCTAGAATGGATAAATCTTGTTCTGCAGACCAAAAGGATGAATTAGGTTGCCATCAATGACAACACTGGAATCCACATGCCAACAAACAAGCCATATGCCAACAAAACCAAATCAAATAAAAGCAAGCGTACAATCGATTTCAATAACAATTACTTTGGTTCTCAAGGGACTAGGTTTAAGGTCAAGTACTCCGATAAATGGATATATAGACAATTTCAATAACGGTCACATCTATTATCCAAAATTTTAAAAGAATTCCATTCAAGAAGCCACCACCTTTGGGAGAAAGAAAGAGGATTGTGCATGACTTACCCACATTCTAGTATTCAATATTTCCACCCACAAATTTATTATGTTGGAAGACTATTCAGTGTATTCCATGGATGTTTGGGATTCATCAACCATAAGTAACATCTGTCATAAAAAAATTATCATAGAAGATATAGTATGCATCAAAGTATGATTGAAAGTGAGTTTTTGCAAACACCTTGATAGATATATACACAAAATATGGAAGCATACACAAAGCACACAATATTATTCAGTATTGTAAGGAAGAAAATCATTGATGAGAGAAAGTCCTCTCAGTGGAATAGAATAGCATGTCCCTCTAATACCCCAAAAACCTAAAATAGTGTGGTATTGCAAGGAAGAAAATCATTGGTGAGAGAAAGGCCTCTTGGTGGAATAGAATATCATGTCCCTCTGATGCCCCAAAAAGGGAAAAGGGTCAATTTTGAAGAATTCATTGGTGAGAGGATTGATCATCGGCAAGAGTTAAAAAATGGTCTCACTGATATGACGATGACACTCTCTTGCCAAAGAATGAAATTAATGATTAAATGAATGGGATTATGGATTATATGCTTTGGTATACATATAGTTGGATATGGTCTAGTAGACATATATGCAAGATGTGGAATCATAGACAAAACACCTGAATTGTTTGGCAGAATGCCACAAAGAGATGTCATGTCATGGAATGAAATGATTGATTGTAGAATGTGCACAAAATGGATTTTTCAAGGAATCTCTCAAAATATTTGAACTAATGAAGCACTATGGAACACATCCTAACATTGCAAGCTTTTCTTGGGTTCTAAGTGCATGCAGTCATGTAGGTTTAGTGGGTGTAACCCTTATTGCATTACAATTTACATATATAGTTGATCATTAGGTGTGCATGGTTGACCTTTGTGACCTTTGAGGCATTTATTCAAATAGTTCACTACCTTTTCTATGCTACCACATTTTTCATACATACCTACCAAAAAAATTTATCAAACAATTCACTGCCATGCTGCTATGGCTAAAAGCCTAAAACAAGTGCTTTCAAACAAGCTATGGATTCCAACATTGTAAGCACTCTGGAACACATCCTAACATTGTAAGCCTAATATTTGTACTTTTATAGATAATCACAATACATTAATAATATATTTATATACATGCAATTATATGTTAAAATAATACATACTTGATCTATTCATGTGTACCACCAGAAGTTTCATTTGATAAGGCCCATGCTACTTCTTTCTTAATATCAAACTCAACAATTTGAAGGAGCTAAAAAAGTGGAGGAATGATGTTTGCATCGATCACAGTCTGAAAACCAAAATATCCATTAACAAATATCAAACCTTAAAATAATTTAGTGTCACACCATTCAACAAAGATGCTTCTCTAGTCTAGATAACAAATAGAAACACTTTAATTTGTTCTTTGTCACCTGTGGTTATGATTGAAATGGTCCAACAAGCTTCCTTCTTGATGCTCTTCTTGTGATTATGGGTTAGGAGAACTAATAGGCAAGGAAGTGCTTGATTGTTGATTATGTACTGAAATTAAATGAAACACCATAACATAAGTCAATGAAATAGTACAATGACAACATCATACACTTTCAAAAAGAACAATTAATTATTGATATGAAAAGATAAAGAAAATTTCAATATAAACTTATACCTGAGTCTGCAAATCATCACCATTTGTACAATATTGCCCACTGTTCAGACAGATGGAATAAGGAAAAATGGAGAGGGATGGATGTAAACATAAATATACGTGCATTTTTTCAAAATATCCAAAACAAAGAAATTTTTCATGTTTTAAACATGTATAACAATCCAAACATGGATCCAAATGGATTAATCTAAGTCATACCATCCATTATATTTGGTGCCTTACAATTTAATATATAACTAGCACTTGCACCCTTCAGAGGTTCAAGGAAAACATCGATAGCAGATTAAAGGGTTGCAGCTAGAGAGTGAAGCATTTGTTATTTATCTTTATTCATCATTGTAAAATAAACAATTAAAAATGGTAGTTTGAGAGCAAGAGTTGTTCAAAAAAATTAAAATCCTCCATATAATACTTGCTGGAAATTGTTAAAAAATAGTAATGAGTTATTCAGAATTTTTCAAATCCTCCAAATAAGACAGGTTATATCTCATGATCTAAAGCTTCTGAAGATAGGTATCCTATGGGAAATGTAACATGTCAAATCAACCAATTATGGGGATAGTTCTTGAAATTTAGTGTGTTTTATTTAACTACAAACCTGAGAAGACTCTTTGCTGACTTGAAATAAAATAGTTTCATTTCCATGCCACACAAGAAGCTTCAGCTAATCAATAGCAAGTTGAAGACATTGAAGGTGACTCACATTATTATATCCAAAAATGGATTAATCAGTGAGTAGAATGACAATATTATTGTTGCAAATATATTGTGCAGCTGATACATGATGCCTTTTTTTAAGCTAAAAACTCTCAATTTATGTTTTTTTGGTCTTACCTTAAAGCAAGGAAGGGATAGTGGGTTGGAAGCCACACTTTTTTTTGCTCCTTCCTTCACTTTACTTCTATTTTTATGTAAATGTTTTTTTTTGGTTGATACAATCTCTTTCACTTGGTATATCCACTGAAATATTGGTTTAATGCCATGAGGGGCATTCAAAATATTCTCATAGCCCCTGTCAAGAGTCATTATCACTATAAGGTTAAGGTTTTGACCATTGTGAGTATATCATATCCTTGTGATAGGCTACAAAGAAAATCTTGTCAATTTATTTGTTGCTATGTATAAAGAAGGAAATGTTGGAAGTGGATTCACTCTGAGAGGGGGGGTGAATCAGAGTGATATAATTTTTAACTTTTGACTTTGAAAGCACAATTTAAAAATTTTGACCTTGAAACAATGTGGAAGATTTAGCCAAACATATGAACACTTAAACTTTGTAGAAAGATATGCAAGAGAATCAATTCATGTTAAAAGCACCATGTAGTATTGTTCTATCAAATTATGAACAACCTTATTAATGCTTTTTGAAACAAAACTGAACAACTTTACTCAATGCATATTTTAACTTGCTTTAAAGAAAGCTTTTAATGACTAGATTTGCACAAATTACTTTGTATATAGACTTTAAAAAATTGACATTAATCTTTTGAATAAACTTAAAGTATCAGAGCATTGACCAACTAAATGAACACACTAACATGAAACAAAATGAGAGACAAAAGCACATCACATAACACAAATATTTCTTGAGTGGAAAAACCCTCTTGGGGTATAAAAAACCACTAGCAAACGGATCCTTTTATTCATTCAAAAGAGCACCAACTCTGTTATAATGTGGAGCACGAACTCCCAAAACTTTTCTGAAGCACCAACTTCATCAAAAACTCAAGGTATTGTAACCTATTAGAACCTTATAACTGTAATGACTATCTGTAGTTACAAAATTACAATAGGATACAAAATGATTTTGCAATAATGCCCAACTCAAAATAATCTCTATAAAACAACCAGAGATGAAAACAATATGAGCCCACTTTTCCTCTTTACAGAATGATATTACAATGAACAATACTATGTTCAAACTATTTCATCTCATCACCGTGTCATATGATTTTTCCAACAATTTATACAATGATTTACAAATAGTTATTTGTTTCAAAACTTGTATCCAATAACTAGGGTTTTTATGAACAATTTTGTTTTTAATCATGATACCCATCAAGGGTTTTTAAGTATAACCACAAAAAAAAAACAATATGTCAATGAATATCACTGGAGTAATGAAACCCTTGAGTTCTTAGGTTAATCACAATTGTAATCAATCTTTAACAAATCTCAATAAAGTTTTAACCACCTGGAAAAAGATCTTTCAAACTGGAAAGCAATTACCTACCATGGTGGCCAAAACATTACCATTTGTTTGCATAGCATCTTCTTAACAGTTTCTCTAAAGCTCTTCTATCTGAACACTATGATCTCATATCCTCCATGGTAGCGCGTATAGGTTTTCAAACCCATAAACTCAAGAAACAAAATAAAATGATTTCCCTATACTCTTTCGAGATAATCATTTGAATTCCACTATCAAATGATGTTAAACATCATTTGAAATCTGCATGTGACCGACACAATGATCACTAATCAAATATCAAAAAAATTCCACATCATGTTGTCCAATGTCCACTTGAGCTCACAACTATACAATGATAATACCCCATCAGTTGCCAAATAAACATAATGATTCATATAATCAACTATCCCAAATAAGTCAAGACTGATTTATCATTGAGGTCAAGGTCATATAAAGCCCGATGACCAACCAAATAAATATATACAATATGTAACATGAGATACAATGAAATAATACCCAATCACAATACATATATTGTGTATCAATATAAACATTTTAAGTAATAATCTCCACCTCATGTATAATGCAATAACCCTTGTGAAGCTATATTTATAGCAAGTAAACATATGCACCAAAATAATCTGATGTGCAATAAAGAAGTGCCAATTTGTCAAAATGAAATCACCTGTTCCATGATATCACCTGAAAGCCAATGCCACCTGAATAGGAAAAATATCATCTGAAAGCCAATGTCACCTGAATAGGAAAACTAAATTTTATCTACACATGAAGCTCAACATGATCAGTACCACAATATATGATAAATTTGAATGTAATCCAAAGTCAAAACATTGTCCACAACCAAAATATTGAATACCAATGTCATATGTCAATACCAATCAACAAGATACCAAACCAAGCCAACAATTTTGACATCAAGGATAAATAACAAAAGAGAAGTCAACAAAATCCCCCTTTATCCTTGATGGAAAAAACCATCTGAAAACATATGAAATGAGCCACATTGAATCTAAAAACCATCTGGTTTCTGAAAAAAATCCATCTGAATCACCTAAACCACAAATTTCTCCCCCTTTTTTGTCACAAGGACAAAGGAGAACCTGTAAAGAATCAATAAAATAATTAAAATAGTTGCAGATGTAGCAATGGAGCAGCAAATAAAAATAAAAGAAGCAAATTAGTAAGCTGCTTGGAGAGCTAAAAAGGTTCCTCTGAGGTCATGATAGAACATTAAGAGGGAAAATATTGGCAAACAACCCCCAATCGAGAACGAAGTCTCTCAAAGACCTCCTTAGCCAAAGGCTTTGTAAAAATATTTGTAACTTGTGCTTGAGTAGGAACATATCACACAAAAACCTCATTAGCCAGCACCTTTTCATGAAGAAAGTGAAATTTAATAGCAATGTGCTTGGTTCTCGAATGCATAACTGGGTTCTTAGACAAATTTATAACACTAGTATTGTCACAAAAGATAGACATAGGTTTTTCAATAGCAATACCCATATCAGAAAGTGTTTGTGCCATCCAGATTAATTGAGTACAACATGATGTAGCAGCAATATATTCTTCTTTTGCTTTTGAAAGTGAGATTGAATCTTTCTTTTTACTATGCCAAGCAACAATACAATCACCAAGATAAAATGTTGCACCACTTGTGCTTTTCCTATCATCTAGACAACCAGCCCAATCAGCATCAGTAAAATCCACTAAGGTAAAATTATTACTTCGAGGATACCAAAGACAAAAATCAAGATTACCCTAAATATATTTGAATATTATTTTTACAATAGTAAGATGGGACTGTTTTGTTGTAGATTGAAATCTAGATACCATACAAACAACTTGCATTAAATCAGGCCTAGGGGTAGTTAAGTATAACAAGCTATCAATCATTGATTTGTGTTCAGATTGATCAACATTAGGAGAATCATTAGTTTTAGATAACTTATAGCCAGTCACCATTGGTGTACTTACTGGATGACAGTTATCCATTTGAAACTTTTTCAACATTTCTTTTGCATATTTTATTTGTGACAAGAATATTCCCTATTTGCATCCAAAGATTATATCATCTACATATACCTCAACAACCAGAATATCATTACCTTCCTATTTAACATGAGAATTTGGGGGTTTGATTACCCCAACTAACATTTTGATCGAACTAACAAACAAACCACCAAAATAAGGAGTACGAGATGCTATGTGGCACAATATGATTGGTTTATGTGGCACATTTACATTTGCTTATTTTTTCCACATGTCAATAAGTGATTCATCCAACTCAATACGCAGATGCCATGTTACCTACCTAGTCAGGTGCCATGTCACCTGTATAGTTGGATGCCACATCAACATACAGTCTATTGACCGTGTTGACATGTCACCATGCTCATGTCATGCTAATGTCAACATGGTCAACCCTTTTGCATGCAAACTTTAACTTGGCATAACTTTGTCATCTGAGCTCCATTTCCAACGAAACGAATGGTGTTATACTCGTGGCAACCAACTCTTCATTATGAAACTAAATTTGACCAATTTGGGGATGATGAATTTTTTAGCCTTTCTAACTAGTCTTGTACCTAGTTTGACCCTAACTTGGACTGAGCATTGTAACCTTATATCATTTCATTGTGTTACTAATGTTTTGGACAAAGGATTGTTTGCAGGTTAAAGGACAAGGGGAAAAGCATGATTTTGAGATGTATAAAGGAGTAAAGCATCTGATTTCAGAGGGGAAGCATGGAAAACAATTAATTTGCATGGAAAAGTTTAAACCAAAAGTGAAAATGAAGGTGATAAGAAACAGATCAGTGGTAGAGCATATCACGAAAACAATTTTGTTGGCAACATCAACTTCAAGTGGACTTGAAATATTTTTGGTTGGGAGTATGGTGCAAGAGCACCTTGGCATAATTAGGCCTCCATGAAGCAATTTTTTTTTAAATTTGATTCAATATTGATGTTTCCACTTTTTAATAATGTTATTTGAGTCAATTTCATATATTTGAGGGGTCAACATTCAATGTTTTGTTAAAACTTGAACAAATGTAAAAAGTTTCCAACTTACCATTTATTATGTAAAAGTTGCATAGAAGGGGTATTAGGTGGTTTTAGGTATTAGGAGGTATTTAGAAGGCTTAAATTCAGTTGGAATTCCTTTAAAAATTCTTTTGTAGCATTGAGAACTTCAAGGGTGATGGAGATTTGAAGTTGCAATAAAGAATACCTCTATGTTTTTGCATTTTCTACAGATTTTCACTGTTATAGGCTTATGTACAAAATAGAACAGGCTAGAACTGGTGGGAAACTATTTTTAAATGGTAGAGAAATCAATCACCTTCTTGTTGGACTTGATTTCATGAATTTTAGTGTTCATTTGAAGGAGATATCACTTTTTTTCTCATAACAGTCTAAAACCCTCACTAGGGTTAACAGTGAGTTAAGAAATTATGTTTCTCTTTGATATATTAGTAGAATCTTCTGAATCTTTGTGATATTGATCTTTCATTCATATTATTATATATTCAAGGGTTTTGTGGTTAAAGGCACAAGAGAAAGGCGTGAAGAATTGAGTTTTTGGCTGTATTTTTGTGTTTCAGTCTAATAAAGACAGAATTAAGTGAGTCAAGTGCTAGGGTTTTATAAAATCCTCAAAGAAGTGGGCATCTAATGGTTATTTAAGTTTGAATAGGTCAAACTAAACATGTTTGAATCATTTTTTTTGAGAGAACATGACAGGAACCTATATAATCAATAAGCCCTCTTGGATTTGGAACCTAATTAGCCCTATTTTAGCAATGTAATAGTCTTGTTTGATCCATGTTTACAAAAAAAATATATGCTTTATTTTTAATATTTTTTAAGGCACATGAAGGGGCATTTGAAGAGTTGGTTATAGTCAGTAATAAGAGTCTATGTTTGAAGATAATCTCTATCATATCTATGGTAGACCTACTAGGAATAGGGTAGACTCACGAAGGAATCTCACCAAAGCTATGTTCTTGAGGTTTGGAAGAGTTTGTACATGTTGGATTAGGTCTCCTAAAGCTGTTCCACTTGTTGTTTGGATTAAATGTGCCTTGGAACCAAAATTTGGTGCTTGCTGGCTTGTGGGTACCACAGATGTATTCTAGGACAGTCATAAAGAATGACAAGTAAATAAAAAGGAAGATATTGTAAAGGTGTTCATTGGTTATTTTGACTCATATTAAGGTGGCATATGTTCTAATTATGCTTCTAAAGATAAATCTTGTGTTTGTAACCATCATGTGCCATTGTGAAAGGTTGGAAGAAGTTGATCTTGATTAATGGTTAAGAGTGTTTGAAGAACTTGAAGGAGATTGAAATTCTTATTTCAAATGCTTGAGTTGGATAATGTTACAAAGAGACATATAGTTGAATAAGTGTGTCAAGGTTTTAGATTTCTCTCTTGGCTCTGCATCAAAGCTGCAAATCAAATTCCAAGGGACTTGGAAACTTTTTCAGGCCGGGTGTATGGTGCAGGGAACCATGTTCATCATTTTTGAGAATAGGTTCTAGTTAGACTATTTTAGGTGTTTTTTAGTTTGTATGGAAATAAATAAGGTCGCATTAGACCATTTATTAATGTAATAGGCTTATTGGGTAAATTTTGGGTTCATTGTGCAAATTTTACAAATCTTGTAAAATGTTGTCATATTCAAAAGTTGCAAAATGCAAAAAATGCAAGTTTGGGGAAGACCAATGGTTATACAAACCAAAAGTAAGTTTTGGTAATTTTTTTAAGGTTGGTTAATGTTTAAATATGTTTTTTACTCAATGGTTGAAGCTTGTTGGAGGTTTTGTGAAAGAATTGATCAAGAAAGCTCATGTTTTCATTAAAATTTTGTGTTATTTTCATTTACAATGTTGTTGCAGGGAATTGTATGATTTTGTCCTGAAGAGAATTGATTGAATTTTTTTTAACTGAGTAGAGGAATGTATTAAGTTCATTTTAGATTTTGTGGGATTGAAATCCATCAAGTTTTAAGAATTTAGTGATAGATATTCTGACTGTGGGTCTGTAATTTTTGTGTTGAGGGTTTGAAGCAATTTTAAAATGCAAGAAGACCCATTTCGTTGGTTGTACCTCATGTAACTAATTGGAGTGGGTCCAATATGATAGGGTTAAAAGGTAGGTTAGGATTTTTGAGCAGGGAGAAAGCTTTGGTGGAGCTTAGAGTGCTGCCCCAAGGGTGATTGAGTGAATTTAGGCATGAAAATGGTGGTTTTAGGTAGAGGTTTGATGAAACTTCAGTTCTAATGGATTGGTGAAGGCTTAGGAAGAATTTTTAGGTCTATTTTAATGTTTTGGAGGTAGTGAAATAGAGTGGAAGGGTCTAAAGGTTAGATTTCCATTAAACCCTCCTTGGTTCATGCATAGATAAACCTAGAATAAGGGTTTGTTAGTTTGGTGTTTAGATTAGAGTCTTGGAGGATAAAAATTGTCGATTTATTGTTTTTAAGGTATTTCAAGGGACTATACATTGATTTTTATTGATGGAAGAAAGTTTGGAGTGCACTTGCTTTGGAAAATAGGCCTAATTGGCCAAGGAGGACAACGTAGTAGCATGATTTTGGAGGAGTTGGTCCAAATTAACCATATGTAGTTTTGAAATATGTTTTGTAAGGGATTAATTGGTGCCTAAAAACATAAATGGTTAGTGGGTTTGAGGTTGAATTTGTGAGATAGGTCCAAGAAATTAGGACTACAAACCTACAAGACAAATAGTGAAGTTGTTAAGGGAATCAACCTTGTTAGGGTTTGGATAGTAGAAGAGTTGTTGAGAATAGGTTGAATTGTAATCTTGAGAGAAATTTCCTCACTGATCTACATAAAATGAGTACATTTGGTATGCCTCTACACTGTGTTCACTAGCTATTTGTAATCCACCATTGGGCCCATGCAAGAAATTTGTGAATTGTCAAGCAAATATAGGTCCTTCAAAGAAGAGTTGTGGACTCTTGATATTAGCTATTTTTGGGAATGAGGATTCCATGCTGAAACATAGTGATCAAACAAGGTTTTTTCCTACTAAACCTCATGTGGGTTGGACCAATCAACCATGTCCATATTTGGGGCACCTGGAAGCCACAAGAAACCATGGACATGTGCTAATCCACTGTGTTGCCACTCATACCTATACCACTAATCCTTTGTATGGAAAAGCCTCTCAATAACCTCTTCACGAAAAATGGTGAATTGTAAAAGCATGTACAAGGCTATTATGTGTAGGTTATGGACAACATTGTCTATGAAGCAGCTTTGGGAGTATGGCATAAGTATTTGGGCACCAAGATCAAGTACCTGGTGCAAATTAGGCCATTTTGTGTCTATGGAACTCAAAGTGTAGAAGAGAGTCGGTGTGCCAAGCTGGTGGATCATTGTTGTGAGCTCTTGTCAACACTTTCCCCAATATGAGCTCGTCCCTCACAAAGATACACCAATGTGAACAAGTTGGTTTGCTATTTGGGTGTCTAGTGCATCCTGGAGAAATTGTTGCAAAGCAACCACAGACTTTGGGATCCTTTCTTCCAAGTTTGTTTTTAGGAAAATGGAAGTTGACTATTGGCTTCGATGTCTCATTATTAAATTATAAAGGTAATATCTAAATTTGACATGCCTCCCAAATCTATTATCATAGTGTCTCATCAAGTGCAATGCATATTCATGTAAGTGAATCTATATGCTTCTTGATTGTAGGGGCATCATTGTTCCAGTGGGGAACAATGTTGGAAAATCCATGCTTAATAACCCTTTTGTTTTGTATTCATTGATAGGGTTAGAATTTATCTCAGGCCAAGGAAAATTATCTTGACTAATGTCTTCAATCTACAAGGAATATTTAATTTCTTGTAATTCTTGAGGAGGGTTGGGCATCAATGGAATAAATGATGATGAGTCCTCAAGCTCAGTTTCCTCATCAGCAACACTTTTTGGAGTTGCCACTAGTTCAGCTATGTTATGTACTGGTTCTTTCATTGTGTGCAGAAGATCAAGGATGTCAGTACTTGTAGCAAGCAACAAATTTAAAGAATCACAATCAATTGCAACATCACTATAGTATGGATCCTTCTCAATTTTGTATATTAATGTAGCCATGACATTATGATTGTCAACATAGGAGTCATAGTTCATCCCTTGAATGTCATTTCTTTGAACAATCACCACTTTAACATCATGTAGGTGACATGGTAACAAAGTTGCAATGGTCATGATGTCTTGAGGGAAGCTTATAGTGTCACCACTATATTTGTATTGGTCTTCTCTAGCATGGGTCACTTGGAAAACTTGAGTGACTCTAGCTATAAGCATTTCTTCAACCTAACTAAGCTTTGCAAGGACATGAGGATGTGGTCCTGGATCCATCTTGTTCACTAAACTAAATCTATGGATACCTTTTTTAGAAGCATAATGCAGAAAAACAATGCCCACATTGGATGCTCACACTTTCATGCTCATGTATATTTCCTTGCAAACAATACAAAATTTCAAATTGGATAAAGCATCAATGCACTGATAGAAGGACTACATTGCAACACAAAAAGAATATCCAAACATGTTAGAATGGTGGTGGGCTAACGATGCAGATGGCAAGCCATGTCTGACAAGGGTTTTTTAAGATCCATAGTCACCCATTATTGAGGCATATTCACTAGGAAGGTTGTGTGGAAGATGACAAGGGATGGGGGGTGCAGGGCTATAGAAGAAAGCATTTTCTTCCAATGAGCTCTACAACAATTGCGTTGTGGCCACTTGATTAGGTAGGACCAAGCAAGGACAAACTACAGGGGCCCTTTGCTACAAGTATTTGGCTCAATGACTTGCACAATTCTGGTCTCTATGCTACACATAATAGAGTTGGTTTCTTTGGCATTTTGATACCTTTTCTTGGTCCACACTTGATGTAGGACTAGGAATTGAACAAGGTTGAGGAGCCGACAACCATAATATAAGGAAAATAATAAAATTCTTGCAAACACCAACTTAAATAACAATGGCATAACTAAAGAGGTCAAGCCAACTAAAAACATCACAATTGTTTAGTAGCATCATGGACAACAAGAACTAGGAGGAGAAGTTCTAAACATAGGTGCATATAGGTGTGATGGATAGGAAGAAAGGAAAGCAGAATTTTCAAAGATGTATATATATATATATATATATATATGTTTCAATGATTTTAAATATAGATCTATATGACTATTGTTTTTAAGTAATTTCACATACATACATGTCCACATATAAACATTTTTGGTGAAAGATTAAAGAATAAAGCATGTTGTCTCAATGTATAACAAGTTCTATAAGCAACAAAGCAAAAGAATCAAGAACACACTAAAAGAAGGCATTCTCTCCACCCCACCATTTTGTGACATGGAGCCTTGAGGGATCCCAACAAACCCTTGAGCAAGAACATAAATTGTCTACCACTATAATCAATGCTGAGATCAATATTTAATATTACAGTTAGATACAACCTATTATACATATGAATGTTGTCTGAAAAGAAGGCATGCTCTCCACCCTAGCATATTTAATATTTACAATTGGTTCATCAAATTTTTTTATTGTAATGCAAACATTATATAGTTGGGAGTGATGAACATATTTTTTGGAGTAGCTGTGTTGAAGTAGACAAATACACATGTAATGCACATAATCATCATGTAAAAAATTTGAGGTAGACACATCAAAACACTGTTGCAATGCAGTGCATGCAGCTAGAAATGCTACAAAATCCATGGAAAATAGCATGACTTGTAATTTCTTGGAAAATACCATGAATTTATAAGTCATGACAAATGCCATGAATTTTGTAGTATTTTGCTGCATTTTCTATAGGCCAAAATAGCTCCTTTTTTCTTCATCCTTGCAATCTTAAATGCAACACGTGTTTCACAAATATTTAACTAATGAACTGCATATCCCATGATTACAGTTATGCATATTTTTTTCTGCAAAAGCAACATTCTCATTAAGGAAAAATAGTTTCATGTTTATGAATTAAATGTCATGGCATTCACTATATAGGCTATCATTCTAAAAATTAGCTGAGGAAGGACAAGCTAGTGTGGGTTTTTGTTGCAAGTATTTGGGCTGACAATTTTAATAGGTGTAGTCTTTATGCTATGCATAATAGAGTTGGGTTGCTTGGTGTTTTACTGGCCTTTTTTTTCCACACTTGATGTAGGACTAGAACTTGAATACATTTGAAGAGCCTAGAACCATAATATGATGAAGGAAATAAAGTGCTTGCAAACACCAACTTAAAGAGCAACAATGTTGCTAAAGAGCACATAGGAAATATAAAATGAAACACAACAAAAGAAGGCCCGCTCTCCACCCTACCATATTGGGTCATGGAGCCCCATGGGATCTCACCAAACGCTCAAGCAAGAACATACATTTTCTGCCACTTTGATCAATGGTGAAACCAATTTTTCTTATTACACTTAATATACAACCTATCATTCTAATAACTCCTTTTTGAGGCTGAAATAAATAATAACTAAAAAGGTGCATCTAACTTCAAATACCTATATATCAGTGTAGATTTTGTTTTGCAAAAACATATGTAGACATTGTATGCCTTGGATGCATTTTTAGGAATCTATTGTGTAGATATATATACACATTAAAAAAATGTATGGGAATGTATGTATGTGGAATTACATGCAGAGAATAGGTATACTGTCTACCACTATAATAAATACAGAGATCAATGTTTAATATTACACTTAATATACAACTTACCATACATACAAATGTTATGTGCATCTAATTTCACAGACATACATAACTGCACATACAGAAAATAATATGAAAGACACCAAAATAAGGCCTACTCTCCACCCTACCATATTGGGTCATGGAGCCTCATGGGCTCTCACCAAACCCCCGAGAAAGAACATACAATTTCCACCACTATGATCAATGGTGAAACCAATGTTGCTTATTACACCTAATATAGAGCGTATCATTCTAACAATTCATTTTTTGGGCTCAAAGAAATAATACCAAGCCTTGGAAACCAACATCATGCATTGGATGTATATGTAGGAATCTGTTGCTTGGAAATATACACACTAAAAAAGTATGTGTAGAAATGTATGTGTGTGGCGTTAGATGTAGACAATATAAATATATAGATGAGTGGAAAATTATAGATACATGCACATACTGATACATGTATTGATTATGGCATTCAAACTTCAACCTATAGAGAAGCTTGCCATCCCGGCTCATAGCTCTAACAGTAGGTAAATCCATAGAAGAACACCCAACAATGCCTTATTAAAAATTGTGAAGACTTTCACTATATTTTCTGAGGTTTTAAATGGCAGGTGTTATTTCAACCATCACCACTACACAAAAACCATACAACAATTAATGTTGATTCTAGGAGGGTGAGCTTCTATGAAAGTGCAAGTCTGACCATCCATTGTGAAGTTTCTGTGAATGTAGTTGGAGGTTATTTTGTATTTTTTGCATGGGGAAATGGTTTAGAAAGCAATACAAAAGTCTTGGTAATGACACAATTGATCAGAGTGATGGATATTGTATGTCCCCTATGTGCACATATGTATGTATTTCATAGTAGATGCAAACAACATTGATTCCATAAGGTATTGTTGAATGTTGTTCTCTAGCTTAGGGTATACTGTTTCATTTTCAATAAGGTATTGTTGAAAAGGCTATATTGTTTCATTTTCAATACGGTACTATTGAGAAAAGACTATATTTTTGCATGGGTTTGTTACTGTGAATTTTTGTGTTTTGTGGATTTTTCCATCTGCTCTACCAAGGGTTTGTTATTGCACTTAATATATAGCCTATCATTCTAAGTTATGCAAGTGTAGCAATATCAAAGATAGACGTATGCAACATAACTTTAGGAACTCACATGTAGCAACAATATACTCTACACTCAACCAACACAAGAAGATTAAAACTATAGAAATCAAATGACAAAATTATGGAAACCTCTAGTTGTCTAGTTTTCCCTTATTGTGTGTACTTTGGCCAAAATTTTCGTCAGCCTTCCTGGTTTTTAACCCTTCCGACGCTTGGATTCCAGTCAGAAAAAAGGTGGCAGATTTTTTTTATTTCTAAATTAAAAGTGTTTGGCACATCAATAGAGAATTCCAATGAAATTAAATGCTGGTTGGCATGAGCATTAATTTCTATATTGTTTCTTTGTGGTGACAATGTTTGCAAAGTAATAAAATAGTACATGTTCTTCTTGAAGGATAGTTGTTATTTGTCTAGACCTCAATAAGGATTTGTTACAATGGGAGGATGAATATTAAGTGTCAAATGAAACATTGGTGAAATCCTTATTGAGTCCTAGACAAATAACAACAATCCTTGAAGCCATACAAAAACAACCAACAATTCCTTATCAACAAGAACATGAACTATTTTATTACTTTGCAACCATTCCCACTGCACAAAAACATAGATCGAATAATTTATTTGAGGCCACATAACAACAATCAATAATGTCTTTATGGAGAATAGCATAAATTGTTTTATTACTTCGAAAAACAAGAATAATTTCAAAAACATACATATCTACATATAGGGAAAGTAAATTGAACAACAACAAAAGAGGTCATGCTCTCCACCCTTCCTTATTGGGTCATGGAGCCCCATAAGCTCTCACCAAACCCCTGAGCAAGAACATACATTGTCCACCACTGTGATCAATGGTGAAACTAATGTTTCTTATTACACTTAATCTAAATCCTATTATTGTAAGGATGCCTCTTTGAGGATGAAATAAATAACAACTATCTTCCCAAAACAATAAACATGGGGAGGAGTATATATGAATTTTGTCTACATCTAATTTCACATACATACATATCTGCACACAAGAAAATAAAAATGAAACACAACAAAAGAGACACATACTTTTTTGTGTATATATATTTCCAAGCAATAGATTCCTACATATGCATCCAACACATGCAATTAATATATTTGTAGTTGCAAAACAAAATATACATCATTATATATGTATAAAAAGTTAAATGCACATATATATGCATTGTTGATTGTTGTTGAATAACTCCAAAAATATTATTTCATTTATGATTTCCATGTAACAACGATGGTTGGAAAGCAATAAAAGAGTCTACATATATGCCTACAAAGGAAGATCTATACAAATATATAAGCATCTAAAGTTATATGTAGAAAACAATCATATATATCCATACATGAACTTGTTAATAGAGAAATCCCTGTGAGAGCAAAGGAAATGAACCAAAATACCTTTTAATTATCATTTTGTTAGCTCTAACAAGATGGGAAAAACTGGTGAGGTAGCTTTTCCTGTTAGGAGGTCTAGTCGGTTAAGTATGTCAAAATTCCATGAGGAGGTAACTAAATAGGAAACCATGGTTTCCTCTGAAATTGCAAAGGGAAAAAGGAGGGCTAGAGGCCATAAAAAGAAGACAATTGTGCAAAGTACTTACCACTTGAGAAATAGGACCCTTCCAGGGCAAGCGGTTGAGCTAAAAGGCAAGGAACTGGCATTGCCAGTGAAGAAAGCCAGAAAGAAAGAGAAAATCTACCAGACTAGCTAGGGAAAGTAGAGTTCTTTTATTGTGCTTTTCGATACTCCTTCAGATGTTGAAGCTGAGACAGACTTAGACTATGGCGAGTATGTATGCTCCCTGGTGCCATATGATAGCTCTGATGATGGCGTACTAGTAATACCTCCAACTACAAAAAGGAGAAGAAGTGTTTGGTCATTTTCAGATGCTGACGACTCTGAATAAGGGTCACCTCCTATTTTTATTTTTGATAACACCATGGTCGTTGCATAGGAGGTATTTGTTTTCATGTGTCCATGGTTTGTCTTTTTCTTTCCCTTGCTGATGTGGAGGTCTCTATGATGATATGGTTGAAATCTCTTTTGTTCCTAGAAAAAGAATACTATGACAATGACGAATAATATTCTACACATGTTTTTTCCTCCCCTGTTTGAAAATGATTATGTATGAAATTTCCTAGGGAGGCCTTTGAGGAGTTAGTTCGAATTAGGTTTTTCAAATGAACTCAAATGAAATTGAAATTGTAATTCAGTTGAGTGCTTGTGGCTCCCCTATTTATATAAAGGGGATTTCATGGCTGAAAAGAAGAGAGAGTTCAAAATTTTGAGTCTAGATAAGGTAACAATAGATACTAAGCTCTAATAGCATAATATAATGTAAATAGATACTCTAGTAAGATATATCAGAAGCAAGTCTAAGATGAAAGTTATACTGTGTATGAATCTTAAATATGTTTTATAATGAAATACCAGAAATGAAGAAGAGTTCTAGTTTCAGAATATTGCTCTCCTATGTATTTTCTTCCAAGTTATGAATGAAGATTGTTAATGACAGCTTCATTTGTCTTTTGTCATTTGCACAGAATGTATGAATTTTTTTATGCTTCAATTCAAAGAATTGATTAAATGTTGAAATGAGCTCATTGGTTTGTGAGAAAAGCATATAGGATTTAGTAAGGAAGTGATATTCCATAGATATAGTGAGTTAGATGTTACAAAGTGACACTCTAATGGTCCACTAGTTTCTGAGTTTCAATCAAAATTGTATTACCGATTGATTACCAGTTGTAATTTATTTTCTACCTTAGATAAAGCAATGATTATCTTATTAGTTTATCTTATGGTCAGTTGATATAGTATTGAATTGGGCCTAGGATTTAAGATGAAGAATAATTCAACATAGTTTAAATTACAATGTCCTAACTCTAAGTATGAAGGAGCACTTCTTGAAAATAAGTAACACTTCTATCTAAGGTTTTCCAAGCTTTTCATGAGGTGATTTTCATGGGATAGTGCATCTGTGTGAAGAAATACTCTTGACCAAGCGTAAAATATTATTAGAATGTATGGGATTACCCTCCCTGGGTCTCACAGAGCCCGAAGAGAAGAATTAAAGTAGTAATTACCCTACTTAAGTGTTGGCCAATCCTCAACCTAGCTGATAATTGGGTCGTGGCAAGCCCATAGGTTAGGATTGAGATTAAGTTTGGTTCTAAAAAAATAACCAACAATGAGTTAGCTTTCTCCTTATTGGAACAAATGAATTGCTCGCATTATTTGCACAGTTGGAAAACACGTTGTCTCCTCTCTATTGTAGAGGGTTTTACAACACTATATGGGTTGCTTGTTTCTTAACACCTTATATCGAGACAGTGTGTTTTGCAACTATGCAGATGATGTGAGCATTTATTTGGTCAAATGAGATGAGGAAATGAAATGCCAATTTGATCTCATGTTACATAAATAGGTGTTTTTTGTTTATGAGTTAGCTTTCTCCTAATTGGAACAAATGAATTGCTCGCATTATTTGCACAGTTGGAAAACACACTATCTCCTCTTAGTTGCAGAGGGTTTTTCAAACACTATAAGGGTTGCTTGTTTCTAAACACCTTATATGGAGATAGTGTGTTTTCCAACACTACAAATAATGTGAGCATTTATTTCATTGAATCATATGAGGAAAATGAAATTCCACTTTGATCTCATGTTACATACAGAGGTGCTTTTTTTTACGAGTTAGCAAAAACCAAAAGAGGAGATATGCATTTGGGGGGTCAAGATTTTGATAATAGAATGCTTAATTACTATGTTCAAAAGTTCAATACAAAATACAAGCTAGATATCAGTAGTATTTCCAAAGCTAGAGAGGGAGAGAGTATAATATATAATATATAATATATTGTTTATATACTATATAGTATAAAATATATATTATATAATATATAATATATAGTATACATATTAAATAATACTATGTATATATAATATATTATGATTTATTAATATATAATATATTCATTATACATTACTAATACATAATATTGGTTTTATGTATTAATTGATTTATAAAAATATAAAAATAATGGATATCCATTTTTTATTATATAGGTATGCATACACAATATATAGTATAAATTATATACTATATAATATAAATTAATATATTTATACTAATATATATAAGTTAAAAGGGGGAGAGAGAGAGAGAGGACTTTAGAGAGAGAGAGAGGGGGAGGGAGAGTGGGACAGAGAGGGAGAGACTTGAGAGAGATGGGATAGGGAGAGAGGGGGGAGAGAGAGAGAGACCTAAGAGGGGGGAGAGAGAGAGAGGGGGAGAGGGAGAGACTTCAAAGAGAGAGAGAGAGAGGGAGAGAGGGAGAGTAGGAGAGAGGAACATGGAGAGTGTGAGAGAGGGATAAAGAGAAACACCTAAGAGGGAGAGAGGGAAAGAGAGGAAGAGTGGGAGAGAGAAAGACTTGGGAGGGAGGGAGCGACAGAGAGAGATACTTGAGAGAGAGAGATAAATACTTGAGAGGGAGAGAGGGAGAGGGAGGGAGGGAGAGCGAGAGGGAGGGAGAGGGAGAATGGGAGAGAGGGAGAGGTATAATTGGAGAGAGGGAGAGTGGGAGAGAGAGAAAGACCTGAGAGGGAGAGGGAGGGAGGGAGAGTGGGAGAGAGAGGGAGTGTGTTAGAGAGAGAGGGATAAAGGGAGAGTGGGAGAAATAGGGAGTGGGAGAGAGGGAGAGAGGGAGAGGGAGGGAGAGGGAGAGAAAGTGGGAGAGAGAGAGAGAGACTTGAGAGAGAGGGAGAGAGAGAGAGAGAGGGGCTTAAAACGTAAAAATTATGTGATTTCATGGAATTCCGTTTCCTCAGGATTTTACCGAGATTTCTTTAGTCCTTCATTTTCTTGAAATTTTGTGAACTCTTGCCATTTTTTTGGATTTCTGTCCCTAATAGAATTCTCCACTATCTTGTTCAAAATGAAGAATTATGGGATAGCATGAGTTATTAGCTAATGATTGTGCATCATGTGATCAATTTGGGTTTTTTAAAGACGTGTCATGATATTTCTTAACTAATGATGTTGGTTGAATGATTGTTGGAAGTTCATTGTGCTTGTTTCGCTAAATTTTGTTTGGCTCGGAATTTCCCAAAAATTCCTCTCTAGCTTGAATTTCGTGAGAGGATAGAAAACCCGAACTTTGAAATGAGTAATCTTTATGATATTTTAGGGGATTTTGTTCATCATGGGACTTGTTTTAAGGATAAATATGTAATTTTATGATGAAATAACTTGTATTTTCATGTTGTGGTGGATCTTTATTGTGGTCTTTTCCTGAATGCAGGATGAATCAAGCAAGGTCATAGCTGGAAGAACTAAGGGCAAGGAAATGGATCCTAGTGATGAGGGAGCTTCTATTTTAGAGGTTGAGAAGATTAAACTAGACATGAAAAGCAAGGTTCCTGATAGAAAGTTGGCTTCCATCTAGTCTGAAGTGATAGACACTAATGTAGGGAAATGGGATTATGACGAGTTTAAAGTAAGAATTCCAATAGAGAATCCTTCCCTGTTGGCAGGAAAATTGGTGAGCTCCAGGTTGGCCCATGTGGTCGGTTTCCCTCCTACAGTGCAATCTTATGAGCTTGTCTTGGAATTTGCTAGGCATTATGATCTAGGTACATAGAGGATAATTACTCCACAAGGTAGGGTGCTTTCCAATTTCTCTCCTATCTCAGTGGTCTAGACATTTGACATGACAGAAAGATCTCATGTGGTGGGTTTTGATATTAACATAGCCAAGAAGCACTATGCAGATGATACAAATAAGGCTTTGCAAGTTATCAATTCTTGGTTGGAGAAACCTAAGCCACACTTCTCCAAGTTGCCTAAGCAGTTGCACAGAGCCAAGTTCAAATCAAAATAATATGATACAATCACTCTCCTT
This sequence comes from Sequoia sempervirens, assembly GCA_007258455.2. NCBI lineage: Eukaryota > Viridiplantae > Streptophyta > Pinopsida > Cupressales > Cupressaceae > Sequoia > Sequoia sempervirens. Next base: position 28,441,865 of record VDFB02168118.1, read on the forward strand.
AGCTGAGTGATGGGTTTGAAGATTGCAGGAATATTTGAAAGTTGGATGTTTTACATCATAGTGAGAATGGAGCAAGATGTGGTTTATCATTGGTTGGGTGTCATCAACACCATGATTCATGAAAAATTGTGCAATGTACTGCAAACCAAGATTTTCACAATGAAATATTACTTGGTCTATGCCTTGGAAAGATTTCATCCATACAAGGGACTGAGTTCAAAGGGAGTCTTTGGCTAAGATGTTATCTATGAGGTGTATCCCCAGCTTCATTTGGGTAAATCGAGCTACAGGAGGGTGAATGATGCATTCACCATGTATATCAAAAGATTGCTACAAGGAGTATGGGGCATGGTTCATTCAGTTTCCTACCTTCTCATATATCAGGATTTATGGATGCCAAAGGGATCCTTATAGATTTCCAAGATATCCAACATATCACATCATACTCTTGGAGGTACTAGGTAGATCTTAGCCTTTGATGACATTGTGAAGGACATGCATAAAAATAGCTTGGGAGGTGACTTTTCATTGAGGATAGGAGTTAATGAAGTCTACCCTTCTTTGATCACAACACATTCTTTAAAAGAAGAAATGAGCACTCTGGGTTTGGAATTTCACTCCAAGAGGCCTAGGTTTGATAGGATAGGAGGAGCATAAAAGAAATCTAGCTGGGACTTCAGACACAAGGATGACATTGAAGATTATTGGGAAAACTGTAAAGATGAGTTTGAAGTCCAAAGGAAGAAATTCTCTAGGTTGCCAACTAATTTAATCAAATTGTACAACATAAAGGCCATCCTTGACCAAATTGATGATGATGGGGAGGTAATTCAAATCCATGACTACAATTCAATCAAGGACAATCCCATAAGTGATATTGACTAGTTAGAGGAGGAGAAGATAGAATTGGAACAAATCAATGCTTCTGTGATTCAATATACCAAGTTGTGGCTCAAGCATAAAATTTGGGAATTGGATGATGTAGGGAAGCGGTATACATATGATCTGATGGGAAATCTGGAATCCCAGTCCACTTCTAAAGAACATGAAGAAGATCTAAAAGGAAAATAAAAAGTGGATTCTCCCTTCAAAATCAAGATTAAAGGCACTCAATCAGAGGCTGAGAAGGAAAAGAGGGGGAAGCCCAATGCGAAATGGAGGAACATTGCCTCTAAGGAGAAGGAATCTACTCAGGAAGAGGAGCATGAAGAAGAAAGGGGAAAGGATAGTTTCTCTATGCCCAAAAGGAGAAGAGTTGAAAGAACCTCAAGAAAATAAAGTGGACAACATAAGAGACAAAGTGAGGAAATAGGACCACATGTGGTAGATGTAGAAAGTTCTAGAGAAAGGACACAATTTTACACTAGGAAGGCTATAACTCCTTCTCCAAAAGAAAGTATCGTGAAGGAGGGTGTTCCTATGGTTCTTCCTACTGCACAACAAGAGGACACTCCTACTCCTCCCATAGCTCAAAGCTTGAATGATGAAGAGAAAATATGAACAGAGGTTGTTGTTGAAGAGGCAGACCAAGGTGAAGAGATAGAGGAATTCCATGTTGGAGATCTCAATGGTACAGAGATAGAGCTGGGAAAAATTCTATGGTCTTCCTTGGTATCTTATGAGGGCTCACCAGTCAGAGATGAAGAAGAGAAATCCATGGGAGAGGAAAGGACAAATGAAAGGACTCCCTCCCCAATTCAAGTAGTGATAGAAACACTAGATCAAGAGGAAAATCAAAATCTAGAGGATAACAAGAAAGTTGAAGGAGAAGATAAAAGTGAAGAGGTTCCCTTGGTGCACAATGTGGATGTGCATGATATAAGTATTGAGCCCTCTGCAGGTCAGTTAGAATAGGAGAAACAAGGTGAGTAGTAGTCGGATGTCTTTTCCCCTAGTTGGTTGAATGAGAGATTGAAGAGTAAGAAAATGGTTGTGGATGACACTCCTAACTGAGATGAACTACTTGCTAACATTGGAAAAGGAAAAACAAAGAAGAAGGCTAGGCTGATCTCCAAGATTCCCAAGGATGAGGCTAACAACAAAATTATTCATATTGCCTCTCCTGTAGCAGATAAAGGTAAAAGGGAGATAGTTCCTCAAGATTACAGCATTTAGACCTTAAATTTGGGACCTAGAAGTAAGGATCAAGAAAAGGAAGAGTTCTAGGAGTCTTCCCAAGCCATTCTAAGAAGGTTATATAGGGAAACAACAAAGAAGGAGAAGCTGCAAAAACAACTAAATGATATGTATAAATATGTGCAACACTTGATGAAACCCCTGCAAGTTGTAGGAAGTATGGGAGTGCCTCCTGAAGGTTTCTTACCTAAGGATGTCTTCAATGAGCTTGAAAGGATGAGGACATCAACCCAAGTTATGCTTGATTGGTTGCATGGAGTGGGAACCCAAGGAGATGATGCAATCAAATAAATTCTATCAACTATTGGAGATGCTCACAGATTAGTGGAATGGCTGAAGCATGTGTTAGCCCAGGATAAGGAAGATGTTAATCTCCTGCTACAAAAGACCAAGGTCATCATGGAATATACTAAATAAAAGTTGATAAGTGATGGAATCCTTCCTTCTTCAAAAGCTGTAGAACCCTGGGAATGGTATGAAGCTCTACAAATTAGACAGAGGATATTGAATAAGGTGCATAAGTAGGGAAAACAATTAGAGAGCATCCTGACTAACATATATAGTAAATGTATTTTATTTTTTGAAGTCATGACTGGCAAGAAGAAGTTTGCACCAAAGCATCTAAGCTTGGAGCAATTGAGGAAATGGTGGCATGATGTTTATATCCCAATAGATGATGGACCAATCACCATTCACCACCTGGATGATGCAGCCACATACATTGCAATCATGGAGAGGAACCAAACCCTAAAGGTGGAAGGGGATAAAATAGTCAAGGAAGCAAGGGAAGATATTAAGTCTATTGAAAGGAAGTTAAAAACATTAGTTATTCCACCTTTGGCCGACTTGGAGAAGACTTTCTTGATGGTGCAAGATAAGGTAGGGCGAGATAAAGATAAGGGGGAGAGAATTTAATGCAAGGATTCATCAGAATTTGTGCTTCCTCATTATTCCTGCTTCATTCTTCACATGCATTGGATTGAGCTATATTGGAGAACCCAGGCCAACCTGGATGAGTTCAACCATTTAATGCAAACATTGTTTTATTCTATAACTATCTTGGTTGACTTGTTTGGGGCTAATTCTTCTTGTAACCCTATTTGGGCCGACATAGCATGTAATCTCTATAAATAGGGTATTATACAACATTTTTAAGGGCTAGATGATTATACTTTGAAGCGAGCTAAGTGACAGAGAAGAGTTAGTGCTAGGAGTTAGTTTATTTTGAAGAAAATGCTATAACACAAAACACTAGAATTGTTGTTGTTATTGGCTGATTCAATACAATTGAAGACATTGTGCCTTTGGTGAATTCTCTTGTGTTTATTTTATCTTGCATGGTTCTTGTTGTTCTATCTTTGAAAATTTCTTAGACAATATATGTTAGATTTATGATTATATATCATTCAATGGTGTTTATGGTTTTATGCTTGAAGTGTTTGCAGCAATCCCTACTTCATACTTTTTGCAGCTGGCTGATTGTGAGTTGCTTTGTAAAGTTAGCCTGGACCTTATATATTCATTGTGCTTAGTTCAATCATGAATGTTGTTCATTTCAATTTCAATAGGGATGTTTTGGATGAATGTTCATGATCTGAAAACATTTAATGCCTTAGAAGATTGCACTATTTTTGTAAGATTGTAGGTTCATTTGGGTTAAGCAAGAATTAGTTTCTTTGGGATTGGTCCATTTTAAGTATTGCATCATTTACATTGTTAATCTTAGGTACAGTTTTAATCTTAATAATTTCTCTTAAACCCTTATATTTTTCCTTTTCTTTTATTATCTGTGTTAAATTTAGGGTTTGAAGAATCACTATATTGTAAAATCTGATAAGTTCTAAGATCCAGTATTTGTTAGTAAGTCCCTTTGTGATTACCAACATTTTCACATTATCATTGAGCTATCTTTTGCATTATCAACACTTGACATTAGATACCTTGGGGTTATCTCTTGAGGCTTGTTGATAGAGCTTTACCTTTCAAGAGAGATAGGATACTTGTATCATGTCTAAGTTGTTGTTGTGCAGAAAACACCATCAACAGTAGGTAATTAAACCAAAATGAGAAAAAAATGTAATGAAGAATGCAATAATGGAGTTATTATCTTTCCATGAAGATTGATTTTGAATTCCTACAAAAAAACATGAAGAATCTTCCCTTGACTGTCCTTGAAAGCTATCTTGATGACTTGCAATGATGAAACCCTAACTTGCTTGACTTGAGATAGAAGATAAATGATGAATGAATGATAAGAGATGTTTGTATGAGTTAAGAGATGTAAATTAGGATTTAGAGACTTGATTTTATAGGCAATCCACCTTATTAGCCCATAAATTGGATCCCTAAGGCTGACATGAAGAAAAATTAATCTTAAAACCTAATTTTTCTGGCTCAAAAATCAAAAATGGTTCAAATGGGACTCATTCACCACCTTGGGTGAATTAGTCCCAACTGGCAGGGACTCATTCACTATAGATGGAGAATTAGTCCTAGAGGTGCCCATTTTCCAGCTGGGTTGTTAGGGAATTAGGAAATCAGGTTTATATGGTGACTTTGTTAGTTATTTCATTAGATATTGCCTCAAGATGCACAACATGGGGTCATAGGGGCCTTTTTGGCTACCAAGATTGCACCCTCAGTCAACCTAGGCTTGGCTATCCTGTTACAACATGGAAACGTTCCTTGATTTGTGCGTCAATCAATTGGTGGGAGCGAATCTCCAGAGTGGGCTAGTTCCCTCTAGCTAATCACCTAACCTATAAACTTTTCAAGGGAAAGGGATAGGAAGAAAGCTAAAAATGAAATCCATACAACTAATAATGATCAACTAGATATCTAATATTTTGACAAAACTTGACTCACAACACCTCTTTCAAAGCAATTTTCTCTCACAATCCACTTTAGAACATTTAGCTCATTAGTGTTTTGCATAAAGATTCTTAAACAATGAATACAATATGCAACTTGAACTATCTGCCACTCTTGACTATAACTCACAATAATAAGACAAAGAAGGATCCACTACTTTGAATCACAAACAAAATTAGATTATCACTATGAGCTCATGAAAAGAAAAGAAAAAGGAAAAATCTGGTGCTTGTATTGCAAATGAAGGATCAAGACATCAAAATTTGATTCAAGAAACTTTACAAAACTCTTAGCAATGCATTAGAGAGAAAGAAACAAAATTCTAAACCCTAAGAAATTCAAAATTTCTCCAACTTATAGGCATCAAGTGACATCCATGGTGCAAAAATAGAAATATTAGGCCCATTGCATCATCAAAAAGCAACTCAATCTGCTTTTTCGATCTCAAGGAAAAATCTTGAAAAGAAGGGGCTCGAACTACTCCAAACAACTTCACCAAAATGGAAACTTCTCATCTCTGACAAGCTGATCCAAAAACTCCACAAAATCAAGTCCAAAACTGCCCAGAAATGACAATAGAAAGTTCTAACTACCACCTCTTTTCCAAATCTTCCTAGGAATTGAAACTAAAAATAGAAGGTTTCCAAGAAGACTTGAGTGTATCAACTTCATTTTAAACACTAATATACACCAAGGTAATTTATAGAAACATTACCATTAGTGTTGTTTTACAATCATATGTAGTTTATAAATTACAATATAGAAAGCCTGATTTTTTCAATTCATCTCCAGTTGCTCTAATTTTTCTTTTCTATCTCCAAATATTTTGATTTTTGCATCAATATTTGCATAAAATAAAAATATTATACAAGCTCTCTACACACTTTGATTTTCTACAAAAATCATAAAAATAATTGAAATCCCCATCCAATAAAGTGATTCATACTTCAAGGGGACCCTAAAATATTCAAGACTTAGGCAGAAATAAAGCACCTAAAGTCATTTTTCAATTTCTCTTAAGGAAAAATGCATGGGCATAAAATGTTTCTAAGGAATGAAAAGGCCTACCATAGAATGAAAGGGTCCAAATCACATATGACATTTTGATTTTCTTTAAAAATCAGAAAAGAAATGCCTAAGTTATTCAACCTAGGCAACACATGAGGCAAGGTATTAATCAAGGAATTTGTTTTGAAAATAAATGTGATTAAAATCACATTCAAATTGATAGTGAAGGGAACCCTAACATCAAAGCACAAATTGAGCCCTAACTTTCCTCATCATTTGTATCAACCAAGTTAGAGAGAAAAGAGCTCTACTAGGGCGCCACCATGGAAGGGTTAGGGTTTGAGCCTTGGAGCTCAATTCTTCACCATTTTCTGTGATATTCTTGTGGATTCTTCTTTGCATTCGATAGTAAGTCATTTTTATCTGAATTTTGATTCATTTTATGTCTCTATTTGAAAGAAACTTGGCCCACTTGGCTGTGACCATGACTGTTTTTAATGGCTCCTTATGTTTGGTTGTGTCGACTAACCCTTGCCATTATTCATGGCTTCCATGAGAGACTTTGTTTGAGCACATGTGAAGCTCAGACCATGGGCATTGATGAGCTTCTCCACAGAACATTGAAGGTGAGCACTCCTATTTACATTTCAATGCATTTCCCTCTTAAATAAAGCTTATTGAAGCTTTTCTTTACAAAAAATAATGAAGAACTATGGGTTTTTTGAATTCGTCCATGTACAAGTCGTGACCATCACTATGTATTCTCCTTATTTTCTATAGAAAAAAACATTTTGGACTTGACCCATAATATGCAAATGATATCTTTGTCAAATGAAAACACTTTTTGAGTGAAAGCTTTCCATTTTTTGGGTTTTCAAAACCCCCAATGGATGTGGTTTGTAGCTTGGTTTCTTCATTTTTTGAAAGCGTCTCTATTGTTAAGGGCTCGAACCCTTGTTTTTTCTTCTTATATTTTCATTTTGAACACGAACCCTAAGTGGGTATTATGATTTATGGAGAGAAATTTCCTTTACAGGCTATGGGTATGAGAGCATGAACTAGGGTTTCTATGCATTTTTATGAGCGCAAACTATTTCCTTTTATCTCTGCATTGAAATTCATAGATGTAATGAAGCTTCATTTAATTGATGTCTCCCAATTAATTATCAAAACATGTTTCCTATTCCATGCAAATTTTAACTCATTGTTGAACATGTATTGTAGTAACCATTGTACACATTTTTACTCAATGAAGACATACATAAGCTTCTTTTTTTCTCCAAATGCATTACATATGAATGTTTCCCTTCACTTACTTGTCTTTCCATGCTACACTTAGTCATCATGGTGCACCTATAGGCTACTTTGTTGTCCATTATTACACATCATGTGCACTTGAATGCTTCAGAAAATGTATTTTCAACTTCATATCTACCACAGTTTTATACTTTATTTGGAACATAGAATCATACAATAGGATTTCTTTTCGCATTTGTGGCTTCAAAGTACTAAAACAACTTAAGCTTTGCAAATTACCTTAATGAATGATGTTATTTCACATTTTATTCAGTTTGAACACTTAATGCATTGAATCCAGAGTCCACCTTGCCTCTTTTCCATTCATCCTCTACTTGCAGAAGTTCACTTGCAGCCACTTGTAGACTCACTTCTTGATGGGAGGAGCCTCCTTTTGGCACTCTTCATGCATTTTATCTCCCAAATAGCAACATGATGATGTGAAAACAATCATTGCACGAAATATTTTGAAATATAAACACCTAGTGATGATGATTAGAAGCTTCTTCATTTTATTCAATTATCATTTGATTTGTAATCAAGGCATTATGTATGCATGTTCACTATCACATTATTTGGTGATGCACTTGATATCAATTCACTTGTGCAATTGATCACTTATGATTTTCATTTCATTGCATTTCGAACTTGATTGTCCTAGATGATCACTTGCTTGAGCCTTCATGACACTTGGATGCACTCCTTCATATGCATATCTCTTTGAGCAATATTGAGTTGTCTCTTTATGAGAACCCCTCTATGGAATTTTGACGGAAAGCATGTCAAGTCTCAACCCTTGTGGGAGCCCATTTTACACCACATGCTTTATGATATTCAAAACAAAACAACATGGCTTTTCCTATACCTGCACAAGAAACAAACAATGTCAAATTAAAACAATAAATTCAGAAGTTTCTCATGATGCTTTCTCCTTGGTATTCTCTTGTACTCCTTGTTCTTGATAAATTGATTCAATGCATCATAGACAATATTCTACATTACTGTTGATGGACCATGTAGGAATGTTCATAGTCTGAGCTCTAACAAAACTTTCATCCACTTGTAGGTTCACTTGGAGCATGGAAGTGGAAAGAAGAGCTCAACTTTGGAGGCAGCTTGAGGACACCATCAGACAATGACGATTATGTTCTTTCTTACATGCTCTTTCTCCTTCTTTTATCTTTAGTAGCATAGAATATTCTTTGTGGTTCATTGTTCCAGCTACTCCCATGGCTTGTGTGGGACACTTGATTCTCCTTTTTACTCCAATGAAAAAAAAAAAAAAATTGTAAAATACTTGTTCATTTTTGTACTTCCTTTTGCAAACAATGTATGAAACATTGTGAATGAATAACAAAATGAAAGCACTTATTTCTACATATTATGAAATAATTAATGTTGCAAATGATAATAAGCTACTGAAACACATTGAACTTCTTTAAAACTCAAAAATTCAAGCATTTGCAATGGTTAAAACATCTGCAATAACAAACTGAAATTCTTCACCTTAAAATGAACTTGCATAACCAGCTCTGTCAATTGGAGCTATGTGAAAAAATGATAACAGGACTATTAGTGATAATGTAAAGAGTAATTATGGCTTGGGACACAAAATTCAATGTGAAAGTGTGATTAAATACACTTTACAACACTAAAATAAGGTCCACTTAGCCTAGGAAGGCACAACATCCAATGCGAATGTGTAGGACACATTAAAACACTAGATTAAAGTCAAATTTAAGCCTTCTAGATTGATTGATGTGATAATGCAATTAAATACATTTTATAATGTTGAATTAAGGGAAAATGGGTCCATTAAATCTAGAAAAGTGTGAAAGTCTTTTACAACACTTCACAACACCTTTACAAGACATGAGTAAATGCATTTGCAAGGGTCCAATACCTAGTGTGGATGCATAAAATTCCTCACAACACTAAATCAAGGCCTCATTAAGTCCAATTTATCATGAATTATTCCCATGTCAAGCAAGTTTACTTTTTTCTATGGTACACTTATGCAAGACTCTTTAGATTGTGAGATTTTTTTGTCTCCTTTACAAGAGGGTGTAAAATCAAATGAATTCAAATGATTAGTGTTTTACATGATGGAATTGACATTAAGCAAAGATTTATTTATTTATTTCATGTCTTTCAAAGTATAGTAATCAAGACCATTGATATTTATCAGTTCATGATGCACTACTATTAAAGTCAACTTAGAAGAATCTTTTGTAATAGTGTTGATATTTAGTAAATGCTTGTTTATTTATATCAAAGGGAAATAACCAAGACCATTAGTTGTTTCTTGCATGTTAGGTTCTATAGGGACACAAATACCTTGTTCTCTAGCACCACATCCTTTTCCACTATATCCCAGCTATTTCATAAGTTCATAACCTCTTCCATAAAGATTTTTCATTTCTTCAGGATTCAGTGGTTATTGATAATCAGCTTCATCAAATTTTGTTGTATAATTTGTTTCTTCTTTTAAAGTGGTTGAGGTGGACACTTTCAAAAGGTTTTTCGAGTTTTGTGTTGATATTACCGCTTTTTCTTTTCCCTTTTCAGATTCTTTGTTTATCATCTTGTATTCTCCCATGAATGTTGGTGTGAAATCTAAGGAACCCCAATCATCTCCTAATAGCTTCATGACTTCTTCAATGTGTTTTTATTTGTCTTTTTGTAGCACATGTTCTACTTGTGTAGTTGGTGTTAATGTTTTCAAAGGATTCTCCTTTTTTTTTCTCAATGTTTAAACAACTGTTTGGGTCAAGTTCAACTTCAAGTGTGTACACTTTGTTGTTGTAAATATACTTCATTTTATGATGAAGAGTAGGAGGAACCCCATTCATTGCATGAATCCATAGTTTTCCTAAAAGGATATTATATGAAAGATCGTGAGGCATAACATGGATCAATGTTTCTAATGTGTCCTTTCTAGTTGTAATAGGAAAAGTGATCACACCAAGCGGTTATTTTCCTACATTGTCAAATCCTTTAATAGATAAGTATTTAGGTTGAATTTTTTATTTATCCACACCAAGTCTATCCAAAAGGTTTAAAATACACACATTAAGGGTGGAGCCATTATCAAAAAGGGTTCACTTTATCCCTATTCCTTTATATTGAAATAATACCATGAAAGCATCATTTTGGTTTTGCATTTCTAAAGGAGGTAGCTCACTTTGGTCAAAAACAATGTCAACATTTATTCCTTGAATTATTTATGCTATGTCATTCGGTTGCACATTAGAAAGAACTTGTTCTAAAGCACTTTGAATCATGTTATTATAATGAGGGGAAGATTGAATAAGGTCCCATAATGATATTTTAGCAAGAGTATTATTTAGTTGTTCAACAAGATTGTACTCCTTTCTACTTTGTGTAGGAAAATGAGGACCAGGAAAGATAGGATTAGGTAACGTGATTTATGTTAAAGCTATTTTTCTTGGTTGTGGATTGTTCCTAGTGTTATATATAAGAGCAATGGTATTATGACTTGTCCACTTCAAAATGTTGTTCTTAGGTGGGTAAAGGATAAGTTCTAGTTTTTTTTTAGTTTGAGGTTTGTGTGATGGTGGGTAAAGAATTAGAGGATTCTTAGGATGTCCCACAGGGTATGTAGGAGGTCCAATAGTCAAGGGGGATCTAATGGGAAATTATGCATTCATAACCTCAGTAGTAATTGGTTTGATGTATTTTTAATAAATCGCATTCTAGAATCCCCTTTTTACCATCACCTAAGGAAGCCACATTACTATTGTTATCATTTTATTGTACCATGATATCCTCCCTAGGAGGAGATTTTCTAGGAGAACTACAAACCAAATGTTCTTGACATTCAATAATTGGTTCTTCCAAAATGACTTCATCATAAGTAGGGGGATGATCAATGGTTTAATTATCTTTTTTATCAGTGTGGCATTCTCTTGTTCAAGAATGTTATTCATAGGGGAAGAGACACACATATGATTCTCATGAATTTCATCAATTGTATTTTCTGATCTCAAAGTATCTTCTTCACAATTAGGAGAGATAGTAGAAGAATAAACATGTGATTGTTAAGATTGTTCATAATTCCATTTCTTTGTCCCATAATGTTTTCTGAAATAGGATAGGTAGGGGAAGGATCATAAAGAGGGTTGTTATAGACCTTAAATATTTTATCATCTAACTCCAACATATCCTCATCATTTACAATCTCATCCTCTTCCACTAAATCATTCTCACAAGAAAAGGGAGAATGGAAATTAGGTAAGGTGGTGTTTAGGAATGTGTCTATGATTTCATTCTCTTGTGCTATAATATCTTCCAATGTAGGAGAGTTTATAGAAGAGGATCTTTCAACAATTTCACGATTCTCAATGAGTGCATCTTCTAACACTGAAATACCTTCTTCACATGTAGGAGAGGTATTAGGAGAAGATAAACTATGATCATCAAGATTGTCTATATTTTCATCTTCTTCTATCACAGCATTCCCACAAATAGGATAGATAAGACAAGGTTTAGGTTTAAGGAAAGCATCACCATTTTCACTCTCTTGTACTAAGAGGCTCTCATAACTAGGGAATGTATTGAATGAATGACTAACATGCTTATTCACTAAATTTTTCTTTGAAAACTTGGAAAATACCAAAACTAACATTTTTGAGCAATAATCTATGCAAAAATGCAATGTAAAGGCCTATAATAAAATGCAATTTTTAGATTTCAAACAAGGTAATTTATTGATTACACTATGCAATGACCTGAAAATGAAATGTTCTAATTACAAATTTGGAATTAAGCAATGCATGAAATGGACCAATTTAAGATAGATTTAGTGAAATGTATGTAACATAAAGTCAACCAACTTAAACGACTAACTAATGGCAACAAACAGAAGTATAGAAACAGGGTTTTTAATGTTGTAAAAGGCAGTTTCAAATGTGGACTAGGACTGATTCACCTAAAGGGGTGTATGAGTCCTAGTAAGGATTATTTTTTAAAAAATTTAGATAATTTTAAGTGATTTTTATGCTTTTTAGTTTGTATTATTTGTAAACTATGTGCAAATATAGTTTTCAGATGGTTTTCAATGATTTAAGATGCAAAAATGCAACCTATATACACTTTCACTAATGCAGGATTTTAGAAACCCTAAAATAGTAATTAACTAATGGAAAATGTAATGCATTATTAATGCAAGCAAGATCTAGGATGATGATGCACTCCAAATTAGAATATAATCTATTCTAAATGAAGGTTCACCAAAATGTAAGAAAATTATTGCCACAGGGGTTTTAGGACCTAGGTCAACAAGCTTTATATACTCCACATTCAAGGATGCCCTAGAGATCCCACCCCAAGAGTGGAATAGAGGAAAGAGATTTTCTAGAAGGGTTTCCTACGATACATTTAATGATCAAAAATAGGTTTAATGAGGGGTTCACCACCAATCTAGGGCTTAGAAAAATGTATGAAATGCAAGATATAATGATTAAATTAAATGATGCATAAAACCTCACTAAATGAACTATAAATGCAAATAAATTAAAATGGCAAATGGGAAAACTACAAAGGAGCACCTAGAAACTTGAGAGAGCTTGAATGGAGGCCTAAAATACTAAATAAACTAAAATTTTGACCTACTAGGACTCGTAGGCCAATCTAGGAGAATCATTCCTAGATTTGGGTTTCTATGTAGAAATAGGTTTTTGGAAAAAGGGTATCTAAATCTACAAAAATCCTAAAAAAATGCCTATAGTGGGACTCATATTCCACTTTTGGTGTATCAGTCTATTTTATCACGAAGTGTCCTAGGAGCAAAATCTTGAATTGAAACTTTGCAAGCTTCTGAAGATGGATCAAACAAGCACTTTTCCATTAATTTCATGCAAAACAGATGGATATTTTTCCCTAGATTTGAGTTTCCTTGATTCTTGACAACTTTTCATGACAACTTTGACAAAATTTGCAACTTTGTCATTTTCATACTTTTTCAAAGGATTCAAATCCACTTTTCTTCAATATATAAACCTACAATCACACATGTATATAGGAGAAAAACTTATTGATTGTTAGGGACTAGGGGTTTTCCTTGGTCAAACCCCTTTTAGGTAATTAAACCAAATGATGAAATAATGAAAGATGAACATGAAACATGCAACATAGTACATGAAATGTGAGAAATGATACCTTGAAAGATGTCTTGTAATACAAATCAACAATCTAGCATGAAATGGCCATGAAGGATGTAGATCTTGATCTTGAGATAAGTGTAGAACAATCCTTGACCTTGGATGCTTAATGCAACATCACAACACTAGCTCAATAACATGCTTGATTCTTGATAATCAAGTGACATGATAATGGATCTTGAATTGCTATAGCAAATGATGAAGAATATTCCATTGAAAGCTCTTGAATGCTCTTGTAAACACTTGAATGCACTTGTGAACTCAAATTTTCTATAAGGATGCTCATTCATTTTGCTATGTGTAAAATGAGTGAAAGAGACTTGTATTTATACTAAATTATGCAAGAATTATTGAAATTAAAACACTACAAGTTGATATCAGATTTAGGAGGAAAAAATCCTACCAAGAATATGAATTAATTGTGATTTTGGGCCACACGAGACTCATTCGAGCCCAAGGTGGAAAATGAGTCCCATTAGGCATAATTTATGGGACCATTTCTAAAAATTCTTAGAAAGGTGTGAAACTAGGTTCAGGACCCAAAAACCTAGGTGGGACTCATTTGCCCAAGGTGGCGAATGAGTCCGAGATCACTAAATCTAGGCCATATAACCTAAAAACACATAAATCATGATTGGATGTTGATTTTTGTTAGGATTATCCTCAAAAAGATGTATTAAATGAGGCTTGTGGATGCAAAATAGGCTCAATTAAATCATAAAGAATCCCAATTATTAATGAAAACCATAGAAAAGTGTGAAAGTGTGTTAAAACACTTTACAACACTTTAAATAAGGCATGATTAATGTTAAAAATAAGTTTATTAGGTTTAGTTAATTAATAAAACCTCAAAAAATTGTGAAAGTGTGTTACAACACTTCACACCTCTTTAGCCAGGTACCATTTTAAGTTCATTAGTTCACAAGGGCCCAAGACCTAATGTGAATGTGTCAAACACATTACAACACTAAATCAAGGCACCATTAAGCTTAGTTAACAAGGAGGGCACAAACAAGCAAGAAAAAGGGATACTTTTTCTGTTGCCATATGTCCAAAGTGCAAAAAGGAAGCAATCTTTGATGGGCTATTACTCAGAAACAGTGACATATATAGATTCTCTGTTTGAGGCTACAAGATCATATTGGGACTCTCTACAATAACCTCTCTCAGTTTTCTCTATCTTAGAGGCATTTTTCCATGGTGATGAAGTTTTAGTTGTGGAAAAAGTTGTCAGATGCAAGCAGTGTAAAGTTCCAAAGTGGTGCAACTTTTGTTCTGCAACTCGTACAACCAAATAGACTATTCCAACACGTCTAGATGGGTACATTTACATTAGGCATGGTCCTCTTTCACACCCAAACATGTTGAATCACTCTATGCTACGTTCAACTGGCTCGATCCTTTAAGAGTCCAAAGTGCAAAAAGGTAGCATTCTTTGATGGGCTATTACTTGAAAAACGTGATACTTATAGAATATTTTCTGAGGCTATGGGATCATGTTTGGACCCTCTATAATAACCTCTCTCTTTTTTTCTATCTCAAAGGAATTTTCTCATGGTGACGAGTTTTTAGTTGAGGAAAAAGTTATCAGATGTGAGTAGTGTAAAGTTGCAAAGTGGTGCAACTTTCATTTTGCAACTCGTACGACAAAATGAGCTATTCAAACATGTACAAATGGGTATTTTTATGCTAGGAATGGTACTCTTTCACACCCAAACACATCGAGTCACTTTGAGCTATGTTCAACTGACACAATCCCTTAAGAGTCCAAAGTGAAAAAAATAAGCAATCTTTGATGGGCTATTACTCAGAAATTGTGATGCTTACACACTCTACATCTGAGGCTATGGGATTGTCTTGGGACCATCTACAACAAAATCTCTTTGTTTCTTCCATCTCAGAGGATTTTTCCCATGGTGACAAGCTTTTAGTTCAGGAAAAAGTTGTCAGATGCAAGCAGTGTAAAGTTGCAAAGTGGTGCAAATTTTGTTCTAGAATTCGTACGACCAAACAGATTGTTCCAACATGTTTTGATGGGTGTGTTTATGTTAGGAATGGTCCTATTTTACACCCAAAAATGTAGAATCACTCTAAGCTATGTTCAACTGACATGATCCCTTAAGAGTCCAAAGTCCAAAAAGGAAGCAATCTTTGATAGGCTACTACTCAAAAATCATGATTCTTAGAGACTCTTCATCTAAGGCTATGGGATCATGTTGGGACCTCTACAATAACCAATCTTGGTTTTTTATATCTTGGAGGTTTTTTCCCATGGAGATTAGTTTTCAGTTTAGGAAAAATTTGTCAAATGCAAGCACTGTAAAGTTTCAAAGTGGTGCAACTTTCATTTTGCAAATCATAAGACCAAACAAACTATTTCAACATGTCTGGATGGGTACATTTACGCTAGGTGTGGTCTTCTTTTGCACCTAAACATGCTGAATCACTCTAAGCTACATTGTACTAATGATTTCCCTTAAGATTCCAAAGTGCTAAAATATAGCAATCTTTGACAATCTATTACTCAGAAATTGTGTCACCTAGAAACAATTTTTCTAAGTCTACAAGATCACATAGGGCCCCACTACAATAACGTCTCTCAATTTTTAATATCTCTAAGGTGTTTTCCTATGGTGTCAAGTTTTTAGTTGATAGAAAAAGGGTCTGATGGATGCAATTTAAAGGTGCAAAGTGGTTTAGGGTTCATTATGCTTGTCGTGAGTAAATGAATCATTTACTCAAATACACTTATGTCATGAAATACACACATCAATACAAAGTATATGCATGAAAACATGTAGGTCGTAAAGTATACATTGGAATACTCATAAGTCACAAAGTATACACATAAGTTGTAAAGTATACATTGGAATACTCATAAGTTACAAAGTATACACATAATTTGTAAAGTATACACTTGAATACATGTAAAGTATAAACAATACACATAATATTATCATTCAAGAATTGCTATCAAATATATGATTTATAAAATGCCACATAGGCATACAACAAATGACCCTAATACATAGTCATTTTCCAGTTGGGGAAGGAAATAGATCATGCATTTCCTTCGTGATTGACACACTCTTCCACAATAGTAGCATGTTGATGTTCTGGAGTGACAAGCACCTATACAAACCATCAAGGTAGCAGTTAAACTACATAGAAGCATCACAAAAAATTTCAATAATAGGCCATAGTTGAGCAATTATAATGTCAAATTTACTAATTTTTCACATACCTCCACCAATGGATTAGAGCTAACTATTGTTGCAGCAACTCTATAATCCATCGTGCCACGAACAACACAATATACTTTGAACGAAAATTCTATATGATCGCAATAGATATGATGCTTAGACTAGCAATTCCATATTATTCTAAACAACCTAAATGATGATGAAATGGAGATATTGTGTTTTCCAACACTTTAAATAATGTGAGCATTTATTTTTTAGAATCATATGAGGGAAATGAAATTCCACTTTGATCTCATGTTACATATAGAGGTGCTTTTTTTTTACGAGTTAGCAAAAACGAAAAGAGATTATTGTAGAGGGTCCTAACACGATCTTGTATCCTTAGATAGAGAGTTTGTAAGCATCGTATTTTCTAAGTAATAGCAGACTAACCTCCTTTTCATTGACAATAAAATATTCTTCTTACCTTTTCATTATTCCTTTTGTAAGTGCTTAATTTTAGACTTCAGTTGTTTTGCTTCAATTTCAACACATAAGACAACAAGATCCCTTTGTTTGATAGATTTTTCAACGCTTAGGACAACAACTTCATTTTTTCAAATCCACCTTAAGCATCATCTCTCACTTTCTTTGCCTGCACAAATTCTTATCAAATATAAAACCTCAATTTTGTTAGGTTGAATGGCATATATGACAATAATTATGATATAGAAAGTTTGGTGTGGGTAAAGGTTGACTGACATATATGTTTATAGGAGAAAATTTTCACCCCTTATGCAAATCACATTTTTTCCCTTCTTCACTTTAGAAAACTAAATTCAAAGGCTAAATTCCACATAATCCCACTACCTTCATTCCACTTAGCGATTGTTTTGGGTGTCAGTAGAGGAATAACTTTTGGGGATGCTCATGTGGCACAAAGGCGTCTGTGCAGTGCGCTTATGTCCTTGGCATATTCTTGCATCTATAGCTTGCAAAGGCATTACACTTCTCATTGGAGGTGGAATTGTAATGCCCCCTTTGACTAACCGACCTGAATATGGTCATTTTATTCATCCTTCCTTCAAATTCCCTCCTACATTCATTTCATCTTCCTCACAACTTCTTTTGTATCTTCCAAGCACTCAACTTGATCACTCTCCAAGCATTCTAGCATTCAAGCAGCACTTTTGCACTCCATAGTAGCAGCAACAACACTTTGTCAACTCCGTAGAGCAAGTGTGGAACCAACACCATTGCAGCAAAGGCTTGAGTTCCTCTCATTTTCTCCCCCATTAGCCTTGAGTGTTCTTGGTGGAGGTGGTAAGCTTTCTACTCCTCTCCTCTATGAGTTGGTGGGTAGCACCCTACTCTTTTTGTAGTGCTTTTTTGTTCTTTATTTCATTTCTTTCTTTAGCATATATTTCTCCATTATCACTATCTTGGTTATCCGTGGAGGTGGAAACACCAAAATGGGGGTTTGACTGAGGAAAGACCCTATATAGCCACCCAACAATTTTCCTCTTCATTATGTGTAGGTGGACATGTGGCTTGGTATTAGCTGGCGAATGAGTACCTCTGTGAGATTATTCTTTCCATCCTAACTCTTGTTTATTTGCTTTATCATATTTATACATATCTTGCCTACATATTCTTGTTTTGGCCCTTTGGAAGTAGTTAGCTAGGTTTTTAGTCTATTTTCTAATGTTTCACCTTGCTTCCTTAGTCCTTTGGTCGTATGGACGCCAATACACCTAAGAGACACCAGTGTGTCACGCTGTCATCCTAAAACTGCACTTTTTTCCTCGAGTAGAGATTTTCTTGAGGCACAAATTAAACCCAAAAACTGGCTCACCTAGCCCCATTTTGTGTTTTGGGTCTACAGAGTGATTTAGGGACTTTATAGTCCTCATCATTCTTGTCTTGCATTTACCAACACCCCGTTAAGCTGAGGTAATTTAGGGAAGCCTTCCACTCTTAGCTCTTTGTAACCTAGGGCCTTGAACGTGGTTGGTCCCCCTCTCTTACATTTTTGGTGAACCTGACGTGAACCAACATCTATTCATCTGTTGGTGTTGAGAGGCTTTCCTCTTGTACCTTGCGATCATTGTGCTCTTGAGAATTGTGAAGGTTTATGAGCATCACAACCTAGTTCACAACTTTTGGGTATATTGTTAGGAGAAGTATACAACACCTCCTGATGGAAAGGACGAAGGTCACTACTAGTTTCTCTACAGGCATTTTCTTTGGTCATGTCATTGGTATGGTCATGTAGGAGTAGTTGTCAAGGAGTGAGATAGGGTTCTCTGATGAGACTAATCATTTTCCCCCTCCTCTTGTGTCTTCTACGCCATCATCGGTGGATGAGTATGAGGTTGTTCAAATCCCTTCAGAGGGTGATCCCACAAAGCTAGTTTATATTTTTTGGGAGATTTTGATTTTTACTGAAATCGCATATTTTTAGAAAATATAATGATTTAAGCATTGAAAATTTCCATTTAAAGCATTCCAATTGAAGAGGGCTTCATCAAACTACCTTAAATCAAACCCCCTTGGATAGAACCCCGCTAGTTTTAAACCATACCTATAATAGAGTCTCCTTTACACCTATCAAAAAGTTGATAAAAAACCACTTTTGATTTACTTTTTGGGGGATCAAATGAATTCATTTAAAATTTATTTTTTGTATGTAGTCCTTATTATAATCTTCACAAAAAGTATAATTTTAAATCAATTTAATTTAATTATTATATTTATTTTTTATTCCTCGTGAATGTCGGTTTTTCACCAAAAATAAAGCTCTTTGTTCTACACGTGTGGAAAAATAGAAGATCATCAAAAAAAAAAATTTGAAAAATATGAGTGCACCAAATATTGAAGTCCTTGATCCAACAAAAAAAATAGAATTTTGATACATACAAAAAAATTTATGTTTTATATAGTCTGCCTATGTCTGAATTGTAATTGGTTTGACTTTGAAACTTGATTAAGGAAAAAATAATCAATAAAATATTATGAAACAAATTGGAAGCACTAGATATAGTAGTTACAAATCTAAATTCAAAAAAAATGGAATTTTATCCTTCATGGAAAAAAACTTGTGTTATACGGTGAGCGTCACTCCTTAAAAATGGTGTTTACTAAAAAAAACCTAGTTTTTAAAGGAGATGGAAAAAGAAGTGTAATCTGATTCCAAAAATTTTAAAAAAATATATTTAAAATCTACAAACAAAATTTCACAAATCACTAGTTTGCATCATCTTCAAATTCCTCATGGTTTATCCACTATAGGTGCTCAAAAGTGAAGATTTAGTTAGAAAAATTTAGTTCAGTCTCCAGTTTGGCCAAAAATTCTAAACCAGTATTGTGGGATCACCCTAGATTATGTCTCTACCCTTAGAAAAGGATTGGATACCTTAGAAAAACACTTGGAAAGGAACTCGAAGATGGTCAGGGCTGCTCAGGTCATTAGTGAGTTGAAGTATATGGTTGGAAAAGACCGGATAGGCGTAGAGCTCCTGGCTAGTCTCAATAATTTGGCTGATGCATGTGCTCCTCTGAAAAAACCTAATATTGTATGAGGATTCACCTTTGAACACCATGAGAGAAAACTAGGATTGTCGATGCCTCCTATGTCAGTATACATGGTTGATGTCGTACCATTGATCAATATCCCCTCTACCCCTGAGGGATCCAAAACTATTAGAGTGAACAAGATCCCCTTGGGTTTCAGCTTCACCCCTCATGTCACCTCTAGTGGTGGAGGTTTCATTGGGATGAGCAATGGAGGCTTTGGTAATGGCAGTGGCTTTGGCAGTGGGGGTGATGCTGGCAGAGGTGGTTCTAGTGGAGGTCATGGTGGTGGCTTCGAAAGCGGAGGTGGCTTTGGAAGAGGCCCTACTGGTGGCGGTGTCTCTAGTGGTGGTTTCGGAGATGGACACACCTATGGTTCTGGAAGTGGCTCTGGTGGTGGTTCTGGAGGGGGTTTCTCTACCCCTTTATCTTCTAATGACCCTATTTTGAATACTCTTCTTCAGAATATGGGTAAGATATAGAGCCAGTTAGCAAGTCTCTCCCAAGCTTCTACCCAGCCTATCTTCCAACCTTTCTTTGAGCATAGCCCATTGTCGGTTGCAATCCTAAACACTCGCTTCCCTCAAGGAATGGAGATTCCTAAATTTGAGAAATACAACAGAAATGGAGACCCACAAACACATGTTTCCGCCTTTAATGCCTTGTGCACAAATTTCTTCCATCATGATGCATTGATGGCCAAACTATTCCCTCAATCTCTCAAGGATATAGCACTCGAGTGCTACTGTTCCTTGCCTGATAATTCTATTTTCTCATTTGACCAACTTGTGAACCAATTTTTATGACAATTTCAAGCTAACATTGGGCCGAAGATGATGTTTTTGGATCCCGTTTGATGCAAACAAGGAGATAAAAAAGAGATTACAGATTTTATAGCATGGTACGAAATGCTCTTCTCACAAATCTTGTATCTGTTGCCTGATTATGATGTGCAAAAGGTATTCATAGAAAACTTACAAAGGCCTTTGCAAGAGAATTTTTCCCTTATGAAATACCCTTATTTCATGCATTTGTGTGTAGCCCTACGAGAGTATCAGCAAACAATAGTTCAATTTGAGGGGTCCTCCTCACACTCCCATTCTAAAGGAAATTCTATTGTGTCAATCTCTAAAATAGGTAAAGTTGTTGCGAATGTAGTAGCCACTACAAATGATAATGGCCTCAGATGCAACCAAAAATTCACAAAGTTATCAAAATCTTATTACTCCATCTTGCAAAAGTTTTTGAATGATAAGATCATAAGCTTGCCAAGCCCTAAACCCCTTAAGGAACCATACCCTAGCTGGTATGATGGAAGTACTTACTGTGAATACCATCAAGCTAACAGACATGATACCGAATGTTGTATGCACTTGCATCATGACATACAGGACCGCATCGAGGACAATACTATTTGTCTCAATGGTAGCAAACAAAATGCAAACAAATTGGTGGCAAAAGAAAATAGTGAACTACAGATATACACAAACCCATTTTTGCCACATTTTTCTAACATGATTTTTGATCCCATTGATTCTATCACTCAACCCAAGGCCTATGTTAATATTGTCATGGTTACTTCTACTACACAACCTATGACTAGTTCACTGGATATAATATTTTTCATCACAGGACTTACCCTTAAATAACAATCCCTTGCCTCTTTATATTCCCGCTCGCCTCAATGGTAACATTGTAACAGGGGTCCTAGTAGACCCTGCGAGTCGAGTGAACGTTATCATGGAAGAGACATTGTGGCTTAACTTGCTACATAGAGAGAAATATGAAGAAATGAAATCTACCATCTGTACACACGATGGTCTCTCCTTGAAACCCTATGGATTGATAACTCTATCCATCCTAGTTGGATCTAGGGCTATTGACATAGTTTTTGATGTCATTCTAGAGTCATATCTATACAGGATAAAGCTAGGCATACCTTGGATAGCTTCTATAAATGGAATTTCCTCTGTTATCCACAAATGTCTAAACTTCTCCCATGAAGGTGTTATGCACGTAGTGCATGACACTAGATACTAGCCTTTGGTGTCCTATGGGGGATATCGATTAGACCATTTTTTCCCACCCCAGTTAGTCCACTTCCTCCAAGAACGAACCTGCTTAACAAGAATTATGTAAAGTATAAGACAAGGGGCAAGGGACATCCAAAATTGACTCTTCCTATGTCACAACAACTGGTTGCCTCCCCTTCTCAAAAATGGAAGGAGAAGGTGACCTCCCCTCAGGATGACTCGTCTACTCCCATCTATTGGGAGGATTATTGGATGAGCCAGGTTGGCTTCTACCTATTGAGTCTGATGATCCCTCCTTGGCGTAGACCCAAGATTAGGATATCGAACCTCCCTACCAAACCGCCTGGACTGTGGTACTACCTATATGGTAGAGGAAAAGGTCCCCATGGAGATTCCTCTTTGTCTCAACCTCTACAACCTCCTACCACTCATGTTCCTAAAGCATTGAATGGGAAGAGGCCCACTACTGAAGCACTTGAGCTGACTCCCCCTGCTGCTTCTCAACCTACCCCTCCTGCTCCCGTTTAGAAGTTTGTTCCTCCACTAGAAATGATGGTAGTCGTCACTCCCATGGCTGAGCAGGAGCCTTTTGTTCCTTCCTATAGACATGCAAAATTGACATCATGCATTCCTCATATTTAATTAAATCATATTCATCCATTAATTGAATAAATCAAGTTTATTTAATTAATCTCCTAAGTTATCTCTTTAATTAAATAAATCAAGTTTATTTAATTAATCTCCTAAAGTCATCCATTAAATTAAATAAATTCATCTTTATTTTATTTAACACTAACATCATCCTCTTTGATTAAATAAATCTAAATCTTTATTTAATTAAATCTAAATCACATTCTTCTCATATTTTGATTTAAAACAACCCATAAATCTAAATAAAATAGTCACATCATTTAATTCCTGATTAAATTAATTAAACCTTGATTAATTTAATCCTAATCACCTGAATCCTCTAGATTTTGCAACTTGCACCAATAAATCATTTCTTTTATTTAATAATTCCCTAATTACTTTCAAAATGGCATCAAAAAAGGGAATATTCCTCCAAGTTTGAAAATCCCTCCAAATGTCTTGTCCTCCAACATGGCATTAAATCCTCTTACATGTCTCCTACTTGGCATTTAAGACTCTTTCTTCTCCCTCCAACAAGCCATCGTTTGAATTTCAAATATCCCCCTCTTTGGCACATTTGTCAAAATGTGCACAACCTTCATCCTCTCACATCTTGACAAGTGGCATCTTGTCATTGGCTCAAGATTAGTCCCACATCCTCTATGTTTTTCATTCTTCCATCCTTCTTGGTTATAAATAGAGGCCTCCTCTATTGTATTAATCCTCCACAATCTTAGTATCTTTGTTATACACACATCATCTTGCATCTTGTTCATCATATCACATAGCATCTTCAAGACATTTTATCATTGAGCTTATCAAGGATTGGGAAAGGGCTTCTTTCCACATCAAAGAAGCAACAATCCACTATGGGATAGGGTTTCATGAAGTTTTTATGTGCTTGCATTTAGTTGTTTTTTTTCTATTTAGTTTTCATTTTTTAGCATGGTTAAATATTTCATAGGAATCTTGGGTTTGCTTATTTTGAATTGACTAACTAAGCTAATTGTGGTCATTGTTTGAAGTAATGTAGATTTAGGGTTCACATTTTGGCACCCACCATGGGGCTCTCGATGGCCTCCATATAATTCTGTTAATCTTACTTTGATTTCTAATGAATATAAGGTTTGATATTTTGGTATTTTGGTATTTGATTGTGTGAAAAATTTGATATCTTGAAATTAATAGGGTGATAGAAAATCAGATTTTTTAAACACTCTTCAACGGTCTAATTGAAAGATCTATATTCATAGCAATCTAATTTCTTGATATTTTAGTATTTATAAAATGGCTTTGTATAAAATATAAAGAAATTAGATTTGGTGCACACTATTTAATAGCAGTATTTTATAGCGTTTATATTGATAGCGATCATTTTCTAACATTTGTAAGATAAAAATCAACCTCCATACAGGGCGCACTTTAGTCTTCTGGTTGGTGTATTTGTGACTTTAAATGATACATTTTTTTCAATAGCACTACAAACACTTCTCAAACTAAAGTCCTCTTCCATTTGAGAAAAACTCCCATTTGAATCACCCTTGTCAAGATATGGTTGTGCTATTTAAAATATTGACAAGCCATAGAAGGAGGTGCAATGGCCATCTATCCCAAGAACACCAAAATACATGACCCTTAAATCTGTGATCTTTTCTTTTTTTTCCTACACTACCCTTTCTACTTCTTCCTCTCCAAGCATTCTCTTAGATGTGTGACTATTGTATCTATTTCAATTTAGTCACTTATTCCTTGACCAAAGGCTACCAACACACTAACTTTTATAGCTTTCATACCTCTCCAACAACCATTGTTAGGTGAAAGTAATGATAGGTTGATGTGTTCCTCCAGTGTAGTGGTTGTGATGATAATCGCCTATTCTTAGTATGTTCTACAGGCTCAATATGTTATGAAAGAAAGAAAAAGGGGGGGATAGGTAATGTATATTTAAGCCACATCAAATAAGTCAACAACTGACCAAATATGTATGGAGGCACACAACTATTTGCATTGATGGCTAGCGAAGAGGAAGACATGCCTTCCTATGCGTACTACCCTATCAAACTACACATACAACACTTATTCATGCACATTTACTTTTATAGCCTCACACATATATTCTCTAATTTTATGTGTGGGTTTTATTTGAATGTATCAAACATCATAACTACTAACAAATGATTATCTTGCAGGATTCAAAGTCACATAGGCTTCATAAGGTCATGACATGGCAGAAAGTCCACGAGTAAAGGTTGTGGAACTCAGGTTTACACCTACCAAATGCATTTGCTTGAAAAAAAAATTGAATGCCTTAGTCTTTTATGCAGGTCATACAGTCATTGCATTTTGGAAGAGAGTAGTAGAAATTGGATTTACACCTGTGTGCTGATTACAAAGAGGGACGGTGAAGGATTAAGTGGAGTCTTAAATTATTTTTCCTCTTTATTTTCGGTGTCAAAGCTTAAAATTCATTTTGTACTATGGGTGTCTAGTTTTCTAGACTCAAAATAATTTTTTTTGTAAGAATTTGTTTCATTATATGCGCCATTGATTGATAGCACAACAGAACAAAACTCCATTTATATGCATTCATTATGACAACATAGCCTTAGTTCACTTCATTTTTGCATTAATTATGTCTTATATCTTAGCAATCTACCTGCTCCACACACTTAGCCATATTAGTTGTCAAAGGTTTGGTAGCACTAAATACACAGTGTTAGCAGATTATGAGAAGAGAGAACAAACTTTCTAACAATCTATTAGAGAGAGAAAATTGTACGATAAGAACAAATGCAAAAAGCCAAGAGTCATCTTAGTTGTCAACCCATTTATTTATTTTTGCTATTTTGTGGCCCACATTATCTTTGAATTAGAAACTTATATTATTTGTTTTTCGCTATTTTGTGGCTCGAGGCAACACTATCTCATCACTGCCTATTGTTGCCACTGTGCACTCTTTTGAGACCATTCAAAGAGAAAGTTATCATTAGGTGATATGATTTTTGTAGTTTGTGAAATCAAATAACTAATAAAAATCTACACTGCTATCTCCAGGAAAAGGACAATACCAACTTCTGATATAAGCACAAAGTGTGTGTCTGTAGAGTCTATTTGTGTTTGGTATTTGAAAGGATAATATTTATTTTTTTTATGTTTGTGGAAAGCAAGCCACATGAAAGGTTGTGGCCCTGTCCCTCTAGCAACTATATATTAGATTCTCATTCAAAAGTGGTTGGTAGGCATTTGAGGGCTAGTAAAGGCAGAAGAATACTTTTAATGTGTGTAGATTAATATTGGTTCTTAGTTTCTTTGTTTCCCTCATCAGGGATCAAGTAGAGAGAAAGCTTTTAGGATGATTATGACCCCTATATATGTAGATCTTAATGTTATTTTTCTCTATATGATTTATGAATTCCCTCCTTTCCAGATGTAAAACAAACATTTTCTAGTGCAATAGGCCATTCCTGTATTTACCAATATACAATTTTGGTCATTAATGCCCACTACTTATTGTGTCTCGCTCTGCTGCTAAAGTCTTCAGAATTGTCTTAGCTGGTGAGTATGGCTGGAAGTTAGAGGTCATCTTCGATCCATCAACTAAAGTGAATTAATTTGACAACCAAACCTACTTCTTCCTCATTTCCATCTTTGACATTGTGTATTCATTGTGCAAATCTTTGGAAGGATTTAGAAAATAATCTAACAGACACTTTGACTTAAGATACTTACTATCCTATCATAAATGCAATTTAACTATGTTAGATTCACCTTCACTATTGTAGGTCATTGTCAATTAATTTCCTAATTTGGAGACTTTTTTTTTAATTTTATGCAAAGATCTCAAACTAACATCAATTATTTATTTATCTTTTTCTGGGACCACCATACAAAATCAGAATTTTTTGAATCTTAACATCTATTTTCTTGAAGTGCAGAATAAGTGAACAATTGAATTGGTGAACAATCACAATTGGTGAACAATCACTTCTTACCATCTATTCTTTTGAGTGATTTGTTTTTTTTTTAAATATTTCTTGAATATATAGATATTTGACTTGCAGATTTGAAATATGTTGATAATTGATTTGCAGATTTCTTGGAGAGAACGGTGTAGCAAGGAAAAAAATCAGAAATATCAAACAAATTTGAGTAAAAAAGAAGTGGGCATTGAAATTGAAATTGAAAAAAGCATTTTTAAATGCTTATTTTAATAACTTTTGGCATCCATTTCCTGCTTTCATTTTCTATTTTAGGACAACTCACTTTCAATTTGGATTTAAAATTAATCATTGATTGATTTTTTTTCAAAGTTGGGCTAAAACTGAACATTAGAAACTCACTAAGCTTTTTGATTTGGTCTAAAATTTGACAAAAAAATATCACACTTCAAATTTGGTGCTTAAAAAGAACTCATTTTCTGCTTTGAAGTTAAAAATAACATGTGCATTTGGTGTTTTGTAATATTTTTCACAAAGTAATATCCTCAAAAGACATATGCGCTTCTTTCATGCCTCACAGTGATCTTGAGAATCAAAAGTATTTCTATGATATTAAGTTTTCAAAAAGATTGCCTCCACATTTCGATTTGGGATTAAAATTAACAAGTCTTGTGAGTGTGAGTGGAACATATTGTGTGTTATCTCTTTGTTTCTAAACAAAGATTGATCGAACTACGGATATGTTTGCTTGCTTTTTTCTATCTTATAGGGCATTCCTTGTGGGAAAAAGTAATCACCCAAAGGAATGACCCAACCGGGAACATGCTAAATCCAAGCAACTTCCACCAAGGATATAAGTGTGGGTACTGGAACAAAGGCCAGTATCACACAGTTGATTCTGACAAGAAGTACAGCAATGGTCTCTCACCACATGGATCAATCCCTACGAATGGAAAGTCTAAATTAAAACCCTTGTTTAGAAAAGGCCAAAATCCTTGATCTATTTTTTGGTGCAAGAACGGTCGTTCTGAAGCTGCCCCACACTTTTATGGTTTTTAGTAGAAATGGAAAGTATGCCATGGGAGTTTCATGGGTGTTGATGCTTGGCTTCCTCATATAAGTGAGTGTTGTGGAGGGGAGCTAGTGGGTTCAAGCATCTAACCATTCGCTAAAGATAAGCATAGATGGACTTTTCCAAGTGGGGATTCAAAAAAATAATAGTCTTTCATAGCCATAGGGGGGTGATCCCATAATAGTGGTTTACAATTTTTTGCCAAACCGAAAACTGAAATTATTATTTTTAACAAAATCTTCACATTCGGGCACCAATAGCGGCTAAACTGTGAGGAATTTGAAGATGGTGCAAACTAGAGTCTCATCAAATTTTGTCTGTAGATTCTAAAAATATTTTTTTCAAAATTTTGGAATCAAATTGCACTTCTTTTCCATCTCCCATGAAAATTGATTTTTTTAGAAAACAACATTTTTAAAAAGTGACGCACACCGTATAACGCATAACTTTTTTTCCATGAAGGATAAAATTCTAATTCTTTCAAATTTAGATTTGTAACTCTGATATCTAGAGCTTCCACTTGGTTAGATAGTTTTTTATTGAATATTTTTTCCTTGATCAAGTTTCAAAGTCAAACGAATTACAATTCAGACACAACGCGACCATATAACGTGTAACTTTTTTTGTATATGTCAAATTTTAATTTAATTTTTTTTGTTGGATCAAGGACTTCAATATCTGGTGCACCCATATTTTTCAATTTTTTTTTTTGATAATCTTCTATTTTTCCACATGTGAAGAACAAAGAAATTCATTTTCGATGAAAAACCTATGTTTAATAAAACTTAAAAAACAAATACATAACAAAACCAAAACATATTAAAATTATATTCATTGGATAGCTTGTTCTGAGGAATACCATAATCATTTGAAATAAATTTTAAATGAATTCATTTGATCCCCCAAAATCTAAATCAAAAGTGATTTTTTATCAGCATTTTGATAGGTGTAAAGGAGACGCATTTATAGGTATGGTTTAAAACTAGCGAGGTTCTATCCAAGGGGGTTTGATCTAAGATGATTTGATGAAACCCTCTTCAATTGGAATCCTTAAAATGGAACTTTTTAAGGTTTAAATCATTATATTTTCTAAAAATATGTGATTTCAGCTAAAATTTGTTCCTCTCAGGAATTGTAAACCACTATTATGACAGCACCCAGGGTTTTACTTGTTCTTGGTTACAAAACACTTTGCTTGTTCGTAAACATTTGGAAACAAACATTCAACATTGTCATTAAACATCAAACCCTTTAGGAAGAAAATAACATTGAAAAATTTCATGTGTTATTGCTTGCCCTTGGGATTCTATCCTTAGAGGCTTCTAAGCATTTGGATTTCATCTCAATTTTCTCCTACTAAGGTCAACATTAGGAAAAAATTTCCTTATTTTTTAGAGTTCCACATAATGTACTTTATGGGATGAGAGGAAGTTAAGACATTAGACATCTAGTTTAAAACCTAATCAAGAAGTGTTTGTGGTAAAAGGAATTCATTAAGAAAAGCTAAGAACAATTGGACCCCACACATGTGCTTGGAATCTTTTGGTCATATGGTTTTCATGCAAACAATGGTCTTTTGGTTTTGAACTACTCTTACAGAAAAGCATGTTCTTCACTATCTTGGTCTTGTAAACAAGGTCCCTATTATGTTCATTTAGGATCAAATAAAACACTTCGTCCATCCAAACATTTATCATCTCCATCCCACAAACAACTTTAGAGCTTTGGAAACATCGTTATCTAGACTTGGGTATATCCTTAAACCAAATCAAAATCATCTATTTAGTTAGGTGTGTGTTTATGAATCCTTCCTCACACAATTAGTTAAATCAGCACACCTTTGAACGAGTTCATCATAAGATAACATCTAAACATCTTAGGGTTTACAAGTTCATTATCCAAATCAAACCAATCAGAATCAAACCCTAAGTCTAGCATTGATCCAAAGTTCCTAAAAAGTTCAACACCAATATCATTCACCCCCTCATCCTTCATCTCATCATTGGTCCTAAACACTTTAGAGGTTCACTTTTGCAACAAGGTCAAAACACAAGAGGAACATGGAATATAAACTTGCTCCATATATCATGAGTGATCTAAGTCAACCAAACTATCAAAGCTTTACAAAACCAATGGATTATCAAAACTCACATTTATACAATCCATACATGGGATCATTATAATCTCTGACAAACCTCAATGGTACAAAAAATGTGAGTATGCCTAGTCAAAAGTTTGGAACACCTCTCCCGATGGTAGATTTAAATAAAAGTCCAAACCTACAAATCTATCAACCAAACAATCAATGCATGAGTTTTCAACAAAATAACATCATCCCACCAAATCCATACATGCCAAATGTGAATATATCAAGTACAAGTTTTCCAAACATTAACATTTCAAATCAACACTTGGTAAAATTTGGGATAGATATGTTTGCAAATCATACAAATGTTGTTCAGACTCCAAACAAGATGTTGATGACTCCATGTATTGATCCAATTCAAGGTAACACCATGCAAAATAAAAGTTACCTAAATCAAGGAAATATGTTTTCCAACCACAACAATGTTCAATTTTACTGCATAATGCCAAATTTGAACATCATCCCAAATCATAACATTGTCCAAAATCAATTTATCCATGATCCCATGCAAACACCACAAGTAGGCATTCCAAATCTGCTTGAACAAAAACAAAATCAACCACATCAAGGGTGTCAAGATCAAAATCAAGATCAAATTTTGCAAGATCAAATTGCTTGACTTGCCAAAATAATTGATTCATTGTGCCAAGAGACATCTCCGCCCCAAAATCAATACACCCTTCCATCGATTCAACCATGTCATCAAAGCATTGAGTTGTGTCCACAACCATGGCAAGAACAATATGTCCAATGTCAAGAGGTTGGATATCAAGATCAACAACCTCAACAACAAACCCAATCACTAGATCTCAAAGATCAATCACCACATCTCCAAGATCAATCATCACAAGGTCAATTTACAGTACAAATTGTTGTCAATCAGATTGCACCCGAACGCTTGAATGATTAAATTCAGCAATATGTTGAAACATGGGAACTATCTTCAGGCTGTGGGTAATCCTATGGCGAAGATAGAACCTTTGGATTCTAGTCCGGCTTCCTATATGATGATCAATTAGGTACTTGAATGATTTTCTTTGAGAAAAGGGTAAGAAGAACTATTGCTAAATGCATGAAACTAAAACTAAAACCTTGATGATGCACCTAATTGATATTTATGAGTAGATTGATTCACAACTAATTATTACGGAATCTATTTTCACAACTCAAATTGGGAAATCTAATTACATAAGTGTTTCATCAAAATCCATGACAATCCATTCTTAATGAAGGAAAATGATATTTTCACAACCTAAAGGAGAGGATAAATTAACAGCACAACTTATGATTTGTAACTAAATTTCTTTTTCATGTACATGTATTCATGAACGTGATAGGAATTTAAAGGCTTTGAAATCAAACACATTAAATTTGCATTTTAAACATTCAATAAATACAAGACTCCTGAATCTGAGAAGGCTAATGTTGAATAGCGATAATGAAAAGAAGGAAACTCTACAAAAATGATAACCTGTAAAGCTATAAAAATGTATCTATTAAAATGTTGAGTTACAAGATATTCCTCTTTGCAGAATGCAAAGGCTGAAAAACAAGAACTAGAGGAAAAAAGATAAACTTTTTCTAATATATACAATGAGAATGCACCTCAAAGTGCATGAACATGAAATTGAAAGTCAATTTCAGTGAGAAAATGATAATTCCAAGGTGAAATCCGAGCATAAGCAAAAATACCTGAAAATAAGGTTCAAACTCATGCAAAAATGAGTGAACTCAGTCTCGAACTTGCAGTCATAATGTATGCAACTGATCTGTAAATCAAACTAAACTGGAAATCTTTGAATGTGGGCCAAAACATGAAAAATCCACCCTGCTTTAATCAACTTGCCCATGATAACTTAAAGTCCATTTTTACATGATAAATCTTTAGTTGAGTCTGATGTGGAACTGAAGTAAAATGCCAAAAATCTTCATAACTCGCATGATTAACTCTTCCAGTTAGCTCTACTTGTATCTACATGGAACCCCATAATATCTTTTATTTGCAGTTTAAGATGCTAAATTAATTAAATGATTTATAATGCATCATTTAATTAATTTAGTTACATTTAATAATACAAATAAAGGATAAAAAGTGTTAAGTTGAATTAATCAAACGAAACCCCATCTCACAGCCTCATAAACCCACTTTAGCATATACTTTCGAATATGCATTCTCCATTAAATGCATATAAGTCGACCAGATTTTGGCACATTATACATAATGGGAAAAAGTCATTATTGATATAGGCATCATGACTTAAATTCAAGGCCACGGGGAATAAAAGAACATAATGATTTTTTTCCTTTCTCAAAAGATAGTCAAAAAAAAGAGAAACCTCATCGAACCCATGCAAAAGGAAAAAAAATGATGAACCCTAAAATCATTATCTCCATTTGACTTTTGGAGAAGCTTCATGAAGAAGTGGGTCATCGACTTGTTGGGGTTTGAAGCTCGACTACACCATTTTCTGTCGATTTTGATGATTTCTTGAGAGATTCTGAACAATAAAGGTAAGATGAAGTTCATTCTATCATAGATCTGAATCCCTTCAAGAATTTAAATGCATTCTTGAGGCCTCAAGGTCACAGCTGTGCATAATATTCTGATATATTCTTATCTTTCTTATCTTCTCTTGATAGTTTCCTGTTATGAGCCACCATTGTGGATTTCTAAAGCTTGAATATGGAAAATTTTTTGAAAATATTTCAAACTACAACCCATGGGTAAGTTCTATATCATTGAATCTCATTTCCTGTAGGTCGCGTGGCTTCCTTCTCTGTTCATTTTTATTTTCCCATCTAGGTACCATCTATTATAAAATAGATTTGAAAGTTCCTTTACTTTTCAGTATTCCACAAATAATTAATGCAAAACTCTATGAAGAGTTTGGTTTCCTTCAGAAGCAGAAAAAAAAAAAAAGAAACTTCCCAGGCTGTGACTCTATAATTGATTCTCCCCTATACACACAAGAAATTACGCCTTCCTTTGATTTTTTGGGTATCTCTCATAGTTATAACAAAGAATTCCATACATTTAATAAGCCTGAACTGAGCAGGCCGTGACTATAAATATATTTCTCATGAGTATTTTTTTGTTTATTGCATTTTGTACTTGTAGAAGAAACCCCCACATGGATAAGAAGAAATTTGTATTTCCTTACCACAAAAACATTCTTTAAAAATAGAGACCATTGTATGAATGCTGTAATAGCTGCCATGGTGGGTAAAAGTTTGAGATTCTTGACAGAAATTTGCAAGCATAAATTCCTTTGTATTCTTCATACCTAGTGTCTACAAAACCCCAGCCATCATTATTTGTCTTTATTTTGTATCTACCTCAAAACCTTCATAGGTTGCCCAAAAATTTTTGTATGTTGTTTGTCACTATTGGCCATGGCTTTGAGGCATTCTGGGTAGTATGTATTGATTTGCATCTTGCAATAAATCATTTATCTTTCATTTTTCTGATATTATGGCCTCCTTGTAAATGTATGGAACATTTGTGACAACAATGAGAAACGCATCTGCAATTACCTTGTAAGGAACTCAAAAAGAACTTGAAGTCATGGTCTATTATCAATATCAACTATCCTGCTTTGTGAAGCCTCTGTATCACATATTTGAGCTAAAATGTTGTACTTCATTATCAGAAAACATGTATCATCATACCGGCATATTCTAGTTTGAATGAAATTTTTTCCCTTGTACTGATCATTAATGTCCTCTTGAGAATGAATTAAAAGAGAGGAAAATGACCACCTCTTTTTCTGCCTCCATAAAAGGTGAATACCTTTTGTTCTTGATGCTCACCTTGCATGTGACTGTCTTTTGATTCTATCACTATTGTAATGTTCAGCTATAGTTTGATAGTGTGCACTTGTAGCTTTCATCATTCCTCATATTGGAATGCATTTTTCACTTAACTCATAAGTTGTTGCCACTTGATGCTTCAAATCTCATCAGCTCTTGCATTTACTTTAGTATCTGTACCTCACAGCTTTGACTGGATAATAGTCAATTGTTCACTTTGTCTTAATGTAGCTCTAACATTTCTTATGATAATGTTGTTGTCCCAAGGTATTTATGATTATAGACTGTCTTCTCATAACTTGGTGACTATTTGATATTCAAAGTTGTCCTTCAAAGTGACTTTGACTGCTGTCCTTGACTACCTTTCTGATGTTATCATTTGGTACTTGAAACAAATATGCTTGTAGATACTTGTCTAAGCCATATTTTGTTGCTTTCTATTGAAAACAAATCTGTTTACTTGTCATATCTTAATTTATTTTGATCAATTGTCATCTTGCTGATGATTTGCATTGATTGTAAAATATGAGAATGTTGCTTTTCATTATGAGTATGTACTTTGGATTTGTAAGAAACAATTGTCTTGTTGAACGCTCTGCTTTCCCTTCAGTATAAAGGGGCTCAATGTCTCATTAAAATGTAAACATGAATGAAAGATAGAGCTGAAACTGAACTATGACAAATACAATTAATGCTCTCTTAACATGCTTCTTTGATTGTTCTACTGAATTATGAGCAACAAGATGCTTGCTCAATTTGTTTTCACCATGTTGAATTAGGCTTCTTGATGACAGACCTAGATAATGATTGTTTATTTGATGCTTGATGACTCTCATATACGAACGTTGAATGAAAGAATACCTTCATACCTTCTTGATATGTCGGGCTCGACCCTTGTGGGAGCCCATTTTTTCCCACATATCTGATAAGATGATCACGAACATAGTAAACTTGTTCCTACATAGTGCACAAACACGTTAGCAAAATAAAAGAAGTTGAATGCTTTCCTCTTAAGTTTTATGCCTTTGAAATCTGAAATCATCTGATGGATGTCTGATCAAATGTATACTATATTTTTGTTGGTAGCATAGGCATATGATAGGATTTGATTCGCATTTCTCTAACCACACTTTTATCAACCTTGCAAGTGCGTCAGAGATTGGAGCTGGAGCCGGAGCTGAAGCCACAACTGAAGACCTCAACTTGTCAATGATTCATCATTCCAGGAAATGACGAATCACTTTCTACCCTATGCCTTCTTTATTCTCAGTTGTATAGTGTACTTTATTTTCTTGTATCAATCTTTTGATTGTGTAAATCAAATTTAGTTACTCTGGCGGCTTGTGCAGGACTTCAGCCTTTCCAATATGAATAAAAACAACATTCTTTTATGCAAATTTATGAGTTCTTCTATTACGAACATTTGCATAATCAAATTTTGAAATTCAATGAATACTTTTAGCATAAATTTTGCACCTTTCTGTGATAAATGCAATTCAGCTCCACCTATTTTGAGTTGTAGCTAAAAATAGGTAACAATTTGGCAACCTTTGCGAAGTGTTTACTTGCTAAACATTATAGACCAGTTGCCTCATATATCCATTGGGCATAGAGTCAATCTCTTCTCTTCAGACTTCTTAAAACCTTGTAACTCAGTTTCAAAACAAGCATATTGAAAGAAACTACTACAACTCTATTTAAGATAGAGTTTAGAAACCAATGTGCAGTAACTACACCTTATTGAAAGCAAAACAATACTGGAATGAAAATGTGCCATGAGGCACTTATTGAAAGCATAACTGAAACTCTACCCTACCCTAACTAACTAACAGTGTTCGTGCTCAGACATGACCATTCACTGGTTGTGAAAAATAGCTACCCTTCCTTAATAACAAAGGGTGCTTCAAATCCTTAAGATCAATCAAAAAGAGATATGTTAATGATAAACATTTGATTAACTGTGGCAGAAAAGTATGAAACATCTCAAAAGGTGTGCCTTCCTCATTTGTCTGACTACCAAAGATGTTATTTTGAGGTATATATTTGGGATTAACTTGTTGCTCCACAGTTGCAATCACAAACTTTGGCAGAATCATGTCTTGTAATTCTATAGACTCTTTGTATGATAAATACCTGATTGGACACCCCTTTGAAAGGATAAAGCTTGGCCTCTCACTGTTGCCTTCATTTTGCTAATTAGACTGCTCCACTGCATGCAATGTAAGATTTTCCTCCCTTCTTGTTGCCTTAATTTCAATCTGATCTAAAAGAGTTGGTTCACATAAATGAAATGAAGGAATGTGTGGCTCTTTGATTTGAACAGGTTGATCATATACTATTGGTTCACATGGCATCAAACTGTCATCAATGTTAGAGCAAAAATACTCTATGATATTTAGGAAAATACTCTCATCTGATTCATAATCGTGAATTGGATTCATATGAGTCTCATCACCCTGCTGCTCAAGGGTAGGCACTGATGTTAGTAAGCATGTATTGTCTTCATTTTCATCAACAAATTGAGGGAGTTCATCAAATAAATTAGAACAATTCTGAGATTCAACCTCTATTCTTTTCTCCAAAACATGTTCAACCTGATCTTGTTTGTCATCTAAGTTTGACAAAAAAGACTCAAGATCATTCCAAAATGAATACTCATCAGATCTTTCTTGGTCCCTTGATAAAAAAGGAGTGGTTTTTACCTCATGAACCGTCTATTCCTTGTGTTCATTTTTCCCTTTCAGTTGCTTGAAGACTTGATTATTACATTGATAGTCTTCAATCAACAACTCATCATATTGTTTGACCTCTTCCTGCTCATCCAGCTCAATAAAAGAAGGGAGTTCATCAAATAAAAACATGAAATCATTGTGTTTGATACCTTTTCCAAGCTCCTCAACCTACTGTCCTGATTGATCATGTTCGTTCACCTCCTGCTGCAAGTCTACTTTGCAAATGGTATTAGGACAAGCATGTGTATGTTGGCTCTCTTGAGATGACTATTCATGAATAATCATAGCTTGATTTGTAACCTGTACTTGTCTTTGCAATAGAAGAGGATTTCTAAAACTTGGAATGGGAGCCCCTTGAACTAGATTTGGCATTTTGAAGTCAGGATGCTTAGTCCAAGAAGGTCGCCATGGTTGTTCAGTACCTTGATGGTTCAGTTTAGGCTCTTGATATGATTGAAAATGAGGGTTCATGGATTGATTTGACAAACTATTTTCATTCATGAGCTCCTATAGGGGTTGATCTCTAACATTGGTATAAACATTACTCTTATAACTGGGAATGTCAAAACTAGAAGACTTACTTGGAGATTGGATAAAAACCTTGGAAACCTTCTACTTTGTTGGCTTATGTTTTATGGAAGAAACTGATTGGGACCCAACCAATATTCTAATCTGTTCTTCTTTAGCAACAAGATCTTCATCATATTGTTTCCTCTGCATTAGCAAGTCTTGCTTGTAGAGATAGGCCTGATAGGCTATCTCCTCATGTTGTTGATCATGCTTTTGTTGCCTCTTGAACTCTTCTATTTGTTTTGCAATGGCTAACAATATGTCCTTCATGTTATTCATGTTATTTTTCATATCATCAACCTCCTAGAGTTGTTTCTGGACATATGAATATTGATTTGAAGGCTAAGCAGGGGTGGGTGGGAGGTAAGCATGTTGAGCATGTTGATACGTTGTTGTTGCATGGTTGTTTAGGATAAAACCAGCAGCATGACTAGCCTGGTATGGCTGATAAGGATGTGAATATGCAAGATTTTCATGAAACGGAGGTAAAAATATGTTTTTTTCATAAAACCCAGACATGTTAAAGCATTTGAAATCTCCAAATCTTCTTTAAATCAAAGTGAATTTGACCTCCTTTGTAAATGTAAACATACCATCACTTCGTCTGTTGAAACCAGTGGATTGTGCTCAGAGTCGCCACGTATAAAACTGTAACCTCTGAAAGGAAAAAATGTGTTGTTGCATATACCAAGACAACAGCTTGAACTCTTTAATTCTTTCTCTGAAGTGTGCTTCAGAGTCCCACTGGGCGTGCCAAAAACTGTTGTCAATTAGATTGCACCTGAATGCTTGAATGATTAAATTCAGCAATCTATTGAAACATGGGAACTATCTTCAGGCTGTGGGTAATCCTATGGCAAAGATAGAACCTCCGGATTCTAGGTCGGCTTCCTATATGATGATCAATTAGGTACTTGAATTATTTTCTTTGATAAAAGGGTAAGAAAAACTATTTCTAAATGCATGAAACTAAAACTAAAACCTCGGTGATGCACCTAATTGATATTTATGAGAAGATTGATTCACAACTGATTATTACGGAATCTATTTTCACAACTTAAATTGGGAAATTTAATTACATAAGTGTTTCATTAGAAGGCCTGACAATCCATTCTTAATGAAGGAAAATGATATTTTCACAACCTAAAGGAGAGGATAAATTAACAGCACAACTTATGATTTGTAACTAAATTGCTTTTTCATGTACATGTATTCATGAACGTGATAGGAATTTAAAGGCTTTGAAATCAAACACAAAAAATTTGTATTTTAAACATTCAATAAATACAAGACTCCTAAATTTGAGAAGGCTAATATTGAATAGCGATAATGAAAAGAAGGAAACTCTACAAAAATGATAACCTGTAAAGCTATAAAATTGTATCTATTAAAATGTTGAGTTACAAGATATTCCTCTTTGCAGAATGTAAAGGCTAAAAAACAAGAACTAGAGGAAAAAAGATAAACTTTTTTCAATATATACAATGAGAATGCACCTCAAAGTACATGAACATGAAACTGAAAGTCAATTTCAGTGAGAAAATGATAATTCCAAGGTGAAATCCGAGCAAAAGCAAAAATACCTGAAAATAAGGTTCAAACTCGTGCAAAATTGAGTGAACTCAGTCTCGAACTTGCAGTCATAATGTATGCAACTGATCTCTAACTCAAACTGAACTGGAAATCTCTGAATGTAGGCCAAAACATGCAAAATCCACCCTGCTTTAATCAACTCGCCCATGATAACTTAAAGTCCATTTTTACATGATAAATCTTTAGTTGAGTCTAATGTGGAACTGAAGTAAAATGCCAAAAATATTCATAACTCACATGATTAACTCTTCCAGTTAGCTCTACTTGTATATACATGGAACCCCATAATATCTTTTATTTGCACTTTAAGATGCTAAATTAATTAAATGATTTATAATGCATCATTTAATTAATTTAGTTACATTGAATAATACAAATAAAGGATAAAAAGTGTTAAGTTGAATTAATCAAATGAAACCCCATCTCACAGCCTCATAAACCCACTTTAGCATATACTTTTGAATATGCATTCTCCATTAAATACATATAAGTCGACTAGATTTTGGCACATTATACATAATGGGAAAAAGTCGACCACATTTACATTATTGATATAGGCATCATGACTTAAAGTCAAGGCCACAGGGAATAAAAGAACATAATGATTTTTTTCCTTTCTCAAAAGATAGTCAAAAAAAAGAGAAACCTCGTTGAACCCATGCAAAATGAAAAAAAATGAGGAACCCTAAAATCATTATCTCCATTTTACTTTTGGAGAAGCTTCATGAAGAAGTTGGCCATCGACTTGCTGGGGTTTGAAGCTCGACTACACCATTTTCTGTCGATTTTGATGATTTCTTGAGAGATTCTGAACAATAAAGGTAAGATGAAGTTCATTCTATCATAGATTTGAATCCCTTCAAGCATTTAAATGCATTTTTGATGCCTCAAAGCCACGGTTGTGCATAATATTCTGATATATTCTTATCTTTCTTATCTTATGTTGATAGTTTCTTTTTCTGAGCCGCCATTGTGGATTTCTGAAGCTTGAATATGGCAATTTTTTTTAAAATATTTCAAACTACAACCCATGGGTAAGTTCTATATCATTGAATCTCATTTCCTATAGGCCGTGCGGCTTCCTTCTCTGTAAATTTGTATTTTCCCATTTATGTACCATCTATTATAAAATAGATTTGAAAGTTCCTTTACTTTTTAGTATTCCACAAATAATTGATGCAAAACTCTATAAAGAGTTTGGTTTCCTTCAGAAGAAGAAAAAAAAGAAACTTCCCAGGTCGTGACTCTATAATTGATTCTCCCCTGTACACATAATAACTTACGCCTTCCTTTGATTTTCTAGGTATCTCTCATAGTTATAACAAAGAATTCCATACATTTAATAAGCCTGAACTGAGCAGGTCATGACTATAAATATGTTTCTCATGAGTATTTTTTTGTTTATTGCATTTTTTACTTGTAGAAGAAACCCCCACATGGATAAGAAGAAATTTGTATTTCCTCACCACAAAAACATTCTTTAAAAATAGAGACCATTGTATGAATGTTGTAACAACCGCTATGGTGGGTAAAATTTTGAGATTCTTGACAGAAATTTTCATGCATAAATTCCTCTGTATTCTTCATACCTGGTGTCTGCAAAACCCTAGCCATCATTATCTGTCTTTATTTTGTATCTACCTCAAAACCTTCAGTGGCCGCCCAGAAATTTTTTTATATTGTTTGTCACTATTGGCTACGGCTTTGAGGCATTCTGCATAGTATGTATTGATTTGCATCTTGCAATAAATCATTGCTCTTTTATTTTTCTGATATTATGGCCTCCTTGTAAATATATGGAACATTTGTGACAACAATGAGAAACGCATCTATAATTACCTTGTAAGGAACTCAAAAAGAACTTGAAGTCATGGTCTATTATGAATATCAACTATCCTGCTTTGTGAAGCCTCTGTATCACATATTTGAGCTAAAATGTTGTACTTCATTATCTAAAAACATGTATCATCATACTGGCATATTGTAGTTTGAATGAAATTTTTCCCTTGTACTAATCATTGATGTCCTCTTGAGAATGATGAAAAGAGAGGAAAATGACCACCTCTTTTTCTGCCTCCATAAAAGGTGAATACCTTCATTTCTTGATGCTCACCTTGCATGTGATTGTCTTTTGATTCTATCACTATTGTAATGTTCAGCTATAGTTTTATAGTGTGCACTTGGCACTTTCATCATTCCTCATACTGGAATGCATTTGTCACTTAACTCATAAGTTTCTGCCACTTGATCCTTCAAACCTCATCATCTCTTGCATTTACTTTAGTAACTATACCTCACAGCTTTAACTAGATAATAGTCAATTGTTCACTTTGTCTTAATGTAGCTAACATTTCTTATGATAATGTTGTTGTCCCAAGGTATTTATGATTATAGACTATCTTCTCATAACTTGGTGACCATTTGATATTCAAAGTTTTCCTTCAAAGTGACTTTGACTACTTTCCTTGACTACCTTTTTGATGTTATCATCTGGTACTTGAAACAAATATGCTTGTAGATACTTGTCTAAGCCATATTTTGCTACTTTGTGCTGAAAAAAAATCTATTTATTTTTCATATCTTAATTTCTTTTGATCAGTTGTACTGTTGTTGATGATTTGCATTGATTGTAAAATATTAAAATGTTGCTTTTCATTATGAGCATGTGCTTTGGATTTGTAAGAAACAACTGTCTTGTTGAACGCTCTACTTTCCCTTCAGTATAAAGGGGCTCAATGTCTCATTAAAATGTAAACATGAATGAAAGACAGAGTTGAAACTGAACTATGACAAATACAATTAATGCTTTCTTAACATGCTTCTTTGATTGTTCTACTGAATTATGAGCAACAAGATGCTTGCTCAATCTGTTTTCACCATGCTGAATTAGACTTCTTGATGACATTCCTAGATAATGATTGTTTCTTTGATGCTTGATGACTCTCATATACGAATGTTGAATGAGAGAATACCTTCATACCTTCTTGATATGTCGTCCTTGACCCTTGTGGGAGCCTTTTTTTCCCCACATATCTGATAAGATGATCACGAACATAATAAAACTACTCTTGCATAGTGAACAAACGCGTTAGCAAAATTAAAGAAGCTAAAAGCTTTCCTCTTAAGTTTTATGCCTTTGAAATCTGAAATCATCTACTGGATGCCTAGTCAAATGTATACTATATTTATGTTGGTAGTGTAGGCATATGATAGTATTTTATTCGCATTTCTCTAACCACACTTCTATCAACCTTGCAGGTGCATCAGAGATTGGAGCTGGCGCTGGAGCTGAAGCCATAACTGAAGACCTCAACTTGTCAATGATTCATCATTCCAGGAAATGACAAATCACTTTCTACCCTATGCCTTCTTTATTCTCAATTGTATAGTGTACCTTCTTTTCTTGTATCTATCATTTGATTGTGTAAATCAAATTTAGTTACTCTCACGGCTTGTGCGGGACTTCATCCTTTCCAATATGAATAAAAACAACATTCTTTTATGCAAATTTATGAGTTCTTCTATTACGAACATTTGCATAATGAAATTTTGAAATTCAATGAATACTTTTAGCAGAAATTTTGCACCTTTCTATGATAAATGCAATTCAGCTCCACCTATTTTGAGTTGTAGCTAAAAATAGGTAACACAAATATCACAAGGTATCAAACAAAAAATACACACCGCCTGGGAGACCAATTGAATCAGTCATGCAACAATTGGTACAAGAAAAACTCATGAAAATCCCCATTTATGAAAACTATCAAGAACCCCTAGTTAAACCACTAGGGTATAAGGAGAAGCACCTTTGTGACTTTCACAAATTAAAGGGACACAAAACTTCAAATTGCATTCGACTCAAAAATATCATTCAAGACCCTATTGATCAAAAGATAATCACTATTGGGGAGAATGATAGCATTGACAATCTCTCCACCACAATTGTTTAAAACAATGATCAAGACCTATCCATCAATGAGCACACTGAAGATGTTTCCACCTCATCTGATGACCAACTCACCATACATCAAGAGCCACTTTTTAGTGATCTATTTCAAGGAGTGTTAGAATTATTTGATCCCATTGACATAACCTATGATCCATCGACCAATGATCATATTGAAAATGTCTCTACATCGCTTTATGAGTTAGAGGACATATCTCAAGAATTTATTCCAAAGCAAGATCAAAATCTTTCACCAAGGTCTAGCAATGGTCCTTTCCAAGACATGTTAACCTCCTTTGACCTCATGGTTACAGATACTGAAGAATCCTCAACTTGACATTTGATACAAGTCCACTCAAAGATCAAGAGGATATTGAGCCACTTCCCATGTCTAATGACAACATCCAAGAATCCTTTATAAGTAATACATCCTTTGAAACTGACCCATGTCAAAAACTTGATCCAAAGCATGTCAAAAGCATTTCCAAAATTAATCAAGATCAAGAATTTGTATCTCCAAGATACTATAATTATTTAATGGACACTCTCCTATCTATACAAGATTATCATATTCCGCATATCACATACTCCTCCATCTACCCATGAGATGCTTTATGTGGATAGACACATAGATGATCTTCATTCAGAATAGGATTTCATTACACAAAAAGAGCAAGTTATTAATTCCTATAGTCAAACTGAGTTGTCAACATCAGGATCAGATATATCCCAAATTCAAACTTAGGACATCATGTATGAAGATATCAAATATTATCCACTCAAGGAAACTAGTCAAACAAAATAAGATATTCCAAAGTTAGCAGAGCAGCAAATTGAAATAACATCATCTACAGTGATAATTTATTAGAGAATTCTTACTAAGCAATACATCTCAAAACAACCAGAATCAAAGAACAAAGGTGCTACTACCACCATACTGGGGGTAACTATGTCTCAAGTAAACATCAACATAGGGAGCACAGAGAATCCTTATGATGAAACTAATGCCAATACTACAACCAGCCACATCATGAATCTTCATCCACCAATCACCCCATCCATGAATTGGGACCAACATCAAAAGAAGGATGTAAATCAAAGCAAGAAGAACATCATCAAAGTAAAAGAAGCTAAGAAGCACAATGGAAAAATAAAATACAAGTGGATACCAAAGAATACAAAGAAAGATTATCCCTATCAAACTCCATTAGTCAAAGAAACTATGGGGAAAAATAAAAAAGGGAAAAATATCCATCAAAAATTTCCACAAAGGAAAAAGCAAGCTTCTCAAGCAATGTACAAAGTATATCAAGCAGTTGGTCCTAATTCCATGCACACTTTTGCATCCACCCATCATTTCTCATCTTCCCCATTTTGGAGAATCAAGGGTTCCAAGTTGTCAACCAATTCATCTTTTATTCCTAAACACACTCCATCCACACCTCTACGCATAATATCCAATTCTTACATTAACCATGTATTGGCAACAACCCTTCATCATAAGGATTCAGAAGGAACTCTATCACGATGTGTGCACAAAGACAAAGTTAACTATGGTATCAACAAAGCCGATCAGGAATCTCAAAAGTTGTATTCAAGTGCACGTATCTTGGTAAAGCAGTTTCTTCAAGCAAGATATTGATGGAACATTATGACATGGGAATCTACTCTAGCAGCACCAGGTGGTTTAGCATGAGCCTTAAATCTTTCACAAAAAAATCCAAAAATATGAAAATCCATAAAAACAAAAAAAAATTAGAAAAAAGGATTAAAAATAGTAAAAATAAAAATCATCCTCTAGTGAAAACCACTATGGTGGCACTTTGGGCAAGCACCATGATGAAAACCTGGAAAACAGGCGTCATGTGTAGAATCGAGCACCTACATGCGCCACTTCAGGTGAGAGCATATTATCACATCCATAA
Organism: Sequoia sempervirens; assembly: GCA_007258455.2. NCBI lineage: Eukaryota > Viridiplantae > Streptophyta > Pinopsida > Cupressales > Cupressaceae > Sequoia > Sequoia sempervirens. The sequence goes on from VDFB02168118.1 coordinate 28,486,508, forward strand.
TAAATCCAACATTTTTTCCATCTTATCCATAATAAATCCATTCATCCATGAACCATTTATCCAATCCATTTTCATCCATCTCTAATCCATAGTCCAAGTTATCTTGATCTTGAAAAAAAATTGGTGTACACTTTACACTTGTTTATGGTAAACATCTTGACATGAGTCATTTTCATTGATCCTATCCTATCCCAACGTTATCTGATCCATGAAACATTATCCAAATGAGCATTCTTTATCTTAACACTATATCTTATTACAAGATAATCCTTGGCATCCTTTGTGTGCTTACCATATCTATCCATCCAAACACCTATATAGGCATCCACCCATGGCATTCCATACATCGCTAGACACTGGGGGTAGATATTTACATCTTGCTTCGGAATAAATCTTGATCTATATTCTCCAACTTATGTGGTGATCCAAACATTGGAAAACATAAAATCAAATTGGTCAACCACTTATGAGAAAAAAATCCAAATTACTAGCCTATGGCATATTTTGATGAGAAGACATTCCTTATCAAGCTTTATCTTTCATAGAACATCAATCCAAACAATCACTATCAATCACATCTAATTTGCACTTCAAACATCACATAAAATCAACCAAAACATCTTTTGTTTCAAACCAAGCTTCAAAATCCTAATCAATCAAATCCAATCCCTCATCATCTTGGGATATCCTTCCCAATCCTCGTGTTGCTTAACACTATCATTGCATTGTTGTGTATCCTCAACAATGTTATCATCATCAATATTGATCAAATCCAATCCCTCATCATCTTGGTATATCCTTCCCAATCCTTGTGTTGCTTAACACTATCATTGCATTGTTGTGTATCCTCAGCAATGTTATCATCATCAATCTTGATCAATCAATCTATCATCATCTTTGGATATCCATCATAATCCTTATGTTGCTAAACACTATCCTTGCATTGTTGTGTATCCTCAATAATGTTATCATCATCAATCCATTGATTTGATCAATCAACCTTAGCTTGGTTTTCAACAAAATCCCAAAACAAAGCACTGATATCGTCACACATATCCAAATTGTCAAAATCATGTGAAAATCCAAAAAAAATCAAACAACATCAAAAATTAAAAAACATTCAAAAAACCAAGAAAATCCAAAAACATCCAAAAAACCAAGAAAATTCAAAAATATCCAAAATATCCAAAAAAAATCATAAAATTAGAAAATCCAAAAACATGTCAAAATCCAAAAATATTCACAAAAAATCAGAAAACATCAAAAAAATGCTATCTGAACTACATTGTCTTTGAGCTTAAACGTAGGCAAGGCTAATCTTTGATCAGCCCCCAAGATACAAACTCCAAAAACATTCATAAAATCTCATAAAACCCAAAAACATTTGAAAAAAAAAAAATCCAAAAACATTCAAAAAGACACAAAATCCAAAAACATTCATAAAATATCATAAAACACCAAAAACATTTGTAAAATCTTGAAAATACCAAAAACAGCCTCAAAACATTTTGAAAACATCAAAAACATCCAAATATTTGAAAAAATCCATCTCTCTCATTTCGCTTCACCCACAATAATCTTCCATCGATAATAAAATAATCATCACCTTCATCCTTTGGCAATACAAACGGAAACAAGCACAATAATCAGCAAAAAAAAACTTCAATAAAAATTGAAACTTGACAAATTTTGAAATACAAAATCAAACTCTTGATCATTCATAAACATGTCAATCAACCTTATATCAATATCCTTTTTGAACAATCTATCAACTTGCCACCATCCACTAACATGTCTTAGGATTAATCATTCCTACAATGGGAATTATCTTTTGGAAAAACACTTTGGATAAACAAAACGGCGTGCCACCATCCACTAACATGTCCTAGGATGTATCCTTCCTACAATGGGAATTATCTATTGGCAATCATTTTGATTCTTATCCTAAACAAAATAAATCCCTTTGGCTAAAGGTATGAAGAACATTGACTTGTTTGTGTACTTGATCTTTTCTTTTTGATTTATCTTATTGTGCTCATTCCAATTACCTCTCAATGATTTCTAATCAAAGCGATTTAGAGAGAAAGGAATGGGGCATCGGTCATTATCTTTTTTCTATTGTGCTTGTTGGATGTTCTTGTAATATAACTTGGTGAATACTTGCTTTGTTAGGTGCATCCTAGCAAGGTTTTTGTATGTCAAGTGTGAACAAGAATACTCCTATCTGTTTGTTGATGCAAAGCCCATCACACTAGGTACAACACCATCTTGGTTCTTTACACCTTGATGCATCGTATCTATGTGTGTTGTTGAACATAAGGTAAGTATCCCTTTTAAAATCCCAATTCCTGATAAGCAAATCATCCATCTCTCATCATCATCTTTAATAAATTTTGCTCGTTGAATCCTCTTGTCATCATCTTATTTCTTTTTTTCTGCAACATCATGCCATGATAGTTAATCATCATCACCAGTGCATCCATCCTGCATCCACAAACCATCAGCATGTTGCATATCATTCACATGCATTTTCATCATTGCATAATATAGATCTATTAGTCTAAGCATCTCATAAATCATACATTTGCATAAAACATTTATTGCATAATCATATAGGCATTATTGCATCATCCATCTCAAATGCATTCCATCATCATTTTAAGTTGTTTAGGATAATATAGATTGGTTATTCTAAGCATCTTGAAACCATCTCATTTGCATCATCATCATAACCACTCATGCACCCATCTTGAACCTCTTTGTCACGAGATTGACCTTCAAATTGAATCTTTTCGCTCAATCTCTCGTGGGGGCAATGTGCCAATATACTTCTTTCTGTTGGGGCATCTAAAAAAATTAGAAAGTTTTTGAAATTTGACCACGGAAAGTTTATTCTTTGAACCAATGCAGCAAGTACATTGCTTCAAAGAGGGGAAAAATGTAGACATTCAAAATTGACATCATGCACTCCTCATATTTAATTAAATCATATTCTTCCATTAATTGAATAAATCAAGTTTATTTAATTAATCTCCTAAGTTATCCCTTTAATTAAATAAATCAAGTTTATTTAATTAATCTCCTAAAGTCATCCATTTAAATTAAATAAATTCATCTTTATTTTATTTAACACTAACATCATCCTCTTTGATTAAATAAATCTAAATCTTTATTTAATTAAATCTAAATCACATTCTTCTCATCTTTTGATTTAAATCAACCCATAAATCTAAATCAAATAGTCACATCATCTAATCCCTGATTAAATTAATTAAACCTTGATTAATTTAATCCTAATCACCTGAATCCTCTAGATTTTGCAACTTGCACCAATAAATCATTTCTTTTATTTAATAATTTCCTAATTACTTTCAAAATGGCATCAAAAAAGGGAATATTCCTCCAAGTTTGAAAATCCCTCCAAATGTCTTGTCCTCCAACATGGCATTAAATCCTCTTACATGTCTCCCACTTGGCATTTAAGACTCTTTCTTCTCCCTCCAACAAGCCATCGTTTGAATTTCAAATCTCCCCCTCTTTGGCACATTTTTCAAAATGTGCACAACCTTCATCCTCTCACATCTTGACAAGTGGCATCTTGTCATTGGCTCAAGATTAGTCCCACATCCTCCATGTTTTGCATTATTGCATCCTTCTTGGTTATAAATAGAGGCCTCCTGTATTGTATTAATCCTCCACAATCTTAGTATCTTTGTTATACACACATCATCTTGCATCTTGTTCATCATATCACATAGCATCTTCAAGACATTTTATCATTGAGCTTATCAAGGATTGGGAAAGGGCTTCTTTCCACATAAAAGAATCACCAATCCACTATGGAGGTTTTTTCTCTATCTATGTGAAGTGAAAATTCATAATGAATCGCATACATTTTCTTGGATTTATGAACACTTTTAAATGTTGGAAAATAGTTTCTTTGTTAATAAAAATTCATATTTATGATTTTGGATGATGGATCCTCATTTTTTTATTTGAACACTATGTAATTGGTTGGTCATAATTGGATTTAAGAAAATAAAAATACCCTCTCGTCTGAAGTCACCTCTAGTTTCACTTCAAACTGAATGGATTGTTGGGAAACGAAAACATAAAACCTAGAAACTAATAATATTGCAACACAAATTAGATGCAAAGAAATATAGAAGATATTTAAATGAAATCATAGTATAATCTAGAGAAGACATAGATTTATGTGGTAAAACCTTGACAATATTCCAAGGAAACATCCACAGGGCAAAGTACTGGTATTCTTATTGCTTAGAGAAATTGATTACAACTTTTGCACATCTATTGCTCTTTAATTATAATTCATTACAATATATGATTTAGCCTTCAAGGCAGCAAGATATAAATCATATCTTCAACCTATGTTGCACATAGAAAAATCTAACTTTGTTTTTATTTTTATTTTTTATTCTATTTTTCATTATTTTATCTTTTGTTTTAAATCTTTATCTTTTCCAAAATTCTAAAGATAAGACTTTGTTTTAATTCCCTTATCTTTCCAAAAGACAAACGTTTCTTTGTTTCTAATTTTGTTGTCACAATCTAACAATCTCCACCTTGACAACAATTTACCTAATACTTACCCATGCCCATTCATCACCTTTTCTGCAAGCCAAGAGAAGTCAAAATCAACTTCAACTTCTCTAATTGTACTTGTTTTGTAAACATGTCTACACAATTTTGTAGTGTATTAATTTTCTCAAGAGCTACTCCACCTCCATTAATAACATTTCTTACAAAATGGTATTTAATCACAATATTCTTAGTCTTACTGTGATAAGTTGGATTTTTAGTTAGATGTATAGCACATTGACTATCACAAAATACAATCACCTTGTCTTGCACTTTTCCAAACTCACCAAAAAGACCCTTCAATCAAATTTCCTCTTTGCAAAAATGTGAGACAACCATATACTCTACCTCAATAGTGTATAAAGAAAATATTTCTTGAAGCTTTGGCATTCAACAAATAGGTCCTCTTGCAAGAGAAAATAAATAACCTAATGTAGATCTCCTTTCTTCCAAATCACCTACAAAATTTGAATAAACATAAACACAAACTAAACCACTACAACCACCAAAGGTTAATTAGTTGTGCTTCTAAGATCTACCAAACCATCCATTTCATTGTTTCCCAATGCTCTTTACCTAGATTTTCCATATATATCTATTGGAAACACCAATTGCATGTGAAATATTTGGTCTTATACATACCATTGCATGCGTTAAACTTCCTACTACATTAGCATACAGTACACAAGACATATAATCCTTCTCTTCTTTATTACTAGGAATAAAATTGAAGAAAACTTAAAATGAGAAGCTAAAGGGATATTTATTGGTTTCACATTTTTCATACCAAATCTTATTAGGATCTTCTCCAAAAAAAAATTGTTGCGATAACCAATGCTTACCATGTTTCCTATCTCTATGTATTTCCATGCCCAATTTTTTTTATATTCCTAGATCCTTCAAATCAAATTTCGCAGCCATCTAATCCTTTAACCCATTGAATTCAACTATGCTTTTGCTTGCTGCAAGAATATCGTTGGTGCAAGAGAACCTAGTGGTGTTATGCCTCCAAGAGGAAATCTTGTGAAATTTTGGATTTTCATCACATAAAAGGTCATTTCAAATGTATTTAAGTCACCATTAGGTTTCTAGGAGGTCAAATTGCAAAAAAAGTTGTCTTTTTGTTGCAAAAGATGCAAAAATTGCAAGAAGTGGTAAAATCAGGAAGTTGAAGAGTCATATTTGCAAAACCATATTGTAGTTGTAACTATTGGGGCAGTCAAGAATATTGATGTAAACATCTATTTAGGGCTTTGTGAAGGTGATCCAAGGATTGACACATTGTATCTTGAAGAATTTTTGCAATAAAAGTACTTTATTCTGCACTTTCAATGTTTCCTCCTTTGTTTTCAATACTTGTATGGTTTGCATGGTATTTCATAGGCTATATTCTTGATTATATTTCATAGAGTAAGGTGTTAGCTACTATTTGGAAGTGTTTTGAAAGACTTGCATTAAGTTTAGAGTAATAAAGAGCAAATTTTCAAGAAACTGCCTAAAACCCTCAAAATCAAGGGTTTTGAGAGTCTAAATTGTTTTAGTGTTTTATGTAGGTTGTTTTAGTGTTTTTTCATGTTGTAAGATGTAGGGGAGGTGAAGATACAATGTTTTGTTGTTGCTCCAAGTTATTTTCAATGTTTTCTATGCAAGAATGGTTCCTACAAGTTGTGATATGAAGAAATGACAGTGGTCAAGGTTGGGAGATAGATTATTTAGCTTTTTAGACCCAATTCAAGGTGTTTAAAGAAAAAAATAGGTGCTTAGAGGTTTGGAATATATACTTTCAATAAACCCTCACTATTTGAGCTTAGTTTTAAGCATTGAGCAAGCGTTTTAAGTTTTGTTGCTTTGGTGAGTGATATATTTGCTACATATTATGGATTTATGAGTTTTTTGACCTTTTGAAGGACTTTTTATAGTTATTTGAGATTAAGGAGTGAGTTAGTGAGTGTTTTCTTTGAAAATTAGGCCTATTTGAGGCTCATTTAATATGGGATAGTCATTTTTTATGATCAATATTCTTTCCAAAACAATAGTACCTATTTTTAAAGTATGTTTAATAAGGATGAAATGGGTCCTAGAATATGTGATTAGATTTGAGGAACTCCACCTGGTTTGCAAGTTATGTCTGAGTTAGTGTTTTGGACTCCTATAAGCAAATTTGATCTTTGGGTGCAAGCAATTGGGAATTTGATAAAACAGTGTTGTAAGAGAGTGTTTTGGCTTTTTTTTGTCAAAATCAAGATGATTGAATTGTATTAGGGTCTGGTAAAAGTTTGGAATCTAGATTTGGCATTTTCGTGCCTCTAGGCCTTGTGGAAACAAGTTGTAAAATGAAGTGAGTTTGTTGAAAGTTTTGATGATCTTCTCAAGTTTTTTTTTGGGGTCTTTAGAACCCCTTGAAGTTAATAGATTCTCTACATCAATTGGTATTATATCTGCTTGATTTGGTGGTTTTTTAAGTTGTTGGTTGCAGGTGCTTGATCCATCTTAAAGCTATAAGAAAGAGAGTAAGAAGGTGTGTTGGTTACAGACAAGGATGAGGTCTATGTTCACTATCCTCCAACAAAGATTAAGTTGGGGAGAAGGTGAATAGAGATTGAAACTAGGATCTACTATTGGGTAAGATAGATGGTATGTTGAGGTTGTGTGGTCAAGCAGTGAGGGAGATGGATATTTGTCTGAAAAGCACTTGAATAGTTTGCAGCCATTACAAAAGTTGAAGATGTTAGTTAGTTGGGAGAGTGATTATAAAAGATGATGGTAAATAGTTCAGAGAAGGTAAAATATGAATTGATTGAAGAGGGGAAATATTTCTTAGAAAATCATGGTGAAAGCATAGTAAGGACAGTCTTGTGTCCTTTGATTGGCATAGAGGTTAGAGGGTAGTTGAATACTTTCAAGATAGTGGTTAGAGATTTGAGAATACAAAGAGAAAGTAAAGGCCAAGGACAAAGAAAAGTGAAGACAAAAATGAAGGCAAAAGATGGAATGAACCAAGGTGACAAACAAAGGAAAATGAATGATTTCAAGAAGTAGTCCAAGAAAAAGGTATGCAGATGTAAAGAGGCAAGTTGGATGAAAACCAGTCTTCAAAGGGACTCGAGGTTTTTTCCAGGCCGGTTGTTTGGTGTAGGAGCACTTAGTGGTGTTATGCCTTCAAGAGTAAATCTTGTAAAATTTTAGATTTTCATCATGTAAAGGTCATTTCAAATGTATTTAAGTCACCATTAGGTTTCTAGGAGGTCAAATAGCAAAAAAAGTTGTCTTTTTGTTGCAAAAGATGCAAACATCACAAAATTGCAAAATTGCAAGTTGTAAAATTAGGAAGTTGAAGAGTCATATTTACAAAAATAGATGGTGGATTGGTTGTAACTATTTGGGAAGTAAATAATATTGATGTAAACATCTATTTAGGGCTTGGTGAAGGCGAGCCAAGGATTGACACATTGTATCTTGAAGAATTTTTGCAATAAAAGTATTTTGTTCTGCACTTTCAACATTTTATCCTTTGTTTTCAATTATTTCATAGGCTATGTTCTTGACTAGATTTCATAGAGTAAGGTGTTATCTACTATTTTTAAGTGTTTTGAAGGACTTTCATGAAGTTTAGAGTAATAAAGAGCATATTTTCAAGAAATTGTCTGAAACCCTCCAATCAAGGGTTTTGAGAGTCTAAATTGTATTTAGCAACAATTCCATTGATTTAGGATTATAAAATAAGTTGAATGGGTTAATGTAGGGTGATTTAGTGTTTGTGCATGCTGGAAGATGCAGGGGAAGTGAATATACAAAGTTTTCTTGCTACTCCAAGTGATTTTCAATGTTTTCCATGCAAGAATGATGCCTACAAGTTGTGATATGGAGAAATGATAGTGGTCAAGGCTGGAAGATAGTTTATTTAGCTTTTTCAAACACAATTCAAGGTGTTTGAAGAAAAAACTAGGTGCTTAGAGGTCTGGAATGTATACTTTCAATAAACCCTCACTATTTGAGCTTAGTTTTAAGAATTGAGCAAGGGTTTTAAGTTTTGTTGCTTTGGTGAGTGATATCTTTGCTAAATATTGTGGATTTATGAGTTTTCTAACCCGTTGAAGGATTTTTTTTAATTATTTGAGATTGAGGAGTGAGTTAGTGAGTACTTGCTTTGAAAATTAGGCCTCTTTGAGGCTCATTTGCTGCAGGACAGCCATTTTTTTCTGATACTCTTTCCAAAACAATAGTACCTTTTTTTTTTAATTATGTTTAATAAGGTTGAAATGGTTCCTATAATATGTGATTATATTTGAGTCCAAATACACTTGGTTTGCAAGTTATGCCCGATTTAGTGTTTTGAACTCCTACAAGCAAATTTGATCTTTGGGTGCAAGCAATTAGGAATCTGATAAAATAGTGTTATAAGAGAGTTTTTTGGATTTTTTTCTATCAAAATCAAGATGATTGAAGTGTATTAGGGTCTGGTAAAATTTTGGAATCCAGATTTGACGTTTTGGTGCCTCTTGGCCTTCTGGAAACAAGTTGTAAAATGAAGTGAATTTGTTGAAAGTTTTGATGATCTTCTCAATTTTTTTGTTTTGGGTCTTTAGAACCCCTTGAAATTAGTAGATTCTATGAATCAATCATCAAAATATAACACCAAGATAATGAATAAACCATTTTTCAAACTTTTAAAGTAAACACAATGGTCATACCCACTCCTTGTAAAATTTTGGCTCACCATGAAGGAATCAGACTTCTTCTACAATTTCCTAGGAGACTGCTTCGAGTCATATAATGAATTTTTGAGTTTACAAAAAAATTTCCTATGTGATCTTGAAAAAAAACTTCTGGTTGTTCCATATATATCTCATCATCCAAATCTCCATGTAGAAATGTTGTTTTAACATCTAACTCCTATAGATTTTCAACTTATACTATGTATGATTTTATGAGAGGAGATGCATAAAATACATCTATGTTAATGATGATTTTTTGAGTATTAGGATCACACAATATATATCCCTTAGTTACATTACCATAATCAACAAAGATATCCTTCTTATATTTGGGGTCTAATTTCAAACACCCCAAAACACTTGAATGAATGCAATCTAGAATGCCCTTAATTATATGGATCCATCTTTAAACTTCTATCTAGATTTCCCCATAAACATAATACTTGCAAAAATTCAAATTCAAATATTTTAGGTTTATAAGTAACTTACAATTTAATAGTACCTTCAACCCTTTCTCACTCATATGACCTAGTCACTGATGCAATAAATGAGTAGATTCACTTTCTTCCTCAAATAACACTATCACTTCATTTATTACCATACTCCATTCTAGCTTCTTAAGGTTTCTGACATTTTTAGCCTACATGACCACCAAAATGCCCGTGGAAACTTTCATCAATCCACCTTGACTTGTAAATTTTTAACCTCCAGAATCCAAAACTCCCAAAGAAATTAAATTCTTATCGAGTTCAAGCACATGTATTATCTCCATTAAATTCCTCACAATACCATCAAGCATTTTAATCTTAATGCTCCCAATCCCAACACTCCTACAAGAAACATTATTTCCCATAAGAATAACACCACCATCAATAGCTTGGTAAGAAGAAAACCAACTCTTACATGGACACATGTGATTAGAAGCACTAGAATCTAATAAGGGTTCCATTCTTCATGATACTGCAAGGAATTACAAATAGATAAAACTTCATCAATCGTACTTGAACTTTTCTCAAGCAGATTTGCTTCCTTTTTGGAGTCATCATTTTCTTCATTCTCGTCCCAACAATCTTTCTTGAGACACCCCGATTAATTGTAGTACCAACATTTTCCCCCACCATTTTTTCCTTTTGACTTAGATCTAGATGTACCTCTCAAATATTCCCATTTTTTATGGATCGGCCTCTAACAACCATTGCTTCAAATGTGGAGGTTTCTATGTTATATTTCCTCCACAACTCTTCAGAAAACAAAGATCCCACATTAGAATCAAATTCAAGGGTGTCAATTTTGCTAAAGCTAATAGAAGTGACTAAGTGATTCCAGGATTCAGGCAATGAACACAATAGTGTAACAGCCTTGTCTTCATCTATGGCTTTTAGTACACCCATACTAGAAATTTGACATATAAGAGTATTGAAAGTATTTAAATGATCAACAATTTTTATACCTTCCTACATTCATGAACTATACAACTGCCTCTTCAAGTAGATCTGATTTCTCAAGGACTTTGTCATGTATAAAGACTCTTCTTTTGAATCCATAAGCCTACTTCCATATCCTCTCCAACAATATTAAAAAGAACATCATCTATTGAACACGACTGAATTGTTCTCAAAACTCTTGTATCAAGATCCTCCCAATCTTCATCAGTCATGTTTGTAGGTTTCTTTGACTTTCCTACCAATGCTTTGTGCAATCCTTGTTGCACTAATAAATCATGCATCTTGAGCTTCCATAGCTCAAAATTATTCTCCCATTTAATTTATCCACCTCAAACCTTGCATTCAAAAAAATTGCCATTTGATGCTACAAAACAAACACAAAATCCTAACAGAGATGCTACAAAATAGTTGATCTCATACCACTTGTTGGAAAATAGAAATGTAAAACCTAGAAACTAATAATATTGTAACACAAGTTAGATGCAAAGAAATATAGAAGATAATTAAATGAAATCATAGAATAATAGAGAAGACACATATTTACATGGTAAAACCTTAACAATATGCCAAGGAAACATCCACTGGGAAAAGTATCGGTATTCTTATTGCTCAAAGAAGTTGATTACAACTTTCACACAATTGTTAGTCTTCAATTAAAATTCATTACAATATATGATTTAGCCTTCAAGGCGACAAAATATAGATAATATCTTCAACCTGTGTTGCACATAGAAAAATCCAACATTATTTTTATTGCTTTTTTTATTCTATTTTTATTTTTTTATCTATTTTTTTAAATCTTTATCTTTTCCAAAAGATTCCAAAGATAAAACTTTTTTTTAATTACCTTCTCTCTCAAAAAATAAACTCTTCTTTCTTTCTAATTTTGTTGTCACAATCTAACATGGATGTTCTTTGATGTGTGGAAATGGTGAAATTCCTTGTTGGTAGTTATCTTCAATCATCCATATTCACTTTCTTCGAGTGAGATGTTGCATTGGAAGGATACAATTTCAATTATGGATCTTCACTTATTGGTGGATTCCTCGATAGAAATGATTTTCTCAATGCTTTAGTCCCACTTTCGGTTCTTCTCTCAATGTTCACTAGGTTGTTGAAGATTCTCCTTTTGATTTTCTATCATGCCCAATTAGCATGAAGCCTTGGATTGATGAGCCCCTATTCATGAAAGCATACAACATGTTCAAATTTGTACATTCTCTTTTTAAACATGCAAAATTCGATCCCCATTTTCATGGTCCACATTTTTGTTGGTTCTTTCTGACTTGGCTAGCTCTAGCAAATTTGCACTAGTTATTGATGGATTAGATATCTTGCTGTGTTTTTAATATTTTACATTATTCCTTGTATATGGATCCTTCTAGGTGTTTTTGTGACTTGGGAATAGTATATTTTTCACATAATTACAATGTAAAAATATTGAATATCATGTACCTCTTTTTTATATAATATAAAATATTATCTTATATTGGCTTTGTCATTTTTATGTATAAAATATGTAGGAACTTCTAAAATATATATAATTGTGAAATTAAAAATATCCTCTCCATCCATTCATTGTAGTTTCGTCAAACCATATGAAGCTCTTGCCATTCATTTGACCTAGGAGAATTATTTAAGACTCTTAGAAGCACTTAAATTCCTAGTTCAACCCATAGGCCTTGAATTTGCATTATCATACCCACTTTAATAATTGAGAATACACCTATACACTATAACATAGAATTAATGTTCTAAAATTGAAGTATAGACAACTGAAATATAATGATTCACAAGTTTATTTATCTTATTTCACACTAGGCTTATGGTGTTTGTCTCATAGGGATACATGGTCCAAATCCAATTGCTTCATAATTAGAAGTGGAATAAAAATTAAATTTTAATGATTCTTTATGTTTCACATTCGTAATTATTTGAAACTACACTCAAATTATAAAAAATAATACATTCATGTTGTGTATATATAGCCATAGATTCAACAGAAAAATAATTACAACACTTACCCATTAATAATTCAATTCAACTCAAATATATTAGAATATAATCTAACTAAAAGTCATGCATTACCAAGATGGACTAAAAATCAAAATTATTTATATCAATTATTTTTTGATAATTTAATGAATCTAATTAAGAACTCATTTCAACAATTAGATCGAAATTTCTATGACATTCAAACCTATTTATTTGAAGAAGTCATTTGAAATTGAATGTTTTGCATAGACAAGACATATAGATTAATGTTTACATCAATATATAATCATATCTTATTTGAATAAATTGAATGAAAACCACACACTAGATTAAATTAAATCCCCTATTCATATTTATCTAATCATTTAAGTTCTAGTCAAATCAAATATTCACATGAAATAAACCAATTCAAGAACTTAGGTCTTATTATTGACAAACATTATCAAGAATTCAAGAATCAAAGAATATACAACATCACAAACAAGCAGAAACAGTTAGAAAGCAAGTTTGTATTTATAAATTGGATCTAAAACCAAAAACTATATGTAAAATCCCATTTACATTACTGTCCACGAACATTCAAGATTTTGAGGCACACCGATCCCATCATCTCTATTAGATAATGTTTATTGTTTAATCACAGAGTCTCATTATCTTTATAAGATGACGTTTGCTGTTTAATGACAAGATTGAACAATCTCTATTTAATATTATTTAATCTAATCCACTCCACACATTCAATATAACTGAAATTATCCTATCTATCTTATAGGCTCTCTATTCTCCCATTAGAGAAGAAACACGTAAACCTAGAGAAATAGATATTCATTATTCATTCGGATGGCTACCTCGTAACATTTCTATCTATTCTAACAAGAATGATAACAAAAACATATCCAATCGAAGGAGCACTCTCCAAATTCTTGATGATCTTCATATATACACCTATCGTTGCACTCTGCATTCCTAAATGCCATGCATGGCCCATGAAATGCACCGCTGTAGCTTCGACAATACTCCGACTTGACAATAGCACCCATCGACACTGATCATATTACAAATAACTAATTGCTGTTAACATAGATTTTCATTTGTATCGACAAGTAAAAGCTACTAATCTTGAAGAGAAGAAGATTAAACATTACCAGAAGCTGTGAGCAATACAATCAGGAGAAACACATACATGCTCTTCGCCATGTGAGAAACTAAACAATAATGTATTCTCTGAGGAAACTATTACTACTTGATATTCGATTCAATGTGATTCTTTTTGGGGGTACTTATAGCGCAAACACAGGTAATCTCCTTCGTGTGTTCCGCGCAGTTTTGTTTATTTATTGTTATAATATGCCTGATTCGAAATAAATATGACAAACTGAAGACAGCGATTCGAAATAATAAAATGATTCCAATTAGAAGTAAGTCTTTTGGAGTTCTCATATAGTAAAATCAACACAGCGATTAAACCCACTTACAGTGAACCATTAAATTAATAAAGCGAATTGTTTATTTATCTTATGGCAAGAGAAATGCTAGTTGGCAGGGAATTTGTCTATGTTCCTTCCAATTAGACAAACTTTCATGATTACCCATGTAATGCTGCCTCGTTTACAACGGGTATATGCTGCCTCGTTTACAATGGATATATTAGTTTTTATTTCTGTCGATTATATCTCTTATGAAGTGATTAAACTATGCTTATTTGTGGTGTAAGACAAACTTGCATAAATTTACCCTTGCTTGAGTAGTTAAATCTCGTACTATAGTCACCATGCCGTTTAAATTTGGCGCGCATATTCATCAAGACGCGTATGTATATTAGTATATAGGTAAGTTTAGTAGAGGAGAAAGCTAACTCCTAGATAAAAAGCACTTATGTATATAACATATATATTGTACTCCGTATCCTCCCATAGCATGGTCCGCGGTGGAAAAAAGACCCGCGATGGAAAAAGGTGGCCGAACGGAAAATTAGCCGGCGGAAAGACTTGACGGCCAAACGTTCACATGGCTCTCATGTCCCATCGTCGGGAAAACGTGTCAGCGCCGGTGGATTTTCAAAATAATTGTTTGGCGTTGATGGACAAAAAGCCAAAAACTTGGCATTCAAAACTATTATATGCAAATATCAAAAAGCCTAGACGAGGTCCCATTTTCTCCATTTTTGGACAGTGACGTTTTGGTGGATAGCAACGGGAAGAGTTGCAGACATTCGAAGCTCCTTAAGGTATGTATATTTGCTCTATGTATGTGCCATTTTTCCATTCTGCCATGAACACTGAATAAATGAACGACTATTCGTTGCGTTGTTTTCATTTTGTGATTTTCTATTGAGGGTTTTTTAATTTTGTTTCCTCCCATCTGTTGGTTTTGAAAATTTGTGGTTGTCAAATGAAATAGATGACAACCCATCGTGGAAATATGAGTGAAATAACTGAATAAGGTTTACAGAGACCACAAACCATTGTGAAAATCAAAATAACTGAATAAGGTTTACATAAACCACAAACTATTGTGAAAATCACATAAAGTCGAGAACGTCGCCATTGTTCACATTCTTATTTTGAATGTTGCAGGGTTTTCATTGGGAAAATGGATATTTAGTTGAAATGAAGGTCTAATAATGTTTTTTTGTGTCGAGGGTTTTTAAATTTTTGTTTCGTTTCCTCCCCGTATGCTGGTTTTTTATTTTTTCCATTTCTGAATGAAATAAGTGAAATCCCATTGCGGAAATATGAGTGAAATTACTAAATAATGTTTATAGAAAGCATAATCCATGGGTTATGTAATGAAGTGCTATATTTTCAAAACCACATAAAATCTAGAATGTCGCCATTGTTCACATTGTTATTCAGAATTGATAAAAAAATGCAAAACGTGGCATTCAAAATCATAATTCGCAAATAGCAAAAAGCCCACACGACATCCCATTTTTGCTGCCATTTTATACACTGTCGTTTTGGAAAACACACTATCTCTTAAAACTTGGACTATTGTAAAACCCTTTAGAAGTAACAACTCAATTGGTTACTCGCCCCTGACCTCAATTTGGTATGTTTTGTGATTGTGTGGAGAACCGTTTGTGATTTTGATAGTGGGAATGTAATGAAATTGGAAAACAAAAGGTATTATGAAACTTGCAAAGCATAGTGTTATAGATTGTTTGTTGTGTTGGAAAACACACTATCCTATGTTCGTCATAGTTCACATTGTTATTTGGAATGGAGAAAAAAGTGCAAAATGTGGCATTTGAAATAATAATTTACAAATAGCAAAAAGCCCAGATGACATCCCAATTTTTTTGCCATTTTATACACTGTCATTTTGGAAAACACAGTGTTTCATAAAATTGTGAGTGTTGTAAGGGCCTTTAGAAGTAGCAACCCAATTGGTTACTCACGCCTGAACTCAATTTGGTATGTTTTGTGATTGTGTGGAGAACCTTTTGTGATTTTAATAGTAGGAATGTAATGAAATTTGAAAGCAACAGGTATTAGGGAACCTATAAGGCACAGTGTTATACATTGTTTGTTGTGTTGGAAAACACACTGTCCTATGCCAATTAACTATTACCTATCTTTCCTAGACATTTGGTCCTGTCTGCCGGTATAGTCCAAGTGTCATTTCATTTTGTTCATTTGATTGGAACAAAATGCCCCGATGGAAAAGAAGGTCGGATGGAAAAATTGCACTGGTGGAAAGTCTTGATGGTTAGACGTTAACTCTGACTTGTCGTGGCCTGTCCCGTCACTGGGAAAATGTGTCAGGACCGGTGGGTTTTCAAAATCATATTTTGGAATGGACAAAAACCAAAAAAAATGTGGCATTCGAAACCATTATTTGCAAATAGAAAAACGAGGTTCCAAGAATGTAATGAAATTGGAAAATAGTAGGTATTATGATACTTGCAAGGCACAATGTTGTTATAGATGGTTTGTAGTGTTGGAAAACACACTGTCCCATTTCAGTTAGTTCGTTATGAAGAGTTTTATTTCGTTACTGCAAGAATGTAATGCAATCCACTTTCAAATTTTGGAACAACTCTTGATACAGTTCAAATGTCATTTCGGTTTCTTTATCTGATTGGAACAAATAAAATACTCCCATTATTTGCAGTGTTGGAAAACACGCTATCTCTTCTCACTTGCACAATGTTTTAGAATAGTATATGCATTGCTTGTTTCTTAACACCTAGGGTTTTCCAACATGCATTCTTACTAAATAGAAACAATGTCTTCAAGAGCTTTTTTAATATAAACAGTCTCAATGTATTCAAAATCCCTTTCAAAATTTATAAGGACTTTTAATTTCGGTGAAAATTGCATTTAAATTTCGCATGACTGAAAAAAAAGTGCACAAAATAATTGCATTTTGGAAAACACAATGTTGGGTTTCAATTATTTCAGTGTTGTATTTTATCAAATAGCACATCTCTCATTTAAGGGGGACTCTATTAACTCTCAACACATAGTGTGATTCATAGTACACACTTCATTCTATTTTGCAACAATTCATGTTGGAAAACTCTAGGGGTTAAGAAACAAGCAACCCAAATAGTGTTGTAAAACCCTCTAGAACACTATTGGATAGTACCTATCACCTCAATTTGGTCAGTTTTCTCCTCCAACTTGTCCACGTGCACTCAAACCTTCATCTTTCCCTTTCAACGTGCAGACTGGAAACAAATAGTATTTTCACCTTTCTTTCTCAAAACAGAAAAGGCCCAATACCTGCAACTGTCACCAAGAAAACATGTTAGCGCTGGCTGGTTTTTAAAATAATTTTTTGGCATGGACAAAAAGCCAAAAACGTGGCATTCGAAACCATTATTTGCAAATATCAAAAAGCCTAGACAAGGTCCCATTTTCTCCATTTTTGGACAGTGGCATTTTGGTGGATAGCAACGGGAAGAGTTGCAGGTGTTCGGAGCTCCCTAAGGTATGTATATCCACTCTGTGTATGTGTCATTTTTCCATTCTTCCATGAACACTAAAGATACAAACGGCCATCTGTTGCTAGAAAACATTATTTTCACCTTTCTTTCTTGAAACAAAAAAGGCCCAATACCACAAAACAAATAGTATTTTCACCTTTCTTTCTTGAAATGGAAAAGGCCCATGTCATTCCCTTCCACTTTTCCTTGGCTAGAAAAAAGAAACTTGTCGACAAAGCTAAGTCGCCTACCTTTTCCATCCGGCAATAGGTGGGAAATCCCACCTAACATCAGTGTCGTTAACTCCTACCTAACCATTGTTGGACGTTTGCTCCTGTCTGCCACTTTACTCAGTGATCGCCCGTCTGGCGGGCCCCGCACTACAATGTCTCATCATGTTATGTATGTCTCCATGTATGTTGTTATGTATGTTTTTCATATGTTTTTGTATGTACATAGGTGCTTTTTGTCTAGTAGTTAGCTGACTCCTATGCTCCAAGAATGTAATGAAGTTCAGTTTCAAATTTTTGAACAACTCTTTGCTACAATCCAAATCTCATTTCGCTTTCTTTATCTGATTGGAACAAATAAATTGCTTGCATTATTTTGCGGAGTTGGAAAACAAACTGTCTCCTCTCAATTGCAAAGGGTTTTAGAACACTATATGGGTTGCTTGTTTCTTAACACCTTATATGGAGACAGTATGTTTTCCAATAATGCAAATAATGTGAGCACTTATTTGGTTGAATCAGATGAGGAAAATGAAAATGAAATTTTGATGCCATGTTACATACATAGGTTCTTTTTGTTTACGAGTTAGCTTTGTCCTTATTGGAACAAATAAATTTCTTACATTATTTGCACAGTTGGAAAACACACTGTCTCCTCTCAATTGTAGAGGGTTTTACAACACTATATATGGAGATAGTGTGTTTTCCAACTCTGCAAATAATGTGACCATTTATTTGGTCAAATCATATGAGGAAAGTGAAATTCCATTTTGATGTCATGTTACATACATAGGTGTTTTTTTGTCTAAAGTTAAAAAGCTAGACAAAATGCACCTAACATTGCCATTTTCCACATTTTTCATTTCTCAAGTTTGGTGGGTGGGAGGGATGCTTTGGCAAGGAAAATGGAGTTGCAAGCGGCTGAACCACTAGAAATCCCTCAAACGCATTGCTCATTGCGGTGCATAGGCATTTTCCACATTTTGATTTTGCAGTTTGTTGGCTGGGGAGGGACTTGCGGTCAAGGATGGAGACAGTGTGTTTTTCAACACTGCAAATAATGTGAGCATTTATTTGGTCGAATTGGATGATTACACAGTTGGAAAACACAGTATCTCCTCTAAGTTGCAGAGGGTTTTACAACACTATATGAGTTGCTTGTTTCTTAACACCTTATATGGAGACAATGTGTTTTCCAACACTACAAATAATGTGAGCACTTATTTGGTCAAATTAGATGAGGAAAATGAAATGCCATTTTTATCTCATGTTACATACATAGATGCTTTTTTTTTACAAGTTAGCTTTCTCCTGATTGGAACAAATGAATTGCTCACATTATTTGCACAGTTGGAAAACAAACTGTCTCCTCTCTGTTGTAGAGGGTTTACAACACTATATGGGTTGCTTGTTTCTTAACACCTTATATCGAGACAGTGTGTTTTCCAACTATGTAGATAATGTGAGCATTTATTTCATCAAATCAGATGAGGAAATTGAAATTCCATTTTGATCTCATGTTACATAAGTAGGTTCTTTTTGTTTATGAGTTAGCTTTCTCCTGATTGGAACAAATGAATTGCTCACATTATTTGCACAGTTGGCAAACATACTGTCTCCTATCTGATGCAAAGGGTTTTACAACACTATATGGGTTGCTTGTTTCTTAACACCTTATATGGAGACAGTGTGTTTTCCAACACTGCAAATAATGTGAGCATTTATTTGGTCAAATCATATGAGGAAAATGAAATTCCATTTATATCTCATGTTACATACATAGGTTCTTTTTGTTTACGAGTTAGCTTTCTCCTGATTGGAACAAATGAATTGCTCACATTATTTGCATAGTTGGAAAACACATTGTCTCCTCTTTGTTGCAGAGGGTTTTACAACACTATATGGGTTGCTTGTTTCTTAACACCTTATATTGAGACAGTGTGTTTTCCAACTATGTAGATAAGTGTAAGCATTTATTTGGTTGAATCAGATGAGGAAAATGAAATGCCATTTTAATCTCATGTTACATAAATAGGTGTTTTTTGGTTTATCAATTAACGTTCTCCTGATTGGAACAAATGAATTGCTCGCATTATTTGTACAGATGGAAAACACACTGTCTCCTCTCTGTTGCAGAGGGTTTTACAACACTATATGGGTTGCTTGTTTCTTAACACCTTATATGGAGACTGTGTGTTTTCCAACACTACAAATAATGCGAGCATTTATTTGGTCAAATTAGATGAGGAAAATGAAATTCCATTTTTTTCTCATGTTACAGACATAGGTTTTTTTTGTTTACGAGTGATGGCACTTTCAAAATTTTGCAAAATTTTGGCATGCTCGTGTTAAAACCCTAAGAATTTTAACCTAAAAATCTTTGTTACATCTAATGCAGGGTTCTTATATGAGGTTTAGGGTTTTGTTTGTTTTTAGTTGCTTGGCATTCTATTTTGCTATTGATTGTATAGTGTCTATTGTTAGTCACATAAGGGGAGGGAATTTTCATATTTACATCATCATGTGACTAACAGAATGTGACTAGTTTTTCTCTTAGGTCTGAATCATCCATTTCTTTAGCGTTAGGGAAATGATGTTTTGATCATTACGTCCTTTGTTCCACACAATTCCAAAGTTGTGAGCCTACTATTCTTGTGTTGCCCTAGAGAAGTCCCCTCTTTTAGAACAACTTATGAGCATGTGCCTTTATTTCACTTAAGTCTCGATGTCCCTTGTAACTATATCGCTCATCACTGATTTATTCTTAGGTTTACACCTTTAAATAGCAATGAGCGATGAGTGGTACTTTCCTTTGATATCACTCATCGCTAATGGCATTTGATCCCTCAAATTTGTAATAGTGATGAGCAATGTTCTTAGCCTTATGCTCTTATCGCCTATCGCAGATGGCCATTAAAAAGAAAATTTGTAATAGCGATGAGTGATCTGTTGTCGTACTGTGTGATCGCGGATATGTTGTAAAAATTATTTCTCACATTAGCGATGTGCGATGAACCCTATAAACAATGTAAGTCGTTCATCATTAATTTCTTGCACAATATATGAGGAGAATCAGTGATGAATGAAGGCCTTATCGCTCATCGTGGATTTATCTCATAACTTAAGTTCTAAATTGGCGATAAGCGATGGGTGCTTTCTAAAAGGGGTTTTTCTTTCGCTAATTTTGATATGATCTTATGGGTGATATCTTTGGCACCATTTGTTCTATGCAGGTGCACATGTCCAAGATCTGGGGTTTCCACAATGTCTCTCATCGTCGATGGGATCCTAGGGATGAAGTATAAATTGGTGAAGAATGATGATGGAACAGATATGACTAGAAGTTAGGCCATAGAATCAAGGGCTAAAGGCCATCTCAGGGATTTTTTCATCATTGATAGAGCCAACTAATGATAAGGTAGATCGGCAATGAGTGATGACCATAAATAAAAAGGGAAACATGTCATGATCCTGGGGATTTCGCACAGATTAGGAAAGAAAGTGGCGAAAGAACTGGAGGACCATTGATAAAGCTCTAAAGCAGGATGATCCCATGAACAGAAAGCCATCACATAAGTAACGTCATCGCTAATGAGCACCTCAGGATTAGGGAAGGATCAGCGATGAACCAATGAAGCGTGCAAGGAAATTTTCTCTCTAAAATGGCCAAGTTATGTACTTTGGTGATATTAATGAAGACCATGGATTAGGTTGGTGATACATGCTAATTTTCAAGACATATATGATTAAATTAGGGTTAAGTAATAATGTGTCAATGTTTGAGATAGCATCGCTATTTTCAAAAAGCAAGTTGATAATAATCAAAAATGATGCTCATGGAAACCTTAGATAAAATTTTAATTTCTCTCAAATGAACAGTCTAGATTCAGAGCCAAACTGATAGGCTACTAGTTCGCACGTGCAAGGGGTTTTGCATCATTAATTCTACATGATCAAAATCTCTATTTAATGCAGAATGATCGATGATTATTCTCACTATGTTGTCAATCTCTAGTGTATGTTAGGCTAAGTGTGAAGGGTTTTTGGTCTATTTGTGGTAGAATTTTCTCATCCTGGTGGGGTTGGTATGAAATTGATTTCTCTAGTCTACTTAGGACTTTTATTGTTTGAATTGGTTGTTATCACTCGGATTGGGGTGTTTTTCTTGTGGGTATTGAACCAAAAGACCTTTTAATTATCATTTTATTACCTTTGACAAGATGGGAAAAACTGGTGGGGTAGCTCCACCTGTTAGGAGGTCTAGTCGGTCAAGTATCTTAAAATTCCATGAGGAGGTAACTGAACAGGAAACCATGGTTTCCCCTGAAATTGCAAAGGGAAAAAGGAGGGCTAGAGACCATAAAAAGAAGAAAATTATGCAGAGTACTTACCGCTTGAGAAATAGGATCCTTCTAGGGGAAGCAGTTGAGCTCAAAGGAAAGGAATTGGTGTTGCCAGTGAAGAAAGCCAGAAAGAAAGAGAAAATCTACCGAACCAGCCAGGGAAAGCAGAGTTCTCTTATTTTGCATTTCGATACTCCTTCAGATGTTGAAGCTAAGACAAACTCAGACTATGGCCAGTATGTCCGTTCCCTTGTGCCATATGATAGCTCTAATGAAAACATACTAGTAATACCTCCAATTGCAACAAGGACCAAAAGTGGTTGGGTATTTTTGGATTTCGACCAAGCTCTAAATAAGGGTCACCTCCTACTTTAGTTTTTGATGACACCATGGTTGTTGCATAAGAGGTATTTGTTTTCATGTGTCCATGTTTTTTCTTTTTCTTTCCCTTGCTGATGTGGAGGTCTCTGTGTTGATATGGTTGAAATCTCTTTTGTTCCTAGCAAAAGGATACTATGATAGCAATGACTAATATTCTACACATGTTTTTTCCTCCCCTGTCCTGAAATGATTACGTATGAAACTACCTGGGGAGTCCTTCGAGGTGTTAGTTGGAATTAGGTTTTTGAAATGAACTCAAATGAAATTGAAATTGTAATTCAGTCAGGTGCTTGTGGCTCCCCTGTTTATATAAATGGGATTTCATGGCTAAAAAGAAGAGAGAGTTCAAAATTTTGAGTCTAGATAAGGTCACCGTAGATACTAAGCTCTAATAGCATAATATAATGTAAATAGATACTCTAGTAAGATATATCAAAAGAAAGTCTAAGATGAAATTTATACTATGTATGAATCTTAAATATGTTTTACAATGAAATACCAAGAATGAAGAAGAGTTTTAGTTTCATAATATTGTTCTCCTATGTATTTTCTTCCAAGTTATGAATGAAGATTGTTAATGATAGCTTCATTTGTCTTTTGTCATTTGCATAGAATGTAAGATTTTTCTTTATGCTTCAATTCAAAGAATTGATTAAATGCTTAAATGAGCTCATTGGGTTGTGAGAAAATCATATAGGATCTAGTAAGGAAGTGATATTTCATAGATACAATGAGTTAGATGTTACAAAGTGACACTCTAATGGTCCACTAGTTTATGAGTTTCAATCAAAATTGTATTACCGATTGATTACTAGTTGTAATTCATTTTCTACCTTAGATAAAACAATGATTATCTTGTTAGTTTATCTTATGGTCAGTTGAGCTAGTATTGAATTGGGCCTAGGATTTTAGATGAAGTATGATTCAACATACTTTAAATTACATCCTGACTCTAAGTATGAAGGAGCACTTCTTGAAATTAAGTAACACTTCTATCTAAGGTTTGTCGAGCTTTTGATGAGGTGATTTTCATGGTATATGCATCTGTGTGAAGAAATACTCTTGAAGGACACCTTACATGTATGTTTGTGGTTCTATGGGGCACTTTCCTGGCTTCCTCCATGTGAGAGATCTTGGGGGATGCTTCACTATAGGTTTGTGGGTCTCTAGGGTGCTTTCTTTGGGTTTCCTTCATGCGATAAATCTTGAAGGACAGCTTCCCTACAGGTCTACAAGTCTGTGGAGAACTTTTTTGGGTTCCTCCATGTGAGAGATCTTGGGGGACGCTTCCTTATAGGTCTGCAGGTCTATAAGGCTCTTTTCTAGGTATCCTCCATGTGATAGTTCTTGGGGGACACCTTCCTTGCAGGTCTACGAGCCTGTAAGGCACTTTTTCATGGGGCTTCCTTCATGTGAGAGATCTTGGGGGTTGCCTCCTTGCAGGTCTGTGGGCTTGTAAGGCGCTTTCTTCATGGGGCTTCCTTCATGTGAGAGATCTTGGGGGTTGCCTCCTTACAGGTCTGCAGGCTTGTAATATGCTTTCATTCTTCAACTTCATAGTTCTACAGGGCTATGAAATCATTTTCCTATCCTACACTCTCAAGTTCGCCACATCGTGGTCTACTTCCTCGAAAGTTCAAGTATACAGTTCTAACTCTACTACTTCTCTGATCTACTTTACCGAAGCACTCATCAGTATTCATGCTCGCTAAAGTGGGGGAAAAATGTATAGGAGTGAATTTGAACCCCTTATGCAAATCCCCTTTTTTCCCTTCTTCACTTTAGAAAACTAAATTTGAAGGCTAAATTCCACATAAGCCTATTTCCTTCGTTCCACTTGGTGGTTGTTTTGGGTGTCGATAGAGGAATAACTGTCAAGGACACTCATGCGGCGCGCAGATGTCCACACGGTGCACTTACATCCCTAGAAAATTCCCGCATCTAGAGCCTGCTGAGGCATTACACTTCTCATTAAAGGTCGGCTTGTAATGCCCCCTTTGACTGACTAACCCAAATATAGCCATTTTCTTCATCCTTCCTTCAAATTCCCTCCTTCTAGATGCATTTCATCTTCTTCACAACTTCTTTTACATCTTCCAAGCACTCAACTTGATCACTCTCCAAGTATTCTAGCATTCAAGCAGCACTTTTTCACTCCATACCAGTAGCAACAATACTCCATCAACTCCATAGATCAAGTGTGGAACCAACACCATTGCAGCAGAGGCTTGAGTTCCTCTCATTTTCTCCTCCATTAGCCTTGAGTGCTCTTGGTGGAGGTGGTAAGCTTTCTACTCCTCTCCTCTACGATTTGGTGGGTAGCACCCTATTGTTTTTGTGGTGCATTTGTGTTCTTTATTACATTTCTTTCTTTAGCATATATTTCTCCATTATCACTATCTTGGTTGTCCGTGGAGGTGGAAACACCAAAACGGGGGTCTGACTGAGGTAGGCCCCTATACAGCTACCCAACAATTTCCCTCTTCATTGTGTGTAGGTGGACATGTGGCTTGGAGTTAGCTAGAAAACAAGTACCTCTGTGAGATTATTCTTTCCATCCTAACTCTTATTTATTTTCTTTATCATATTCCTACATATCTTGCCTACTTCATATTCTTGTTTTGTCCCTTTGGAAGTAGTTATCTAGGTTGTTAGTTTGTTTTCTAGTGTTTGACCTTGCTTCATTATTCCTCTAGTCATTTAGACGCCAACACACTTGAGAGATGTCAGCATGTCGTGTTGTCATCTTGGAACCGTTCTTATGTCCTCAAGTAGAGAGATTCCTGACGCGTAGAGTTAAACCTAAAAATTGGCTCTACTAGCCCCATTCTATGTTTCAGTTCTACAAAGTGATTTAGGGACATTATAGTCCTCATCATTCTCATCCCGCATTTCCCAACACCCCATTAAGTTGAGGTAAGTTAAGGTAGCCTTCCGCTCTTGGCTCTCCATGACCTGGGGCCTTGAACATGGTTTCTCCCCCTCTCTTACAATATGACAATATCATATCAGTGTTATTGCTTTTGTGAGAAGTGTGCATTATGACTAGTGTGCATCAAGCCCATATATTATGCCTAGTTTTCTTATTCATGCATTATGCTTAGCAACATTCATTGTTGTGCATTACAATAATACAAACTACATGTGGAAGGTCAAATAACATGCATGTCTAAAAACATTTCAAGCTTCTCATTGTGTCGTTTTATTTAAAACACTTTGTGCTTTTCAATTTAAAACACTTAGCTTTTACAAATGGCCCCTTTTACAACATCTAAGACTTATTTTAATCTCAAGGATTAAAACAGGCTAACAGTTGCATCAGAAGAGATGATGTCTTGGTAAAGTTTGATTCAAGGTTTGATGAAGGTATATTTATGGGATATTCATCTCATAGAAAAGCATGTAGATGCTACAACAAAAGGTTGGGAAGGATAGTTGAAAGCACTAAAGTGAAGCTTGATGAATATCTACATCAGAATATGAATGAAATTGAGGACTATGGATCTGATGCACCTCCCTGCTTAGGTGAAGAAGAAGAAGTTGAAGAGAAAGAAGAAACACCAGAAAATCTTAGCAAGACTCCTACAAAGTATGTTCAAATAAATCATTCAAAAGATCAGATCATTGGTGGCAAGGATGAAGAAGTGTTGACCAGAAGAAGGCTTGCAAAGGTAAGTGAACAAGTTAACTTGTTTTTGTTATCAAAGGTAGAACCTAAAACTTTTTCTATTTCCAGTAAGGATGAAGGATGGTTGCAAGCAATGGAAGAAGAGTTTAATTAAATTGAGAAGAATGAAACTTGGGAATTAGTTCCAAGGTCTGCAAACAAGAATGTGATAGGAACTAAGTGGGTATTTAGTAATAAGTTAAATGAAGATGGTGAAGTTGTAAGAAATAAAGCAAGATTAGTTTTTAAAGGCTATTCACAAGTAGAAGGTATTAATTTTGAGGAGACTTTTTCTCTGGTTGCAAAGATGGAAGCGATTAGAATCTTTCTTTTTTTTCTACCTATAAGGACTTCAAGGTTTATGAGATGGATGTCAAATGAGATTTTCTAAATGGGGATTTGGAAGAAGAATTCTACATAGAGCAACTTGATGGTTTCTAGTTGTCTGAAGAACCAAACATGGTGCACATACTCAAAAAGGCATTGTATGGTCTCAAACAAGCTCCTAGAGCTTGGTATGCAATGTTGGATAAGTACTTGCTTCAACACGGATTTAAGAAAGGTACCGCAAATAGTAATCTTTACTTCAAGATTGAGGATGAGAGAACTTTGATAATTATTGTGTATGTTGATAATATTATCTTTGGTGGAAATAATGAAATGTGCAAGAAGTTTGTTGAAGAAATGTAGAAAGAATTTGAAATTTCTATGATTGGTGAGTTATCTTTCTTTCTTGGTATTCAAATTTCTTAGTTGAATGATGGTATCTTTATTTCTCAAGAAGAGTATGTCAAGGAGATGTTGAAGAAATTTGGGATGGAAGATTGTAAACCAGTTAGTACTCCCATAGTTACTAGTTGTTGTATACACCTAAAATCGGTCAGGATAATTAATTAATTAAATACAAGGTATTTAATTAATAAACCTCTTATTTCGTCTACGTATAAATAAACTCAAATTTTATTTATATAGTTCATTTTCTAATTCTTCTATCCTAAATCACATTCTTTTATCTTTTAATTAAATAACAAAATTTCAATAGTTTTTCTTATTTAATTATCTTTCTTCTCATTAAACTTAAATTTAGTCACATGTCTACAAATTTTTCTCTTTCCACCTCATCAAGTGTCTCATGAATTTAAATATCCTTGATATTTAAATTGAAATTATCTTCAAAAAAATTTGAAACAAACTTGAGATACTTGGCTCTCTTTCTCCATGTTCTTCTCTCTCACACTTGGCACTGTGTTCTATTAAACGGAACACTCTCCATGATTCCCTCTAACTTCTTCATCCTCCACCCTCAATCTTTCTAGATAAAATCCTAACTGTTGGTTGTTGCCAAATCACAATATGCCTTGGAAATCCTATAAATGCAGCCTCATCTATAGCATTTGAGATCCCATCTTTGAGCAATCTTACTTTGCATAAATTGCATTAGAGCACTTTGAGCATTTAGAGCATTTGATCACTTAGTAATTAGCAATTTAGAAGCATTTTAGTTTAGAAATCATGGCTTAGTTATTAGCTGTGCATTTCAATTATCATCTAGTAGTTTTCATATAGCATTTGCATCATAGTCTTTATCCTGGCATCATTATCATAGAAACATTATCATGTAGATCAATCAATCATGTAGGAATAGATTTCTTGCATTTTCCATCATTTCGTTCTTCAGGTTGTCATTCTAAAGGTCATAGTGCACAAAACAATCTGAGAGCCATTATGATTTCATGAATCCTTGAAGATAGGAAACAATGGGATGGCTTTAGGGAATTGGTTTTGTTTCAATTCGATTTGATTTTCTATTCAATTTCTATAATATAATGTCTCATTGCTTGTGTGACTTTGTTATTCATTTACACATTTTACTTCACACAATTATCATTTGAGTAAAGATGATGAGTCTCCCTTGGCTAATCAGAACCTATACAAATCTATGATTGGAAGCCTATTATATTTAACTACTTCAAGACTTAATATCATGCATGCAGTATGTCTAGTTGCAAGATTTCAAGCTAATCATAAAGAAAGTTATTTGAAGGCAGTAAAAAGAATCTTCAAATATTTTAAGAGTACTCTGGATTATGGATTGTGGTATCCAAAATGTGATGACTTTGATCTAATTTCTTACATTGATATTGATTGGGCTAGATGTGTGGATGGTAGAAGAAGTAAAAGTGGTGGTGCTTTCTTTTTAGGAAGAAGATTGGTTTCATGGCATAATAGGAAACAAGATTCAATATCTTTATCAACTACAGAAGTAGAGCCTATTGTTGTAGCATCTTGTTGTACACAAGTGTTGTGGATGAAGTAAACATTGAAAGACACCAAGATATAGTATGATGAGCCTATTCCTATTTTGTGTGATAATACAAGTGCTATCTATATTTCTAAGAATCTAGTGATGCATTCTAGAACCAAGCATATATCAATCAGGTATCACATTTTGAGAGAGAAGGTTGCCAATAAAGAAGTTAAGTTGGAACATGTTTCAACAAAGGTTCATGCAAAGGATAAATCTGAGTATCTCTAATAGAAGTTAGGGGTAATTCCCCCTCCTTCTTACTAGATGCATAGTTGGTGCATCTATCCAGGGGGGTAATTCATGCCATATCTTTATTCTTGGACTGATGGTGGATACCTCTTAGGGAGAGCAAGTAGTGGTTGATTCAAAAAGGGGGAGAAATAATGTACACTTTAGGGGATGCGTTTGTGCCCTAAGGGGGAGAAGTAGTTTCCCTTTGTCCTTGATGTCAAAGGGGGAGAAGAGTACATGTCAAATTGGATTTGCTATAAATACAAAAAGAGGATATTGTTGTAGTCAGGTTATCATTGATGTCAAAAGTTTAAGTAAATTTTGATTTTGGTGTCTTTGATGTCATAAGTTGGTTGTAGTTTGGTTTTTTGTGTTGTCATCTGGATATTTGGTTACCAAAGCCTCTAAGAGATGCTCTGCATTTCTCCATTGGTGACGGTGTTCTCTTTTGGTTTGGAAGTTAGATTTGTATGTTATTAGGGCATGTGTGATCCAAGTTTCATCTCATTTGGATTATAGGAAAGGTGTTTTATAAATGACAGTTTGAAGACAGTGTGGTTTCTGTGAGGATGCTCATAGAAGTGTGTTGTTTGGCTTTGCATTCCTCCACATTTTTAGATATGGTCATGTAGTTAAAATGTTAAGTTTAGTGTGTTTTGAAGGTTTCGTATCCAAATTTTCATATCACTTTTCCCTTCACAGAGAAAGTTGTAAGTGACAAAGTGTAGGATTGTATTATTCAGTGGCTAGTTTCAATGTATGTTGGCTTGCACCAACTTGTTGTTGCATGAAGTGGTGAATTGGTTGGTGGAGAATGATCCTGAAGATCTTGTGATGTTTCATGTTACTCCACAAGGTGTTTTCTAGTTTCTCTAGAATAGGTTGTGGTCTAGAATGAAAGTTTTGTT
>VDFB02168118.1:28516365-28988583 GCA_007258455.2 Sequoia sempervirens
TTAAGATTTATTTCTTCAGAAGGATCTTCTTCAGGGACATCTATCTCAAGAGTATCCTTTGTAGTAGGTACTGCTGGAGTAAACATCAATACATTGGAAGACACTGAAGGGATAAGAGTACGCACAACCGAAACCTAACCAACAACTACCATCTCACATAAGTGCATAGCCTCAGGGTCAACTTTGATTGTGACTACTCGATTATTGCAAATGAACTTAATAGATTTATGCAAGGTAGATAGGAATACACCCATAGCATGAATCCATGGTCTACTAAGAACAAGGTTATATGGTAACTTCTCTAACATAACATATACAAGGGTGGGTACGGTAATGGGTCCCAACCTAAAAGGAAAGGCTATTGTGCCTAAAGAATGCTGACCAACATTATCGAACCCACGAATAACAATAGGAGAAGCATTAAAATAAGATGAATCTATATTAATCTTAGGCAATAGATCAATGCTACATACATTGGGCGCTGAACCAACATCAATGAAAGTACATCTAATACCAATTTTATTAATGTTGACTATAATCATCAGAGGATCCGCTTGCTTCTATACTTGTAGAGGCAGGAGTTCCTGTGGATATAATGTAATATTCAGAAAATCCACATGAATATAAGCTATGAATGCATCAAAATCTTCCAACCTAGTAGAAGAAGGCAAGAGGATATTTTGCAAGGCTTCTTGAAGCATACCTTGATAAATCGGAGTAGATTGAAGCAAGTCCCATAGTGAGATCTTAGTCAAAGTAACTCAAAGTTGCTCGACAAGATCGTAATCATTGGGTGCTTTAGTCGTAAGTTTAGGTGCTTGAAGAAGGCTTGGTTGTTTATTCATTCTATCCTCATAAGTATGGGCTATCGCTCTCTAAGAGGGAGCCATAGGAATATCAGGAGAATCACTCTCAAATAGAACACCATTAATAGAACAAACAATTTTAGGGGAAGGACTAGTAGGAGTTAGATAAATGACCCATCTCTTAGGCATTTTAGGGGTAGCAGAGACAAATTACATTTACAAAATCATCACAACTAGTAGAATTAATATTTGAATACATATTATAAACATCGACCCAAGGAGGATCAGATGTGGAAGGAGATTCATCATTCACAAATGCATCATCTATAGAAGAGAGTGCATTGGAATGAAGAGAAGGTAGAGTAACATTAAGAAAGTATCAATGATTTCATCTTCTTTCAACAAAATATCCTTCGGCACAAGAGGAATTTCATGAGAAGGATCAGAGATACCGAGTGACATGGGTAAAGCCAAGTCACCATCACATGCATGAAATGGAACAACATTAACATTTTGAATAAAATTAGAAATTGAACTAATGAAAGATGATATTAAATTCATTTTGAAAATAGTAAGTTAAATATAATAAATAATGAATAAACAAGTTAGCTGATGACAAAACTAAGAAAAATCGAAAATCAAGATTTTCTAATTTTTTTCGGTATTTTCTAGGTTCTAGTAATTTGCATTTTCAGAGGTTTTCGAGGCAGAATTTGAGGTTGGAACTTGTGTTGGTCCCTAAAATTTAGTTGCCAAAGGCATCGTATTTTAGGGATTGAACTAGTTCTCTAGGAGACCTTTCTAACAGTGCAAATGGTTTTGAATTCTGAGCACCGAGTCAAAAGTTATGGCCTTGCCAAGTAGGAGTAAATAAATGCCTAATTTTTTGAAAAATACCCTCTTCACATTAGGTTCACAAAAATGTAGAGAAGGGGAATTCACTACTCACAAGTTCTCTTCATTCAGAGAGCCTCATGGGGTGAACTTCCCTAAACTACCTCAAGGAACAACATGAAAGTTCTAGAATCAGAAAGAGCAGGTCACGAAGATTTTATGGACAATCTTATGAGCTCTCGGCTAAAGGATGGCAGAATGGGTCAGGGATGATAGCATGACATGTTGACGTCTCTTTGGAACATTTTTGTATGTACAGACCAGAAAGTGAGAATGTCGTAGAAAATAACAAAGTGGCTACTTCTACTCTAATTGTTAAGAAATCTTGAAATGTGAGAAAGCAACAAAATGTAACAAAACTGAAATAAAGTGAAACAAAAATGATAAAGATGATGAGAAGAAACAAAGGAAATTATCACAACCATGCAAGTGATGAAGCCTCCAATACATGAATGTATTCAAAACCTGCATGCATAATATCTAGAGAAATTGTTGGGGTTGTATAAGGGTTTTCCTTAGTCAAACCCCTATTTTGGTGTTCCCACCTTCACGAACAACTAGATAGATAGAGAT
Source organism: Sequoia sempervirens (assembly GCA_007258455.2). Classification (NCBI taxonomy): domain Eukaryota; kingdom Viridiplantae; phylum Streptophyta; class Pinopsida; order Cupressales; family Cupressaceae; genus Sequoia; species Sequoia sempervirens. Next base: position 28,518,639 of record VDFB02168118.1, read on the forward strand.
AGATGGACAAAGCGTGTGGTGAAAGAAAAACCCACTTCAAGAGTAGAACCTGCACCACCATGTATGAGTGATAAAAGAAATTCCCGGTCAAGGAGGAGAACCCGTATCACAAAATGTAAGTGATAAAAGCAATCCCCACTTGAGGAGGAGAACTTGTGTCACAAAGTAGAGATGCAATAGAAAGGAGATATGGAATCCCAAGATGCTCACAAGCATGAGATAAGGGAGATGAAGTTGCAAGGCTTAAGGAAGCCAAAGGGAGAGAGAAAGGAGTGTTGTAAATTATTGAAAGTGCTGTAACAAGCTATATGAAGCTGTGCAAGCAAGAATTGGAGAGTAGAAGGCTAAATCCAAAGAAAGAGAGAAGATATAAGAAAAAGGGGGTTGCAAATGAAGTGAAAAGATAAAATTTAAAGGGAGATGAGAAGCAACAATAAGTTTCCTGGGTAGTTACAAGGAATCTTGAGTCGTTAGCACTGACCAAAGGAGGTGACAAGTGGAAAACATGCATGAAAGCAGTTGATTGAATGTTGAAACATCACAAGACACTAACATGGTGTGCAGACATCTATGCAACATGCTAGTGTTCGGACATGCCACACTACAAAATTATGCAAACGGGAAAAGCACACGAGTCATTGCGAATTTGACACACAAAGGTAGCTGCTAAAAAGGGGTGTTGGAGAATCCTGAGAAGGGAAAAAGGCTGATGTAGGGGCTAAGATGAGCCTACATAAGATGCTAAGGGAGTGGACACCAAAGTGGATGCAAGAATGTATGTGAAATTATGAGGGGTGCAATTTTATGACTATACATAAGAAAATCCCTAGAGACTTTGTTTTAGGGCTTCAACCCAAAAAAGAAACTACTCCCTAAATTGAGAAAAAACTAAGAATAAATTACAACATGATAGTCCTTCTACTATTTGAATCTGACAATGAAGCTCAATCCTTTTGATGATTACAATTCTATTTTTTCACATCTCTTTTGATGATTGAAATTCTACTTTGACAACTTCTACATCTTCTTCAAATGTCTTCTCTACTACTTACTGACTCACTACTTTCATCCTTCAAGAGGTTTTTCCTTTGGTTCACTATCTCCAACAATCAGTTAGACACACTCTTTTCTTCCCTTCTATCTTAGAGATATGATCAAATTGAATTTGAATAGGATCTATAACTTCTACTCTAAGTTCTCTTTTAGTCACTTACATATACATGATAATGTATTACACATCCTCATTCAACCTCTTACAATAACATAACCTAGATCAACTAGGTTTATAATTTATATAGGATATTACATTGATTACATTACATGTCAACCAAGAACAACAAGAATTTTACAATTACAAGTCGGCCATAGATCAGACAACATGAAATGTGTAGAGGGAAAGCCCTAAAATGAACTACATGTAACACCAAGAAGAGGGATATGCCTTGGATATCCCAACATATACTTAACCTAGTCCTAAACACCGTTCACAACATCGATCTTCAAGGAACAACATCCACACACTTCCTATATTTGAAATGGGTTGGTCTTAAGCAAGAAAACATGAAACTTGTAGCATGTTAGCCATTACAACATTGGAAATACTCATGAAAGATTAAACATTGTTGAGATTCTCCTAGATGAGTTGGATGACCCATACAATATCTTCAAACACTTCATAGACTCCACACAAACTTCAACACATTCCACACACATTCAACATATCTCAATCAATCAGGAAAAAGAATAACCCAACAAAACTTTCATTCTAGACCACAGTCTATTCTAGAGAAACCAGAAAACACCTTGTGGAGTAACATGAAACATCACAAGATCTTCAGGATCATTCTCCACCAACCAATTCACCACTTCATGCAACAACAAGTTGGTGCAAGACAACATACATTGAAACTAGCCATTGAATAATACAATCTTGCACTTTGTCACTTACAACTTTCTCTATGAAGGGAAAAAGTGATATGAAAATTTGGATATGAAACCTTCAAAACACACTAAACTTAAGATTTTGACTACATGACCATATCTAAAAATGTGGAGGAATGCAAAGCCAAACATCACACTTCTGTGAGCATCCTCACAAAAACCACACTGTCTTCAAACTGTCATTTATAAAACACCTTTCCTATAATCCAAATGACATGAAACTCGGATCACACATGCCCTAACAACATACAAATCTAACTTCCAAACTAAAAGAGAACAACATCACCAATGGAGAAATGCATAGCATCTCTTAGAGGTTTTGGTAACCAAATATCCAGACGACAACACAAAAAACCAAACTACAAACAACTTATGACATCAAAGACACCAAAATCAAAATTTACTTATACTTTTGACAGCAATGATAACCTGACTACAACAATATCCTCTTTTTGTATTTATAGAAAAACCAATTTGACATGTACTCTTCTCCCCCTTTGACATCAAGGACAAAGGGAAACTACTTCTCCCCCTTAGGGTACAAACGCATCCCCTAAAGTGTACATTATTTCTCCCCCTTTTTGAATCAGCCACTACTTGCTCTCCCTAAGAGGTATCCACCATCAGTCCAAGAATAAAGATATGGCATGAATTACCCCCCTAGATATATGCACCAACTATGCATCTAGTAAGAAGGAGGGGAAATTACCCCTAACTTCTACCAGAGATACTCAAATTTATCCTTTGCATGAACCTTTGTTGAAACATATTCCAACTTAAATTCTTTATTTGCAACCTTCTCTCTCAGAATGTGATACTTGATTGATATATGCTTGGTTCTAGAATGCATCACTAGATTCTTAGAAATATAGATAGCACTTGTATTATCACACAAAATAGGAATAGGCTCATCATACTATATCTTGGCATCTTTCAATGTTTACTTCATCCACAACACTTGTGTACAACAAGATGCTACAACAATATACTCTACTTCTGTAGTTGATAAAGATACTGAATCTTGTTTCCTATTATGCCATGAAACCAATCTTCTTCCTAAAAAGAAAGCACCACCACTTTTACTTCTTCTACCATCCACACATCTAGCCCAATCAATATCAATGTAAGAACTTAGATCAAAGTCATCATATTTTGGATACCACAATCCATAATCCAGAGTACTCTTAAAATATTTGAAGATTCTTTTTACTTCCTTCAAATAACTTTCTTTATGATTAGCTTGAAATCTTGCAACTAGACATACTACATGCATGATATTAGGTCTTGAAGTAGTTAAATATAATAGTCTTCCAATCATAGATTTGTATAGGTTCTGATCAGCCAAGGGAGACTCATCATCTTTACTCAAATGATAATTGTGTGAAGTAAAATGTGTAAATGAATAACAAAGTCACACAAGCAATGAGACATTATATTAGAGAAATTGAATAGAAAATCAATCAAATTGAAACAAAACCAATTCCCTAAAGCCATCTCATTATTTCCTATCTTCAAGGATTCATGAAATCATAATGGCTCTCAAATTGTTTTGTGCACTATGACCTTTAGAATGAAAACCTGAAGAATGAAATGTTGGAAAATGCAAGAAATCTATTCCTACATGATTGATTGATCTACATGATAATGTTTCTATTATAATGATTCCAGGATAAAGACTATGATGCAAATGCTATATGAAAACTACTATGATAATTGAAATGCACAACTAATAACTAAGCCATGATTTCTAAACTAAAATTCTTCTAAATTGCTAATTACTAAGTGATCAAATGCTCTAAATGCTCAAAGTGCTCTAATGTAATTTATGCAAAGTAAGATTTCTCAAAGATGGGATCTCAAATGCTATAGAATGAGGCTACATTTATAGGATTTCCAAGGCATATTGTGATGTGGCAGAAACCAATGGTTAGGATTTTATCTAGAAAGATCGAAGGTGGAGGATGAAGAAGTTAGAGGGAATCATGGAGAGTGTTCCCTTTAATAGAACATGGTGCCAAGTGTGAGAGAGAATAACATGGAGAAAGAGAGCCAAGTATCTCAAGTTTGTTTCAAAATTTGTTGAAGATAATTGCAATTTAAATATTAAGGATATTTAAATTCATGAGACACTTGATGAGTTGGCAAGAGGAAAATTTGTAGACATGTGACTAAATTTAAATTTAATGAGAAGAAAGATAATTAAATAAGACAAACTATTGAAATTTGTTTATTTAATTAAGATGGAAGAATGTGATTTAGGCTAGAAGAATTAGAAAATGAACTATATAAATAAAATTTGAATTTATTTATACGTAGACGAAATAAGAGGTTTATTAATTAAATACCTTGTATTTAATTAATTAATTATCCTGACCGATTTTAGGTGTATACAACAACTAGTAACTATGGGAGTACTAACTGGTTTACAATCTTCCATCCCAAATTTCTTCAACATCTCCTTGACATACTCTTCTTGAGAAATAAAGATACTATCATTCAACTAAGAAATTTGAAGACCAAGAAAGAAAGATAACTCACCAATCATAGAAATTTCAAATTCTTTCTACATTTCTTCAACAAACTTCTTGCACATTTCATTATTTCCACCAAAGATAATATTATCAACATACACAATAATTATCAAAGTTCTCTATCCTCAATCTTGAAGTAAAGATTACTATTTGTGGTACCTTTCTTAAATATGTGTTGAAGCAAGTACTTATCCAATATTGCATACCAAGATCTAGGAGCTTGTTTGAGACCATACAATGCCTTTTTGAGTCTATGCACCATGTTTGGTTCTTCAGACAACTAGAAACCATCAAGTTGCTCTATGTAGAATTCTTCTACCAAATCTCCATTTAGAAAATCTTATTTGACATCCATCTCATAAACCTTGAAGTCCTTATAGGTAGAAAAACAAGAAAGATTCTAATCGCTTCCATCTTTGCAACCAGAGAAAAAGTGTCCTCAAAATCAATACCTTCTACTTGTGAATAGCCTTTAAAAACTAATCTTGATTTATTTCTTACAACTTCACCATCTTCATTTAACTTATTACTAAATACCCACTTAGTTCCTATCACATTCTTGTTTGCAGACCTTGGAACTAATTCCCAAGTTTGATTCTTCTCAATTTGATTAAACTCTTCTTCCATTGCTTGCAACCATCCTTCATCTTTGCTGGAATTATAAAAAGTTTTAGGTTCTACCTTTGATAACAAAAAGAATTTAACTTGTTCACTTACCTTTGCAAGCCTTCTTCTGGTCAACACTTCTTCATTCTTGCCACCAATGATTTGATCTTTTGAATGATTTATTTGAACATACTTTATAGGAGTCTTGCTGAGATTTTTTAGTGTTTCTTCTTTCTCTTCAACTTCTTCTTCTTCATCTAAGTAGGGAGGTGCATCAGATCCATAGTCCTCAATTTCATTCATATTCTGATGTAGATATTCATCAACCTTCACATTAGTGCTTTCAACTATCCTTCCCAAACTTTTGTTGTAGCATCTACATGCTTTTCTATGAGATGAATATCCCATAAATATACCTTCATCAAACCTTGAATCAAACTTTACCAAGACAACATATCTTTTGACGCAGCTGTTAGCCTGTTTTAATCCTTGAGATTAAAATAAGTCTTAGATGTTGTAAAAGGGGCCATTTGTCAGAGCTAAGTGTTTTAAATTGAAAAACACAAAGTGTTTTAAATAAAATGAACAATGAGAAGCTTGAAATGTTCTTAGAAATGCATGTTATTTGACCTTCCACATGTAGTTTGCATTAGCGTAATGCACAACAATGAATGTTGCTAAGCATAATGCATGAATAAGAAAACTGGGCATAATATATGGGATTGATGCACACTAGTCATAATGCACACTTCTCACAAAAGCAATAACACTTATATGATATTGTCATATTGTAAGAGAGGGGGAGCAACCATGTTCAAGGCCCCAGGTCATGGAGAGCCAAGAGCGGAAGGATACCTTAACTTACCTCAACTTAACGGGGTGTTGGGAAATGCAGGATGAGAATGATGAGGACTATAATGTCCCTAAATCACTTTATAGAACCAAAACATAGAATAGGGCTAGTAGAGACAATTTTTAGGTTTAACTCTACGCTTCAAGAATCTCTCTACTTAAGGACGGAAGCATGGTTCTAGGATGACAACATGACATGCTGGCATGTCTTAAGTGCATTGGCGTCTGAATGACTAGAGGACTAATGAAGCAAGGTCAAACACTAGAAAAAAAACTAACCTAGCTAACTACTTCCAAAGGGACAAAACAAGAATATGAAGTAGGCAAGATATGTAGGAATATGATAAAGCTGATAAATAAGAGTTAGGATGGAAAGAATAATCTCACAGAGGTACTTGTTTGCCAGCTAACTCCAAGCCACATGTCCACCTACACACAATGAAGAGGGGAATTGTTGGGTACCTGTATAGGGGCCTACCTCAGTCAAACCCCCGTTTTGGTGTTTCCACCTCCATGGACAACCAAGATAGTGATAATGGAGAAATATATGCTAAAGAAAGAAATGCAATAAAGAACACAAAAGCACCACAAAAACAATAGGGTGCTACCCACCAAATCATAGAGGAGAGGAGTAGAAAGCTTACCACCTCCACCAAGAGCACTCAAGGCTAATGGGGGAGAAAATGAGAGGAACTCAAGCCTCTGTTGCAATGGTGTTGGTTCCACACTTGCTCTACGGAATTGATGGAGTGTTGCTGCTACTGCTATGGAGTGAAAAAGTGCTGCTTGAATGCTAGAATGCTTGGAGAGTGATCAAGTTGAGTGCTTGGAAGATGTAAAAGAAGTTATGAAGAAGATGAAATGCATCTAGAAGAAGGGAATTTGAAGGAAGGATGAAGAAAATGGCTATATTTGGGTTAGTTAGTCGAAGGGGGCGTTACAAGTTGACCTTTAATGAGAAGTGTAATGCCTCAGCAGGCTCCAGATGTGGGAATTTTCCAGGAATGTAAGTGCACCGCGTGGATGTCTATGCACCACGTGGGTGTCCTTGATAGTTATTCCTCTACCGACACCCAAAAGAACCACCAAGTGGAATGAAGGAAACGGGCTTATGTGGAATTTAGCCTTCAAATTTAGTTTTCTAAAGTGAAGAAGGGAAAAAAGGGGGTTTGCATAAGGGGTTCAAATTCACTCCTATACATTTTCCCCCCATTTTAGTGAGCATGAATATTGATGAGTGCTTCGGTAAAGTAGATCAGAGAAGTAGTAGAGTTAGAATTGTATACGTGAACTATCAAGGAAGTAGACCACGATGTGGTGAACTTGAGAGTGTAGGATAGGAAAAGGACTTCATAGCCCATTAGAACTATGAAGTTGAAGAATGAAAGCATCTTACAGGCCTGCAAACCTGTAAGGAGGAAACCCCCAAGATCTCTCACATGAAGGAAGCCCCGTGAAGAAAGTTCCTTTCAAGCCTGTAGACCTGCAAGGAGGAAACCCTCAAGATCTCTCACATGAAGGAAGCCCCATGAAAAAAGTACCTTATAGGCTCCATAGACCTGCAAGGAAGGTGTCCTCTTAGAAATATCACATGGAGGATACCCAGAAAAGAGCCTTATAGACCCATAGACATATAAGGAAGCATCCCCCAAGATCTCTCACATGGAGGAACCTAGAAAAGTGCTCCACAGACTTGTGGATCTACAGGGAAGGTGTCCTTCAAGATCTATCACATGAAGGAAACCCAAAGAGAGAACCCTAGAGACCCACAAACATGTAGTAAAGCATCCCCCAAGATCTCTCACACGGAGGAAGCCAGGAAAGTGCCCCACAAAACCACAAATAGACATGTAAGGTGTCCTTCAAGAGTATTTCTTCACACAAATGCATATACCATGAAAATCACCTCATCAAAAGCTTGACAAACCTTAGATAGAAGTGTTACTTAATTTCAAGAAGTGCTCCTTCATACTTAGAGTCAGGACGTAATTTAAAGTATGTTGAATCATACTTCATCTAAAATCCTAGGCCCAATTCAATACTAGCTCAACTGACCATAAGATAAACTAACAAGATAATCATTGTTTTATCTAAGGTAGAAAATGAATTACAACTAGTAATCAATCAGTAATACAATTTTGATTGAAACTCATAAATTAGTGGACCATTAGAGTGTCACTTTGTAACATCTAACTCATTGTATCTATGGAATATCACTTCCTTACTAAATCCTATATGCTTTTCTCACAACCCAATGAGCTCATTTAAGCATTTAATAATTATTTGAATTGAAGCATAAGTAAAATATTACATTCTATGCAAATGAAAAAAGACAAATGAAGCTATCATTAACAATCTTCATTCATAGCTTGGAAGAAAATACATAGGAGAGCAATATTCTGAAACTAAAACTCTTCTTCATTCTTGGTATTTCATTGTAAAACATATTTAAGATTCATACATAGTATAAATTTCATCTTAGACTTGCTTCTGATATATCTTACTAGTGTATCTATTTACATTATATTTTGCTATTAGAGCTTAGTATCTACTGTGACCTTATCTAGACTCAAAATTTTGAACTCTCTCTTCTTTTCAGCCATGAAATCCCCTTTATATAAATAGGGGAGCCACAAGCACCCGACTGAATTATAATTTCAATTTCATTTGAGTTCATTTCAAAAAACTAATTCCAACCAACACCTCGAAGGACTCCCCAGGCAGTTTCATACGTAATCATTTCAGGACAAGGGAGGAAAAAACATGTGTAGAATATTAGTCGCCGCTGTCATAGTATCCTTTTGCTAGGAACAAAAGAGATTTCAACCATATCAACACGAAGACCTCCACATCAACAAGGGAAAGAAAAAGAAAAACCATGGACACATGAAAAATACCTCTTATGCAACAACCATGGTGTCATAAAAAACTAAAGTAGGAGGTGACCCTTATTCAGAGTGGTCGAAATCCAAAAATGCCCAACCACTTCTGGTCCTTGTTGCAATTGGAGGTATTACCAGTATGTTTTCATTAGAACTATCATATGGCACCAGGGAACAAACATACTATCCATAGTCTGAGTCTGTCTTAGGTTCAACATTTGAAGGAGTATCAAAATGCAAAATAAGAGAACTCTACTTTCCCTGGCTGGTTCAATAGCTTTTCTCTTTCTTTTTGGATTTCTTCACTGGCAATGCCAGTTCCTTGCCTTTGAGCTCAACCACTTCCCATAGAAGGGTACTATTTCTCAAGCGGTAAGTACTCTGCACAATTTTCTTCTTTTTATGGCCTCTAGCCCTCCTTTTTCCCTTTGCAATTTCAGGGGAAACCATGGTTTCTTGTTCAGTTACCTCCTCATGGAATTTTAACATACTTGACCGACTAGACCTCCTAACAGGCGGAGCTACCCCACCAATTTTTCCCATCTTGTCAAAGGTAATAGAATGATAATTAAAAGGTCTTTTGGTTCAATACCCATAAGAAAAACACCCCAATCCTAGTGATAACAACCAATTTAAACAATAAAAGTCCTAAGTAGATCAGAGAACTCAATTTCATACCAACCCCACTAGGATGAGAAAATTCTACCACAAATAGACCAAAAACCCTTCACACTTAGCCTAACATACATTGGAGACTGACAACATAGTGAAAATAATCATTGATCATTCTGCATTAAATAGAGATTTCAAGCATGTAGAATTAATGATGCAGAACTCCTTGCGCGTGTGAACTAGTAGCCTATCAATTTGGCTCTAAATCTAGATTGTTCATTTGAAAGAAATTAAAATTTTATCTAAGGTTTCCACATGCATCATTTTTGATTATTATCAACTTGCTTTTTGAAAATAGCGATGCTATCTCAAACATTGACACATTATTACTTAACCTTAATTTAATCATATTGTCCTGACAATTAGCATGTATCACCAACCTAATCCATGGTCTTCATTAATATCGTCGAAGTACATAACTTGGCTATTTTAGAGAGAAAATTTCCTTGCACACTTCATTGCTTCATTGCTGATCCTTCCCTAATCTTGAGGTGCTCATTAGTGATGAAGTCACTTATGTGATGGATTTCTATTCATGGGATCATCCTACTTTAGAGCTTTATCAATGGTCCTCTAGTTCTTTCGCCACTTTCTTTCCTAATCTGTGCGAAATCCCCAGGATCATGACATGTTTCCCTTTTTATTTATGGTCATCACTCATCGCTGATCTACCTTATCATCAGTCAGCTTTATGGGTATGTGCAGGATCATGATGGGCAAAAAGTGGCAATATGATGGGTATGTGGTTGATGACTTTTTTTTACCCAAAATTGATGAAATGAAAAGGGTTTTTAAAAGAGATTCTTAGCTTTCCACCAATATAAATTATGCCTTACTTTGAATTTAATAATTAGTGTATTCATTTTTCTATTCAAATTATGACTAAAGTCGATTGATAGGCGATTGAAAAACATCTATAGCTTTCTGGCGGTATCACATTTGAATCCAAAACATGTATCACATTCTATGCTTTGCATGTAAGTTTAAAAATAAAGAATTGAATTCATAAAGTTTTGACCAAGTTAAGGTGGTCAAACATATGAGTTTTATATTTTTAAAAATTTGTAATAAAAATCATAATTAATTATTTAGTTGGAAAAAAATTACAAAAATATGCATCACATGGGACATGAGTCCTCTACTTATATCTAAAATCTTATAAAAATATTAGCTATCATTTTATTGTAGTTTGGGGTGAATTGAATGAGACTTACCTACTTATTTCTCCTAAAATTTAAGTACTCTGCATTGAAATTTCAAATTTTCACCAAATAGATTTTTTTTTAAAACAAACCTAGTAGTTTAGAAACTACATTCAATTTTCTACCGATTCTATTCTTACATATTTTTGAAATAATATAGATAGCTTATTCAAATTTTTATGTCAAGTTGCCTAACTCTGATTTTTTTGAATTTTTTGCCACTTAAGGGCTTTTTTTTCCATGATGATCCTGCACATACCCCTATCAACGATGAAAACATCCTTGAGATGGCCTTTAGCCCTTGATTCTATGGCCTAACTTCTAGTCATATCTGTTCCATCATCATTCTTCACCAATTTATACTTCATCCCTAGGATCCCATCGATGATGAGAGACAGTGTGGAAACACCAGATCTTGGACACGTGCACTTGCATAGAACAAATGGCACCAAAGATATCACCCATAAGATCATATCAAAATTAGCGAAAGAAAAACCCCTTTTAGAAGGCACCCATCGCTTATCTCCAATTTAGAACTTAAGTTCTGAGATAAATCCACGATGAGCGATAAGGCCTTCATTCGTCACTGATTCTCCTCATATATTGTGCAAGAAATTAATGATGAACAATTTACATTATTTATAGGGTTCATCACACATTGCTAATGTGAGAACTACTTTTTAGAACATATCCGCGATCACACAGTGCAACAACAGATTGCTCATCATTGTTACAAATTTTCTTTTTAATGGCCATCCACGATAGGCGATAAGAGCATAAGGCTAAGAACATTACTCATCACTATTACAAATTTGAGGGATCGAATGCCATTAGCAATGAGCGATATCAAAGGAAAGTACCACTCATCGCTCATCACTATTTAAAGGTTTAAACCTAAGAATAAATCAGTGACGAGTGATATAGTTACAAGGGACATCGAGACTTAAGTGAAATAAAGGCACATGATCATAATTTTTTCTAAAAGAGGGGACTTCTCTAGGGAAACACGAGAATAGTAGGCTCACAACTTTAGAATCATGTAGAACAAAGGATGTAATGATGAAAAAATCATTTCCCTAACCCTAAAGAAATGGATGATTTATACCTAAGAGAAAAAATAGTCACATTCTGTTAGTCACATGATGATGTAAATATGAAAATTCCCTCCCCTTATGTGATTGACAATAGAGACTATACAATCAATAGCAAAATAGAATGCCAAGCAACTAAAAATAAACAAAACCCTAAACCTCATATAAGAACCCTGCATTAGATGTAACAAAGATTTTTATGTTAAAATTATTAGGGTTTTAACATGAGCACGCCAAAATTTTGCAAAAGTTTGAAAGTGCCATCACTCGTAAACAAAAAGAACCTATGTATGTAACATGAGATAAAAATGGAATTTCATTTTCCTCATCTAATTTGACCAAATAAATGCTCACATTATTTGTAGTGTTGGAAAACACACAGTCTCCATATAAGGTGTTAAGAAAAAAGAAACCCATATAGTGTTGTAAAACCCTCTGCAATAGAGAGGAGACAGTGTGTTTTCAATCTGTACAAATAATGTGAGCAATTCATTTGTTTCAATCAGGAGAATGTTAACTGATAAACAAAAAAGCACCTATTTATGTACAACATGAGATTAAAATGGCATTTCATTTTCCTCATCTGATTCAACCAAATAAATGCTCACACTTATCTACATAGTTGGAAAACACACTGTCTTGATATAAGGTGTTAAGAAACAAGCAACCCATATAGTGTTGTAAGACCATTTGCAACAAAGAGGAGACAATGTGTTTTCCAACTATGCAAATAATGTGAGCAATTCATTTGTTCCAATCAGGAGAAAGCTAACTCATAAACAAAGAGCACCTATGTATGTAACATGAGATATAAATGGCATTTTATTTTCCTCATCTGATTCGACCAAATAAATGCTCACATTATTTGCAGTGTTGGAAAACACATTGTCTCCATATAAGGTGTTAAGAAACAAGAAACCCATATAGTGTTGTAAAACCCTTTGCATTAGATAGGAGACAATGTGTTTTCCAACTGTGCAAATAATGCGAGCAATTCATTTGTTCCAATCAGGAGAAAGCTAACTCATAAAGAAAAAGCACCTACTTATGTAACATGAGATCAAAATGGCATTTCAATTTCCTCATCTGATTCGATGAAATAAATGCTCACATTATCTACATAGTTGGAAAACACACTGTCTTGATATAAGGTGTTAAGAAACAAGCAACCCATATAGTGTTGTAAACCCTCTACAATAGAGAGGAGATAGTTTGTTTTCCAACTCTGCAAATAATGCGAGCAATTCATTTGTTCCAATCAAGAGAAAGCTAACTTGTAAACAAAAAGCATCTATGTATGTAACATGAGATAAAAATGGCATTTCATTTTCCTCATCTAATTTGACGAAATAAATGCTCACTTTATTTGTAGTGTTGGAAAACACATTGTCTCCATATAAGGTGTTAAGAAACAAGCAACCCATATAGTGTTGTAAAACCCTTTGCAACTTAGAGGAGACAATGTTTTTTCCAACTGTGCAATCATCTGATTCAACCAAATAAATGCTCACATTATTTGTAGTGTTGAAAAACACACTGTCTCCATCCTTGACCGCAAGTCCCTCCCCAACCAACAAACTACAAAATCAAAATGTGGAAAATGCCTATGCACCGCAATGAGCAATTCATTTGAAGGGTTTCAAGTGGTTCAGCTGCCCGCAACTCCATTTTCCTTGCCAGAGCATCCCTCCCACCCACCAAACTCGAGAAATGAAAAATGTGGAAAATGGCAATGTTAGGTGCATTTTGTCTAGCTTTTTAACTTTAGACAAAAAAACACCTATGTATATAACATGACATCAAAATGGCATTTCACTTTCCTCATATGATTTGACCAAATAAATGGTCACATTATTTGTAAAGTTGGAAAACACACTGTCTCCATATATAGTGTTGTAAAACCCTCTATAACTGAGAGGAGACAGAGTGTTTTCCAACTATGCAAATAATGCAAGAAATTTATTTGTTCCAATCAAGACAAAGCTAACTCGTAAACAAAAAGAACCTATGTATGTAACATGGCATCAAAATTTCATTTTCATTTTCCTCATCTAATTCAACCAAATAAGTGCTCACATTATTTGCATTATTGGAAAACATATTGTCTCCATATAAGGTGTTAAGAAACAAGCAACCCATATAGTGTTCTAAAACCCTTTGCAATTGAGAGGAGACAGTTTGTTTTCCAACTCTGCAAATAATGCAAGCAATTTATTTCTTCCAATCAAATAAAGAAAGCGAAATGAGATTTGGATTGTAGCAAAGAGTTGTTCAAAAAATTGAAACTGAACTTCATTACATTCTTGGAGCATAGGAGTCAGCTAACTACTAGACAAAAAGCACCTATGTACATAGAAAAATGTATGAAAAACATACATAACAACATACATGGAGACATACATAACATGATGAGACATCATAGTGCGGGGCCCGCCAAACGGGCAATCACTGAGTAAAGTGGTAGACAGGAGCAAACGTTCGACAATGGTTAGGTAGGAGTTAACGACGCCGATGTCAGGTGGGATTTCCCACCTATTGCCGGGCGAAAAAGGTAGGTGACTTAGCTTTTTCAACAAGTTTCTTTTGTCTAGCCCAAGAAAAGTGGAAGGGAATGACATGGGCCTTTTCCATTTCAAGAAATAAAGTTGAAAATACTATTTGTTTCGTGGTATTGGGCCTTTTTTGTTTCAAGAAAGAAAGGTGAAAATAATGTTTTCTAGCAACGAATAGTCGTTCATATCTTCAGTGTTCATGGAAGAATGGAAAAATGGCACATACACAGAGTGGATATACATACCTTAGGGAGCTCCGAACACCTGCAACTCTTCCCGTTGCTATCCACCAAAATGCCACTGTCCAAAAATGGAGAAAATGGGACCTTGTCTAGGCTTTTTGATATTTGCAAATAATGGTTTCGAATGCCATGTTTTTGGATTTTTGTCCATGCCAAAAAAATATTTTGAAAACCAGCTAGCACTGACACGTTTTCTTGGTGACGGTTGCAGTATTGGGCCTTTTCTGTTTTGAGAAAGAAAGGTGAAAATACTATTTGTTTCTAGTTTGCACGTTGAAAGGGAAAGATGAAGGTTTGAGTGCATGTGGACAAGTTGGAGGAGAAAACTGACCAAATTGAGGTGATAGGTACTATCCAATAGTGTTGTAGAGGGTTTTACAACACTATTTGGGTTGCTTGTTTCTTAACCCCTAAAGTTTTCCAACATGAATTGTTGCAAAATAGAATGAAGTGTGTACTATGAATCACACTATGTGTTGAGAGTTAATAGAGTCCCCCTTAAATGAGAGATGTGCTATTTGAAAAAATACAACACTAAAATAATTGAAACCCAACATTGTGTTTTCCAAAATGCAATTATTTTGTGCACTTTTTTTCTTTCAGTCATGCGAAATTTAAATGCAATTTTCACCCAAATTAAAAGTCCTTATAAATTTTGAAAGGGATTTTGAATACATTGAGACTGTTTATATTAAAAAAGATCTTGAAGACGTTGTTTCTATTTAGTAAGAATGCATGTTGGAAAACCCTAGGTGTTAAGAAACAAGCAATTCATATACTATTCTAAAACATTGTGCAAGTGAGAAGAGACAGTGTGTTTTCCAACATTGCAAATAATGTGAGCATTTAATTTGTTCCAATTAGATAAAGAAACCAAAATGACATTTGAACTGTATCAAAGAGTTGTTCCAAAATTTGAAAGTGGATTGCATTACATTCTTGCAGTAACGAAATAAAACTCTTCATGTAATGAACTAATTGAAATGGGACAGTGTGTTTTCCAACTTTACAAACCATCTATAACAACACTGTGCCTTGCAAGTATCATAATACCTACTATTTTCCAATTTCATTACATTTTTGGAACCTCGTTTTGCTATTTGCAAATAATGGTTTTGAATGCCACATTTTTTTTGGTTTTTGTCCATTCCAAAATATGATTTTGAAAACCCACCGGTCCTGACACATTTTCCCAATGACGGGACATGCCACGGCAGGTCAGAGTTAACGTCCAACCATTAAGACTTTCCACTAGTGCAATTTGTCCATCTGACCTTCTTTTCCGTCGGGGCATTTTGTTCCAATCAAATGAACAAAATAAAATGACACTTGGACTATACCGGCATACAAGACCAAATGCCCAGGAAAGGTACAGGTAATAGTTAATTGGCATAGGACAGTGTGTTTTCCAACACAACAAACAATGTATAACACTGTGCCTTATAGGTTTCCTAATACCTGTTGCTTTCAAATTTCATTACATTCCTACTATCAAAATCACAAAAGGTTCTCCACACAATCACAAAACATACCAAATTGAGTTCAGGCGTGAGTAACCAATTGGGTTGCTACTTCTAAAGGCCCTTACAACACTCACAGTTTTATGAAACACTGTGTTTTCCAAAATGACAGTGTATAAAATGGTAGAAAAAATGGGATATCATTTCGGCTTTTTGATATTAGTAAATTATTATTTCAAATGCCACATTTTGCACTTTTTTCTCCATTCTGAATAACAATGTGAACTATGATGAACATAGGACAGTGTGTTTTCCAACACAACAAACAATCTATAACACTGTGCTTTGCAAGTTTCATAATACGTGTTGTTTTCATTACATTCCCACTATCAAAATCACAAATGGTTCTCCACACAATCACAAAACATACTAAATTGAGGTCAGGGGTGAGTAACCAATTGAGTTGTTACTTCTAAAGGTTTTACAATAGTCCAAGTTTTAAGAGACAATGTGTTTTCCAAAACGACAGTGTATAAAATGGCAACAAAAATGGGATGTCGTGTGGGCTTTTTGCTATTTGTGAATTATGATTTTGAATGCCACGTTTTACGTTTTTTTTATCAATTCTGAATAACAATGTGAACAATGGCGACATTCTAGATTTTATGTGGTTTTCAAAATATAGCATTTCATTGCATAACCCATGGATTATGCTTTCTATAAACATTATTCAGTAATTTCAGTCATATTTCCGCAATGGGTTGTCACTTATTTCATTAAGAAATGGCAAAATTTAGAAACCAGCATACGGGGAGGAAACGAAACAAAAAATTTAAAAACCCTCGACAGAAAAAAAACATTATCAGACCTTCATTTCAACTAAATATCCATTTTCCCAACGAAAACCCTCAACATTCAAAATAAGAACGTGAACAATGGCAACGTTCTCGGCTTTATGTGATTTTCACAATAGTTTGTGGTTTATGTAAACCTTACTCAGTTATTTTGATTTTCACAATGGTTTGTGGTCTCTGTAAACCTTATTCAGTTATTTCACTCATATTTCCATGATGGGTTGTCATCTATTTCATTTGACAACCGCAAATTTTCAAAACCAACAGACGGGAGGAAACGAAATTAAAAAACCCTCAACAGAAAATCACAAAACGAAAACCCCGCAACGAATAGTCGTTCGTTTATTCAGTGTTCATGGTAGAATAGAAAAATGGCACATACACAGAGTGAATATACATACCTTAAGGAGCTTCAAATGCCTGCAACTCTTCCCGTTGCTATCCACCAAAATGTCTTTGTCCAAAAATGGAGAAAATGGGACCTCGTGTAGGCTTTTTGATATTTGCAAATAATAGTTTTGAATGCCAAGTTTTTTGGCTTTTTGTCCATCAACACCAAACAATTATTTTGAAAATCCGCCGGCACTGACATGTTTTCCCGACGATGGGACATGAGAGCCATGTGAACGTCTGGTCGTCAAGTCTTTCCGCCGGCTAATTTTCCGTCTGGCCACCTTTTTCCATTGCGAGTCTTTTTTCCAGTGCAGACCATGATATAGGGGGATACGGAGTAGGATATATATGTTATATACATAGGTGCTTTTTGTCTAGGAGTTAGCTTTCTCCTCTAGTAAACTTACCTATATACATACGCGTCTTGATGAATACGCGCGCCAAATTTAAATGGCATGGTGACTATAGTACGAGATTTAACTACTCAAGCAAAGTTTGTCTTACACCACAAATAAGCATAGTTTAATCACTTCATAAGAGATATAATCGACAGAAATAGAAACTAATATATCCATTGTAAACGAGGCAGCATATACCCGTTGTAAACGAGGCAGCATTACGTGGGTAATCATGAAAGTTTGTCTAATTGGAAGGAACATAGACAAATTCCCTGCCAACTAGCATTTCTCTTGCCATAAGATAAATAAACAATTCGCTTTATTAATTTAACGGTTCACTGTAAGTGGGTTTAATCGCTGTGCTGATTTTACTATATGAGAACTCCAAAAGACTTACTTCTAATTGGAATCATTTTATTATTTCGAATCGCTGTCTTCAGTTTGTCATATTTATTTCGAATCAGGCATATTATAACAATAAATAAGCAAAACTGCGCGGAACACACGAAGGAGATTACCTGTGTTTGCGCTATAAGTACCCCCAAAAAGAATCACATTGAATCGAATATCAAGTAGTAATAGTTTCCTCAGAGAATACATTATTCTTTAGTTGCTCACATGGCGAAGGGCATGTATGTGTTTCTCCTGATTGTATTGCTCACAGCTTCTGGTAATGTTTATTCTTCTTCTCTTCAATATTAGTAGCTTTTACTTGTCGATACAAATGAAAATCAATGTTAACAGCAGTTAGTTATTTTCAATATGATCAGTGTCGATGGGTGCTATTGTCAAGTCGGAGTATTGTCGAAGCTACAGCGGTGCATTTCACGGGCCATGCATGGCATTTAGGAATGCAGAGTGCAACGATAGGTGTATATATGAAGATCATCAAGAATTTGGAGAGTGCTCCTTCGATTGGATATGTTTTTGTTATCATTCTTGTTAGAATAGATAGAAATGTTACGAGGTAGCCATCCGAATGAATAATGAATATCCATTTCTCTAGGTCTACGTGTTTCTTCTCTAATGGGAGAATAGAGAGCCTATAAGATAGATAGTATAATTACACTTATATTGAATGTGTGGAGTGGATCAGATTAAATAATATTAAATAGAGATTGTTCAATCTTGTCATTAAACAGCAAACGTCATCTTATAAAGATAATGAGACTCTGTGATTAAACAATGAACATTATCTAATAGAGATGATAGGATCGGTGTGCCTCAAAATCTTGAATGTTCGTGGACAGTAATGTAAATGGGATTTTACATATAGTTTTTGGTTTTAGATCCAATTTATAAATACAAACTTGCTTTCTAATTGTTTCTGCTTGTTTGTGATGTTGCATATTCTTTGATTCTTGAATTCTTGTTGATAATGTTTGTCAATAATAAGACCTAAGTTCTTGAATTGGTTTATTTCATGTGAATATTTGATTTGACTAGAACTTAAATGATTAAATAAATATGAATAAGGGGATTTAATTTAATCTAGTGTGTGGTTTTCATTCAATTTATTCAAATAAGATATGATTATATATTGATGTAAACATTAATCTATATGTCTTGTCTATGCAAAACATTCAATTTCAAATAGAATTCTTCAAATAAATAGGTTTGAATGTCATAGAAATTTTGATCTAATTGTTGAAATGAGTTCTTAATTAGATTCATTAAATTATCAAAAATTAATTGATATAAGTAATTGTTTTTTTTAGTCCATCTTGGTAATGCATGACTTTTAGTTAGATTATATTCTAATATATTTGAGTTGAATTGAATTATTAATGGGTAAGTGTTGTAATTATTTTTCTGTTTCTATGGCTATATATACACAACATGGATTTGTTATTTTTTGTAATTTGAGTGTAGTTTCAAATAATTATGAATGTGAAACATAAAGAATCATTAAAATTTAATTTTTATTCCACTTCTAATTATGAAGCAATTGGATTTGGACCATGTATCCCTATGAGACAAAGACCATAAGCCTATTGTGAAATAAGATAACTAAACTTGTGAATCATTATATTTCAGTTGTCTATACTTCAATTTTAGAACCTTAATTCTATGTTATAGTGTATAGGTGTATTCTCAATTATTAAAGTGGATATGATAATGCAAATTCAAGGCCCATGGGTTGAACTAGGAATTTAAGTGCTTCTAAGAGTCTTAATAATTCTCCTAGGTCAAATGAATGGCAAGAGCTTCATATAGTTTGACGAAACTACAATTAATGGATGGAGAGGATATTTTTAATTTCACAATTATATATATTTTAGAAAGTTCCTACATATTTTATACATAAAAATGACAAAGCCAATATAAGATAATATTTTATATTATATAAAAAAGAGGTACATGATATTCAATATTTTTACATTGTAATTATGTGAAAAATATACTATTTCCAAGTCACAAAAACACCTAGAAGGAGCCATATACAAGGCATAATGTAAAATATTAAAAAAACAACAAGATATCTAATCCATCATTAACTAGTGCAAATTTGCTAGAGCTAGCCAAGTCAGAAAGAGCCAAAAAAAATGTGGACCATGAAAATGGGGATCAAATTTTGCATGTTTAAAAAGAGAATGTACAAATTTGAACATGTTGTATGCTTTCATGAATAGGGGCTCATCAATCCAAGTCTTCATGCTAATTGGGCATGATAGAAAATTGAAAGGAGAATCTTCAACAACCTAGTGAACATTGAGAGAAGAACTGAAAGTGGGACTAAAGCATTGAGAAAATAATTTCTATCAAGGAATCCACCAATAAGTGAAGAGCCATAATTGAAATTGTATCCTTCCAATGCAACATCTCACTTGAAGAAAGTGAATATGGATGATTGAAGATAACTACCAACAAGGAATTTCACCATTTCCACACATCAAAGAACATCCATGTTAGATTGTGACAACAAAATTAGAAAGAAAGAAGAGTTTATTTTTTGAGAGAGAAGGGAATTAAAAAAAAGTTTTATCTTTGGAATCTTTTGGAAAAGATAAAGATTTAAAAAAATACATAAAAAAAAAATAGAATAAACAAAGCAATAAAAATAATGTTGGATTTTTCTATGTGCAACACAGGTTGAAGATATTATTTATATTTTGTTGCCTTGAAGGATAAATCATATATTGTAATGAATTTTAATTGAAGACTAACAGTTGTGTGAATGTTGTAATCAACTTCTTTGAGCAATAAGAATACCGATACTTTTCCCAGTGGATGTTTCCTTGGCATATTATCAAGGTTTTACCATGTAAATATGTGTCTTCTCTATTATTCTATGATTTCATTTAATTATCTTCTATATTTCTTTGCATTTAACTTGTGTTACAATATTATTAGTTTCTAGGTTTTACATTTCTATTTCCCAACACGTGGTATTAGATCAAATATTTTGTAGCATCTCTGTTAGGATTTTGTGTTTGTTTTGTAGCATCAAATGGCAATTTTTTTGAATGCAAGGTTTGAGGTGGATAAATTAAATGGGAGAATAATTTTGAGCTATGGAAGCTCAAGATGCATGATTTATTAGTGCAACAAGGATTGCACAAAACATTGGTAGGAAAGTCAAAGAAACCTACAAACATGACTGATGAAGATTGGGAGGATCTTGATACAAGAGCTTTGAGAACAATTTAGTCGTGTTCAATAGATGATGTTCTTTTTAATATTGTTGGAGAGGATATGGAAGTAGGCTTATGGATTCAAAAGAAGAGTCTTTATACAGGACAAAGTCCTTGAGAAATTAGATCTACTTGAAGAGGCAGTTGTATAGTTCATGAATGTAGGAAGGTATAAAAATTATTGATCATTTAAATACTTTCAATAATCTTATATGTCAAATTTCTAGTATGGGTGTACTAAAAGCCATAGATGAAGACAAGGCTGTTACACTATTGTGTTCATTGCCTGAATCCTGTAATCACTTAGTCACTTCTATTAGCTTTAGCACAACTGACACCCTTGAATTTGATTCTAATGTGGGATCTTTGTTTTATGAAGAGCTGTGGAGGAAATATAACATAGAAACCTCCACATCTGAAGCAATGGTTGTTAGAGGCTGATCCATAAAAAATGGGGAATATTTGAGAGGTACATCTAGGTCTAAGTCAAAAGGAAAAAATGGTGGGGGAAAATGTTGGTACTATAATTAATTGAGGTGTCTCAAGAAAGATTGTTGGGACATGAATGAAGATAATGATGACTCCAAAAAGGAAGCAAATCTGCTTGAGAAAAGTTCAAGTACGATTGATGAAGTTTTATCTATTTGTAATTCCTTGCAATATCATGAAGAATGGAACCCTTATTAGATCCTGGTGCTTCTAATCACATGTGTCCATATAAGAGTTGGTTTTCTTCTTACCAAGCTATTGATGGTGGTGTTATTCTTATGGGAAATAATGTTTCTTGTAGGAGTATTGGGATTGGGAGCATTAAGATTAAAATGCTTGATGGTATTGTGAGGAATTTAATGGAGATAATACATGTGCCTGAACTCGATAAGAATTTAATTTCTTTGGTAGTTTTGAATTCTGGAGGTTAAAAATTTACAAGTCAAGGTGGATTGATGAAAGTGCCCATGGGCATTTTGGTGGTCATGTAGGCTAAAAATGTTAGAAAATTTAAAAGGCTAGAATGGAGTATGGTAATAAATGAAGTGATAGTGTTATTTGAGGAAGAAAGCGAATCTACTCATTTATTGCATTAGTGACTAGGTCATATGAGTGAGAAAGGGTTGAAGGCACTATTAAATTGTAAGTTATAAACCTAAAATATTTGAATTTGAATTTTTGCAAGTATTATGTTTATGGAGAAATCTAGATAGGAGTTTAAAGAAGGGATTCATATAATTAAGGGCATTCTAGATTGCATCCATTCAAGTGTTTTGGGGTGTTTGAAATTAGACCCCAAATATAAGAAGGATATCTTTGTTGGTTATGGTAATGTAACTAAGGGATATATATTGTGGGATCCTAATACTCACAAAATCATCATTAACATAGATGTATTTGATGCATCTCCTCTCAAAAAATCATACATAGTATAAGTTGAAAATCTATAGGAGTTAGATGTTAAAACAACATTTCTACATGGAGATTTAGATGATGAGATATATATGGAACAACCAGAAGGGTTTTTTCAAGATCACATAGGAATTTTTTTTGTAAACTCAAAAATTCATTATATGACCCGAAGCAATCTCCTAGGAAATTGTAGAAGAAGTTTGATTCCTTCAATGTGAGCCAAAATTTTACAAGGAGTGGGTATGACCATTGTGTTTACTTTAAAAGTTTGAAAAATGGTTTATTCATTATCTTGGTGTTATATTTTGATGATTGATTCATAGAATCTACTAATTTCAAGGGGTTCTAAAGACCCAAAACAAAAAAATTGAGAAGATCATCAAAACTTTCAACAAATTCACTTCATTTTACAACTTGTTTCCACAAGGCCTAGAGGCACCAAAACATCAAATCTGGAATCCAAAATTTTACCATAACCTAATACACTTCAATCATCTTGGTTTTGATAGAAAAAAATTCAAAAAACTCTCTTATAACACTGTTTTATCAGATTCCTAATTGCTTGCACCCAAAGATCAAATTTGCTTGTAGGAGTCCAAAACACTAAATCAATCATAACTTGCAAACTAAGTGTATTTCCTCAAATATAATCACATATTATAGGACCCATTTCAGCCTTATTAAACATAATTCAAAAAAATAAGGTACTATTGTTTTGGAAAGAGTATCAGAAAAAATGACTATCCTGCAACAAATGAGCCTCAAAGAGGCCTAATTTTCAAAGCAAGTACTCACTAACTCACTCCTCAATCTCAACTAACTAAAAAAAATCCTTCAATAGGTTAGAAAAATCATAAATCCACAATATTTAGCAAAGATATCACTCACCAAAGCAAGAAAACTTAAAACCCTTGCTCAATGCTTAAAACTAAGCTCAAATAGTGAGGGTTTATTGAAAGTATACATCCCAGACCTCTAAGCACCTAGTTTTTGCTTCAAAAACCTCGAATTGTGTTTGAACAAGCTAAATAAACTATCTTCCAGCCTTGACCACTATCATTTCTCCATATCACAACTTGTAGGCATGATTCTTGCATGGAAAACATTGAAAATCACTTGGAGTAGCAACAAAAATCTGCATATTCACTTCTCCTGCATTTTCCAACATGAAAAAACACTAAATCACCCTAAATTAACCTATTCCACTTATTTTATAATCCTACATCAATGGAATGGTTGCTAAATACAATTTAGACTCTCAAAACCCTTGATTTGAGGGTTTAAGAGAATTTCTTGAAAATCTGCTCTTTATTACTCTAAACTTCATGAAAGTCCTTAAAAACACTTCTAAATAGTAGCTAACACCTTACTCTATGAAATATAATCAAGAACATAGCCTATGAAATAATTGAAAACAAAGGATAAAATGTTGAAAGTGCAGAACAAAGTACTTTTATAGCAAAAATTCTTTAAGATACAATGTGTCAATCCTTGGATCGCCTTCACCAAGCCCTAAATAGATGTTTACATCAATATTATTGACTTCCAAAATAGTTACAACCAATCCACCATTTTTTTTTGTAAAGATGACTCTTCAACTTCCTAATTTTACAACTTGCAATTTTGCAATTTTGCAATGTTTGCATCTTTTGCAACAAAAAGACAATTTTTTTTGCTATTTGACCTCCTAGAAACCTAATGGTGACTTAAATACATTCGAAATGACCTTTACATGATGAAAATCCAAACTTTTACAAGATTTCCTCTTGAAGGCATAACACCACTAAGTGCTCCTACACCAAACAACTGGCCTGGAAAAAACCTCAAATCCCTTTGAAGACTGGTTTGCATCCAACTTGCCTCTTTACATCTACATTCCTTTTTCTTGGACTACTTCTTGAAACCATTCATTTTCCTTTGTTTGTCACCTTGGTTCATTCCATATTTTTCCTTCATTTTTGTCTTCACTTGTCTTTGTCTTTGTCCTTTCCTTTCTCTTTGTATTCTCAAATCTCTAACCACTGTCTTGAAAGTATTCAACTTCCCTCTAACCTCTTTGCCAATCAAAGGACACAGGACTGTCCTTACTATGCTTTCACCATGATTTTCTAAGCAATATTTCTCCTCTTCAATCAATTCATCTTTGACCTTCTCTGACCTATTTACCATCATCTTTTCTAATCACTCTTCCAACTAACTAACATCTTCAACTTTTGTAATGGATGCAAACTATTCAAGTGCTTTTTAGACAAATATCCATCTCCCTCATTGCTTCACCACACAACCTCAACATACCATCTATCTTACCCAATAGTAGATCCTAGTTTCACTCTCTC
Source organism: Sequoia sempervirens (assembly GCA_007258455.2). NCBI lineage: Eukaryota > Viridiplantae > Streptophyta > Pinopsida > Cupressales > Cupressaceae > Sequoia > Sequoia sempervirens. The sequence goes on from VDFB02168118.1 coordinate 28,543,687, forward strand.
TGCATCTTCTCCCCAACTTAATCTCTATTGGAGGATAGTTAACATAGACCTCATCCTTGCCTGTAACCAACACACCTTCTTACTCTCTTTCTTATAGCTTTAAGATGGATCAAACACCTGCAACCAACAACTTAAAAAACCACCAAATCAAGCATATCTAATACCAATTGATGTAGAGAATCTACTAACTTCAAGGGGTTCTAAAGACCCAAAACAAAAACATGAGAAGATCATCAAAACTTTCAACAAATTCACTTCATTTTACAACTTGTTTCCACAAGGCCTAGAGGCACCAAAATGCCAAATCTAGATTCCAAAATTTTACCAGAACCTAATACACTTCAATCATCTTTATTTTTACAAAAAAAAATCCAAAACACTCTCTTACAACGCTGTTTAATCAAATTCCCAATTGCTTGCACCCAAAGATCAAATTTGCTTATAGGAGTCCAAAACACTAACTCCAATTTAGAGTTCATCAAATATAATCACATATTCTAGGACCCATTTCATCCTTATTAAAAATACTTCAAAAATAGGGACTATTGTTTTGGAAAGAATATAAAAAAATGACTATCCCATAGTAAATGAGCCTCAAATAGGCCTAATTTTCAAAGCAAACACTCACTAACTCACTCCTCAATCTCAAATAACTCTAAAAAGTCCTTCAAAAGGTCAAAAAACTCATAAATCCACAATCTGTAGCAAATATATCACTCACCAGAGCAACACAACTTAAAACGCTTGCTCAATGCTTAAAACTAAGCTCAAATAGCGAGGGTTTATGGAAAGTATATATTCTAGACCTCTAAGCAACTAGTTTTTTCTTCAAACACCTTGAATTGGGTCTACACAAGCTAAATAAACTATCTCCCAACCTTGACCACTGTCATTTCTTCATATCACAACTTGTAGGAATCATTCTTGCATAGAAAACATTGAAAATAACTTGGAGTAGCAACAAAACATTGTATCTTCACTTCCCCTACATCTTCCAACATGCACAAACAATTTAGATTCTCAAAACCCTTGATTTGAGGGTTTTAGGTAGTTTCTTGAAAATTTTCTCTTTATTACTCTAAACTTAATGCAAGTCCTTCGAAACACTTCCAAATAGTAGCTAACACCTTACTCTATGAAATATAATCAAGAATATAGCCTATGAAATACCATGCAAACCATACAAGTATTGAAAACAAAGGAGAAAACTCTGGAAGTGCAGAATAGAGTACTTTTATTGCAAAAATTCTTCAAGATACAATCTATCAATCCTTGGCTCACCTTCACAAAGCCCTAAATAGATGTTTACATCAATATTCTTGACTGCCCCAACAGTTATAACTAATCAACAATCTAGTTTTGCAAATATGACTCTTCAACTTCCTGATTTTACCACTTCTTGCAATTTTTGCATCTTTTGCAACAAAAAGACAACTTGTTTTGCAATTTGACCTCCTAGAAACCTAATGGTGACTTAAATACATTTGAAATGACCTTTTACGTGATGAAAATCCAAAATTTCACAAGATTTCCTCTTGGAGGCGTAACACCACTAGGTTCTCTTGCACCAACGATATTCTTGTAGCAAGCAAAAGCATAGTTGAATTCAATGGGTTAAAGGATTAGATGGCTGAGAAATTTGATTTGAAGGATCTAGGAATAGAAAAAAATTGGGAATGGAAAGACATAGAGATAGGAAACATGGTAAGAATTGGTTATCACAACAATTTTTTTTTGGAGAAGATCCTAATAAGATTTGGTAAGAAACATGTGAAACCAATAAATATCCCTTTAGCTTCTCATTTTAAGCTTTCTTCAATTTTATGTCCTAGTAATAAAGAAGAGAAGGATTATATGTTTCATGTACTATATGCTAATGTAGTAGGAATTTTAATGCATGCGATGGTATGTACATAAGACCAGATATTTCACATGCAATTGGTGTTGCCAATAGATATATATGGAAAATCTAGGTAAAGAGCATTGGGCAACAATGAAATGGATGGTTTGGTAGATCTTAGAAGCACAACTAATTAACCTTTGACGGTTGTAGTGGTTTAGTTTGTGTTTATGTTTATTCAAATTTTGTAGGTGATTTGGAAGAAAGGAGATCTACATTAGGTTATTTATTTTCTCTTGCAAGAGGACCTATTTGTTGAATGTCAAAGCTTCAAGAAATATTTGCTTTATACACTATTGAGGTAGAGTATATGGTTTTCTCACATTCTTGCAAAGAGGAAATTTGGTTGAAGGGTCTTTTGGGTGATTTTGGAAAAGTGCAAGACAAGGTGATTGCATTTTGTGATAGTCAATGTGCTATACATCTAACTAAAAATCCAACTTATCATAGTAAGACTAAGAATATTGTGATTAAATACCATTTTGTAAGAAATGTTATTAATGGAGGTGGAGTAGCTCTTGAGAAAGTTAATACACTACAAAATTGTGTAGACATGTTTACAAAACAAGTACAATTAGAGAAGTTGAAGTTGATTTTGACTTCTCTTGGCTTGCAGAAAAGGTGATGAATGGGCATGGGTAAGTATTAGGTAAATTGTTGTCGAGGTGGAGATTGTTCGATTGTGACAAAAAAATTAGAAACAAAGAAACGTTTGTCTTTTGGAAAGATAAGGGAATTAAAACAGTCTTATCTTTGGAATTTTGGAAAAGATAAAGATTTAAAACAAAAGATAAAATAATTAAAAATAGAATAAAAAATAAAAATAGAAACAAAGTTAGATTTTTCTATGTGCAACATAGGTTGAATATATTATTTATATCTTGCTGCCTTGAAGGCTAAATCATATATTGTAATGAATTATAATTAAAGAGCAATAGATGTGCAAAATTTGTAATCAATTTCTCTAAGCAATAAGAATACCAGTACTTTGCCCTTTGGATGTTTCCTTGGAATATTGTCAAGGTTTTACCACATAAATCTATGTCTTCTCTAGAATATACTATGATTTCATTTAAATATCTTCTATATTTCTTTGCATCGAATTTGTGTTGCAATATTATTAGTTTCTAGGTTTTATGTTTTCGTTTCCCAACAATCCATTCAGTTTGAAGTGAAACTAGAGGTGACTTCAGACGAGAGGGTATTTTTATTTTCTTAAATCCAATTATGACCAACCAATTACATAGTGAAATAAAAAAATGAGGATCCATCATCCTAAATCATAAATATGAATTTTTATTAACAAAGAAACTATTTTCCAACATTTAAAAGTGTTCATAAATCCAAGAAAATGTATGTGATTCATTATGAATTTGCACTTCACATAGATAGAGCAAAAACCTCCATAGTGGATTGGTGATTCTTTTATGTGGAAAGAAACCCTTTCCCAATCCTTGATAAACTCAATGATAAAATGTCTTGAAGATGCTATGTGATATGATGAACAAGATGCAAGATGATGTGTGTATAACAAAGATACTAAGATTCTGGAGGATTAATACAATAGAGGAGGCCTCTATTTATAACCAAGAAGGATAGAAGAATGCAAAACATGGAGGATGTGGGACTAATATTGAGCCAATGACAAGATTCCACTTGTTAAGATGTGAGAGGATGAAGGTTGTGCACATTTTGAAAAATGTGCCAAAGAGGGGGAGATTTGAAATTCAAATGATGGCTTGTTGGAGGGAGAAGAAAGAGTCTTAAATGCCAAGTAGGAGACATGTAAGAGGATTTAATGCCATGTTGGAGGACAAGACATTTGGATGGATTTTCAAACTTGGAGGAATATTCCCTTTTCTGATGCCATTTTGAAAGTAATTAGGGAATTATTAAATAAAAGAAATGATTTATTGGTGCAAGTTGCAAAATCTAGAGGATTCAGGTGATTAGGATTAAATTAATCAAGGTTTAATTAATTTAATGAGGGATTAGATGATGTAACTATTTGATTTAGATTTATGGGTTGATTTAAATCAAAAGATGAGAAAAATGTGATTTAGATTTAATTAAATAAATATTTTGATTTATTTAATCAAAGAGGATGATTTTAGTGTTAAATAAAATAAAGATGAATTTATTTAATTTAAATGGATGAATTTAGGAGATTAATTAAATAAACTTGATTTATTTAATTAAAGAGATAACTTAGGAGATTAATTAAATAAACTTGATTTATTCAATTAATGGAAGAATATGATTTAATTAAATATGAGGAGTGCATGATGTCAATTTTGCATGTCTACATTTTGCCCAGGCTCTTTGAAGCAATGTACTTGCTGCATTGGTTCAAAGAATAAACTTTCCATGGTCAAATTTCAAAAAAATTATAATTTTTTCAGATGCCCCAACGGAGAAAGAAGTATTCTGGTACATTGCCCCCTTGAGAGATTGAGCGAAAAGATTCGATTTGAAGGTCAATCTTGTGACAAAGAGGTTCAAGATGGGCGCATGGGTGGTTATGATGATGATGTAAATGAGATGGTTTCAAGATTCTTAGAATAACCAATCTATATTATCCTAAACAACTTAAAATTATGATGGAATGCATTTGAGATGGATGATGCGATAATGCCTATATGATTATGCAATAAATGTTTTATGCAAATGTATGATTTATGAGATGCTTAGACTAATAGATCTATATTATGCAATGATGAAAATGCATGTGAATGATATGCAACATGCTAATGGTTTGTGGATGCAGGATGGATGCATTGGTGATGATGATTAACTATCATGGCATGATGTTGCAGAAAAAAAGAAATAAGATGATGACAAGAGGATTCAACAAGCCAAATTTATTAAAGATGATGATGAGAGATGGATGATTTTCTTATCAGGAATTGGGATTTTAAAAGGGCTACTTACCTTATGTTTGACAACATACATAGATACGATGCATCAAGGTATAAAGAACCAAGATGGTGTTGTACCTAGTGCAATGGACTTTGACTCGACAAACAAATAGGAGTATTCTTGTTCACCTTGACATACGGAAACCTTGCTAGGATGCACCTAAAAAAGCAAGTATTCACCAAGTTATATTACAAGAACATCCAACAAGCACAATAGACAAAAGATAATGACCGATGCCCCATTCCTTTCTCTCTAAATTGCTTTGATTAGACATCATTGAGAGGTCATTGGAATGAGCACAATAAGATAAATCAAAAAGAAAAGATCAAGTACACAAACAAGTCAATGTTCTTTATACCTCTAGCCAAAGGGATTTATTTTGTTTAGGATAAGAATCAAAATGATTTCCAATAGATAATGCCCATTGTAGGAAGGATACATCCTAGGACATGTTAGTGGATGGTGGCATGCCGTTTTGTTTATCCAAAGTGTTTTTCCAAAAGATAATGCCCATTGTAGGAAGGATTAATCCTAAGACATGTAAAGGATGGTGGCAAGTTGATAGATTGTTCAAAAAGGCTATTGATATAAGGTTGATTGACATGTTTACGAATGATCAAGAGTTTGATTTTGTATTTCAAAATTTTTCAAGTTTCAATTTTTATTGAAGTTTGTTTTTCTTGATTATTGTGTTTGTTTTCGTTTGTATGTCCAAAGGATGAAGGTGATGATTATTTTATTATGGATGGAAGATTATTGTGGGTGAAGCGAAATGAGAGAGATGGATTTTTTCAAATATTTGGATGTTTTTGATGTTTTCAAAATGTTTTGAGGCTTTTTTTGGTATTTTCATGATTTTATAAATGTTTTTGGTGTTTTATGATATTTTATGAATGTTTTTGGATTTTTTTTTTTTTTCAAATGTTTTTGGGTTTTATGAGATTCTATGAATGTTTTTGGAGTTTGTGTCTTGGGGGTTGATCAAAGATTAGCCTTGCCTACATTTAAGCTCAAAGACAATGTAGTTCAGATAGTATTTTTTTGATGTTTTTTGATTTTTTGTGAATGTTTTTGGGTTTTGGCATGTTTTTGGATTTTCTAATTTTATGAATGTTTTTTTGGATATTATGGATTTTTTTGAATTTTCTTGGTTTTTTGGATGTTTTTGGATTTTCTTGGTTTTTTGAATGTTTTTGGATTTTTGATGTGTTTTGATTTTTTTTGGATTTTCACATGATTTTGACGATTTGGATATGTGTGACGATATCAGTGCTTTGTTTTGGGATTTTGTTGAAAACCAAGATAAGGTTGATTGATCAAATCGATGGATTGATGATGATAACATTGTTGAGGATACACAACAATGCAAGGATAACATTTAACAACATAAGGATTATGATGGATATCCGAAGATGATGATGGATTGATTGATCAAGATTGATGATGATAACATTGCTGAGGATACACAACAATGCAACAATAGTGTTAAGCAACGTAAGGATTGGGAAGGATATCCCAAGATGATGAGGGATTGGATTTGATCAATATTGATGATGATAAAATTGTTGAGGATACACAACAATGCAGTGATAGTATTAAGCAACATAATGATTGGGAAGGATATCCCAAGATGATGAGGGATTGAATTTGATTGATCAAGATTTTGAAGCTTGGTTTGAAACAAAAGATGTTTTGGTTGATTTGATGTGATGTTTGAAGTGAAAATTAGATGTGATTGATAGTAATTGTTTGGATTGATGTTCTATGAAAGATAAAGCTTGATAAGGAATGTCTTCTCGTAAAAATATACCATAGGCTAGTAATTTGGATTTTTTGCTCATAAGTGGTTGACCAATTTGATTTTATGTTTGCCAATGTTTGGATCACCACATAAGTTGGAGGATATAGATCAAGATTTATTCTGAAGCAAGATGTAAATATCTGCCCCCAGTGTCTAGCGATGTATGGAATGCCATGGGTGGATGCCTGGATAGGTGTATGGATGGATTGATATGGTAAGCACACAAAGGATGCCAAGGATTATCTTGCAATAAGATACAGTGTTTAGATAAAGAATGCTCATTTGGATAATGTTTCATGGATCAGATAACATTGGGATAGGATAGGATCAATGAAAATGACTCATGTCAAGATGTTTACCATAAACAAGTGTAAAGTGTACACCAATTTTTTTTCAAGATCAAGATAACTTGGACTATGGATTGGAGATGGATGAAAATGGATTTGATAAATGCTTCATGGATGAATGGATTTATTATGGATAAGATGGACAAAATGTTGGATTTATTATGGATGTGATAGTATGCTCTCACCTGAAGTGGTGCACGTAGATGCTCGATTCTACACATGACACCTATTTTCTAGGTTTTCATCATGGTACTTACCCAAAGTGCCACCATAGTGGTTTTCACTAGAGGAAGATTTTTATTTTTACTATTTTTAATCCTTTTTTCTATTTTTTTTTGTTTTTATGGATTTTCATATTTTTGGATTTTTTTGTGAAAGATTTAAGGCTCATGCTGAACCACCTGGTGCTACCAATGTAGATTTCCCTATCATAATGTTCCATCAATACATTGCTTGAAGAAGCTACTTTGCCAAGATACGTGCACTTGAATACAACTTTTGAGATTCCTGATCAGCTTTGTTGATACCAGAGTTAACTTTGTCTTTGTGCACACATCGTGATAGAGTTCCTTATGAATCCTTATGATGAAGGGTTGTTGCCAATACATGGTCAATGTAAGAATTGGATATCATGCGTAGAGGTGTGGATGGAGTGTGTTTAGGAATAAAAGATGAATTGGTTGACAAATTGGAACCCTTGATTCTCCAAACTGGGGAAGATGAGAAATGATGGGTGGATATAGAAGTGTGCATGGAATTAGGACCAACCGCTTGATATACTTTGTACATTGCTTGAGAAGCCTGCTTTTTCCTTTGTGGAAATTTTTGATGGATATTTTTCCCTTTTTTATTTTTCCCCATAGTTTCTTTGACTAATGGAGTTTGATAGGGATAATCTTTCTTTGTATTCTTTGGTATCCACTTGTATTTGATTTTTCCATTGTGCTTCTTAGCTTCTTTTACTTTGATGATGTTCTTCTTGCTTTGATTTACATCCTTCTTTTGATGTTGGTCCCAATTCGTGGATGGGATGATTGGTGGATGAAGATTCATGATGTGGCTGGTTGTAGTATTGGCATTAGTTTCATCATAAGCATTATTTGTGCTCCCAATGTTGATGTTTACTTTGACATAGTTACCCCTAATATGGTGGTAGTAGCACCTTTGTTCTTTGATTCTGCTTATTTTGAGATGTATTGCTTGGTAAGCATTCTTTGATAAATGATCACTGTAGATGATGTTATTTCAATTTGCTGCTCTGCTAACTTTGGAATATCCTATTTTGTTTGACTAGTTTCCTTGAGTGGATAATATTTGATATCTTCATACATGATGTCCTAAGTTTGAATTTGGGATATATCTGATCCTGATGTTGACAACTCAATTTGACTGTAGGAATTAGTAACCTACTCTTTTTGTGTAATGAAATCCTATTCTGAATGAAGATCATCTATGTGTCCATCCACAAAAAGCATCTCATGGGTAGATGGAGGAGTATGTGATATGTGGATATGATCATCTTGTATAGATAGGAGAGTGTCCATTCAATAATTATAGTATCTTGGAGATACAAATTCTTGATCTTGATTAATTTTGGAAATGCTTTTGACATGCTTTGGATCAAGTTCTTGACATGGATTAGTTTCAAAGGATGGATTGCTTATAAAGGATTCTTGGATGTTGTCATTAGACATGGGAAGCAACTCAATATCCTCTTGATCTTTGAGTGGAATTGTATCAAATGTCAAGTTGAGGATTCCTTCAGTATTTGTAACCATGAGGTCAAAAGGGGTCAAAATGTCTTGGAAAGGACCATTGCTAGACCTTGGTGAAAGATTTTGATCTTGCTTTGGAATAAATTCTTGAGATATGTCCTCTAACTTATAAAGCAATGTAGAGACATTTTCAATATGATCATTGGTCGATGGATCATAGGTTATGTCAATGGGATCAAATAATTCTAACACTCCTTGAAATAGATCACTAAAAAGTGTCTCTTGATGTATGGTGAGTTGGTCATCGAATGAGGTGGAAACATCTTCAATGTGATCATTGATGGATATGTCTTGATCATTGTTTTAAACAATTGTGGTGGAGAGATTGTCAATGCTATCATTCTCCCCAATAGTGATTATCTTTCGATCAATAAGCTCTTGTATGAGATTTTTGAGTCGAATACAATTTGAAGTTTTGTGTCCCTTTACTTTGTGAAAGTCACAAAGGTGCTTCTCATTATACCCTAGTGGTTTAACTAGGGGTTCTTGATAGTTTGCATAAATGGGGATTTTGAAGAGTTTTTCTTGTACCAATTGTTGTATGACTGATTCGATTGGTCTCCCAAGTGGTGTGTATTTTTCGTTTGTTACCTTCTGATATTTGTGTTACCTATTTTTAGCTACAACACAAAATAGCTGGAGCTGAATTGCATTTATCACAGAAACGTGCAAAATTTCTGCTAAAAGTATTCATTGAATTTCAAAATTTGATTATGCAAATGTTTGTAATAGAAGAGCTCATAAATTTGCATAAAAGAATGCTGTTTTTATTCATATTGGAAAGGCTGAAGTCCTGCACAAGCCGTGGGTGTAACTAAATTTGATTTACAAAATCAAATGATAGATACAAGAAAAGAAAGTACACTATACAACTGAGAATAAAGAAGGCATAGGGTAGAAAGTGATTTGTCATTTCCTGGAATGACGAATCATTGACAAGTTAAGGTCACTAGTTGTGGCTTCAGCTCCAGCTCCAGCTCCAATCTCTGATGCACCTACAAGGTTGATAGAAGTGTGGTTAGAGAAATGTGAATGAAATCCTATCATATGCCTACACTACCAAAAAAAATATAGTATACATTTGACTAGGCATCCATCAGATGATTTCAGATTTCAAAGGCATAAAACTTAAGAGGAAAGCTTTCAGCTTCTTTTATTTTGCTAATGCATTTGTTCACTAGGCAAGAATAGTTTTATTATGTTCTTGATCATCTTATTAGATATGTGGGAAAAAATGGGCTCCCACAAGGGTCGAGCCCGACATATCAAGAAGGTATGAAGGTATTCTCTCATTCAACATTCGTCTATGAGAGTCATCAATCATCAAAGAAACAGTCATTATCTAGGTCTATCATCAAGAAGTCTAATATAACATGGTGAAAAAAGATTGAGCAAGCATCTTGTTGCTCATAATTCAGTAGAACAATCAATGAAGCATGTTAAGAGAGCATTAATTGTATCTATCATAGTTCAGTTTCAGCTGTCTTTCATTCATGTTTACATTTTACTGAGACATTGAGCCCCTTTATATTGAAGGGAAAGCAGAGCGCTCAACAAGACAATTGTTTCTTACAAATCCAAAGCACATACTCATAATGAAAAGAAACATTCTCACATTTTACAATCAATGCAAATAATCAACAAGAGTACAACTGATCAAAAGAAATTAAGATATGACAAATAAATAGATTTGTTTTCAGTAGAAAGTAGCAAAATATGGCTTAGACAAGTATCTTCAAGCATATTTGTTTCAAGTACCAGATGATAACATCAAAAAGGTTGTCAAGGACAATAGTCAAAGTCTCTTCGAAGGAAAAATTTGATTATCAAATGGTCACCAAGTTAAGAGAAGATAGTCTATAATCATACCTTGGGACAACAACATTATCATAAGAAATGTTAGCTACATTAAGACAAAGTGAACAATTGATTATTATCCAGTCAAAACTGTGAAGTACAGTTACAAAAGTAAATGCAAGAGCTGATGAGCTTTGAAGGATCAAGTGGCAGCAACTTATGAGTTAAGTGACAAATGCATTCCAGTATGAGGAATGATGAAAGCTACAAGTGCACACTATCAAACTATAGCTGAAAATTACAACAGTGATAGAATCAAAAGACAGTCACATGCAAGGTGAGCATCAAGAACATAAGGTATTCACCTTTTATGGAGGCAACAAAAGAGGTGGTCATTTTCCTCTCTTTTTCATCATTCTCAAGAGGACATCAATGATCGGTACAAGGGAAAAATTTCATTCAAACTACAATATGCCGGTATGATGATACATGTTTTCAGATAATGAAGTACAATATTTTAGCTCAAATATGTGATATGGAGGCTTCACAAAGCACAATAGTTGATATTCATAATAGACCATGACTTCAAGTTCTTTTTGAGTTCCTTACAAGGTAATTACAGATGCGTTTCTCATTGTTGTCACAAATGTTCCATACATTTACAAGGAGACCATAATATCAGAAAAATAAAAGAGCAATGATTTATTCCAATATGCAAATCAATACATACTACCCAGAATGCCTCAAAGCCACAACCAATAGTGACAAACAACATACAAAAATTTCTGGGCGGCCTATGAAGGTTTTGAGGTAGATATAGAATAAAGACAAATAATGATGGCTGGGGTTTTGCAGACACCAGGTATGAAGAATATAGAGGAATTTATGCATGAAAATTTCTATCAAAAATCTCAAACTTTTACCCACCATGGTGGCTGTTACAACATTCATACAATGGTCTCTATTTTTAAAGAATGTTTTTGTGGTGAGGAAATATAAATTTCTTCTTATCCATGTGGGGGTTTCTTCTACAAGTACAAAATATAATAAATAGAAAAATACTCATGAGAAATATATTTATAGTCACGGCCTGCTCAGTTCAGGCTTATTAAATGTATGGAATTCTTTGTTATAACTATGAGAGATACCAAAAAAATCAAAGGAAGGCATAATTTCTTGTGTGTACAGGGGAGAATCAATTATAGAGTCACAACTTGGGAAGTTTCTTTTTTTTTTTTCTGCTTCTGAAGGAAACCAAACTCTTTATAGAGTTTTGCATCAATTATTTGTGGAATATTGAAAGTAAAGGAACTTTCAAATCTATTTTATAATAGATGGTACCCAGATGGGAAAATACAAATGAACAGAGAAGGAAGCCGTGCGACCTACAAGAAATGAGATTCAATGATATAGAACTTACCCATGGGTTGTAGTTTGAAATATTTTCAAAAAACTTGCCATATTCAAGCTTCAAAAATCCACAATGGCGGCTTAGAACATGAAACTATCAACAAAAGATAAGAAAGATACGAATATATCAGAATATTATGCACAGCCACGGCCTTGAGGCCTCAAAAATGCATTTAAATGCTTGAAGGGATTTAGATCTATGGTAGAATGAACTTCATCTTACCTTTATTGTTCAAAATCTCTCAAGAAATCATCAAAATCGATAGAAAATGGTGTAGTCGAGCTTCAAACCCCAACAAGTCGATGACCAGCTTCTTCATGAAGCTTCTCCAAAAGTCAAATGGAGATAATGATTTTAGGGTTCCTCATTTTTTCCCCTTTTGCATGGGTTCGATGAGGTTTCTCTTTTGTTTGACTATCTTTTAAGAAAGGAAAAAAATCATTATGTTCTTTTATTCCCTGTGGCCTTGACTTTAAGTGATGATGCCTATATCAATAATGTAAATGTGGTCAACTTTCTCCCATTATGTATAATGTGCCAAAATCTGGTCGACTTATATGTATCTAATGGAGAATGCATATTCAAAAGTATATGCTAAAGTGGGTTTATGAGGCTGTGAGATGGGGTTTCATTTGATTAATTCAACTTAACACTTTTTATCCTTTATTTGTATTATTCAATGTAACTAAATTAATTAAATGATGCATTAAAAATCATTTAATTAATTTAGCATCTTAAAGTGAAAATAAAAGATATTATGGGGTTCCATGCAGATACAAGTAGAGCTAACTGGAAGAGTTAATCATGTGAGTTATGAAGATTTTTGGCATTTTACTTTAGTTCCACATCAAACTCAACTACAGATTTATCATGCAAAAATGGACTTTAAGTTATCATGGGCGAGTTGATTACAGTAGGGTGGATTTTTCATGTTTTGGCCCACATTCAAAGATTTCCAATTTAGTTTGAGTTATAGATCAGTTGCATACATTATGATTGCAAGTTCAAGATTGAGTTCACTCATTTTTGCATGAGTTTGAACCTTATTTTTAGGGATTTTTGCTTTTGCTCGGATTTCACCTTGGAATTATGATTTTCTCACTGAAATTGACTTTTAGTTTAATGTTCATGCACTTTGAGGTGCATTCTCATTTTATATATTGGAAAAAGTTTATCTTTTTTCCTCTAGTTCTTATTTTTCAGCTGTTGCATTCAACAAAGAGGAATATCTTGTAACTCAACATTTTAATAGATATAGTTTTACAGCTTTATAGGTTATCATTTTTGTAGAGTTTCCTTCTTTTCATTATTGCTATTTAGTATTAGCCTTCTCAGATTTAGGATTCTTGTATTTATTGAATGTTTAAAATGCGAATTTAATTTGTTTGATTTCAAAGCCTTTAAATTCCTATCACGTTCATGAACACATGTACACGAAAAATCAATTTAGTTACAAATCATAAGTTGTGCTGTTAATTTATCCATTCCTTTAGGTTGTGAAAATATCATTTTCCTTCATTAAGAATGGATTGCCAGGCCAAACACTTATGTAATTAGATTTCCCAATTTGAGATGTGAAAATAGATTCCGTAATAATCAGTTGTGAATCAATCTACTCATAAAAATCAATTAGGTGCATCATCGAGGTTTTAGTTTCAGTTTCATGCATTTAGCAATAGTTCTTCTTACCCTTTTCTTAAAGAAAATCATTCAAGTACCTAATTGATCATCATATAGGAAGCCAACCTAGAATCTGGAGGTTCTATCTTCGCCATAGGATTACCCACAACCTGAAGATAGTTTCCATGTTTCAACAGATTGCTGAATTTAATCATTCAAGCGTTTGGGTGCAATTTGATTGACAATAGTTTTTGCCACTCTCGGTGGGACTCTGAAGCACACTTCAGAGAAAGAATTCAAGAGTTCAAGCTGATGTCCTGGTATACGCAACAACATATTTTTTCCTTTCAGAGGTTATAGTTTTATACCTGGTGACTCTAAGCACAATCCACTGGTTTCAGCAGACAAAGTGCTGGTATGTTTACATTTACAAAGGAGGTCCAATTCACTTTGATTTAAAGAAGATTTACAGATTTCAAATGCTTTAACATGTCTGGGTTTTATGGAAAAACATGTTTTCACCTCCGTTTCATGAAAATCCTGCCTATTGACATCCTTATCAACCATATCAGGCCAGTCATGCTGTTGGGTTTATTCCAAACAACCATGCAACAACAACCTATTAGCATGCTCAACATGCTTACCTCCCACCCACCCCTTCTCAGCCTTCAAATCAATATTCATATGTCTAGAAACAACTCCAGGAGGTTGATGATATGAAGAATAACATGAATAACATGAAGGACATATTGTTAGACATTGCAAAACAAATAGAAGAGTTCAAGAGGTAGCAGGAGCACGATCAAAAATAGGAGGAGATAGCCTATCAGGCCTATCTCTACGAGCAAGACTTATTGATGCAAAGGAAACAATATGATGAAGATCTTTCTGCTAAGGAAGAACAAATTAGAATACTCGTTGGGCCTAATTAGTTTCTTCCATAAAACATCAGCCAAAAAAGGAGAAGGTTTCCAAGGTTTTTATCCAATCTCCAAGTGAGTCTTCTAGTTTTGACATTCCCAGTTATAAGAGTAATGTTTATAACAATGTTAAAGATCAACCCCTAAAGGAGCTCATGAATGAACATAGTTTGTCAAATCAATCCATGAACCCTCATTTTCAATCATATCAAGAGCCTAAACTAAACCATCAAGGTACTGGACAACCATGGCGACCTTCTTGGACTAAGCATCCTAACTTCAAAATGCCAAATCTAGTTCAAGAGGCTCCCATTCCAAGTTTTAGAATTCCTCTTCTATTGCGAAGACAAGTATAGGTAACAAATCAAGCTATGATTCTTCATGAGTAGTCATCTCAAGAGAGCCAACATACACATGCTTGTCTTGATACCATTTGCAAAGCAGACTTGCAGTAGGAGGTGAATGAACATGATCAATTAGGACAATAGGTTGAGGAGCTTGAAAAAGTTATCAAACACAATGGTTTCATGTTTTTATTCGATGAACTCCCTTCTTTTATTGAGGTGGATGAGAAGGAAGAGGCTAAAAAATCTAATGAGTTGTTGATTGAAGACTATCAATGTAATAATCAAGTCTTCGAACAGCTGAAAGGGAAAAATGAACACAAGGAACAAATGGTTCATGAGGTAAAAACCACTCCTTTTTTATCAAGGGACCAAGAAAGATCTGATGAGTATTCATTTTGGAATGATCTTGAGTCTTTTTTGTCAAACTTAGATGGAAAACAAGATCAGGTTGAACATTTGTTTAAGAAAAGAATAGAGGTCGAATCTTAGAATTCTTCTAATTTATTTGATGAACTCCCTCAATTTGTTGATGAAAATGAAGACAATACATGCTTACTAACATCAGTGCCTACCCTTGAGCAACAGGGTGATGAGACTCATATGAATCCAATTCACAATTTTGAATCAGATGAGAGTATTTTCCTAAATATCATAGAGGATTTTTGCTCTAACATTGATGACAGTTTGATGCCATGTGAACCAATAGTATATGATCAGCCTGTTCAAATCAAAGGGCCACACATTCCTTCATTTCATTTATGTGAACCACCTCTTTTAGATCGGATTGAAATTGAGGCAACAAGAAGGGAGGAAAATATTACACTGCATGCAGTGGAGCAGTCTAATCAGCAAAATGAAGGAAAAAGTGAGAGGCCAAGCTTTATCCTTTGAAAGGGGTGTCCAATCAGGTATTTATCACACGAAGAGTCTACAGAATTACAAGTCATGATTCTACCAAATTTTTTGATTGCAACTACGGAGAAGCAAGTTAATCCCAACTATATGCCTTAAAATAACATCTTTGGTAGTCAAACAAACAAGGAAGGCATGCCTTTTGAGATGTTTTAGACTTTTCTACTGCAGTTAATCAAATGTTTATCATTTACATATCTCTTTTTGATTGATCTTAAGGATTTGAAGCACCCTTTGTTATTAAGGAAGGGTAGCTATTTTTCACAACTAGTGAATGGTCATGTCTGAGCACTAACATTGTTAATTAGTGTAGGGTAGGGTAGAGTTTCAGTTATGCTTTCAATAAGTGCCCCGTGGCACATTTTCATTCCAGTATTGTTTTGCTTTCAATAAGGTGCAGTTACTGCACATTGGTTTCCAAACTCTATCTTAAACAGAGTTGCAATAGTTTCTTTTAGTATGCTTGATTTGAAGCTGAGTTACAAGGTTTTAAGAAGTCTGAAGAGTAGAGATTGACTTTATTCCCAATGTATATACGAGGCAACTGGTCTATAATACTTAGCAGGAAAATACTCCGCAGAGGTCGCCAAATTGTTACCTTTTTTAGCTACAACTCAAAATAGGTGGAGCTAAATTGCATTTATCATAGAAAGGTGCAAAATTTCTACTAAAATTATTCATTGAATTTCAAAATTTGATTATGCAAATGTTCATAATAGAAGAACTCATAAATTTGCATAAAAGAATGTTGTTTTTATTCATATTGGAAAGGTTGAAGTCCCGCACAAGCCGCGACATTAACTAAATTTGATTTACACAATCAAATGATAGATACAAGAAAAGAAAGTACGCTATACAACCGAGAATAAAGAGGGCATAGGGTAGAAAGTGATTCATCATTTCCTAGAATGACGAATCATTGACAAGTTGAGGTATTTAGTTGTGGCTTTAGCTCCAGCTCCAGCTCCAATCTCCAACACACTTGCAAGGTTGATAGAAGAGTGGTTAGAGAAATGCAAATCAAATACTATCATATGCCTATGCTAACAATAGAAATATAGTATACATTTGGCCAGGCATCCATCAGATGATTTCAGATTTCAAAGGCATAAAACTTAAGAGGAAAGATTTTAGCTTCTTTTATTTTGCTAAAGTGTTTGTTCACTGTACAAGAATAGGTTTATTATGTTTGTGATCATCTTATGATATATGTGGGGAAAAACGAGCTCCCACAAGGGTCGAGCCCGACATATCAAGAAGGTATGAAGGTATTCTCTCATTCAACATTCATATATGAGAGTCATCAAGCATCAAAGAAACAGTCATTATCTAGGTCTCTCATCAAGAAGTCTAATTCAGCATGGTGAAAAAATATTGAGCAAGCATCTTGTTGCTCATAATTCAGTAGAACAATCAAAGAAGTATGTTAAGAGAGCATTAATTGTATTTGTCATAGTTCAGTTTCAACTCTGTCTTTCATTCATGTTTACATTTTAATGAGACATTGAGCCCCTTTATACTAAAGGGAAAGCAGAGCGTTCGACGAGACAATTGTTTCTTACAAATCCAAAGCACATACTCATAATGAAAAGCAACATTCTCATATTTTACAATCAATGCAAATCATTAGCAAGAGTACAACTGATCAAAAGAAATTAAGATATGAAAAATAAAAAAGATTTATTTTCAGTAGAAAGCAGCAAAATATGGCTTAGACAAGTATCTACAAGCATATTTGTTTCAAGTACTAGATGATAACATCAGAAAGGTAGTCAAGGACAACAATCAAAGTCTCTTTGAAGGACAACTTTGAATATCAAATGGTCACCAAGTTAAGAGAAGATAGTCTATAATCATAAATACCTTGGGACAACAACATTATCATAAGAAATGTTAGCTACATCAAGACAAAGTGAACAATTGACTATTATCTAGTCAAAACTGTGAGGTACAATTACTAAAGTAAATGCAAGAGCTGATGAGCTTTGAAGGATCAAGTGGCAGTAACTTATGAGTTAAGTGACAAATGCATTCCAGTATGAGGAATGATGAAAGCTACAAGTGCACACTATCAAACTACAGCTAAAAATTACAACAGTGATAGAATCAAAAGACAGTCACATGCAAGGTGAGCATCAAAAACATAAGGTATTCATCTTTTATGGAGGCAGCAAAAGAGGTGGTCATTTTCCTCTCTTTTTCATCATTTTCAAGAGGACATCAATGATCGGTACAAGGGAAAAATTTCATTCAAACTACAATATTCCGGTATGATGATACATGTTTTCTGATAATGAAGTACAACATTTTAGCTCAAATATGTGATACAGAGGATTCACAAAGTAGGATAGTTGATATTCATAATAGACCATGACTTCAAGTTCTTTTTGAGTTCCTTACAAGGTAATTATAGATGTGTTTCTCATTGTTGTCACAAATGTTCCATACATTTACAAGGAGGCTATAATATTAGAAAAATAAACGAGCAATGATTTATTGCAATATGCAAATCATTACATACTACCCAGAATGCCTCAAAGCCACGGCCAGTAGTGACAAACAACATACATAAATTTTTGGGCAGCCTATGAAGGTTTTGAGGTAGATATAGAATAAAGACAAATAATGATGGCTGGGGTTTTGCAGACACCAGGTATGAAGAATACAGAGGAATTTATGCATGCAAATTTCTATCAAGAATCTCAAACTTTTACCCACCATGGCGGTTGTTACAACATTCATACAATGGTCTATGTTTTTAAAGAATATTTTTGTGGTGAGGAAATACAAATTTCTTCTTATCCATGTGGGGGTTTCTTCTACAAGTGCAAAATGAAATAAACAAAAAAATACTCATGAGAAATATATTTATAGTCACAGCCTGCTCAGTTCAGGCTTATTAAATGTATGGAATTCTTTGTTATAACTATGAGAGATACCCAGAAAATCAAATGAAGGCATAATGTCTTGTGTGTACAGGGGGGAATCAATTATAGATTCATGGCCTGGGAAGTTTCTTTTTTTTTTTCTACTTTTGAAGGAAACTGAACTCTTTATAGAGTTTTGCATCAATTATTTGTGGAATACTAAAAAGTAAAGGAACTTTCAAATCTATTTTATAATAGATGGTACCCAGATGGGAAAATACAAATGAACAGAGAAGGAAGACGCATAAACTACAAGAAATGAGATTCAATGATATAGAACTTACCCATGGGTTGTAGTTTGAAATATTTTCAAAAAAATTTCCATATTCAAGCTTCAGAAATGCACAATGGCGGCTTATAATAGGAAACTATCAACAAAAGATAAGAAAGATAAGAATATATCAGAATATTATGCACAGTCACCATCTTGAGGCCTCAAAAATGCATATAAATGCTTGAAGGGATTCAGATCTATGATAGAATGAACTTCATCTTACCTTTATTGTTCAGAATCTCTTAAGAAATCATCAAAATCGACAGAAAATGATGTAGTCGAGCTTCAAACCCCAACAAGTCGATGGCCAAATTCTTCATGAAGCTTCTCCAAAAGTCAAATGGAGATAACTATTTTAGGGTTCCTCATTTTTTTTCCTTTTGCATGGGTTCGATGAGGTTTCTCTTTTTTTTGACTATCTTTTGAGAAAGGAAAAAAAATCATTATGTTCTTTTATTCCCCATGGCCTTGACTTTAAGTCATGATGCCTATATCAATAATGTAAACGTGGTCAAATTTTTCCCATTATGTATAATGTGCCAAAATATGGTCGGCTTATATGTATTTAATGGAGAATGCATATTCGACAGTATATGCTAAAGTGGGTTTATGAGGCTGTGAGATGGGGTTTCGTTTGATTAATTCAACTTAACACTTTTTATCCTTTATTTGTATTATTCATTATAACTGAATTAATTAAATGATGCATTATAAATCATTTAATTAATTTAGCATCTTAAAGTGAAAATAAAAGATATTATGGGGTTCCATGTAGATACAAGTAGAGCTAATTGGAAGAGTTAATCATGTGAGTTATGAATATTTTTGGCATTTTACTTTAGTTCCACATCAAACTCAGCTGAAGATTTATCATGCAAAAATGGACTTTAAGTTATCATGGGTGAGTTGATTAAAATCAGGGTGGATTTTTCATGTTTTGGCCCACATTCAGAGATTTCCAGTTCAGTTTGATTTATAGATCAGTTGCATACATTATGATTGCAAGTTCGAGATTGAGTTCACTCATTTTTGCATGAGTTTGAACCTTATTTTCATGGATGTTTGGTTTTGCTTGGATTTCACCTTGGAATTATCATTTTCTCACTGAAATTGACTTTTAGTTTCATGTTGATGCACTTTGAGGTGCATTCTCATTGTATATATTGGAAAAAGTTTATCCTTTTTCCTCTAGTTCTTGTTTTTCAGCCTTTCCATTCTGCAAAGAGGAATATCTTGTAACTCAACATTTTAATAGATACAGTTTTATAGCTTTATAGGTTATTATTTTTGTAGAGTTTCCTTATTTTCATTATCGCTATTCAATATTAGCCTTCTCAGATTTAGGAATCTTGTATTTATTGAATGTTTAAAATGCGAATTTAATGTGTTTGATTTCAAAGCCTTTAAATTCCTATCACGTTCATGAATACATGTACACGAAAAAGCAATTTAGTTACAGACCATAAGTTGTGCTATTAATTTATCCTCTCCTTTAGGTTGTGAAAATATCATTTTACTCCATTAAGTATGGATTGTCAGGCCTTCTGATGAAACACTTATGTAATTAGATTTCCCAGTTTGAGTTGTGAAAATAGATTCTGTAATAATCAGTTGTGAATCAATCTGCTCATAAATATCAATTAGGTGCATCACCGAGGTTTTAGTTTTAGTTTCATGAATTTAGCAATAGTTCTTCTTACCCTTTTCTGAAAGAAAATCATTCAAGTACCTAATTGATCATCATATAGGAAGCCAGCCTATAATTTGTAGGTTTTATCTTCGCCATAGGATTACCCACAGCCTAAAGATAGTTCCCATGTTTCAACATATTGCTGAATTTAATCATTCAAGCATTCAAGTGCATTCTGATTGAAAACAATTTGTACTTTAAATTGACTTTGTGATGATCGATCTTGGAGATGTGGTCATTGATCTTTGAGATGTGGTGATTGGGCTTGTTGTTGAGGTTGTTGATCTTGATATCCAATCTCTTGACATTGGATATATTGTTCTTGCCATGGTTGTGGACACAACTCAATGCTTTGATGACATGGTTCAATCGATGGAAGGGTGTATTGATTTTGGGGTGGAGATGTCTCTTGGCACAATGAATCAATTATTTTGGCATGTCAAGGAATTTGATCTTGATTTTGATCTTGACACCCTTGATGTGGTTGATTTGGTTTTTGTTCAAGTAGATTTGGAATGACTACTTGTGGTGTTTGCATGGGATCATTGACAAATTGATTTTGGACAATGTTCTAATTTGGGATGATGTTCAGATTTGGAATTATGGGGTAAAATGGAACATTGTTGTGGTTGGAAAACATATTTCCTTGATTTAGGTTACTTTGATTTTTCATGGTGTTACCTTGACTTGGATCAATACATGGAGTCATCAATATCTTGTTTGGACTCTGAACAACATTTATATGATTTGCAAACACATCTATCCAAAAGTTTACTAGGTGTGGATTTGAAGTGTTCATGTTTGGAAAACTTGTACTTGATATATTCACATTTGGCATGTATGGATTTTGTGGGATGATGTTATTTTGTTGAAAACTCATGCATTGATTGTTTGGTTGATAGATTTGTAGGTTTGGACTTTTATTTAAATCTACCATCGGGAAAGGTGTTCTAAACTTTTGACTAGGCATACTCACATTTTTTGTACCATTTAGGTTTGTAGGAGATTATACTGATCCCATGTATGGATTGTATAAATGTGAGTTTTGATAATCCATTGGTTTTGTAAAGCTTTGATAGTTTGGTTGACTTAGATCACTCATGATATATGAAGCAAGTTTATATTCCATGTTCCTCTTGTGTTTTGACCTTGTTGCAAAAGTGAACCTCTAAAGTGTTTAGGACCAATGATGAGATGAAGGATGATGGGGTGAATGATATTGGTGTCAAAATTTTTAGGAACTTTGGATCAATGCTAAACTTATGGTTTGATTATGATTGGTTTGATTTGGATAATGAACTTGTAAACCCTAAGATGTTTAGATGTTATCTTAGGATGAACTCGTTCAAAGGTATGATGATATAACTAATTGTGTGAGGAAGGATTCATAAACACACACCTAACTAAATAGATGATTTTGATTTGGTTTAAGGATGTACCCAAGTCTAGATAATGATGTTTCCAAAGCTCTAAAGTTGTTTGTGGGATGGAGATGATAAATGTTTGGATGGACAAAGTGTTTGATTTGATCCTAAATGAACATAATAGGGACCTTGTTTACAAGACCAAGATAGTGAAGAACATGCTTTTCTCTAAGAGTAGTTCAAAACCAAAAGACCAATGTTTGCATGAAAACCATATGACCAAAGTATTCAAAGCACATGTGTGGGGTCCAATTGTTCTTAGCTTTTCTTAATGACTTCATTTTACCACAAACACTTCTTGATTAGGATTTAAACTAGATGTCTAATGTCTTAACTTCCTCTCATCCCATAAAGTACATTATGTGGAACTATAAAAAATCAAGGCAAAATTTTCCTAATGTTGACCTTAGTAGGAGAAAATTGAGATGAAATCCAAATGCTTGAAGCCTCTAAGGATAGAATCCCAAGGGCAAGCAATAACACATGAAATTTGTCAATGGTATTTTCTTCCTAAAGTGTTTGATGTTTAATGACAATGTTGAATGTTTGTTTCCAAATGTTTACGAACAAACAAAGTGTTTTGTAACCAAGAACAAGTAAAACCCTATGGCTATGAAAGAATATATTTGTTGAATCCCCACTTGGAAAAGTCCAACTACGCTTATCTTGAGCGAATGGTTAGATGCTTGACCCCACTAGATCCCCTCCATGACACTCACTTATACGAGGAAGCCAAGCATCAACACCCATGAAACTCCCATGGTATACTTTCCATTTCTACTAAAAACCATAAAAGTGTAGGGTAGCTTTAGAACGATCATTCTTGCACCAAAAAATAGATCAAGGATTTTGGCATTTTCTAAATAAGGGTTTTAATTTAGACTTTCTATTCTTAGGGATTGATCCATGTGGCGAGAGACCATTGCTGCACTTCTCGTCATAATCAAATGCACGATATTGGCCTTTGTTCCAATACCTACACTTATATCCTAGGTGGAAGTTGCTTGGATTTAGTGTGTTCTCGGTTGGGTCATTCCCTTGGGTGATTACTTTTTCCCACAAGGAATGCCCTCTAAGATAGAAAAAAGCAATCAAAAATATCTGTAGTTCGATCGATCTTTGTTGAGAAACAAAGAGATAACACACAAAATATGTTCCACTCACACTCGCAAGACTTGTTAATTTTAAACCCAAATTGAAATGTGGAGGCAATCTTTTTGACAACTTAATATCATAAAAAGACTTTTGATTCTCAAGATCACCATGAGGCATGAGAGAAGCGCATATGTCTTTTGATGATATTACTTTGTGAAAAATATTACAAAACACCAAACACACATGCTATTTTTAACTTCAAAGCAGAAAATGAGTTCTTTTTAAGCACCAACTTTGAAGTGTGATATTTTTTTGTCAAATTTTAGACCAAATCAAAAATCTTAGTGAGTTTCTAATGTTCAATTTTAGCCCAAATTTGAAAAAAAATCAATCAATGATTAATTTTAAATCCAAATTGAAAGTGAGTTCTCTTAAAATAGAAAATGAAAGCAGGAAATGGATGCCAAAAGTTATTAAAATAAGCATTTAAAAATGCTTTTTTCGATTTCGATTTCAATGCCCACTTCTTTTTTACTCAAATTTGTTTGATATTTCTAATTTTTTGCCTTGCTACACCGTTATCTCCAAGAAATCTGCAAATCAATTATCAACATATTTCAAATCTGCAAGTCAAATATCTATATATTCAAGAAATATTAAAAAAAAGAACAAATCACTCAAAAAAACAGATGGTAAGTAGTGATTATTCACCAATTCAATTGGTCACTTATTCTGCACTTCAAGAAAATAGATGTTAAGATTCAACAAATTCTGATTTTGTATAGTGGTCTTAGAAAAAAGATAAATAAATAATTGATGTTAGTTTGAGATCTTTGCATAAAATTAATAGAAGTCTCCAAATTAGGCAATTAATTGACAATGACCTGCAATAGTGAAGGTGAATCTAACATAGTAAGCAACTTAAGTCAAAGTGTCTATTAGATTATTTTCTAAATCCTTCCACAGATTTGCACAATGAATACACAATGTCAAAGATGGAAATGAGGAAGAAGTAGGTTTGGTTGTCAAATTAATTCAATTTAGTTGATGGATCGAAGATGACCTCTAACTTCCATCCATAGTCACCATCTAAGACAATTCTGAAGACTTCAGTAGCAAAGTGAGACACAATAAGTAGTGGGCATTAATGACCAGAATTGTATATTGGTAAATACAGGCATGGCCTATTGCACTAGAAAATGTTTGATTTAAATTTAGAAAGGACGGAATTCATAAATCATACAGAGACAAATAACATTCAGATCTACATATATAGGGGTCATAATCATCCTAAAAGCTTTCTCTCTACTTGATCCCTGATGAGGGAAACAAAGAAACTAAGAACTAGTATTAATCCACACACATTAAAAGTATTCTTCTACCTTTACTGGCCCTCAAATGCCTACGAACCACTTTTGAATGAGAATCTAATATATAGTTGCTAGAGGGACGGGTGCCACAGCCTTTCACGTGGCCTACTTTCCACAAACATAAAAAAAATAAATATTATCCTTTCAAATACCAAACACAAATGGACTCTACACACACACTTTGTGCTTATATCATAAGTTGGTATTGTCCTTTTCCTGGAGATAGCGGTGTAGATTTTTATTAGTTATTTGATTTCACAATCTACAAAAATCATATCACTTAATGATAACTTTCTCTTTGAATGGTCTCAAAAGAGTGCACAGTGGCAACAATAGGCAATGATGAGATAGTGTTGCCTCAAGCCACAAAATAGCGAAAAACAAATAATATAAGTTTCTAATTCAAAGATAACGTGGGCCACAAAATAGAAAAAAAATTTAAATGGGTTGACAATTGAGATGGCTCTTGGTTTTTTGCATTTGTTCTTATCGTACAATTTTCTCTCTCCAATAGATTGTTAGAAATTTTGTTCTCTCTTCTCATAATCTGCTAACACTGTGTATTTAGTGCTACCAAACCTTTGACAACTGAGATGACTAAGTGTGTGGAGCAGGTAGATTTCTAAGATATAAGACATAATTAATGAAAAAATGAAGTGAACTAAGGCTATGTCATCATAATGAATGCATATAAATGGAGTTTTTTTCTATTGTGCTATCAATCAATGGTGCATATAATGAAACAAATACTTACAAAAAAAAATATTGAGTCTAGAAAACTAGACACCCATAGTAAAAAATGGATTTTAAGCTTTGACACTGAAAAGAAAGAGGAAAAAGAATTTAAGACTCTACTTAATCTTTCACCGTCCCTCTTTGTAATCAACACACAGGTGTAAATCCGATTTCTACTACTCTCTTCCAAAATGCAATGACTGTAGGACCTACACAAAAGACTAAGGCATTCAATTTTTTTTTCAAGCAAATGCATTTGGTAGGTGTAAACCCAAATTCCACAACCTTTACTCGTGGACTTTCTGCCATGTCATGACCTTATGAAGCCTATGTGACTTTGAATCCTACAAGATAATCATTTTTTTAGTAGTTATGATGTTCGATGCATACAAAGAAAACCCACACGTAAAATCAGAGAATATATGCGCGAGGCTATAAAAGTAAATGCACATGAATAAGTGTTGTATGTGTAGTTTGATAGGGTACTACACATAGGAAGGCATGTCTTCCTCTTCACTAGCCATCAATGCAAATAGTTGTGTGCCTCCACACATATTTGGTCAGTTGCTCACTTATTTGATGTGGCTTAAATATACATCACCTATCCCCCCTTTTTCTTTCTTTCATAACATATTGAGCTTGTAGAACATACTAAGAATAGGCGATTATCATTGCAACCACTACACTGGCAGAACACATCAACCTGTCGTTACTTTCACCTAACAATGGCTATTGGAGAGGTATGAAAGCTATAAAAGTTAGTGTGTTGGTAGCCTTTGGTTAGGGCATAAGTGACTAAATTGAAATAGATACAATAGTCACACATCTAAGAGAATGCTTGGAGTGGAAGAAGTAGAAATGGTAGCGTAGGAAAAAAAAAAAGATCATAGATTTAAGGGTCATGTATTTTGGTGTTCTTGGGATAGATGGCCATTGCACCTCCTTCTATGGCTTGTCAATAGTTTAAATAGCACAACCATATCTTGACAGGGGTGATTCAAATGGGAGTTTTTATCAAATGGAAGAGGACTTTAGTTTGAGAGGCGTTTGTAGTGCTATTGAAAAAAAATATCATTTAAAGTCACAAATACACCAACCAGAAGACTAAAGTGCACCCTAGATAGAGGTTGATTTTTATCTTACAAATGTTAGAAAAAGATCGCTATCAATATAAATGCTATAGAATACTACTATTAAATAGTGTGCACCAAATCTGATTTCTTTATATTTTATACAAAGCCATTTTATAAATACTAAAATGTCAAGAAATCAGATTGCTATGAATATAGATCTTTCAATTAGACCGTTGAAGAGTGTTTAACAAATCTGATTTTCTATCACCCTATTAATTTCAAGATATCAAATTTTTCACACAATCAAATACCAAAATACCAAAATATCAAACCTTATATTCATTAGAAATCAAAGTAAGATTAAAAAAATTATATGGAGGCCATCGAGAGCCCCATGGTGGGTGCCAAAATGTGAACCCTAAATCTACATTACTTCAAACAATGACCACAATTAGCTTAGTTAGTCAATTCAAAATAAGCAAACCCAAGATTCCTATGAAATATTTAACCATGCTAAAATATGAAAACTAAATAGAACAAAAAAAACTAAATGCAAGCACATAAAAACTTCATCAAACCCTATCCCATAGTGGATTGTTACTTATTTGATGTGGAAAGAAGCCCTTTCCCAATCCTTGATAAGTTCAATCATAAAATGTATTGAAGATGCTATGTGATATGATGAACAAGATGCAAGATGATGTGTGTATAACAAAGATACTAAGATTCTGGAGGATTAATACAATAGAGGAGGCCTCTATTTATAACCAAGAAGGATGGAATAATGCAGAAAATGGAGGATGTGGGACTAATATTGAGCCAATGACAAAATTCCACTTGTCAAGATGTGAGAGGATGAAGGTTGTGCACATTCTGAAAAATGTGCCAAAGAGGGGGATATTTGAAATTCAAACAATGGCTTGTTGGAGGGAGAAGAAAGAGTCTTAAATGCCAAGTAGGAGAAATGTAAGAGGATTTAATGCCATGTTGGAGGACAAGAAATTTGGATGGATTTTCAAACTTGGAGGAATATTCCCTTTTTTGATGCCATTTTGAAAGTAATTAGGGAATTATTAAATAAAAGAAATGATTTATTGGTGCAAGTTGCAAAATCTAGAGGATTCAGGTGATTAAGATTAAATTAATCAAGGTTTAATTAAATTAATGAGGGATTAGATGATGTGACTATTTGATTTAGATTTATGGGTTGATTTAAATCAAAAGATGAGAAGAATGTGATTTAGATTTAATTAAATAAAGATTTTGATTTATTTAATCAAAGAGGATGATTTTAGTGTTAAATAAAATAAAGATGAATTTATTTAATTTAAATGGATGACTTTAGGAGATTAATTAAATAAACTTGATTTATTTAATTAAAGAGATAACTTAGGAGATTAATTAAATAAACTTGATTTATTCAATTAATGGATGAATATGATTTAATTAAATATGAGGAATGCATGATGTCAATTTTGCATGTCTACAGGAAGGAACAAAAGGCTCCTGCTCAGCCATGGGATGATGACTACAATCGTTTCTAGTGGAGGAACAAAATTCTAAATGGGAGTAGGAGGGGTAGGTTGAGAAGCAGTGGGGGGAGTCAGCTCAAGTGCTTTAGTAGCGGGCCGCTTCCCATTCACTGCTTTAGGAGTAGGAGTGGTAGGAGGTTGTAGAGGTTGAGACAAAGAGGAATCTCCATGGGGACCTTTTCCTCTACCATATAGGTAGTACCACGGTTCAGGCGGTTTGGTAGGGAGGTTCGATATCCTAATCTTGTCTCTATGCCAAGGAGGGATCATAAGACTCAATAGGTAGAAGCCATTCTTTCTCATCCAATAATCCTCCCAAGAGATGGGAGTAGATGAGTCATCCTGAGGGGAGGTCACCTTCTCCTTCCATTTTTGAGAAGGGGAGGCAGCCAGTTGTTGTGACATAGGAAGAGTCAATTTTGGCCGTCCCTTGCCCCTTGTCTTATACTTTACATAATTCTTGTTAAGCAGGTCTATTCTTGGAGGAAGTGGACTAATTGGGGTGGGAAAAAATGGTCTAATGGATATCCCCCATAGGACACCAAAGGTTGGTAACTAGTGTCATGCACTACATGCATAACACCTTCATGGGAGAACTTTAGAAATTTGTGGATAACAGAGGAAATTCCATTCATAGAAGCTAGCCAAGGTATGCCTAGCTTTATCATGTACATATATGACTCTAGAATGACATAAAAAACTATGTCAAAAACCCTAGGTCCAACTAGGATGGATAGAGTTATCAATCCATAGGGTTTCAAGGAGAAACCATCGTGTGTACGAATGGTAGATTTTGTTTCTTCGTATTTCTATCTATGTAGCAAGTTAAGCCACAATGTCTCTTCCATGATAACATTCACTCGACTCACGGGGTCTACTAGGACCCTTGTTACAATGTTACCATTGAGGCGAGCAGGAATATAAAGAGGCAAGGGCTTGTTATTTAAGGGTAAGTCCTACGGCGTAGACATTATATCTAGTGAACTAGTCATAGGTTGTGTAGTAGAAGTAACCATGACCATATTAACATAGGCCTTGGGTTTGGTGATAGAATCAATGGGATCAACAATAATGTTAGCAAAATGTGACAGAAATGGGTTTGTGTATATTTGTAGTTCACTATTTTCTTTTGCCACCAATTTGTTTGCATTTTGTTTTCTACCATTGAGACAAATAGTACTATCCTTGATGCGGTCTTGTATCTCATGATGCAAGTGCATACAACATTCAATATCATGTCTGTTAGCTTGATGATACTCACAATAAGTACTTCCATCATACCAACTAGGGTATGGTTCATTAAGGGGTTTAGGGCTTGGCAAGGTTATGATCTTATCATTCAAAATTTTTTGCAAGATGGAGGAATAAGATTTTGATAACTTTGTGAATTTTTGGTTGCATCTGAGGCCATTATCATTTGCAGTGGCTACTACATTCGTAACAACTTTACCTTTTCTAGAGATTGACACAATAGAATTTCCTTCAGAATGGGAGCGTGAGGAGGACCCCTCGAATTGAACCACTGTTTGTTGATACTCTCATAGGGCTGCACACAAATTCATGAAATAAGGGTATTTCATAAGGGAAAACTTCTCTTGCAAAGGCCTTTGTAAGTTTCCTATGAATACCTTTTGCATGTCAGAATCAGGCAACAAATACGAGATTTGTGAGAAGAGCGCTTGGTACCACACTATAAAATTTGTAATCTTTTTGTTATCTCATTGTTTGCATCGAATGAGATCCAAAAACATCATCTTTGACCCAATGCTAGCTTGAAATTATCATAAAAATTGGTTCACAAGTTGGTCAAATGAGAAAATAGAATTATCAGGCAAGGAATAGTAGCACTCGAGTGCTATATCCTTGAGAGATCGAGGGAATAGTTTAGTCATCAATGCATCATGATGGAAAAAATTTGTGCACAAGGCATTAAAGGTGGAAACATGTGTTTGTGGGTCTCCTTTGCCGTTGTATTTCTCAAATTTAGGAATCTCCATTCCTTGAGGGAAGGGAGTGTTTAGGATTGCAATAGACAATGGGCTATGCTCGAAGAAAGGTTGGAAGATAGGCCTAGTAGAAGATTGGAATAGATTTGTTAACTGGCTCTGCATCTTACCCATATTCTAAAGAAGAGTATTCAGAATAGGGTCATTAGAAGATAAGGGCTAGAGGAACCCCCTCTAGAACCACCACCAAAGCCACTTCTAGAACCACAGGTGTGTCCACCTCCAAAACCACCACTAGAGCCACTGCCACCAGTAGGGCCTCTGCCAAAGCCACCTCCGCTTTCGAAGCCACCACCATGACCTCCACTAGAACCACCTCTACCAGCATCACCCCCACTACCAAAGCCACTGCCACTACCAAAGCCTCCATTGCTCATCCCGCTGAAACCTCCACCACTAAAGGTGACATGAGGGGTGAAGCTAAAACCCAAGGGGATCTTCTTCACTCTAATAGTTTTGGATCCCTCAGCGGCAAAGGGGATATTGATCAATGGTACAATATCAACCATGTATACTGACATAGGAGGAATCAACAATCCTAGTTGTCTCTCATGGTGTTCAAAGGTGAATCCTCATACAATATTAGGTTTGTTTAGAGGAGCACATGCATCATCCAAATTATTGAGACTAGCTAGGAGCTCTATGCCTATCCGGTCTTTTCCAACCATATAATTCAACTCACTAATGACCCGAGTGGCCCTGACCATCTTCGAGTTCCTTTCCAAGTGTTTTTATAAGGTATCCAATCCTTTTCTAAGGGTAGAGACATAATTTGGGGTGATCCCACAATACTGGTTTACAATTTTTGGCCAAACTGGACACTGAACTGAATTTTTCTAACTAAATCTTCACTTTTGAGCACCTATAGTGGATAAACCATGAAGAACTTGAAGATGATGCAAACTAGTGATTTGTGAAATTTTGTTTGTAGATTTTAAATATATTTGTTTCAAAATTTTTGGAATCAGATTGCACTTCTTTTTCCATCTCCTTTAAAAACTAGGTTTTTTTTAGTAAACACCATTTTTAAGGAGTGACGCTCACTGTATAACACAAGTTTTTTTCCATGAAGGATAAAATTCCAATTTTTTTGAATTTAGATTTGTAACTACTATATCTAGTGCTTCAATTTGTTTCATTGTATTTTATTGATTTTTTTTTTCCTTAATCGAGTTTCAAAGTCCAAACTAATTCAATTCAGAATAGGACTGCATAACACAACCTTTTTGTATGTATCAAAATTCAATTTTTTTGGTTGGATCAAGGACTTCAATATTTGGTGCACTCATATTTTTCAATTTTTTTTTTGATGATCTATTTTTCCACGTGTAGAACAAAGAGCTTGATTTTTTGGTGAAAAACCCACATTCACGAGGAATAAAAAATAAATATAATAATTAAATTAAATTTATTTAAAATTATACTTTTTGTGAAGATTATAATAAGGACTACATACAAAAAATAAATTTTAAATGAATTCATTTGATCCCCCAAAAAGTAAATCAAAAGTTATTTTTTATCAACTTTTTGATAGTTGTAAAGGAGACTCTATTATAGGTATGGTTTAAAACTAGTGGGGTTCTATCCAAGGGGGTTTGATTTAAGGTAGTTTGATGAAGCCCTCTTCAATTGAAATGCTTTAAATGGAAATTTTCAAGGCTTAAATCATTATATTTTCTAAAATATGTGATTTCAGCAAAAATAAAAATCTCCCAAAAAATATAAACTAGCTTTGTGGGATCACCCTCTGAAGGGATTTGAACAACCTCATACTCATCCACCGATGATGGCGTAGGAGACACAAGAGGAGGGGGAAAATGATTGGTCTCATGAGAGAACCCTATCTCACTCCTTGAAAACTACTCCTGCATGACCAGACCAATGATAGGACCAAAGAAAAGGCCTGTAGAGAAACTAGTAGTGACCTTTGTCCTTTCCATTGGGAGGTGTCGTATACCTCTCCTAACAATACACCCAAAAGTTGTGGACTAGGTTGTGATTCTCGTAAACCTTCACAATTGTCAAGAGCACAATGATCGCAAGGTACAAGAGGAAAGCCTCTCAACACCAACAGATGAATAGATGTTGGTTCACGTCAGGTTCACCAAAAATGTACGAGAGGGGGACCAACCACGTTCAAGGCCCTAGGTTACAAAGAGCCAAGAGTGGAAGGCTGCCCTAAATTACCTTAGCTTAATGGGGTGTTGGTAAATGAAAGACAAGAATGATGAGGACTATAAAGTCCCTAAATCACTCTGTAGACCCAAAACACAAAATGGGGCTAGTTGAGCCAATTTTTGGGTGTAATTCGTGCCTTAGGAAAATCTCTACTCGAGGAAAAAAGTGTAGTTTTGGGATGACAACATGACACACTGGTGTCTCTTAGGTGTACTGGTGTACATATGACCAAAGGACTAATGAAGCAAGGTGAAACATTAGAAAATAAACTAAAAACCTAGCTAACTACTTCCAAAGGGCCAAAACAAGAATATGTAGGAAAGATATGTATAAATATGATAAAGAAAATAAAGAAGAGTTAGGATGGAAAGAATAATCTCATAGAGGTACTCATTCGCCAGCTAACTCCAAGCCACACGTCCACCTACATACAATGAAGAGGAAAATTGTTGGGTGGCTATATAGGGTCTTTCCTCAGTCAAACCCCCATTTTTGTGTTTCCACCTCCATAGACAACCAAGATAGTGATAATGGAGAAATATATGCTAAAGAAAGAAATGAAATAAAGAACACAAAAGCACTACAAAAAGAGTATGGTGCTACCCACCAAATCATAGAGGAGAGGAGTAGAAAGCTTACCACCTCCACCAAGAGCACTCAAGGCTAATGGGGGAGAAAATGAGAGGAACTCAAGCCTTTGTTGCAATGGTGTTGGTTCCACACTTGCTCTACGGAGTTGAAAAAGTGTTGTTGCTACTACTATGGAGTGCAAAAGTGCTGCTTGGATGCTAGAATGCTTGGAGAGTGATCAAGTTGAGTGCTTGGAAGATACAAAATAAGTTGTGAAGAAGATGAAATGAATGTAGGAGGGAATTTGAAGGAAGGATGAAGAAAATGACCATATTCGAGTCGGTTAGTCAAAGGGGGCATTACAAGTCAACCTCCAATGAGAAGCGTAATGCCCAAGCTATAGATGCAAGAATCCGCCAAAGAAATAAGCATGATGCACAAACATCTGCGTGCCACATGGGCATCCCCAAAATTTATTCCTCTATTGACACCCAAAACAACTACTAAGTGGAATGAAGGTAGTGGGATTATGTGGAATTTAGCCTTTGAATTTAGTTTTCTAAAGTGAAGAAGGGAAAAAAGGGGATTTGCATAAGGGGTGAAAATTTTCTCCTATAAACATATATGTCAGTCAACCTTTACCCACACCAAAATTTCTATATCGCAATTGTTGTCATATATGCCATTCAACCTAACAAAATTGAGGTTTTATATTTGTTAAGAATTTGTGCAAGCAAAGAAAGTGAGAGATGATGCTTAATGTGGATTTGAACAAATGAAGTTGTTGTCCTAAGCGTTGAAAAATCTATCAAACAAAGGGATCTTGTTGTCTTATGTGTTGAAATTGAAGCAAAACAACTGAAGACTAAAATTAAGCACTTACAAAAGGAATAATGAAAAGGTAAGAAGAATATTTTATTGTCCATGAAAAGGAGGTTGTTATGCTATTACTTAGAAACTACGATTCTTACAAACTCTCTATCTAAGGATACAAGATTGCATTGGGACCCTCTACAATAATCTCTTTTGGTTTTTGCTAACTCATAAAAAAAATCACCTTTGTATGTAACATGAGATCAAAGTGGAATTTCATTTTCCTCATATGATTCAAAGAAATAAATTCTCACATTATTTGAAGTGTTGGAAAACAAACTATCTCCATTTCATCATCATTTAGGTTGTTTAGAATAATATGGACTTGTTAGTCTAAGCATCATTTCTATTGTGATCATATAGAATTTTCATTCAAAGTATATTGTGTTGTTCGTGGCATGATGGATTATGGAGTTGTTGCAACAATAGTCAACTCTAATCCATTGGTGGAGGTATGTGACAAATTAGTAAATTTGACATTATAATTTCTCAACTATGGCCTATTATTGAAATTTTTTGTAATGCTTGTATGTAGTTTAATTGCTACCTTGATGGTTTGTATAGGTGCTTGTCACTCGAGAACATCAACGTGCTACTATTGTGGAAGAGTGTGCTAATCGCAAAGGAAATGCATGATCTATTTCCTTCCCCAACTAGGAAATGACTATGTATTAGGGTCGTTTGTTGTATGCCTATGTGGAATTTTATAAATCATATAGTTGATAGCAATTCTTGAATGATAATATTATGTGTATTGTCTATACTTTACATGTATTCAAGTGTATACTTTACAACTTATGTGTATACTTTGTAACTTATGAGTATTCCAATGTATACTTTACAACTTATGTGTATGCTTTGTGACTTATGAGTATTCCAATGTATACTTTATGACCTACATGTTTTCATGCATATAATTTGTATTCATGTGTGTATTTCATGACGTAAGTGTATTTGAGTAAATGATTCATTTATTCACAAGGAGAAAAATGAACCCTAAACCACTTTGCACCTTTACATTGCATCCATCAGACCCTTTTTCTATCAACTAAAAACTTGACACCACAGGAAGATTCCTTAGAGATATTAAAAATTGAGAGAGGTTATTGTAGTGGGTCCCTATGTGATATCGTAGACTTAGACAAATTTTTTCTAGGTGACACAATTTCTAAGTAATAGATCATCAAATATTGCTATATTTTAGCACTTTGGACTCTTAAGGGAAATCATTAGTACAATGTAGCTTAGAGTGATTCAGTGTGTTTATGTGCAAAAGAGGACCACGCCTAGCGTAAATGTACCCATCTAGACATGTTGAAATAGTTTGTTTGGTCATATGATTTGCAAAATGAAAGTTGCACCACTTTGAAATTTTACAGTGCTTGCATTTGACAAATTTTTCCTCAACTGAAAACTAATATCCATGGGAAAAAACCTCCAAGATATAAAAAACCAAGATTGGTTATTGTAGAGGTCCCAACATGATCCCATAGCCTTAGATGAAGAGTCTCTAAGAATCACGATTTTTGAGTAGTAGCCTATCAAAGATTGCTTCCTTTTTGGACTTTGGACTCTTAAGGGATCATGTTAGTTGAACGTAGCTTAGAGTGATTCTACATTTTTGGGTGTAAAATAGGAGCATTCCTAACATAAACACACCCATCAAAACATGTTGGAACAATCTGTTTAGTTGTACGAGTTCTAGAACAAAATTTGCACCACTGTGCAACTTTACACTGCTTGCATCTGACAACTTTTTCCTCAACTAAAAACATGTCACCATGGGAAAACTCCTTTGAGATGGTAGAAACAAAGATATTTTTTTGTAGATGGTCCCAAGACAATCCCATAGCCTCAAATGAAGAGTGTGTAAGCATCACAGTTTCTAAGTAATAGCCTGTCAAAGATTGCTTATTTTTTTCACTTTGGACTCTTAAGGGATCGTGTCAGTTGAACATAGCTCAGAGTGATTCGATGTGTTTGGGTGTGAAAGAGTACCATTCCTAGCATAAAAATACCCATTCGTACATGTTTGAATAGCTCATTTGGTCGTATGAGTTGCAAAATGAAAGTTGACCCACTTTGTAACTTTACACTACTTGCATCTGATAACTTTTTCCTCAACTGAAAACTTGTCAGCATGAGAAAATTGCTTTGAGATAGAAAAAAAAAGAAAGGTTATTATAGAGGGTCCAAACATGATCCCATAGCCTCAAAAAATATTCTATAAGCATCATGTTTTTCAAGTAATAGCCCGTCAAAGATTGCTACCTTTTTGCACTTTGGACTCTTAAAGGATAGAGCCAGTTGAACATCGCATAGAGTGATTCAACATGTTTGAGTGTGAAAGAGGACCATGCCTAGTGTAAATGTACCCATCTAGATGTGTTGGAATAGTTTATTTGGTTGTACGAGTTGCAGAACAAAAGTTGCACCACTTTGGAACTTTACACTGCTTGCATCTAACAACTTTTTCCACAACTAAAACCTCATCACCATGGAAAAATGCCTCTAAGATAGAGAAAACTGATAGATGTTATTATAGAGTGTCCTAATATGATCTTGTAGCCTTAAACAGATAATCTATATATGTCACCGTTTCTAAGTAATAGCCCATCAAAGATTGCTTCCTTTTTGCACTTTGAACTTATGGCAATAGAAAAAGTATCTCTTTTTCTTGCTTGTTTGTGCCCTCCTTGTTAACTAAGCTTACTGATGCCTTGATTTAGTGTTGTAATGTGTTTGAAACATTCACATTAGGTCTTGGGCCCTTGTGAACTAATGAACTTAAAATGGTACCTGGCTAAAGAGTTGTGAAGTGTTGTAACACACTTTCACACTTTTTTGAGGTTTTATTAATTAACTGACCCTAATAAACCTATTTTTAACATTAATCATGCCTTATTTAAAGTGTTGTAAAGTGTTTTAACACATTTTCACACTTTTCTAGGGTTTTCATTAATAATTGGGCTTCTTTATGCTTTAATTGAGCCTATTTTGCATCCACAAGCCTCATTTAATGCATATTTTTGAGGATAATCCTAACAAAAACCAACATCCAATCATGATTTAGGTGTTTTCAGGTTATATGGCCTATATTTAGTGATCTCAGACTCATTCGACACCTTGGGCGAATGAGTCCCACCTAGGTTTTTGGGTCCCGAACCTAGTTTCACACCTTTCTAAGAATTTTTAGAAATGGTCCCATAAATTATGCCTAATGGGACTCATTTTCCACCTTGGGCTTGAATGAGTCTCGTGTGGCCCAAAATCACAATTAATTCATATTCTTGGTAGGATTTTATCCTCCTAAATCTGATATCAGCTTGTAGTGTTTTAATTTCAATAATTCTTGCATAATTTAGTATAAATACAAGTCTCTTTCACTCATTTTACACATAGCAAAATGAATGAGCATCCTTATAGAAAATTTGAGTTCACAAGTGCATTCAAGTGTTTATAAGAGCATTCAAGAGCTTTTAATGGAATATTCTTCATCATTTTCTACAACATTCAAGATCCATTATCATGTCAAGATTATCAAGAATCAAACATGTTATTGAGCTAGTGTTGTGATGTTGCATTAAGGATCCAAGGTCAAGGATTGTTCTACACTTATCTCAAGATCTAGATATACATCCTCTATGGCCATTTCATGCTAGATTGTTGATTTATATTATAATACATCTTTCAAGGTATCATTTCTCACGTTTCATGTACTATGTTGCATGTTTCATGTTCATCTTTCATTATTTCATCATTTGGTTTAATTACCTAAAAGGGGTTTGACGAAGGAAAACCCCTAGTCCCTAACAATCAATAAGTTTTTATCCTCTATACATGTGTGATTGTAGGTTTATATATTGAAGAAAAGTGGATTTGAATCCTTCAAAAGTATGAAAATGACAAAGTTACAAATATTGTCAAAGTTGTCAAGAATCAAGGAAACTCAAATCTAGGGAAAAATATCCCTCTGATTTGCATGAAATTAATGGAAAAGTGCTTGTTTGATCCATCTTCAGAAGCTTGCAAATTTTCAATTCAAGATTCTGCTACTGGGACACTTTGTGATAAAATGGATTGATATGCCAAAAGTGGCATATGAGTCCCACTATAGGCATTTTTTAGGATTTTTGTAGATTTAGATACCCTTTTTCCAAAAACCTATTTCTACATAGAAACCCAAATCTAGGAACGATTCTCCTAGATTGGCCTATGAGTCCCAGTAGGTCAAAATTTTAGTTTATTTAGTATTTTAGGTCTCCATTCAAGCTCTCTCAAGTTTCTAGGTGCTCCTTTGTAGTTTTCCCATTTTCCATTTTAATTTATTTGCATTTATAGTTCATTTAGTGAGGTTTTATGCATCATTGAATTTAATCATTATATCTTGCAATTCATACATTTTTCTAAGCCCTAGATTGGTGGTGAACCCCTCATTAAACCTATTTTGATCATTAAATGTATCGTAGGAAACCCTTCTAGCAAATCTCTTGCCTCTATTCCACTCTTGGGGTGAGATCTCTAGGGAATCCTTGAATGTGGAGTATAGAAAGCTTGTTGACCTAGGTCCTAAACCCCTGTGGCAATAATTTTCTTACATTTTGGTGAACCTACATCTAGAATAGCTTATATTCTAATTTGGAGTGCATCATCATCCTAGATCTTGCTTGCATTAATAATGCATTACATTTTGCATTAGTTAATTACTATTCTAGGGTTTCTAAAATCCTGCATTAGTGAAAGTGTATATAGGTTGCATTTTTGCATCTTAAATCATTGAAAACCATCTGAAAACTATATTTGCACATAGTTTACAGATAATACAAACCAAAAAGCATAAAAATCACTTAAAATTATCTGAACATTTTAAAAATAACCCTTACTAGGACTCATACACCCCTTTGGGTGAATCATTCCTAGTGCACATTTGAAACTTCCTTTTACAACACTAAAAACCTTGTTTCTGCACTTCTGTTTGTTTCCATTAGTTATTCGTTTAAGTTGGTTGAGTTTATCTTACATACATTTCACTGAACCTATCTTAAATTGGTCCATTTCATGCATTGCTTAATTCCAAATTTGTAATTAGAACATTTCATTTTCAGGTCATTGCATAGTGTAATCAGTAAATTACGTTGTTTGAAATCTAAAAATTGCATTTCATTCTAGGCCTTTACATTACATTTTTGCATAGATTATTGCTCAAAAATGTTAGTTTCGGTCTTTCCCAAGTTTTCAAAGAAAAATTTAGTCAATAAGCATGTTAGTCATTCATTCAATACATTCCCTAGTTATGAGAGCCTCTTAGTACAGGAGAGTGAAAATGGTGATGATTTCCTTAAACCTAAAGCTTGTCTTATCTATCCTATTTGTGGGAATGATGTGATAGAAGAAGATGAAAATATAGAAAATCCTGGTGATCATAGTTTATCTTCTCCTAATACCTCTCCTACATGTGAAGAAGGCATTTCAGTGTTAGAAGATGCACTCGTTTAGAATCGTGACATTGTTGAAAGATCCTCTTCTATAAACTCTCCTACATTGGAAGATATTATAGCACAAGAGAATGAGAACATAGAAACATTCCTAAACACCACCTTACCTAATTTCCATTCTCCCTTTTCTTGTGATAATGATTTAGTGGAAGAGGATGAGATTGTAAATGATGAGGATATGTTGGAGTTAGATGATAAAATATTTAAGGTCTATAAC
Organism: Sequoia sempervirens; assembly: GCA_007258455.2. Taxonomy (NCBI): domain Eukaryota; kingdom Viridiplantae; phylum Streptophyta; class Pinopsida; order Cupressales; family Cupressaceae; genus Sequoia; species Sequoia sempervirens. The sequence goes on from VDFB02168118.1 coordinate 28,582,895, forward strand.
AACCCTCTTTATGATCCTTCCCCTACCTATCCTATTTCAGAAAACATTATGGGACAAAGAAATGGAATTATGAACAATCTTAACAATCACATTTATTCTTCTACTATCTCTCCTAACTGTGAAGAAGATACTTTGAGATCATAAAATACAATTGATGAAATTCATGAGAATCATATGTGTCTCTCTTCCCCTACGAATAACATTCTTGCAAGAGAATGCCACACTGATAAAAAGGACAATTCAACCATTGATCATCCCCCTACTTATGATGAAGTCATTTTGGAAGAACCAATTATTGAATGTCAAGAACATTTGGTTTGTAGTTCTCCTAAAAACTCTCCTCCTAGGGAGGATATCATGGTACAATTAAATGATAACAATAGTAATGTGGCTTCCTTAGGTGATGGTAAAAAGGGGATTCTAGAATGCGATTTATTGAAAATACATCAAACCAATTACTACTGAGGTTATGAATGCACAATTTTCCATTAGACCCCCCTTAACTATTGGACCTCCTACATACCCTGTGGGACATCCTAAGAATCCTCTAATTCTTTACCCACCATCACACAAACCTCAAACTCAAAAAAAACCAGAACTTATCCTTTACCCACCTAAGAACAATGTTTTGAAGTGGACGAGTCATAATACTATTGCTCATATATATAACACTAGGAATAATCCACAACCAAGACAAATAACTTTAACATACATCCCATTACCTAATCCTATCTTCCCTGGTCCTCATTTTCCTACACAAAGTAGAAAGGAGAACAATCTTGTTGAACAACTAAAGAATACTCCTGCTAAAATATCATTATGGGACCTTATTCAATCTTCCCCTCATTATTATAACATGATTCAAAGTGCTTTAGAACAAGTTCTTTCTAATGTGCAACTGAATGACATAGCAGCCATAATCCAAGGAATAAATGTTGACATTATTTTTGACCAAAGTGAGCTACCTCCTTTAGAAATGCAAAAACAAAATGATGCTTTCATGGTATTATTTCAATATAAAAGAATAGGGATAAAGTGAACCATTTTTGATAATGGCTCCACCCTTAATGTGTGTAGTTTAAATTTTTTGAATAGACTTGCTGTGGATAAATAAAAAATTCAACCTAAATACTTATCTAATAAAGGATTTGACAATGTAGGAAAATAACCGCTTGGTGTGATCACTTTTCCTATGACAACTAGAAAGGACACATTAGAAACATTGATCCATGTTATGCCTCATGATATTTCATATAATCTCCTTTTAGGAAAACTGTGGATTCATGCAATGAATGGGGTGCCTCCTACTCTTCATCATAAAATGAAGTATATTTACAACAAAAAAGTGTACACACTTGAAGTTGACCTTGAACCAAATGGTTGTTTAAACATTGAGAAAAAAAGGAGAATCCTTTGAAAACATTAACACCAACTACACAAATAGAACATGTGCAACAAAAAGACAAATAAAAACACATTGAAGAAGTCATGAAGCTATTAGGAGATGATTGGGGTTCCTTAGATTTCACACCAACATTCATGGGAGAATACAAGATCATAAACAAAGACTCTGAAAAGGGAAAAGAAAAAGTGGTAATATCAACAAAAAACTCGAAAAACCTTTCGAAAGCATCCACCTCAACCACTTTAGAAGAAGAAACAAATTATACAACAAACTTTGATGAAGCTGATTATCAATAACCACTAAATCCTAAAGAAATGAAAAATCTTTATGGAAGAGGTTATGAACTTATGAAATAGCTGGGATATAGTGGAAAATGATGTGGTGCTAGAGAACAATGTATTTGTGTCCCTATAGAACCTAACACACAAGAAACAACTAATGGTCTTGGTTATTTCCCTTTGATATAAATAAACAAGCATTCACTAAATATCAACACTATTACAAAAGATTCTTCTAAGTTGACTTTAATAGTAGTGCATCATGAACTGATAAACATCAATGGTCTTGATTACTATACTTTGAAAGACATGAAATAAATAAATAAATCTTCGCTTAATGTCAATGCCATCATGTAAAACACTAATCATTTGAATTCATTAGATTTTTACACCCTCTTGTAAAGGAGATAATAAAATCTCACAATATAAAGAGTCTTGCATAAGTGTACCATAGAAAAAAAAGTAAACTTGCTTGACATGGGAATAATTCATGATAAATTGGACTTAATGAGGCCTTGATTTAGTGTTGTGAGGAATTTTATGCATCCACACTAGGTCTTGGACCCTTGCAAATGCATTTACTCATGTCTTGTAAAGGTGTTGTGAAGTGTTGTAAAAGACTTTCACACTTTTCTAGATTTAATGGACCCATTTTCCCTTAATTCAACATTATAAAATGTATTTAATTGCATTATCACATCAATATAGAAGGCTTGTGAACTAAATTTGACTTTAATCTAGTGTTTTAATGTGTCCTACACATTCACATTGGATGTTGTGCCTTCCTAGGATAAGTGGACCTCATTTTAGTGTTGTAAAGTGTATTTAATCACACTTTCACATTGAATTTTGTGTCCCAAGCCGTAATTACTCTTTACATTATCACTAATAGGCCTCTTATCATTTTTTCACATAGCTCAAATTGACAGAGCTAGTTATGCAAGTTCATTTTAAGGTGAAGAATTTCAGTTTGTTATTGCAGATGTTTTAACCATTGCAAATGCTTGAATTTTTGAGTTTTAAAGAAGTGTAATGTGTTTCAGTAGCTTATTATCATTTGCAACATTAATTATTTCATAATATGTAGAAATAAATGCTTTCATTTTGTTATTCATTCACAATGTTTCATACATTGTTTGCAAAAGGAAGTACAAAAATGAACAAGTATTTTACAAAAAAAAAGTATTCATTGGAGTAAAAAGGAGAATCAAGTGTCCCACACAAGCCATGGGAGTAGCTAGAACAATGAACCACAAAGAATATTCTACGCTACTAAAGATAAAAGAAGGAGAAAGAGCATGTAAGAAAGAACATAATCGTCATTGTATGATGGTGTCCTCGAGCTGCCTCCAAAGTTGAGCTCTTCTTTCCACTTCCATGCTCCAAGTGAACCTACAAGTGGATGAAAGTTTTGTTAGAGCTCATACTATGAACATTCCTACATGGTCCATCAACAGTAATGTAGAATATTGTCTATGATGCATTGAATCAATTTATCAAGAACAAGGAGTACAAAAGAATACCAAGGAGAAAGCATCATGAGAAACTTTTGAATTTATTGTTTTAATTTGACATTGTTTGTTTCTTGTGCAAGTATAGGAAAAGCCATGTTGTTTTTTTTGAATATCATAAAGCATGTGGTGTAAAACTGGCTCCCACAAGGGTTGAGACCTGACATGCTTTCCCTCAAAATTCCATAGAGGGGTTCTCATAAAGAGACAACTCAATATTGCTCAAAGAGATATGCATCTTAAGGAGTGCATCCAAGTTTCATGAAGGCTCAAGTAAGTGATTATCTAGGACAATCAAGTTCGAAATGCAATGAAATGAAAATCATAAGTGATCAATTGCACAAGTGAATTGATATCAAGTGCATCACTACATAATTTGATAGTGAATAGGCATACATAATGCCTTGATTACAAATCAAATGATAATTGAATAAAATGAAGAAGCTTCTAATCATCATCACTAGGTGTTTATATTTCAAAATATTTCATGCAATGATTGTTTTCACATCATCATGTTGCTGTTTGGGAGATAAAATTCATGAAGAGTGCCAAAAGGAGGCTCCTCCCATCAAGAAGTGAGTCTACAAATGGCTGCAAGTGAACTTCTGGAAGCAGAGGATGAATGGAAAAGAGGCATGGTGGACTCTGGATTCAATGCATTAAGTGTTCAAACTGAATAAAATGTGAAATAGCATCATTCATTAAGGTAATTTGCAAAGATTAAGTTGTTTTAGTACTTTGAAGCCACAAATGTGAAAAGGAATCCTATTGTATGATTCTATGTTCCAAATAAAGTATAAAACCGTGGTAGATATGAAGTTGAAAATACATTTTCTGAAGCATTCAAGTGCACATGATGTGTAATAATGGACAACAAAGTAGCATATAGGTGGACCATGATTACTAAGTGTAGCATGGAAAGACAAGTAAGTGAAGGGAAACATTCATATGTAATTCATTTGGAGAAAAAAAGAAGATTATGTATGTATTCATTGAGTAAAAATGTGCACAATGGTTACTACAATACATGTTCAATAGTGAGTTAAAATTTGCATGGAATAGGAAACATGTTTTAATAATTAATTGGGAGACATCAATTAAATGAAGCTTCATTACATCTATGCATTTCAAGAAAATTGAAAGCCAAAGATTGCTACAGTGTTTGCATCATGTTGGGGAGATACAGACAATGTAAGGAGGGAAATGTGTTCCATTAAAAATGATCTCTAGGTTAAGAGAAATTTGCATTATGAGGGCAAGCAAATAAGCCACAAATGTAGATGTTGAGCTTGAAAAGAATGAAATTATTTGACTTTCAGAATAGTGAGCTTATGATACAGTGGGTTAGGGTTTCATAATGGAAGTAAGAGCACTAATTCTGTCATGTGTTTCAACATAATTTTTCATGGATAATATTATGAGTTTTCAAATGCAGAGATAAAAGTAAATAGATTGAGCTCATAAAAAATGCATAGAAACCCTAGTTCATCCTCTCATACCCATAGCTTGTAAAGGGAATTTAACTCCATAAATCATAATACCCACTTAGGGTTTGTGTTCAAAATGAAAATACAAGAAGAAACATCAAGGGTTGGAGCCCTTAACAATAGAAAAGCTTTCAAAAAATGAAGAAACCAAGCTACAAACTGCATCCATTGGGGGTTTTGAAAACCCAGAAAATGGAAGCTTTCACTCAAAAAGTGTTTTCATTTGACAAATATATCATTTGCATATTATGGGTCAAGTCCAAAATGTTTTGTTCTATATAAAATAAGGAGAATACATAGTGATGGTCGGGGCCTGTACATGGCCGAATTCAAAAAACCCATAGTTCTTCATTATTTTTTGTAAAGAAAATCTTCAATAAGCTTTATTTAAGAGGGAAATGCATTGAAATGTAAATAGGAGAGCTCACCTTCAATGTTCTGTGGAGAAGCTCATCAATGCCCATGGTTTGAGCTTCACATATGCTCAAACAAAGTCTCTCATGGCAGCCATGAATAATGGCAAGGGTTGGTCGACACAACCAAACACAAGGAGCCATTAAAAATAGTCATAGTCGCGGCCAAGTGGGCCAAGTTTCTTTCAAATAGAGACATAAAATGAATCAAAATGAAGATAAAAATGACTTACTATCGAATGCAAAGAAGAATCAACAAGAATATCACATAAAATGGTGAAGAATTGAGCTCCAAGGCTCAAACCCTAGCCCTTCCATGGCAGCACCCTAGTAGAGCTCTTTTCTCTCTAACTTGGTTGATGCAAATGATGAGGAAAGTTAGGGCTCAATTTGTGTTCTGATGTTAGGGTTCCCTTCATTGTCAATTTGAATGTGATTTTAATCACATTTATTTTCAAAACAAATTCCTTGATTAATACCTTGCCTCATGTGTTGCCTAGGTTGAATAACTTAAGCATTTCTTTTTTGATTTTTAAAGAAAATCAAAATGTCATATGTGATTTGGATCCTTTCATTCTACGGTAGGCCTTTTCATTCCTTAGAAACATTTTATGCCCATGCATTTTTCCTTAGGAGAAATTGAAAAATGACTTTAGGTGCTTTATTTCTACCTAAGTCCTGAATATTTTAGGGTCCCCTTGAAGTATGAATCACTTTATTGGATGGGGCTTTCAATTATTTTTATGATTTTTGTAGAAAATAAAAGTTTGTAGAGAGCTTGTATAATATTTTTATTTTATGCAAATATTGATGCAAAAATCAAAATATTTGGAGATAGAAAAGAAAAATCAGAGTAATTGGAGATGAATTGAAAAAATTAGGCTTTCTATACTGTAATTCATAAACTACATATGATTGTAAAACAACACTAATGGTAATGTTTCTATAAATTACCTTGGTGTTTATTAGTGTTTAAAATGAAGTTGCTACACTCAAGTCTTCTTGGAAACCTTCTATTTTTAGTTTCAATTCCTAGGAAGATTTGGAAAAGAGGTGGTAGTTAGAAGTTTCTATTGTCAGTTCTGGGCAGTTTTGGACTTGATTTTGTGTAGTTTTTGGATCAACTTGTCAAAGATGAGAAGTTTCCATTTTGGTGAAGATGTTTGGAGTAGCTCGAGCCCCTTCTTTTCGAGATTTTTCCTTGAGATGAAAAATGCAGAATGAGTTGCTTTTTGATGATGCAATGGGCCTGATATTTCCATTTTTGCACCATGGATGTCACTTGATGCCTATAAGTTGGAGAAATTTTGAATTTCTCAGGGTTTAGAATTTTGTTTCTTTCTCTCTTATGCATTACGAAGAGTTTTGTAAAGTTTCTTGAATCAAATTTTGATGTCTTGCTCCTTCATTTGCAATAAAAGCACCAGATTTTTCCTTTTTCTTTTCTTTTCACGAGCTCATAGTGATAATCTAATTTTGTTTTGATTCAAAGTAGTGGATCCTTCTTTGTCTTATTATTGTGAGTTACAGTCAAGAGTGGCAGATATTTCAAGTTGCATATTGTATTCATTGTTTAAGAATCTTTATGCAAAACACTAACGAGCTAAATGTTCTAAAGTGGATTGTGAGAGAAAATTGCTTTGAAAGAGGTGCTATGAGTCAAGCTTTGTCAAAATATTAGATATCTAGTCGATCATTATTAGTTGTATGGGTTTCATTTTTAGCTTTCTTCCTATCCCTTTCCCTTGAAAACTTTATAGGTTAGGTGATTATCTAGAGGGAACTAGCCCACTCTGGAGATTCGCTCCCACCAATTGATTGACCCAAAAATCAAGGAATGTTTCCATGTTGTAACAGGATAGCCAAGCCTAGGTTGATAGAGGGTGCAATCTTGGTAGCCAAAAAGGCCCCTATGACCCCATGTTGTGCATCTCGAGGCAATATCTAATGAAATAACTGACAAAGTCACCATATAAACCTGATTTCCTCATTCCCTAACAACCTAGTTGGAAAATGGGCACCTCTAGGAATAATTCTCCATCTATGGTGAATGAGTCCCTGACAAGTGGGACTAATTTACCCAAGGTGGTGAATGAGTCCCATTTGGAGCATTTTTGATTTTTGAGTAGAAAAATTAGGTTTTAAGATTAATTTTTCTTCATGTCAGCCTGGGATGCAATTTATGGGCTAATAAGGTGGATTGCCTATAAAATCAAGTCTCTAAACCCTAATTTACATCTCTTATTATTCATTCATCATTTATCTTCTATCTCAAGTTAAGCAAGTTAGGGTTTCATCATTGCAAGTCATCAAGATAGCTTTCAAGGACATTCAAGGGAAGATTATTCATGTTTTTTTGTAGGAATTCAAGATCAATCTTCATGGAAAGATAATAACTCCATTATTTCATTCTTCATTACATTTTTTTCTCATTTTGGTTTAATTACCTACTGTTGATGGTGTTTTCTGCACAACAACAACTCATACATGATATGAGTATCCTATCTCTCTTGAAAGGTAAACCTCTATCAACAAGCCTCAAGAGATAAACCCAAGGTCTCTAATGTCAAGTCTTGATAATGAAAAAGGCAACTCAATAATAATGTGAAAATTTTGGTAATCACAAAGGGACTTACTAACAAATACTAGATCTTAGAACTTATCAGATTTTACAATATAGTGATACTTCAAACCCTAAATTTAACACAGATAATAAAAGGAAAGGAAAAAGATAAGGGTTTAAGAGAAATTATTAAGATTAAAACTGTCCCTAAGATTAACAATGCAAATGATGCAATACTTAAAATGGACCAATCCCAAAGAAACTAATTCCCGCTTACCCCAAATGAACCTACAATCTTACAAAAATAGTGCAATCTTCTAAGGCATTAAATATTTTCAGATCATGAACATTCATCCAAAACATCCCTATTGCAATTGAAATGAACAAAATTCATGATTGAACTAAGCACAATGAATATATAAGTTCTAGGCTAACTTTACAAAGCAACTCACAATCAACCAGTTGCAAAAAGTATGAAGCAGGGATTGCTACAAACACTTCAAGCATCAAACCATAAACACCATTGAATGATATATAATCCTAAATCTAACATATATTGTCTAAGAAATTTTGAAAGATAGAACAACAATAACCATGCAAGATAAAATAAACACAAGAGAATTCACCAAAGGCACAATGTCTTCAATTGTATTGAATCAGTCAATAACAACAATTCCAGTGTTTTGTGTTTTAGCATTTTATTCAAAATAAACTAACTCCTAGCACTAACTCTTCTCTATCACTTAGCTCGTTTCAAAGTCTAATCATATGGCCCTTAAAAATGATATATAATACCCTATTTATAGAGATTACATGCTATGTCGGCCCAAAAAGGGTTACAAGAAGAATTAGCCCCAAACAAGGTCAGCCAAGATAGTTATAGAATAAAACAATGTTTGCATTAAATGCTTGAACTCATCTAGGTTAGCCTGGGTTCTCCAATATAGCTCAATCCAATGCATGTGAAGAATGACACAAGAATAATAGGGAACCACAAATTTTGATGAATCCTTGCATTAAATGCTCCCCCTCTTATCTTTATCTCACCCTACCTTATCTTGCACCATCAATAAAGTTTTCTCCAAGTCGGCAGGTGGAATAACTAATTTTTTGAACTTCCTTTCAATAGAATTAATATCTTCCCTTGCTTCCTTGACTATTTTGTCCCCTTCCACCTTTAGGGTTTGGTTCCTCTCCATGACTGCAATTTATGTGGCCACATCATCTAGGTGGTGAATGGTGATTGATCCATCATCTATTGGGATATAAACATCATGCCACCATTTCCTCAATTGCTCCAAGCTTAGATGCTTTAGTGCAAAATTCTTCCTGCTAGCCATGACTTCAAAAAATGAAATACATTTACTATACATGTCAGTCAGGATGCTCTCTAATTGTTTTCCCTGCTTATGCACCCTATTCAATATCCTCTATCTAATTTGTAGAGCTTCATACCATTCCCAGGGTTCTACAGCTTTTGAAGAAGGAAGGATTCCATCACTTACCAACTTTTATTTAGTATATTCCATGATGACCTTGGTCTTTTGTAGCAGGAGATCAACATCTTCCTTATCTTGAACTAACACATGCTTCAACCATTCCACTAAACTATGAGCATCTCCAATAGTTGACAAAATTTCTTTGATTGCATCATCTCCTTGGGTTCCCACTCCATGCAACCAATCAAGCATAACCTGGTTTGATGTCCTCATCCTTTCAAGCTCATTAAAGACATACTTAGGTAACAAACCTTCAGGAGGTACTCCCACACTTCCTACAACTTGCAGGGGTTTCATCAAGTTTTGCACATATTTATACATATCCTTTAGTTGTTTTTTCAGCTTCTCCTTCTTTGTTGTTTCCCTATCTAACCTTCTTAGAATAGCTTGGGAAGACTCTTGTAACTCTTCCTTTTCTTGATCCTTACTTGTAGGTCCCAAATTTAAGGTCTAAATGCTGTAATCTTGAGGAACTATCTCCCTTTTAACTTTATCTACTAGAGGAGTGGCAATATGAATAATTTTGTTGTTAGCCTCATCCCTGGGAATCTTGGAGATCACCCTAGCCTTCTTCTTTGTTTTTCCCTTACCAATGTTAGATATTAGTTCATCTCGGTTAGGAGTGTCATCCAAAACCATTTGCTTACTCTTCAATCTCTCATTCAACCAACTAGGGGCAAAGACATCTGACTACTACTCACCTTGTTTCTCCTATTCTAATTGACCTGTAGAGGGATCAATACTTATATTATACACATCCACATTGTGCACCGAGGGAACCTCTTCACTTTTATCTTCTCCTTAACCTTTCTTGTTATCCTCTAGATTTTGATTTTCCTCTTGATCTAGTCTTTCTATCACTACTTGAATTGGGGAGGGAGTCCTTTCATCTATCCTTTCCTCTCCCATGGATTTCTCTTCTTCATCTCTGACTGGTGAGTCCTCATAAGATACCAAGGAAGATGTTTCCTCACCTTGGTGTGCCTCTTCAACAACAACCTCTATTCATATTTTCTCTTCATCATTCAAGCTTTGAGCTATGGGAGGAGTAGGAGTGTCCTCTTGTTGTGCAGTAGGAAGAACCATAGGAGCACCCTCCTTCACTATACTTTCTTTTGGAGGAGGAGTTATAGCCTTCCTAGTGTGAAATTATGTCATTTATCTAGAGCTTTCTACATCTACCACCTGTGGTCCTATTTCCTCACTTTGTCTCTTATGTTGTCCACTTTATTTTCTTGAGGTTATTTCAACTCTTCTCCTTTTAGGCATAGAGAAACTATCCTTTCCCCTTTCTTCTTCATGCTCCTCTTACTAAGTAGATTCCTTCTCCTTAGAGGCATTGTTCCTCCATTTCACACTAGGCTTCCTCTTCTTTTCCTTCTCAGCCTCTGATTGAGTGCCTTTAATCTTGACTTTGAAGGGAGAATCCACTTTTTCTTTGCCTTTTGGATCTTCTTCATGTTCTTTAGAAGTGGACTGGGATTCTAGATTTCCCATCATATCATATGTATACCGCTTCCCTGCATTATCCAATTCCCAAATTTTATGCTTGAGCCACAACTTGGTATATTTAATCACAAAAGCATTGATTTGTTCCAATTCTATCTTCTCCTCCTCTAACTAGTCAATCTCACTTATGGGCTTGTCCTTGATTGACTTGTAGTCATGTATTTGAATTACCTCCCCATCATCATCAAGTTGGTCAGGGATGACCTTGATGTTTTACAATTTGATTAAACTGGCTGGCAACCTAGAGAATTTCTTCCTTTGGTCTTCAAACTCGTCTTTACAGTTTTCCCAATAATCTTCAATGTCATCCTTGTGTCTAAAGTCCCAACTAGATTTCTTTTGTGCTCCTCCTGTCCTATCAAACCTAGGCCTCTTGGAGTGAAATTTTATACCCAGAGTGCTCATTTCTTCTTTGAAAGAATGTGTTGTGATCAAAGAAGGGTAGACTTCATTAACTCCTATCCTCAATGAAAAGTCACCTCCCAAGATAGTTTTATGCATGTCCTTCTTCACAATGTCATAAAAGGCTAAGATCTACCTGGTACCTCCAAGAGTATGATGTGATATGTTGGATATCTTGGAAATCTATAAGGAGCCCTTTGGCATCCATCAATCCTGATATATGAGAAGGTAGGAAACTAAATGAACCATGCCCCATACTCCTTGTAGTGATCTTTTGATATACATGGTGAATGCATCATTCACCCTCTTGTAGCTCGAGTTACCCAAATGTAGCTGGTGATACACCTCATAGATAACATCTTGGCCAAAGACTCCCTTTGAACTCAGTCCCTTGTATGGATGAAATCTTTCCAAGGCATAGAACAAGTAAGATTTCATTGTGAAAATCTTGGTTTGCAATACATTGCACAATTTTTCATGAATCATGGTGTTGATGACACCCAACCAATGATAAACCACATCTTGCTCCATTCTCACTATGATGTAAAACATCCAACTTTCAAATATTCCTACAATCTTCAAACCCATCACTCATCTAAGGAGAGTGATTGCATCATATTATTTTGATTTGAACTTGGCCTTGTGGAATTGCTTAGGCAACTTGGAGAAGTGTGGCTTAGGTTTCTCCAACCAGGAATTGATAACTTGCTAAGCCTTATTTTTATCATTTGCATAATGCTTCTTAGCTATGTTAATATCAAAACCCACCACATGAGATCTATCTGGCATGTCAAATGTCTAGGCCACTGAGATAGGAGAGAAATTGGAAAGCACCCACCTTGTGGAATAATTATCTTTTGTGTACCTAGATCATAATGCCTAGCACATTCCAAGACAAGCTCATAAGATTGTACTGCAGGAGGGAAACCAACCACATGGGCCAACCCGAAGCTCACCAATTTTCTCGCCAATATGGAAGGATTCTTTACTGACATTCTTACTTCAAACTCCTCATAATCCCATTTCCCTACATTAGTGTCTATCACTTCAGACTAGATGGAAGCCAACTTGCTCTCAGGAACCTTTCTTTTCATGTCTAGTTTAATCTTCTCAGCCTCTAAAATAGAAGCTCCCTCATCACTAGGATCCATTGCCTTGCCCTTAGTTCTTCTAGCTATGACCTTGCTTGATTAAACCCGCATTCAACAAAAGACCACAATAAGGATCCACCACAACATGAAAATCCAAGTTAGTTCATCATAAAATTACATATTTATCCTTAAAACAAGTCCCATGATGAACAAAATCCCCTAAAACATCATAAAGATTACTCATTTCAAAGTTTAGGTTTTCTATCCTCTCACAAAATTCAAGCTGGAGAGGAATTTTTGGTAAATTTCGAGCCAAAGGGAATTTAGTGAAACGAGCACAATGAAATTCCAACAATCATTCAACCAACATCATTAGTTAAGAAATATAATGACACATCTTTAAAAAACCCAAATTGATCACATGATGCATAATCATTAGCTAATAACTCATGCTATCCCATAATTCTTCATTTTCAACAAGATAGTGAAGAATTCCATTAGGGATGGAAATCCACAAAAATGGCAATAATTCACAAAATCTCAGGAAAATGAAAGACCAAAGAAATCTCGGTAAAATCTTGAGGAAATGGAATTCCATGAAATCACATAATTTTTTGCATTTTAATCCCCTCTCTCTCTCTCCCCCACTTTCTCTCCCTCTCTCCCTCTCTCTCCCTCTCTCTCCCTCTCTCCCACTCTCCCTATCTCTCCTACTCTCCCTTTCTCCCTCTCTCTCTCTCACACACTCCCTCTCTCTCCCACTCTCCCTCCCTCCCTCTCCCTCTCAGGCTTTCTCTCTCTCCCACTCTCCCTCTCTCCAATTATACCTCTCCCTCTCTCCCATTCTCCCTCTCCCTCCCTCTCACTCTCCCTCCCTCCCTCTCCCTCTTTCCCTCTAAAGTATTTATCTCTCTCTCTCAAGTATCTCTCTCTCTATCACTCCCTCCCTCCCAAGTCTTTCTCTCTCCCACTCTTCCTCTCTTTACCTCTCTCCCTCTCAAGTGTTTCTCTCTCTCCCACTCTCCTTGTTCCTCTCTCCTACTCTCCCTCTCTCCCAATCTCCCTCTCTTTTAAGTCTCTCCCTCTCCCCCCCTCTCTCTCCCCCCCTCTTAGTTCTCTCTCTCCCCCCCTCTCTCTCAAGTCTCTCCCTCTCTTTCCCACTCTCCCTCCTCCCCTCTCTCTCTCAAGTCCTCTCTCTCTCTCTCTCCCTCTTTTAACTTATATATATTAGTATAAATATATTAATTTATATTATATAGTATATAATTTATACTATATATTGTGTATGCATACCTATACAATAAAAAATGGATATCCATTATTGTTTTATTTTTATAAATAAATTAATACATAAAACCGATATTATGTATTAGTAATGTATAATGAATATATTATATATTAATAAATCATAATATATTATATATATATAGTATTATTTAATATGTATACTATATATTATATATTATATAATATATATTTTATACTATATAGTATATAAACAATATATTATACTCTCTCCCTCTCTAGGTTTGGAAATACTACTGATATCTAGCTTGTATTTTGTATTGAACTTTTGAACATAGTAATTAAGCATTCTATTATCAAAATCTTGACCCCCCAAATGCATATCCCCTCTTTTGGTTTTTGCTAACTCGTAAAAAAAAAAGCACCTCTGTATATAACATGAGATCAAAGTGGAATTTCATTTTCGTCATATGATTCAATGAAATAAATGCTCACATTATTTGCAGTGTTGGAAAACACACTATCTCCATATAAGGTGTTTAGAAACAAGCAACCCTTATAGTGTTTGTAAAACCCTTTGCAACTTAGAGGAGATAGTGTGTTTTCCAACTGTGCAAATAATGTAAGCAATTCATTTGTTCCAATTAGGAGAAAGCTAACTCATAAACAAAAAGCACCTATTTATGTAACATGAGATCAAATTGGCATTTCATTTTCCTCATTTGATTCGACCAAATAAATGCTCACATTCTCTGCATAGTTGCAAAACACACTATCTCGATATAAGGTGTTAAGAAATAAGCAACCCATATAGTGTTGTAAAACCCTCTGCAATAGAGAGGAGACAACATGTTTTCCAACTGTGCAAATAATGCGAGCAATTCATTTGATCCAATTAGGAGAAAGCTAACTCATTGTTGTTTTTTTTTAGAACCAAACTTAATCTCAATCCTAACCTATGGGCTTGCCATGACCCAATTATCAGCTAGGTTGAGGATTGGCCAACACTTAAGTAGAGTAATTACTACTTTAATTCTTCTCTTTGGGCTCTATGAAACCCAGGGAGGGTAATCCCATACATTATAATAATATTTTACACTTGGTCAAGAGTATTTCTTCACATAGATGCACTATCCCATGAAAATCACCTCATCAAAAGCTTGGCAAACCTTAGATAGAAGTGTTACTTATTTTCAAGAAGAGCTCCTTCATCCTAAGAGTTAGGACATTGTAATTTAAACTATGTTGAATTATTCTTCATCTTAAATCCTAGGCCCAATTCAATACTATATCAACTGACCATAAGATAAACTAACAAGATAATCATTGCTTTATCTAAGGTAGAAAATAAATTATAATTGGTAATCAATTGGTAATACAATTCTGATTGAAACTCAGAAACTAGTGGACCATTAGAGTGTCACTTTGTAACATCTAACTCACTATATCCATGGAATATCACTTCCTTACTAAATCCTATATGCTTTTCTCACAAACCAATGAGCTCATTTCAACATTTAATCAATTCTTTGAATTGAAGCATAAAAAAATTCATACATTCTGTGCAAATGACAAAAGACAAATGAAGCTGTCATTAACAATCTTCATTCATAACTTGGAAGAAAATACATAGGAGAACAATATTCTGAAACTAGAACTCTTCTTCATTCCTGGTATTTCATTGTAAAACATATTTAAGATTCATACATAGTATAACTTTCATCTTAGACTTCTGATATATCTTACTAGAGTATCTATTTACATTATATTATACTATTAGAGCTTAGTATCTATTGTTACCTTATCTAGACTCAAAATTTTGAACTCTCTTCTTTTCAGCCATGAAATCCCCTTTATATAAATAGGGGAGCCACAAGCACCTGACTGAATTACAATTTCAATTTCATTTCAAAAACCTAATTTGAACTAACTCCTTGAAGGCCTCCCTAGGCAGTTTCATACGTAATCATTTTCAAATAGGGGAGGAAAAAACATGTGTAGAATATTATTCGTCATTGTCATAGTATCCTTTTTCTAGGAAAAAAAGAGATTTCAACCATATCACCATAGAGACCTCCACATTAGCAAGGGAAAGAAAAAGACAAACCATGGACACATGAAAAAAAATACCTCTTATGCAATGACCATGGTGTCATCAAAAACTAAAATAGGAGGTGACCCTTATTCAGAGTCATCAGCATCCGAAAATGCCCAACCACTTTTGGTCCTTGTTGAAGTTGGAGGTATTGCTAGTATGCCATAATCAAAGCTATCATATGGCACCAGGGAACAAACATACTCGCCATAGTCTAAGTCTATCTTAGCTTCAACATCTGAAGGAGTATCGAAAAGCACAATAAGAGAACTCTACTTTCCCTAGCTAGTCTGGTAGATTTTCTCTTTCTTTCTAGCTTTCTTCATTGGCAACGCCATTTCCTTTCCTTTTAGCTCAACCACTTCCCCTGGAAGGTTCCTATTTCTCAAGCGGTAAGTACTTTGCACAATTGTCTTCTTTTTATGGCCTCTAGCACTCCTTTTTCCCTTTGCAATTTCAGGGGAAACCGTGGTTTCCTATTTAGTTACCTCCTCATGGAATTTTGACATACTTAACCGACTAGACCTCCTAACAGGCAAAGCTACCTCACCAGTTTTTCCCATCTTGTTAGAGCTAACAAAATGATAATTAAAAAGTATTTTGGTTCATTTCCTTTGCTCTCATAGTGATTTCTCTATTAACAAGTTCACCTATGGATATATATGATTGTTGTCTACATATACTTTAGATGCTTATACATTTTCATAGATCTTCCTTTGTAAGCATATATGTAGACTCTTTTATTGCTTTCCAACCATTGTTGCTACATGGAAATCATAAATGAAATAATATTTTTGGAGTTATTCAACAACAATCAACAATGCATATATATGTGCATTTAACTTTGGATATATATATAATGATGTATATTTTGTTTTGCAACTACAAATATATTAATTGCATGTGTTGGATGCATATGTAGGAATCTATTGCTTGGAAATATATATACACAAAAAAGTATGTCTCTTTTGTTGTGTTTCATTTTTATTTTCTTGTGTGCAGATATGTATGTATGTGAAATTAGATGTAGACAAAATTCATATATACTCCTCCCCATGTTTATTGTTTTGGGAAGATAGTTGTTATTTATTTCATCCTGAAAGAGGCATCCTTACAATAATAGGATTTATATTAAGTGTAATAAGAAACATTAGTTTCACCATTGATCACAGTGGTGGACAATGTATGTTCTTGCTCAACGGTTTGGTGAGAGCCTATGGGGCTCCATGACCCAATAAGGAAGGGTGGAGAGAAAGACCTGTTTTTCTATTGTTCATTTTACTTTCCCTATATGTAGATATGTATGTTTTTGAAATTATTCTTGTTTTTCAAAGTAATAAAACAATTTATGCTAAATTCTCCATAAAGACATTATTGATTTTTGTTATGTGGCCTCGAATAAATTATTTGATCTATGGTTTATGTGTAGTGGGAATGGTTGCAAAGTAATAAAATAGTTCATGTTCTTGTTGATAAGGTATTGTTGGTTGTTTTTGTATGGCTTCAAGGATTGTTGTTATTTGTCTAGGACTCAATAAGGATTTCACCAATGTTTCATCTGACACTTAATATGCATCCTCTCATTGTAAAAAATCCTTATTGAGGTCTAGACAAATAACAACTATCCTTCAAGAAGAACATGGACTATTTTATTACTTTGCAAACATTGTCACCACAAAGAAACGATATAGAAATTAATGCTCATGCCAACCAACATTTAATTTCATTAGAATTCTCTATCAATGTGCCAAACACTTTTAATTTAAAAATAAAAAAAAATCTGCCTACTTTTTCCTGACTGGAATCGAAGCATCGGAAGGGTTAAAAACTAGGAAGGCTGACAAAAATTCTGGCCAAAGTTCACACAATAAGGGAAAACCACACAACTAGAGGTTTCCATAATTTTGTCATTTTATTTCTGTAGTTTTAATCTTCTTGTGTTGGATGAGTGTAGAGTATATTGTTGCTACATGTGAGTTCCTAAAGTTATGTTGCATATGTCTATCTTTGATATTGCTACACTTGCATAACTTAGAATGATAGGCTATATATCAAGTGCAATAACAAACACTTGGTAGAGCAGATGGAAAAATACACAAAACAAAAAAATTCATAGTAACAAACCCATGCAAAAATATAGTCTTTTCTCAATAGTACCTTATTGAAAATGAAACAATATAGCATTTTCAACAATACCTTATTGAAAATGAAACAGTATACCCTAAGCTAGAGAACAACATTCAACAATGTCTTATGGAATCAATTTTGTTTGCATCTACTATGAAATACATACATATTTTCACATAGGGGACATACAATATCCATCACTCTGATCAATTGTGTCATCACCAAGAATTTTGTATTGCTTTCTAAACCATTGCCCCATGCAAAAAATACAAAATAACCTCCAATTACATTCATAGAAACTTCACAATGGATGATCAGACTTGCACTTTCATAGAAGCTCACCCTCCTAGAATCAACATTAATTGTTGTATGGTTTTTGTGTAGTGGTGATGGTTGTAATAACACCTGCCATTTAAAACCTCAGAAAATATAGTGAAAGTCTTCACAATTTTTAATAAGGAATTGTTGGGTGTTCTTCTATGGTTTTACCTACTATTAGAGCTATGAGCCAGGATGGCAAGCTTCTCTGAAGGTTGAAGTTTGAATACCCTAATCAATACATGTATCAGTATGTGCATGTATCTATAATTTTCCATTCATCTATATATTTATATTGTCTAAATCTAATGCCACGTACATACATTTCTACACATACTTTTTTAGTGTGTATATTTCCAAGCAACAGATTCCTACATATACATCCAATGCATGATGTTGGTTTCCAAGGCTTGGCTATTATTTCTTTGAGCCTAAAAAAGGAATTGTTAGAATGATACACTCTATATTAGGTGTAATAAGCAACATTGGTTTCACCATTGATCATAGTGGTGGAAATTGTATGTTCTTTCTCGAGGGTTTGGTGAGAGCCCATGAGGCTCCATGACCCAATATGGTAGGGTGGAGAGTAGGCCTTATTTTGGTGTGTTTCATATTATTTTCTATATATGCAGTTATGTATGTCTGTGAGATTAGATGCACATAACATTTGTATGTATGGTAAGTTGTATATTAAGTGTAATATTAAACATTGATCTTTGTATTTATTATAGTGGTAGATAGTATACCTATTCTCTGCATGTAATTCCACATACATACATTCCCATACATTTTTTTTATTTGTATATATATCTACACAATAGATTCCTAAAAGTGCATCCAGGGCATGCAATGTCTACATATGTTTTTGTAAAACAAAATCTACACTGATATATAGGTATTTGAAGTTAAATGCACCTTTTTAGTTATTATTTATTTCAGCCTCAAAAAGGAGTTGTTAGAATGATAGGTTGTATATTAAGTGTAATAAGAAACATTGGTTTCACCATTGATCAAAGTGGTGGAAAATGTATGTTCTTGCTTGAGAGTTTGGTGAGATCCCATGGGGCTCCATGACCCAATATGGTAGGGTGGAGAGTGGGCCTTCTTTTTTTGTGTTTCATTTTATATTTCCTATGTGCTCTTTAGCTACATTGTTTCTCTTTAAGTTGGTCTTTGCAAGCACTTTATTTCCTTCATCATATTATGGTTCTAGGCTCTTCAAATGCATTCAAGTTCTAGTCCTACATCAAGTGTGGAAAAAAAAAGGCTAGTAAAACACCAAGCAACCCAACTCTATTATGCATAGCATAAAGACTACACCTATTAAAATTGTCAGCCCAAATACTTGCAACAAACACCCACACTAGCTTGTCCTTACTCAGCTAATTTTTAGAATGATAGCCTATATAGTGAATGACATGACATTTAATTCATAAACATGAAACTATTTTTCCTTAATAAGCATGTTGCTTTTGCAGAAAAAAACATGCATAACTGTAATCATGGGATATGCAGTTCATTGGTTAAATATTTGTGAAACACGTGTTCATTTAAGATTGCAAGGATGAAGAACCAAAGGAGCTATTTTGGCCTATAGAAAATGCAACAAAATACTACAAAATTCATGGCATTTGTCATGACTTATAAATTCATGGTATTTTCCAAGAAATTACAAGTCATGCTATTTTCTATGGATTTTGTAGCATTTCTAGCTGCATGGACTGCATTGCAATAATGTTTTGATGTGTCTACCTCAAATTTTTTACATGATGGTTATGTGCATTACATGTGTATTCATCTACTTCAACACAAATACTCCAAAAAATATGTTCATCACTCCCAACTATATAATGTTTTCATTACAATAAAAGGATTTGATGAACCAATTGTAAATATTAAATATGGTAGGGTGGAGAGCATTCCTTCTTTTCAAACAACATTCATATGTATAATAGGTTGTATCTAACTGTAATATTAAATATTGATCTCAACATTGATTATAGTGGTACACAACCTATGTTTTTGCTCAAGGGTTTGTTGGGATCCCTCAAGGCTCCATGTCACAAAAATGGTGGGGTGGAGAGAACACCTTCTTTTAGTGTGTTCTTGATTCTTTTTCTTTGTTTCTTATAGAACTTGTTATGCATTGAGACAATATGCTTTATTCTTTAATCTTTCACCAAAAATGTTTATATGTGGACATGTATATATGTGAAATTACTTAAAAACAACGGTCATATACATCTATATTTAAACTCATTGAAACATATATATATATATATATATATATACATCTTTGAAAATTCTACTTTCCTTGCTTCCTATCCATCACACCTATATGCACCTATGTTTAGAACTTCTCCTCCTAGTTCTTGTTGTCCATGATGCTACTAAACAATTGTGATGTTTTTAGTTGGCTTGACCTCTTTAGTTATGCCATTGTTATTTAAGTTGGTGTTGCAAGAATTTTATTATTTTCCTTATATTATGGTTGTAGGCTTCTCAACCTTATTCAATTTCTATTCCTACATGAAGTGTGGACCAAGAAAAGGTACCAAAATGCCAAAGAAACCAACTCTATTATGTGTAGCATAGTGACCAGAATTGTGCAAGTCATTGAGCCAAATACTTGCAGCAAAGAGCCCCTATAGTTTTTCCTTGCTTGATCTACCTAACCAAGCGGCCACACCACAATTGTTGTCAAGCTCATTGGAAGAAAATGCTTTCTTCTATAGCCCTGCACCCCCCATCCCTTGTCATATTCCACACAACCTTCCTAGTTAAGATGCCTCAATAATGGGTGACTGTGGATCTTAAAAAACCCTTGTCGGACATGGCTTTCCATCCGCATCATTAGCCCACCACCATTTTAACATGTTTGGATATTCTTTTTGTGTTGCAATGTAGTCCTTCTGTCAGTGCATTGATGCTTTATTTGATTTGAAATTTTGTATTGTTTGCAAGGAAATATACATGAGCATGAAAGTGTGAGCATCCAATGTGGGCATCGTTTGTCTACATTATGCTTCTAAAAAGGGCATCCATAGATTCAGTTTAGTGAACAAGATGGATCCAGGACCACATCCTCATGTCCTTGCAAAGCTTAGTTAGGTTGAAGAAATGCTTATAGCTAGAGTCACTCAAGTTTTTCAAGTGACCCATGCTAGAGAAAACCAATACAAATATAGTGGCGACACTATAAGCTTCCCTCAAGACATCATGACCATTGCAGCTTTGTTACCATGTCGCCTACATGATGTTAAAGTGGTGATTTTTTAAAGAAATGACATTCAAGGGATGAACTATGATTCCTATGTTGACAAACATAATGTCATGGCTACATTAATATACAAAATTGAGAAGGATCCATACTATATTGATGTTGCAATTGATTGTGATTCTTTAAATTTTTTGCTTGCTACAAGTACTGACATCATTGATCTTCTGCACATAATGAAATAACCAGTACATAACATAGATGAACTAGTGGCAACTCCAAAAAGTGTTGTTGATGAGGAAACTGAGCTTGAGGACTCATCATCATTTATTCCATTGATGACCAACCCTCCTCAAGAATTACAAGAAATTAAAGATGCCTTGTAGATTGAAGACATTAGTCAAGATACTTTTCCTTGGCCTGAGATAAATTCTAACCCTATCAATGAATACAATACAAAAGGGTTATTAAGCATGGATTTTCCAACATTGTTCCCCACTGGAACAATGATGCCCCTACAATCAAGAAGCATATAGATTCACTTACATGAATATGCATTACACTTGATAAGACACTATGATAATAGATTTGGGAGGCATGTTAAATTTAGATATTACCTTTATAATTTAATAATGAGACATAGAACCCAATAGTCAACTTCCATTTTCCTAAAAAAAAACTTGGAAGAAAGGATCCCAAAGTCTATGGTTGCTTTGCAACAATTTCTCCAAGATGCACCAGACACCTAGATAGCAAACCAACTTGTTCTCATTAGTGTATCTTTGTGAGGGACATGCTCATATTGGGGCAAGTGTCGACAAGAGCTCACAAAAATGATCCATCAGCTTGGCACACTGACTCTCTTCTTCTCTTTGACCTCCATAGACACAAAATGGCCTAATTTGCACTAGGTACTTGATCCTGGTTCCCAAATACTTATGCCTTACTCCCAAAGATGCTTCATAGACAATGTTGTCCATAAGCTACACATAATAGCCTTGTACATGCTTTTACAATTCACCATTTTTCGTGAAGAGGTTATTGAGAGGCTTTTCCATACAAAGGATTATTGGTATAGGTATGAGTGGCAACACAATGGATTAGCACATTTCCATGGTTTCTTGTGCCTTCCAGGTGCCCCAAATATGGACATGGTTGATTGGTCCAACCCACATGAGGTTTAGTAGGAAAAAACTTGTTTGATCACTATGTTTAAACATGGAAACCTCATTCCCCAAAATAGCTAATATCAAGAGTCCACGACTCTTCTTTGGAGGACCTATATTTGTTTGACAATTCAAAAATTTCTTGCATGGACCCAACAGTGGATTACAAATAGCTAGTGAACACAGTGCAAAGGCATACCAAATGTACTCATTTGATGTAGATCAGTGAGGCAATTTATCTCAATATTACAATTCAACCTATTCTCAACAACTCTTCTACTAGCCAAACCTTAAGAAGGTTGATTCCCTTAACAACTTCACTATTTGTCTTGTAGGTTTGCAGTCCAAATTTATTGGACCTATCTCACAAATTCAACCTCAAACCCACTAACCATTTATGTTTTTAGGCACCAATTAATCCCTTACAAAACATATTTCAAAACCACATATGGTTAATTTGGACCAACTCCTCCAAAATCATGCTACTACGTTGTCCTCCTTGTCTAATTAGGCCTATTTTCCAAAGCAAGTACACTCCAAACTTTCTTCCATCAGCAAAAATCAATGTATAGTCCCTTGAAAGACCTTAAAAACAATAAATCAATAATTTTTATCCTCCAAGACTCTGATCTAAACACCAAACTAACAAACCCTTATTCTAGGTTTATCTATGCATGAACCAAGGAGGGTTTGATGGAAATACAACCTTTAGACCCTTCCACTCTATTTCACTACCTCAAAAACATTAAAATAGACCTTAAAATTCTTCCTAAGCCTTCACCAATCCATTAGCACTAAAGTTTCATCAAACCTCTACCTAAAACCACCATTTTCATTCGTAAATTCACTCAATCAACCCTTGGGGTAGCACTCTAAACTCCACCAAAGATTTCTTCCTACTCAAAAATACTAACCTACCTTTTAACCCTATAAAATTAGCTACATGAGGTACAACCAATGGAATGGGTCTTCTTAAAATTGCTTCAAACCCTCAACACAAAAATTATAGACCCACCTTCAGAAAATCTATCACTAAATTCTTAAAACTTGATGGATTTCAATCCCACAAAAGCCAAAATTAACTTAATACATTCCTCTACTCGGTTAAAAAAAAATCAATCAATTCTCTTTAGTACGAAATCATATAATTCCCTACAACAACATTGTAAATGAAAATAACACAAAATTTTAATGAAAATAAGAGCTTTCTTGATCAATTCTTTCACAAAACCTCCAACAAGCTTCAACCATTGAGTACACAACATATTTAAACATTAACCAAACTTAAAAAAACTACCAAAACTGAATTTTGGTTTGTATAACCATTGGTCTTCCCCAAACTTGTATTTTTTTGCATTTTGTAACTTTTGAATATTTCAAAATTTTACAAGATTTGTAAAATTTGCACAATGAACCCAAAATTTACCCAATAAGCCTATTACATTAATAAATGGTCTAATGTGACCTTATTTATTTCCATACAAACTCAAAAACACCTAAAACAGTCTAACTAGAACCTATTCTCAAAAATGATGAACATGGTTCCCTGCACCATACACCCAGCCTGAAAAAGTTTTCAAGTCCCTTGGAATTTGATTTACAACTTTGATGCAGAGCCAAGAGAGAAGTCCAAAACCTTGATACACTTATTCAACTATATGTCTCTTTGTAACATTATCCAACTCAAACATTTGAAATAAGAATTTTAATCTCCTTCAAGTTCTTCAAACACTCTTAACCATTAATCAAGATCAACTTCTTCCAACCTTTCACAATGGTACATGATGGTTACAAACACAAGATTTATCTTTAGAAGCATAATTAGAACATATGTCACCTTAATCTGAGTCAAAATAACCAATGAACACCTTTACAATATCTTCCTTTTTATTTACTTGCATTCTTTATGACTGTCCTAGAATACATCTGTGGTACCCACAAGCCACCAAGCACCAAATTTTGGTTCCAAGGCACATTTAATCTCAACAACAAGTGGAACAACTTTAGGAGACCTAATCCAACATGTACAAACTCTTCCAAACCTCAAGAACATAGCTTTGGTGAGATTCCTTCGTTACTCTGCCCTATTCCTAGTAGGTTTACCATAGATATGATAGAGATTATCTTCAAACATAGACTCTTATTACTGACTGTAACCAACTCTCAAATGCCCCTTCACGTGCCTTAAAAAATATTAAAAATAGAGCATATATTGTTTTTGTAAACATGGATCAAACAAGACTATTAGACTGCTAAAATAGGGCTAATTAGGTTCCAAATCCAAGAGGGCTTATTGATTATATAGGTTACAACCATGTTTTCTCTTGAAAAATGATTCAAACATGTTTATTTTGACCTATTCAAACTTAAATAACCATTATATGCCCACTTCTTTGAGGATTTTAGAAAACCCTAGCACTTGACTCACTTAATTTTGTCTTTATCAAACTAAAACACATAAATACAATCAAGAACTCGATACTTCACACCTTTGTCTTGTGCCTTTAACCACAAAACCATTGAATATATAAGAATATGCATGGAAGATCAATATCACAAATATTCAAAATATTCTATTAATATATCAAAGAGAAACATAATTTCTTAACTCATTGTTAACCGTAGTGAGGGTTTTAGATTGTTATGAGAAAAAAAGTGACATCTCCTTCAAATGAACACTAAAATGCATGAAATCAAGTCCAAAAAGAAGGTGATTGATTTCTCTACCATTTAAAAATAGTTTCCCACCAGTTCTAGCCTATACTATTCTGTACATAAGCCTATAACAGTGAAAATATGTAGAAAATACAAAAACCTAGAGGTACTCTTTATTGCAACTTCAAATCTCCATCACCCTTGAAGATCTCAATGCTACAAAAGCCTTTTTAAAGGCATTCCGACTAAATTTAAGCCTTCTAACTACCTCCTAATACCTAAAACCACCTAATACCCCTTCTATGCAACTTTTACATAATAAATGGTAAGTTGGAAACTTTTTACATTTGTTCAAGTTTTAACAAAACATTGAATGTTGACCCCTCAAATATATAAAATTGACTCAAATAACATTATTACAAAGTGGAAACATCAATATTGAATCAAATTTCAAAAAAATTGCTTCATGGAGGCCTAATTATGCCAAGGTGGTCCTGCACCATATTCCCAACCAAAAAGATTTCAAGTCCACTTGAAGTTGATGTTGCCAACAAAATTGTTTTCGTGATATGCTCTACCATTAATCTGCTTCTTATCACCTTCATTTTCACTTTTGGTTTAAACCTGTCCATGAAAATTAATTATTTTCCATGCTTCCCCTTTGAAATCAGATGCTTTACTCCTTTATACATCTCAAAATCATGCCTTTCCCCTTGTCCTTTAACCTAAAAACAATCCTTTGTCCAAAACATTAGTAACACAATGAAATGATATAAGGTTACAATGCTCAGTCCAAGTTAGGGTCAAACTAGATACAAGACTAGTTAGAAAGGCCAAAAAATTCATCATCCCCAAATTGGTCAAATTTAGTTTCATAATGAAGAGCTGGTTGCCACGAGTATAACACCATTCATTTCGTTGGAAACAGAGCTTAGAAGACAAAGTTATGCCAAGTTAAAGTTTGCATGCAAAATGGTTGACCATGTTGACATTAGCATGACATGAGCATGGTGACATGTCAACACAGTCAATAGACTGTATGTTGATGTGACATCCGACTATGCAGGTGACATGGCATCTGAATAGGTAGGTAACATGGAAACTATGTATTGAGTTGGATGAATCACTTATTGACATGTGGAAAAAGTAAGCAAATGTAAATGTGCCACATAAACCAATCATATTGTGCCACGTAGCATCTTGTACTCCTTATTCTGGTGGTTTGTTTGTTAGTTCGATCAAAATGTTAGTTGGGGTAATCAAACCCCCAACTTCTCATGTTAAATAGGAAGGTAATGATATTTTGGTTGTTGAGGTATATGTAGATGATATAATCTTTGAATGCAAACAGGGAATATTCTTGTCACAAATAAAATATGCAAAAGAAATGTTGAAAAAGTTTCAAATGGATGACTGTCATCTAGTAAGTACACCAATGGTGACTAGCTATAAGTTATCTAAAACTAATGATTCTCCTAATGTTGATCAATCTGAACACAGATCAATGATTGACAACTTGTTATAATTAACTGCCTCTAGACCTGATTTAATGCAAGTTGTTTGTATGGTTTCTAGATTTCAATCTACATCAAAATAGTCCCATCTTACTGCTATAAAAAGAATATTCAAATATATTTATGGTACTCTTGATTTTTGTCTTTGATATCCTTGAAGTAATAATTTTACCTTAGTGGCTTTTATTGATGCTGATTGGGCTGGTTGTCTAGATGATAGAAAAAGCACAAGTGGTGCAACATTTTATCTTGGTGATTGTCTTGTTGCTTGGCATAGTAAAAAGAAAGATTCAATCTCACTTTCAATAGAAAAATAAGAATATATTGCTGATACATCATGTTGTACTCAATTAATATGGATGGCACAAACACTTTCTGATATGGGTATTGCTGTTGAAAAACCTATGTCTATCTTTTGTGACAATACTAGTGTTATCAATTTGTCTAAGAAGCCAGTTATGCATTCGAGAACCAAACACATTGCTATTAAATTTCACTTTCTTCATGAAAAGGTGCTGGCTAATGAGGTTTTTGTGTGATATGTTCCTACTCAAGCACAAGTTACAAATATTTTTACAATGCCTTTGGCTAAGGAGGTCTTTGAGAGACTTCGTTCTCGATTGGGGGTTGTCTGCCAATATTTGCTCTCTTAATGTTCTATCATGACCTCAGGGGGACCTTTTTAGCTCTCCAAGCAGCTTACTAATTTGATTCTTTTATTTTTATTTGCTGCTCCATTGCTACATCTGCAACTGTTTCAATTATTTTCTTGATTCTTTACAGGTTCTCCTTTTTCCTTGTGACAAAAAAGGGGGAGAAATTTGTGGTTTAGGTGATTTAGATGGATTTTTTTCAGAAACCAGATGGTTTTTGGATTCAATGTGGCTCATTTCAGATGTTTTCAGATGGTTTTTTCCATCAAGGACAAAGGGGGAGTTTGTTGACTTCTCTTTTGTTATTTATCCTTGATGTCAAAATTGTTGGCTTGGTTTGGTATCTTGTTGATTGGTATTGACATATGACATTGGTATTCAATATTTTGGTTGTGGACAGTGTTTAGAATTTGGATTACATTTAGATTTATCATATATTGTGGTACTGATCTTGTTGAGCTTCATGTGTAGATAAAATTTAGTTTTCCTATTCAGGTGACATTGGCTTTTAGATGATATTTTTCCTATGCA
Source organism: Sequoia sempervirens (assembly GCA_007258455.2). NCBI lineage: Eukaryota > Viridiplantae > Streptophyta > Pinopsida > Cupressales > Cupressaceae > Sequoia > Sequoia sempervirens. The sequence goes on from VDFB02168118.1 coordinate 28,610,574, forward strand.
GGTGGCATTGGATTTCAGGTGATATCATGGAACAGTTGATTTCATTTTGAAAAATTGGCACTTCTTTATTGTACATCAGATTATTTTGGTGCATATGTTTACTTGCTATAAATATAGCTTCACAAGGGTTATTGCATTACACATGAGGTGGAGATTATTGCTTAAAATGTTATACACAATATATGTATTGTGACCGGGTATTATTTCATTGTATCTCACGTTACATATTGTATATATTTATTTGGTTGGTCATCGGGCTTTATATAACCTTGACCTAAATGATAAATCAGTCTTGACTTATTTGGGACAATTGATTATATGAATCATTATGTTTATTTGGCAACCGATGGGGTATTATCATTGTATAGTTGTGAGCTCACGTGGACATTGGACAACATGATGTGGAAATTTTTTGATATTTGATTAGTGATCATTGTGTCGGTCACATGCAGATTTCAAATGATGTTTAACATCACATGATAGTGGAATTCAAATTAATATCTCAAAAGAGTATAGGGAAATCATTTTATTTTGTTTCTTGAGTTTATGGGTTTGAAAACCTATCCATGCTGCCATGGAGGATATGAGATCATAGTGTTCAGCTGGAAGAGCTTTAGAGAAATTGTTAAGAAGATGTTATGCAAACAGATGGTAATGTTTTGGCTGCCATGGAAGGTAATCACTTTCCAGTTTGAAAGATCTTTTTCGAGTTGGTTAAGACTTTACTGAGATTTGTTAAAGATTGATTACAATTGTGATTAACTTGAGAACTCAAGGGTTTCATTACTCCAGCGATATTCATTGGCATACTATTGTTTTTTTGTGGTTATACTTAAAAAACCTTGATGGGTATCATGATTAAAAACAACATTGTTCATAAAAACCCTAGTTATTGGATATAGATTTTGAAACAAATAACTGTTTGTAAATCATTGTATAAATTGTTGGAAAAATCATATGACACGGTGATGAGATGAAATAGTCTGAATAGAGTATTGTTCATTGTAATATCATTCTGTAAAGAGGAAAAATGGGCTCATATTGTTTTCATCTCTGGTTGTTTTACAAAGATTATTTTGAGTTGGGCATTATTGCAAAATAATTTTGTATCCTATTGTAATTTTGTAACTACAGATAGTCATTACAGTTATAAGGTCATAATAGGTTGCAATACCTTAAGTTTATGATGAATTTGGTGCTTCAGAAAAGTTATGGGAGTTCGTGCTCCATATTATAATAGAGTTGGTGCTCTTTTGAATGAATAAAAGGATTGGTTTGCTAGTGGTTTTTTATACCCCAAGAGGGTTTTTGTACTCAAGAAATATTTGTGTTATGTGATGTGCTTTTGTCTCTCATTTTGTTTCATGTTAGTGTGTTCATTTAGTTGGTCAATGCTCTGATACTTTAAGTTTGTTCAAAAGATTAATGCCAATTTGTTTAAGTCTGTATACAAAGTAATTTGTGCAAATCTAGTCATTAAAAGCTTTCTTTAAAGCAAGTTAAAATATGCATTGAGTAAAGTTGTTCAGTTTTGTTTCAAAAAGCATTAATAAGGTTGTTCATAATTTGATAGAACAATACTACATGGTGCTTTTAACATGAATTGATTCTCTTGCATATCTTTCTACAAAGTTTAAGTGTTCATATGTTTGGTTAGATCTTCCACATTGTTTCAAGGTCAAAAATTTTAAATTGTGCTTTCAAAGTCAAAAGTTAAAAATTATCACTCTGATTCACCCTCCCCTCTTAGAGTGAATCCACTTCCAACATTTCCTTCTTTATACATAGCAACAAATAAATTGACAAGATTTTCTTTGTAGCCTATCACAAGGATATGATATAATCACAATGGTCAAAACCTTAACCTTATAGTGATAATGACTCCTGACAGGGGCTATGAGAATATTTTGAATGCTCCTCATGGCATTAAACCAATATTTTAGTGGATATACCAAGTGAAAGAGATTGTATCAACTAGCAAACACATTTACATAAAAATAGAAGTAGAGTGAAGGAAGGAGGAAAAAAAAGTTTGGCTTCCAACCCACTATCCCTTCCTTGCTCTAAGGTAAGACCATAAAAACATAAATTGAGAGTTTTTAGCTTAAAAATAAGGCATCATGTATCAACTGCACAATATATTTGCAACAATAATATTGTCATTCTACTCACTAATTACTCCCTTTTCAGATAGAATAATGTGAGTCACCTTCAATGTCTTCAACCTTGCTATTGATTAGCTGAAGCTTCTCGTGTGGTGTGGAAATGAAGCTATTTTATTTCAAGTCGGAAAAGAGTCTTCTCAGGTTTGCAGTTAAATAAAACACACTAAATTTCAAGAACCATCCCCATAATTGGTTGATTTGACATGTTACATTTCCCACAGGATACCTATCTTTAGAAGCTTTAGATAATGAGATATAACCTATCTTATTTGAAGGAATTGAAATTTTTTGAATAGCTCATTACTCTTTTTTTAACAATTTCTAGCAAGTATTATATGGAGGATTTGAATTTTTTTGAACAGCTCGTGCTCTCAAACTACCATTTTTAATTGTTTATTTTACAACGATGAATAAAGATAAATAAAAAATGCTTCACTCTCTAGCTGCAACCCTTTTAATCTACTATCGATGTTTTCGTTGAACCTCCCAAGGGTGCAAGTGCTAGTTATATATTAAATTGTAAGGCACCAAATATAATGGATGTTATGACTTAGATTAATCCATTTGGATCCATGTTTGGATTGGTATACATGTTTATAACATGAACAATTTCTTTGTTTTGGATATTTTGAAAAAATGCACATATATTTATGTTTACATCCATTCCTATCCATTTTTTCTTATTCCATCTCTCTGAACACTGGGAAATATTGTACAAGTGGTGATGATTTGCAGACTCAGCTATAAGTTTATATTGACATTTTCTTTATCTTTTCATATCAATAGTTAATTGTTCTTTTTACAAGTGTATGGTGTTATCATTGTACTATTTCATTGACTTATGTTATGGTGTTTCATTTAATTTCAGTACATAATCAACAATCAAGCTCTTCCTTGCCTATTAGTTCTCCTAACCCATAATCACAAGAAGAGAATCAAGAAGGAAGATTTTTGGACTATTTCAATCATAACCATAGGTGAAAAAGAACAAATTTAGGGGTTTCTATTTGTTATCTAGACTAGAGAAGCATCTTTGTTGAATGGTGTGACACTAAATTATTTTAAGGTTTGATATTATTTAATGGATATTTTGGTTTTCAGATTGTGATCGATGCAAACATCATTCCTCCACTTTTTCAACTCCTTCAAATTGTTGAGTTTGGTATTAAGAAAGAAGTAGCATGTGCCTTATCAAATGAAACTTTTGATGGTACACATGAATAGATCAAGTATGCATTATTTTAACATATAACTGAATGTACATAAATATATTATTAATGTATTGGGATTATCTATAAAAGTGAAAATATTAGGCTTACAATGTTAGGATGTGTTCCAGAGTGCTTACAATGTTGGAATCCATAGCTTGTTTGAAAGCATTTGTTTTAGGCTTTTAGCCATAGTAGCATGGTAGTGAATTGTTTGATAAAATGTTTTGGTAGGTATGTATGAAAAATGTGGTAGCATAGAAAAGGTAGTGAACTATTTGAATAAATGTCTCAAAGGTCACAAAGGTCAACCATGCACACCTAATGATCAACTATATATGTAAATTTTAATGCAATAAGGGTTACACCCACTAAACCTACATGACTGCATGCACCTAGAACCCAAGAAAAGCTTAGAATGTTAGGATGTGTTACAAAGTGCTTCATTAGTTCAAATGTTTTGAGAGGTTCCTTGAAAAATCCATTTTGTGCACATTCTACAATCAATCATTTCATTCCATGAGATGACATCTCTTTGTGGCATTCTTCCAAATAATTCAGGTGTTTTGTCTATGATTCCACATCTTGAATATATGTCTACTAGACCATATCCAACTTTATGTCTACCAGAGCATATACTCCATAATCCCATTAATTTAATCATTAATTGCATTCTTTGGCAAGAGAGTGTCATTGCCATATCAATGAGACCATTTTTTAACTCTTGCTAATGATCAATCCTCTCACTAATGAATTCTTCAAAATTGACCCTTTTCCCTTTCTGGGGCATTAGAGGGACATGCTATTCTATTCCACCAAGAGGCCTTTCTCTCACCAATGATTTTATTCCTTGCAATACCACACTATTTTAAGTTTTTGGGGCATCAGAGGGATATGCTATTCTATTCCAATGAGAGGACTTTCTCTCATCAATGGATTTCTTCCTTACAATACTGAATAGTATTGTGTGCTTTGTGTATGCTTCCATATTTTGTGTATATATCTATCAGGGCGTTTGCAAAAACTCACTTTCAATCATACTTTGATGCATACTATATCTTTTATGAGAATTTTTTTATGACATATGTTACTTATGGTTGATGAATCCCAAACATCCATGGAATACACTGAATAGTCTTCCAGCATAATAAATTTGTGGGTGGAAATATTGAATACTAGAATGTGGGTAACTCATGCACAATCCTCTTTCTTTCTCCCAAAGGTGGTGGCTTCTTGAATGGAATTCTTTTAAAATTTTGGATAATAGATGTGACTATTATTGAAATTGTCTGTATATCCATTCATCAGAGTAATTAACCTTAAACCTAGTCCCTTGAGAACCAAAGTAATTATTATTGAAATCGATTGTACGCTTGCTTTTATTTGATTTGGTTTTTTTGGAATATGGCTTGTTTGTTGGCATGTGGATTCTAGTGTTGTCATTGATGGAAACCTAATTCATCCTTTCAGCCTACAAACCAAGATTTATCCATTCTAGCAAGATAAGTAAAGATTAGAGTTTTACCGACAAAAAGTATGAAGAGCAGGGTATCTGGTTAGCATATCAATCTGTACGCCTCACTAGATCATCATTTTAAGTTGTGGATCTCTGAGAGATTTTTTTAAGCATCTATACTATCTTTTATTAAATTTTTGTGATGTTGCATTGATCAATGTATGAGTTAAGAGATCTAGTTGGATGCTTTGGTAGGATGTTTTTCTGTTTATTTCCTCATTATGGCTGACCTAGTGAATGTCTCATGCCACAAATGTATAAGGTGTAATTGCTTAATTTTTCCTTGTGTTGGTTATTTTTTTTTGGGTCCTATCAATGTCTTAGCTGAATTTGGTGGGTGCACATTAAATTTAATTTGTGATTTGAGCTGACCATTGAAGGATATTTCATGTTTTGTTAAAGTTAGCTTGAAGTAATGAAATCTTTGTTAGCAGATATATATATGAGATCAGTAATTCATTTTGAGAGAAGAGGAATGCGTGTGAAAGTATGTGAATATGTGTGTAGAGTAGAGTAGATGTGTGTGCAAGTATTAGAAGGGTGATTGAGCAATCTATGCATTGTTTTAGAAGGGAAAAAAAATAGAGAAGAGCATAGCAGAGCAAAGCAGAAATAGAGAATTAGTCAAAAGGACTAAAGATTGTCTACTAAGCTTCATTGGAATTGAATCCAGGAATTTGGAGATGCTATCCTCTTAGTTCAACTTTTTATTGTAATCACAAACATTTTGTAAGGTAGTGAGACTTCCTTATTTTGAGCAGTGAGCTCTAGGCAGTGTGCATTCCCTTTTATTCATAATTTTAACAAATTATAATTGTGGATTAATATCCACCATGGTTTTCCCCCTAACAAGGTTTCCACATAAAAATATTGATGTTATGGTTCTTTAATTATCTTGTTCATGTGATTGCATCTTTATTTTTGTTTAAGTGGTGTGGATGGTTTAATATCTAGATTTAAAGTTTAAACTTGTTAAACACTGATTCAACCCCCCTCTCAGTGTTCCCTGAGTCCAACAATTGGTATTAGAGAAAGGCTCCTCTACAAAATTTTAATAGCTTTAGGTGGATCTTGAATTGCAATGGACTCTAATGGTCTTCAACAAAAGCTTATGGTGGCACTTGATGATCTTGATCAGTTTAAAGAAGAAGTCATGGAATTAAAAGAAAATCTTGTGGATGTTGAGAAATTCATTCAATCATTGAAGGATAAAATCAATGAGTCAAGAGAAAAGAAGAAGGAACTTTGTGATCAACTAAAGCAAAAAGAGAATAAAATATTGGAAGATGTTCACTTGAATTAGACCCTAAAAGAGATAACAAAAGAATGTGAAAAACTTGCTAGGAATAATGCTACTCTAAAGCTTGAGATGGAATCTATGGTGATGAAGCTAACTAAGGAGATTGAAGAAATGAAGATGAATGAGGAGAATCTGGAACAGTATTTAAAAGAAAAATCTGAAGAATGCAATAGAGTAAATAGTGGACTTATTTAGATGGAGATTAAACTACAACAATCTAGAAATAATGAAAAAAAGCTTGAAAGATAGATAGTTATTCTCAGAGATGAACTCACTAATGCAAATGAATAAAAGGAGAAGTTTAGGATCAGTTCTGCTAACCTTGATGAGTTGACTAAAGGATAGAAGGATGCAAATGACAAGTGAGGTCCTGGCTATGAGAAAGGTGAAAGATTTGGATATGAACACAAGGATTCTAGACAAAGAAATCAGATAAACAAAGGAAAAAGATATCTGGTAAGACAACCCAATGCTTAGAAGTTTAATGGTTACTTCTTTGCTTGCAATAAATTTTTTCATATGGCTTCTTAGTGTAGAAGTAAAATAAATTCAAGCAGTCCATTTCCCGGTCAGTGTCTTAGTTGCAATAAGTTTGGTGATAAGTCAATTAAATACATAAGTATGTCTATTAGTGTAAGGAATGTTAAATGCTATACTTGTGGAAAATTTGGGCATATTGCTAATTAGTGCATATCAAAGGGAAATCAATGGAATGAATGGTCTAGACAAAGAAATCCAATGTGTTACAATTGCAATAGATTTGGTCACATTGCAAGATTCTACAGGAACATAAACATGGATAAAAGAGGTCTGGTATATAGAGGAAGAATTTCATAGAAAGATGACAAAGGAAAAGGATAAGTGATTATGGAAGAGATAAGAGATTAGATGAAGAAAACATGGGTAAAGAAGGGTGAATCTGATGAAGAAAATATGCCTGTATCGGAAGCAGACTCTGGTAATTCCTCTGGAAATTGATCTTAGGCCATGGGCCTAGGTGGATTTTTTCAATAAAATCATTTTTCTCCTTGTTGATCACTGGCATTGGAATGTAGGAAATTGTTAGTAGCTATGATAGAAGTTTGCAAATGCATCAATGATCATTTATACAAAAGTATGAGAAGTACAAGGTCTACAGACAAATCTTTCTTTTGCTGTCTGAGAAAATAGAGTACCCAAATGTAATAATGGCATAAGGAAGTGAAGAATATGATGCCTTATTTAAATCTAAGATATTGCAGCTTGTTCAAGAAAAATATGGGATGAAGAAAATTGTTGACTTATGGTTGAAGAGACCCTCATTTGAGCAGGACCTGATTGAGAACAAATTGAGTTCTTACCTTGTGCATAATAATATTGATTTGGAGAGTTTTCATAATGTTTTTCCATAAGAATTGATTGAATGTATCAAGGAAGCTATGGTATCTAAGTCCCTAGATATGAAAGAGGAAGAAGCAATTCTACATCTGAAGGAGAAGTTTAGGCTATCCCTTACCAAACTAAAAAATAAAATGAATGAGTTGAGAAAATGCATTAATTTAGCCAACAACATCTACATCTATTGTCCTTGGTGGCCTCATGTTGTTGGGAGGTATAAGGAAAAGCTGGAGCAGATTGAAGCTGAGTTGGTCAAAATTGGTTAGGATTACATGTCTCAGGATAGGGATGGTGTAGTAAAGAAAAGAATTCAAGAATTACAATCTGAGCATGCAAAACTCGACTTCACAAGGAACAACCTTGTGGACAAAGTCAAGGATCTGACCAAATGTAGGTTGGAGCAGCTGTTTGAGGTCTTGAAGAAAGGAGAGAAGTTAGAAGAGGCAATTACAATTCCATAATCTCTCATTCAAATTATTAACAAGACATCTTAGAATAATATCATGATCTTAATCATTGGGATTTCTATGGAAGCATGGAAGAAATTTATTCTAGGTATGAAAGATAACTACAAGTTAATTTTCTAACTTAAGTAGCAGTTGTACTTCAAATTTTGAATTTTTGAAAGGGGGAGAGAACTTAGTGAATTCTATATTTTTTATTGATATCAAAGGGGGAGGAGAGCAGTGAAAAATGCTTTATCATTCTAAGGGAGAGTTTGAGTTTTGAAAATTTGAATTTTGACACTTAGTCATTTTTCACTAAGTGTTGCCATCAATGCCAAAGGGGGAGATTGTTGAAATATGCCTTGTTTGTTTGCATGTGGCTTCCAGTGTTGTCATTCATGGAAGCCTAAGTCATCCTTCTTGTTTGAAAACTAAGATTTATCCATTCTGGCAAGATAAGTAAATATCAAAGTTTTACTAGTAGAAAGTATGAAGAATAGGGTATCTAGTTAGCATATCGATTTTTACACCTCACCGGATCATCATTTTGAGTTGTATATCTTTGAGAGAGTTTGCTAAGCATCTATACTATCTTTTTGTTAAGTTTTGTGATGTTGCATTGATCAGTGTATGAGTGAGGAGATCCGGTTAGATGCTTTGGGAGGATGTTTTTCTATTTATTTCCTCATTATGGCCGACCTAGTGAATGTCGCATGTCACAGATGTATAAGGAGTAATTTCTTAATTATTTCTTGTGTTGGTTATTTTGTTTTTGGTCCTAGCTATATCTTAGCTGACTTTGGTGGGTGCACATTAAATTTAATTTGTGATTTGAGCCAACCATTGAAGGACATTTCATGTTTTGTTAAAGATGACTTGAAGCAATGAAATCTTTCTTAGCAGATATATATATGAGATCAGTAATTCATTTTGAGAGAAGGAGAAAGTGTGTGAAAGTGTGCGAATATGTACGTAGAGCATAACAGATGTGTGTGCGAGTGTTAGAAGGGTGATTGAGCGATCTATGCATAGTTTTAGAAGGGCAGGAAAACAAAGAATAGCAGAGCAGAGCAGAGCAGAAATAGAGAATCAGTTAGAAGGACTGAAGATCATCTACTGAGATTCACTGGAACTAAATCTAGGCATTTGGAGATGCTATCCTCTTAGTTCAACTTTTTTTTTGTAATCACAAATATTTTGTAAGGTAGCGAGCCTTCCTTATTTTGAGCAGTGAGCTCTAGGCAATGTGCCTGAATGCATGTGCATTCCCTTTTATTCATACTTTTAACATAATATAATTGTGAATTAATCTCCACCATGGTTTTTTCCCTAACATGGTTTCCATGTAAAAATATTGGTGTTATGGTGCTTTGATTATCTTGTTCATGTGCTTACATATTTTTTATTTTTATGTGTTGTGGATGGTTTAATATTTGGATTTAAAGTTTAAACTTGTTGAACACTAATTCACCCCTCCCTCTCAGTGTTCCCTAAGTCCAACAGGTTTGTATGTATATGTGTGTGTGCTTATATTTTTATTTATTTCTATTTTCATGTTTGTATTGTGGTTTTTTTATAGTTTAGTTAATTTTTTTTTTATTCTTTCTTTCATATATATGTATATATATATGGTTATATGTATGTGTTTGTGTGAATTTATATTTTTGCTTATGTGCTTCTATTTTTTTTTCTTCCGTTATTTCTTGTTTTGTCTCCTTGTTTTCTTTATTTTTTGGTTGTGCTTCTATATTATTTTGGTTCCTTTAATGTCAATTGGTTTTTTGTTTGTGTATTTTTTATTTATTTATGGGTTTTTTTGTATGTTTGGTTGTTTGTTTTTGTGTTTGTGTGCATATATAATTGTATGCATGTTTTTTTTTGTGTGTTTGTTTATTTTTTATATGTTTCTTCCTTTTATTATTAGTTTCGTTCCTTATTATTTGTGTCTCTTGGTTTAATCATTTGATTTATTATTTGTTTGCTTAATTTTATTCTTGCTTAGTTGTGTTGTTAATCTTTAATTAATTACTCCTTTGTGTTTTTGTTAGTGTAATCCTTCCGTCATCACCTTGGTTCTTGTGCCATCTTTCCCCACCCCCTCCTTTCTTATTAAATTCTTGGTTTGCAACTATTCATTTCACTTCTTATGCTCTCCTTTATCCTGATGATGGATCATGGAGTGTGATCTGAAACGTTGAAGCAAAAATTGCAACACAATCTAAGCGAAAAACACTTAGCAATAATATTTTCCTTTGAATGTTTTCATACTTCTCTCGTACATTACCTTCTCTCTGTTTGCAAATACATCATCAAGTTCAAGTGTTATCATAGTTGGTTCGGTTTCTTTTGGTCCATTTTACTCAAGATTCCCCATTTCATTTTAGAAGTTGTACTATTTGGAGAAACTCCTCGAAATTTAAAATAATTGAAGTGGATTTTGTATACTTTTCCTCAACATGCTCTCTTATAGTTTCCTTATCTTTTATGTTGAATATAATTAATAATTTTAATGTTGTGTTGCAACTTTCAAGTGAGTATGTTGATATGATAAAGGCTAGGATTTTCGATCCTCTAAAAGTTATCAAAATTGCATTAGTTGATGCAGAAAGGTAAAACTATTTATCTTTATTATAATTAGTTGAACTTGCAACTACAATATCTGATAAATATCTACTTCCAAATATGATTTTGATGGATGTTATATCTAATTCTAATACATTCACTATATCTAGTGCCTAAGTTTAGGGTGCCATGGTTGGAAAATGAAAAGAAAATGTTTGAATTTTATCCACTTTCCTCAATTACCAACTTGTACACATGCTTTTTCGTTGGAAAACTTCTATATTTTCTAAAGATCAACAACCAAACATTGAATGGTTCACTTCCCCTACATGATTCAACATATACACTTCTTAAATTACACCCATTACAATCCATCCCACCATTCCTCTAAACCTATATCGGTGGGATGGAGGTCTAAAACCTCATAAGACTCTCAAAACCCCTTGTTAAGGGTTCATAGGAAGATTTTGAATTTATTGCACTTTACACTTCTAAATTTCATTCAACCTCTTCTAAATACCTTGAATGGATTGCTCACCCACTTAACTAAGTAAACAAAACAAATATTCTCACCTATAGATGAAGGTTCATTGAACTATGCTTGTGCAATCCTTAGTAAGACTTGAAGAAGCAGCAAAGTGAAGGCATGTTGGCTGACATCAGCCTGTCGCCATAGCCAAATTTTTATAAGGAAGCATGGTATTGCATAATGTCATACCAAAAATTGGACTTATGTAAGAAAATTTATTAAATTCGAACCATACCTTCCATTGGGTTTACACTCATGAAAGATAGTCACTGATAAGGACTCCTTTCCCCATATTGGAATGCTGAAGTGAAAAAAAAAGGCCAAAAAAGAAATCAAAAAGTTTATGACGTGGTACAAGCACATACTGGAAAAAAGAAATCTGTAGTACCATTTCCTATTACAATATATAAATTGAAATGGGTTTTCTCATAGTCACCCGTATTAGATGTTGTATCCTCTGCCACATCCATAACAATTGCGCCTGAAGTCTCACATTGCATATTGACATTTAGATTCAAACTATTGTTTGTGGACAAGTGAAATGAGTCATCTAGAGGGGTTTAGTGATCTAACTGTTGTGCAGAATGCTTCATACACCGGGTTGGACATCAATGATGATCCATGCTTACACTAAACCACAGACACATGTGAACGGTGGCAGTTACAACTTGATCAAGATCTAGAATGAATTGAAATGGAAATGAATTTGATTGTTGTAGGTCCTCTAGAAACTTGTCCACACATTCTACGTATGATTGCACCTATTGTAGAGAATGTGGCAGAGTACGCATCACTTTGTTGAAGAGTTCATTTTTGTCATTCCAAAGAGACATTGTTAGGTACATTCTCATCATATACATGAGTCATAGAAGGAGCTTGCGTATGGGTCAGAACAATGGGATTGTTTTCTTCTATGGCCCCCTATGATAATGTATTGTTCAAATTTGTCACTGTATCAATTGGTTGACCTCCCCTGTCTAAATGACCACACAAAAGAAATTTGTATTAGGTTGTAGAAAATGCAAAACAAAATTGACTCCCATAAAGTAACACAAGTCGAATTGAAATTCACTTACCATGGACCACCCCTTCAACGAAAGATGATATTTTAATCAAGTTAACAACCTTGAGGACATGTTTTCAAGTGTTCCCCTGCAAAATCCAAGGGTAGTCACAAACAAAAAGGTGCTCCCCAAATTTTTGAACAAGGTAGTGCATTGACCTACTTTTACTTTTCACCTAGTACCGTCTAGGATCTGTTTCATCAGAAATAGAGTCATCGTTCGAAATTGCCTTGGCCCACTCCACACTAGATCTCATATTTAAACCCTTTTGGTTTGTCAAAAAACCATAATGCTACAACTTTTCCTTTTTCCTATAGAATGGTTCCATTTTCTACATAGGTGTGTAATACAAGTAGTCCATTCTCCTAGTGCATTTTTCTGAATGATCACACAAGTACCGAGTTTTGAGTGTTGAATGGTATGACTCAATGGCTGCATTCATATCCTAGTTGGAATGTGGGAATAGTTTGCAATTTTTTTCCCATATGGCTGTGAAAAAAAATCCAATAGTCAAGTGAACCACAACGTATTAGAGGTAACATCAAAGAATTTGAATGGTACGAATCTTGTGAGGTGAAAAAATTTGTTAACTCACCAATTTGACCTTCTCCTATGCACAAAGTCTTATTGAAGTACTCTAAGAATCAGGGCTGATCATTGAACTCTTGAAAGAAAGAGTTCAATAGCTGAGTGATGCAATCTTTGGTGTCACCGATTGCCATCATGATCATGCCAAGACTGTGGAAGATGTCCATTTCCTTTTCCTTGGCTGCATACTTATATACATTCTTTAGCCAAGACCTTTTGACATGCCAAAGGCATAAAAGCACATGACATTGAAAGAAATCCCTAATAGACAATACAAATGATATTGTTTATCACTTGACTACATGAGAAAGTGGCATTGAAAATGAATAGAAAATTAGAAAGGTACACAAATGAAGAAAGGGATACACATACTGTATGGCTTGGATTTGTGCAGTTGCATCATCGGTCAAAAATGCATTGATTCTCTAGTTGGGCTTGGCTCTTCTTATACGGTCATGCAATACACATAGCCACGTAGAGATGTCCTCAATCTTGTTTCGTGAGGAGACTACCCATTCAACCAACACACCACTTTATTCCTTATAAAAAAATGAGGACAATATACAATGGATACTGTAGACAAAACAACTCAGCATGAGCATTGTCTAGTTTACAGCTAGCAAGATCATTGAAAACATGAAGAACTATTTGTCAATGTTTGTAAGGCCTCACCCAATATTTTTTAGTTGTAAATGTGGAATCCATCAAGATGAATGAATTGTGCAAGCAACTAACCATCCTATCCAACATCTATGGAGTCTGAACCCCGATAACAAAAGGTGTAGTGCTCCCATTAGGGCATTGAAAGTAGAAGTTGTCAAAGTCCTATCCACTCCATAGTAGGATACTTGTCGAATTGAATTTGTGTTTCCATGCTTGAGTAGAATGCACCTTTCACCAGACATTCATTACATCCTTTCTTGTAAGGAATTGATCTCTCTTGGACATCATGCCACATACGACAGGATCACTGATGTGTTTATCCATTATTGCATTGACACTGACATCCATGAGTAAAAGTATTTCAATATAGCTTTTGCACTCCATGGATAGATTAGAGGAAAAATAGAATGCTTCTCTCCACTTGAGTCATGAATGCCATGGAAAAATTGACCGTTTTTATCAATATGGAACATTTCTTTGTAGATAATATAGGAAACATCGAGTTTTCCATTCATAACCTTTACCATGAAGTGGTATTGACAACCTCACATTTGTATAAATGTCTTATGTGGTTTCTTCTCTGATGGAGGTTGGTCTCTATTGTCTTGAGGATTGTATTGACACTAGTAGCTGTGAGAAAGGAATCATCTCAACATATTGAACCAAGAGAGAGTAAAATATATTTGACCATAGAAATGAATGCCAAAATATACAAACCTCTGATAGAAAATTGTTTTTCCATAAGTTTTGTCATTGACAGGACACAAGGTGGTAGGTTCTCTTGTTTTCTTGTCCACAAATTTGGTTTCTATACCTTCAACAGACATTTCACCATGAATGAAATGATCAAGTCTCATAAGAGAAATTGCTACAACAAGGTCAGGGACCTTATCCTTGTTGACAAAAATAGTAGCCCATTCCAAATCGGAAGATGAAAAAGGAGAGCCTCCATTTTGTACATCTTGCACCCACAATTTGTCTTGCTTCTTCCATTTCAAACCTCTCCCCATTCTAGGAAATGACAGAATTGGATGAATATTTAAAATTAGTGTGGATTATGTCAAAAAAAGAAGAAATCATTCATTAAACATAGATAAAATGTGCCTGCATTACTGTCACCCATGTGAAACCAATAGGAGGTTGCCAGCTTCAACCGAGGAAAATTAAAGGTGATAGATTCACTTGCTTGGTCCTTCTCTCTTTGTGGTTTTTTAAGGCTTTCTTTCTTTTTTAGTGTTCTTCATTTTTTGTTTGTTATTATATTCCTTAGTAATATAGCTTCAATTCTAATATATTAATTTATTAAATATATTAATATTTTTTAATATATTTCAATACAATGATAGATCTATATATTTAAAGAGATTAATGTATTTAATTTACCTAAATAGATTAATATATTTAAATTATCTAAATAGATTAATATATTTAAATTATCTAAATAGATTAATATATTTAAATTATTCAAATAGATTAATATATTTAAATTATTTAAATAGATTAATATATTTAAATCATTTAAATGTATTAATCTATTTAAATATATCAATCTATTTAAATAATTTAAATAGATTATTCAAAAAGGATTATATCAAATCTATTTTATCTTCCATCGTTATTAGATGGTTTTAAATAATTTAAATAGATCAATCTATTTAAATATTTAATCATCTATTTAAATAATTTAAATAGATTATTTAAATAATTTAAATAGATCAATCTATTTAAATATTTAATCATCTATTTAAATAATTTAAATAGATTATTTAAATAATTTAAATAGATTATTTAAATAGGAATATAATAAATCTAATTTATCTTCCATCTTTATAATAAAAATATTAATATTTTAATATTTTTCAACATATTGATAGATTTAGAAATACTTAAATATATTGACAGATTTAGAAATATTTAAATAGATTAATATATTTACATTATTCAAATAGATTAATACATTTAAATTATTCAAATAGATTAATACATTTAAATGATTTAAATAGATTAATATATTTAAATTATTTAAATAGATTAATATAATTATATTATTTAAATATATTAATCTATTTAAAGAAATTAAATAGATTAATCTATTTAAATAATTTAAATAGATTATTTAAATAGGAATAAAATAAATCTAATTTTATCTTCCATCCTTTAAATAAAAATATTAATATTTTAATATACATATATTGATAGATTTAGATATATTTAAAATAGATTAATGTATTTAATTTATCTAAATAGATTAATATATTTAATTTATCTAAATATATTAATATATTTAAATTATTATTATTATTATTATTTTTAGATTGCAGCAATCGAGTAGCAGGACCCCCTATAAACTGCAGTGCGCCTGGTAAACTTTTTAACATGACCGGCGGCGCTGGCGCGACATGCCCTCCGGTACCACGGGACGGGGGAGACTAGAACTCGTGACCAACCGAGCCGCAACGGAATTACTTAGCCAACCGACCTAGGGCCCCCGCCCAATATATTTAAATTATTCAAATAGATTAATATATTTAAATTATTCAAATAGATTAATATACTTAAATTATTTAAATAGATTAATATATTTAAATTATTTAAATATACTAATCTATTTAAATACATTAATCTATTTAATGAATTTAAATAGACAATCTATTTAAATATATTAACATGTTCAAATAATTTAAATAGATTATTTAAATAGGAATAAAAAATAAATCTATTTGTATCTTCCTTCTTTAATAATATATTTAACATATGTTATATATTTTTAATCTATTTTATCTTACTATATATATATATTTAAATAATCCATTTAAATAATTTAAATAGATTAATCTATTTTTATCTTCCTTTGTTATTAATATCTTTAACATACTAAAATATTAATTAATATATTTAACATATTTAAATATTTATTAATATATTTAACAATTTTAAATATTCGTCAATATATTTAACATATTTAAATATATTAATGTATCTGGTTTCCTTATTTTATTTATTTTTTGTTGATATTTATTTATTAATTTCTTGATTATATTAATTATATCAAGATATTAGCTTATTAAATATATTATTATAGTAATGTATTAGTATATTGAATTTTGTAATAGATAGAAAATTCTATTCTAATTTTTGGTTTGTTACTCTTAATTTTTAATTTATCATTCTATTTATTTTTTATCTTCCTTTATTCTATTTTATTAATGGTTAATGTGTGTTTTCCCTTCTCTTTGTTCTATCCTATTTTGGTTAATTTCTTCGGTGCCCTTATCTCTCTCCTTCTCTTGCCTGGCTCTTATCATCCCTCTTCTCTTGCTTGGCTCTTCTTGTGTCCCCCTCCTTTTCATTATTTATTATTTATTACTTCCTACCTTCAATCTTTTTAAAGGTATTATACCTTCAATCTTTTTACATGTATTATTTTTTATCTTCCATCCTTATTATCTTATTTATTTTGCATGTTTTATTTTATCTCCCCTCTTTATTAATATATCTTTATTCTCACACTAATAAAGATATATTAATATAAATATATAATTGGTCTTCTGTTCTTATATGGTGGCATTTCTTCATATGGGCAATTGTTCTTTTAATAGTCAATTGTCTCTTTTAATTTTAATTTTTTATTCTAATTTCATTATTAGTATTTTCTTTCTTGTCATCCCTTTGGCCTTGTGCCTTCTATCCCTCTAACATCTTTCTGCCTCTTTTTTATACCTGTTGGGTCTGTAACAAACCATTTTTTCATATCCTTGAGCTCTCTATCCTGATGATGGATCACAGAGTGTGATTCGAAACGTTGATCCAAAAAAGCTTACACACAATCTAATCCAGAAATAACTTCTTTGAGATTCAATAAAGCTACACATAAAATATAACACAAATGTAGGTTAGAAATCAAACAGTCCATCTCAACGTACATGTGGACATAGACAACGAAAACAAAAAATGACAAGCAAAACCTTTGATGACATCCTTGTATGCAAAAGAAAATTAAAAAAAAGTGCATCCATTGTTGTGAGCAATGCCAAAATGATAACATGTTTGTTGCATGTGTTGAAAAAAAATGAATTAGTAATGGAGAGTATGAGGAAAGGTATAAAGCTGCAAAATTTTCTATGAGCCATGATGTAAGCAAATGCAGGTTGGAAAACATAGTGTGTAGATGAGTCTCCACGCTGACATAAAAACCACAACCCCGTATGTAAATATAAGAAAGATTTGAGAGAATATGGGGTGTACAAACCTATTTTACTTGAGGAGGCATGTTGTGATATTCAACCTTCCATTTCATGTGACATAACATGAGGAGAAAAAGAACATCTAGAAATTAACAAAATAAATAAGTGAAGGTTGAACTACACGATCAGTGGTTCAACCTCGAACTTCATATGTGGCGTAGGAGTGTAACATGCATCAAAATATGTAATTACTTATACAATAGCAACAACAAATGCATTATCATGGGAAGATACGTTGGTTGGGTTGCGTGTGTAAGTGTTAAAGGAGAGGAAGGGTTAGAGGGCAAGCAAAACCTTTGATGACAACCTTGTATATAAAAAGAATAAGTGCATCCATTTCTGTGAACAATGCCAAAATGATAACATGTTTCTTGCATCTGTTGAAAAAAAAATGAATCAGTAATGGAGAGAATTAGGAAAGATATAAAGGTGTAAAATTTTCTATCAACCATGATGTAATCAAATGCAGGTTGGAGAACATAGTGTGTAGATGAACCTCCACGCTGACATAAAGACTACAACCCCACATGTAAATATAACAAATATTTGAGAGAATATGGGGTGTAAAAACCTCTTTTACCTGAGGAAGCATGTTGTGATATTCAACCTGCCATTTCACCTGACTTAAGATGAGCAAAATCACTTCTAGCAATTAACGAAATAAACAAGTGAAGGTTGAACCACATGATTAGTGGTTCAACCTAGAACTTCATATGTGGCGTAGGAGTGTAACATGCATCACAGTATGTAATTAATTATACAATATCAGCAATATATTTATTATCATAAGAAGACACATTGGTTGTGTTGTGTGTGTAAGTGTTAAAGGAGAGGAAGGGTTAGTGGGCAAGCAAAACATTTGATGATAACCTTGTATGTAAAAAGAATAAGTGCATAGCGAGAAATGCCAAAATGATAACATGTTTGTTACATCTATTGAAAAAAAGATGAATCAGTAATGGAGAGTATGAGGAAAGGTATAAAGGTGTAAAGTTTTCTATCAATGATGTAAGTGAATGCAGGTTGGAAAAAATAGCATGTAGATGAACTTCCACGCTGACATGAAGACTGCAACCTCGTATGTAAATATAAAAATGATTTCAGAGAATATGGGGTGTACAAACCTCTCTTACCTAAGGAGGCATGTTGTGATATTCAACCTTCTATTTAGGGTGACTTAACATGTGCAACAAAAGTGCATCTAGAAATTCATGAAAAAAAGGAAGTGAAGGTTGAACCAAATGATGAGTGGTTCAACCTGCAACTTTGTATGTGGCGTATGAGTGTAATGTGCATTACACTATGTAATTAATTCTATAGTTGCAAGAAC
This sequence comes from Sequoia sempervirens, assembly GCA_007258455.2. Lineage (NCBI taxonomy): Eukaryota > Viridiplantae > Streptophyta > Pinopsida > Cupressales > Cupressaceae > Sequoia > Sequoia sempervirens. The sequence continues at coordinate 28,629,566 of VDFB02168118.1, forward strand.
AGATGCATTAGGGAAGATACGTTGGTTGTGGTGCATGTGTATGTGGTAATGGAGAGGAAAGGTTAGAGGGAAACCAAAACCCTTTAGAACCTTCTATGTAAATAAATGTGCATCCATTGCTTCCAGCAACGCCAAAAGAATAATTTTTTTTTTGCATATGTTGATAGAATCATGAATTAGTAATGGAGTGAATCAAGAAAGTCATACATGTATAAATTTTCCTATGAACCATGATGTCAACCGGTGCATGTTGGAAAAAACAGTGTCTACTAGAACCTCGAAGTAGACATAAAGACCACATGTAAAATAACAACCTCACATGAAAGAAGAATAATACATGATAGCATATGGGGTGTACAAACCTGTTTTACCTGAGCAGGCATGTTGTGATATCAACCCTTCCATTTGGGGTGAATTAACATGACTGGAAAAAATGTATATGAAAATTATGAACTAAAAAAGTGCAAGTTGAACAAGAGGATGGGAAGTCCTCTGCAACTTTTTATGTATCCTATAAGCCTAACATGAATAATAACATGTAATTACTTCTATGGCTTCCAACAATGTGAAAAGAAAAAAACACGATCTTTGCATTTGGTGATAAAAAAATGAGTCGACGAAGTCAAACATCTATGAACATAAAACTAAAAATTCCTAGCAAAAGAACATCAAGCACAAAAGAAAAAAATTTCACCCTTCAGTTTACTGCAAGCAAACATATAGAAACTACAACCCATAGTGTTTTCCAACATTCCTATAGTTTATTAATTAGAGAAAATTCAAAAATAATTTCTAGTCTAGATATGACTTGTTTTATATTTTGAAGATGTTACTTTCATTACATTCATATTGTGTAAACATGAAAATGATTTCATTCCGAAAAAGAGAAACATTTGGCTAAAGACAAGAAAGCCATGTGTGAAAAGGTAGACAAGTTTTGTAAATAACTTATCAAATAGAAAACCTCTGCATTCTCTAATGAGAAAGACACTCTCAAAGCTAACCAAAGAGTGGCTACAAAGCTACAAACAAGTATTGAAGACATTCAAAACTCTATCTAAAAAATAGGCGTTGCTCTCCTAAGGGTTGATAAGGAAGCAACTTCTCCAATGCTACAAATAAAATGTACTTTTTTTCAATCATGCAAAAATTTAAACACAACAATAGAATTTGTGATTTGTAAGACATTCATACTATTTTGTAACATTCCATGTTGCAAAACAATGGGTGTTAAGAAGCAAGCAACCCACCATGAGACAACCCTTTACATTTAAACAACCCAAAGATTCAAATTACTGAAACCCAACATTGTATTTCCCATTTACAATTATTTTGTGTACTTTTTTTTTCAATTGAGTGAGATTTAAACACAACAATGGAATGCATGATTTTAAAGACATTCATATGGTTTTGTAACATTCCATGTTGCAAAACCATGGGTGTTAAGAAGAAAGAAACCCACCATCACACAACCCTTCACATTTAAACAAGGAGATTCAAATAACTATAACCCAACACTGTGTTTTCCAAATCACAATTATTTTGTGCACTTTTCTTTCAATCATGCAAAATTCAAACAGAACAATTTAATGTGTGATTTTGAATACATTCATACAGTTTTGTAGCATTCCTTGTTCTAAAACCGTAGGTGTTAAGAAGCAAGCAACCCACCATGAGACAACCCTTCACATTTAAATAAGGAAATTGAAATAACTGAAACCCAACAACGTGTTTTCCAAATCACATTTCTTTTTACCACTTGATTTTTTCAATCATGCAAAATTTGAACACAACAATGGAATATGTGATTTTGAAGGCATTCATACAGTTTTGTAACATTCCATGTTGCAAAACCGTAGGTTTTAAGAAGCAACCAACCCACCATGACACAACCCTTGAAATTTCAAATAGGAGATTCAAATAACTAAAAACCAACACTGCACTTTCCAAATTACAATTATTTTGTGCACTCTTTTTTCAATCATGCAAAATTTTAAACACAACAATGGAATGTGTGATTTTGAAGACACTCATACTGTCTTGTAACATTGCATGTTGCAAAATTGTGGGTGTTAAGAACCAAGCAACCCACCATAAGACAACCATTTACATTTAAACAAGGAGATTCAAATAACTGAAACCCAACATTGTGTTTTCAAAATCATAATTATTTTTTGCACTTGATTTTTTCAATCGTGCAAAAGTTCAACACAACAAGGGAATGTGTGATTTCAAAAACATTCATACTGTCTTGTAACATTCCATGTTACAAAACCATGGGTGTTAATAATTGAGCCACCCACCATGAGACAACCTTTTACATTTGAACAAGGAGATTCAAATAACTGAAACCCAACACTGTGTTTTCCCAATTGCAATTATTTTGTGCACTTTTTTTTTTCAATGGAGCAAAATTTAAACACAACAATGGAATGTGTGATTTGGAAGACATTCATACTATTTTGTAACATTCCATGTTGCAAAACTATGGGTGTTAAGAATCAAGAAACCCGCTATGAGACAACCCTTTACATTTAAACAGGGAGATTCAAATAGTTGAAACCCAACATTGTGTTTCCCATTTACAATTATTTTGTGCACCATTTTTTTCAATCGAGAGAAATTTAAACACAATGGAGTGTGTGATTTGGAAGAAATTCATACTATCTTGTACCATTCCATGTCATAAAACCATGGGTGTTAAGAAGCAAGCAACCCACCATGAGACAACCATTTACATTTAAACAAGGAGATTCAAATAACTGAAACCCAACACTATGTTTTCCAAATCACAATTATTTTTTGCACTTAGTTTTTCAATCATTCGAAAGTTCAACACAACAATGGAATGTGTTATTTTGAAGACATTCATACTATCTTGTAACATTCCATGCTGCAAAACTGTAGGTGTTAAGAAGCAAGCAACCTACAATGAGACAACCCTTTACATTTGAACAAGGAGATTCAAATAACTCAAACCCAACACTATGTTTTTCCAATTGTAATTATTTTGTGCACTTTTTTTTTCAATGGTCTAAAATTTAAACACAATGGAAGGTGTGATTTCAAAGACATTCATACTGTTTTGTAACATTCCATGTTGCAAACTTATGGGTGTTAAGAAACAAGCAACCCACCATGAGACAACCCTTTACATTTAAATAGGGAGATTCAAATAATTGAAACCCAACACTGTGTTTCCCATTTACAATTATTTTAAGCACTTTTTTCTTTAATCGACTGAAATTTAAACACAACAATGGAATGTTTGATTTTGAAGACATTAATACTATTTTGTAACATTCCATGTTGCAAAACCGTGGGTGTTAAGAAGCAAGCAACCCACCATGAGACAACCCGTTACATTTAGACAAGGAGATTCAAATAACTAAAACCCAACACTATGTTTCCCATTTACAATTATTTTGTGCACTTTTTTCTTCAATTGACTAAAATTTAAACACAATAATGGAATGTGTGATTTTGAAGACATTAATACTGTTTTGTAACATTCCATGTTGCAAAACCGTGGGTGTTAAGAAGCAAGCAACCCACAATGAGACAAACCGTTACATTTAAATGAGGAGATTCAAATAACTAAAACCCAACACTTTGTTTCCTATTTAGAATTACTTTTTGCACTTTTTTTTTCAATCAAATGAAATTTAAACAAAACAATGGAATGCATGATTTTAAAGACGTTCATACGGTTTTGTAACATTCCATTTTGCAAAACCGTAGGTGTTAAGTAGCAAGCAACCCAGCATGACATAACAATTGACATTTAAAGAAGAAGATTCACATAACTAAAACCCAACATTGTGATTTCCAAATCACAATTTTTTTTGCACTTTTTTTTCAGTTGACTAAAATTAAAACACAACAATGGAAGGTGTGATTTGGAAGACTTTCATACTATTTTGTAACTCCATGTTGCAAAACTGTGGCCATTAAGAAGCAAGAAACCCACCATGAGACAACCATTTACATTTAAATAAGGAGATTCAAATAACTGAAACCCAACATTGTGTTTTCCCAATTACAAATATTTTCTGCACTTTTTTTCAATTATGCAAAATTTAAAAAGAATAATGGAATATGTGATTTTTAACTTATTTATACTATTCTTTAACATGCCATATTACAAAATCGTGGGTGTTAAGAGGCAAGCAACCCACCATGAGGAAAACCTTTACATTTAAATAGGGAGATTCAAGTAATTGAAGCCCAACACTTTGTTTCACATTTACAATTATTTTCTACACTTTTTTTTTTCAATCGAGTGAAATTTAAACACTAGTGGAATGTGTGATTTTAAAGAAATTCATATAGTTTTGTAACATTCCATGTTACAAAACCGTAGGTTTTAAGTAGCAAGCAACCCACCACGGCACGTACCTTGACATTTAAACAAGGAGATTCACATAACTAAAACCCAACAATGTGTTTTCTAAATTGCAATTATTTTGTACAATTTTTTTTTCAATCAATTGAAATTTAAACACAACAATGGAATGTGTGATTTGGAAGACATTCATACTATTTTGTAACATTCCATGTTGCAAAGCCATGGGTGTTAATAAGCAAGAAACCCACCATGAGACAACCCTTTACATTTAAGCAGGGAGATTCAAATAACTGAAACCCAACATTATGTTTTCCTAATTACAATTATTTTTTGCACTTTTTTTCAATCATGCAAAATTCAAAAAGAACAATGGAATATGTGATTTTGAAGATATTTATACTATTTTGTAACATGCCATGTTGCAACACCATGGCTTTTAAGAAGAAAGCAAGCCACCATGAGATAACCCTTTACATTTAAATATGGAGATTCAAATAACTCAAACTCAACACTATGTTTTCCCATTTACAATTATTTTGTGCATTTTATTTTTAATCGACTAAAATTTAAACACAACAATCGAATGTGTGATTTGGAAGACATTCAGACTATCTTGTAACATTCCATGTTGCAAAACCGTGGGTGTTAAGAAGTAAGCAACCCACCATGAGACAACCATTTATATTTAAACATGGAGATTCAAATAATTGAAACCCAAGATTGTGTTTCCCATTTATAATTATTTTGTGCACCTTTTTCTTCAATCGAGTGAAATTTAAACACAACAATGTAATGTGTGATTTGGAAGAAATTCATACTGTCTTGTAACATTCCATGTCACAAAACTGTGTGTGTTAAGAAGCAAGCAACCCACCATGAGACAACCATTTACATTTAAACAAGGAGATTCAAATAACTGAAACCCAACATTATATTTTCCAAATCATAATTATTTTTGGCACTTGATTTTTTCAATCATGCAAAAATTGAACACAACAATGGAATGTGTCATTTTGAACACATTTATAGTGTTTTGTAACATGCCATGTTGCAAAACCATGGGTGTTAAGAAGCAAGCAAGCAACCATGAGACAACCCTTTACATTTGAACTCGAAGATTCATATAACTAAAACCCAACACCGTGTTTTCCCAATTGCAATTATTTTGTGGACTTTTTTGTTTTCAATGATGCAAAATTTAAACACAACAATGAAATGTGTGATTTGGAAGACATTCATACTATCTTGTAACATTCCATGTTTCAAAACCATGGGTGTGAAGAAGCAAACAACCCACCATGAGAAAACCCTTTACATTTAATTAAAGAGATTCAAATAACAAAAACCCAACACTATGTTTCCCATTTACAATTATTTTGTTCACTTTTTCTTTCAATCAAGTGAAATTTAAACACAACAATGCAATGTGTGATTTGGAAGAAATTCATACTGTTTTGTAACATTCCATGCTGCAAAACCGTGGGTGTTAAGAAGAAAGTAACCCACCATGAGCCAACCCTTTACATTAAAACAAGCATATTCAAATAAGTGAAACCCAACATTATGTTTTCCCAATTACAATTATTTTCTGCACTCTTTTTCAATCATGCAACATTTAAACACAACAATGGAATATGCGATTTCACAGACATTCATAATGTCTTGTAACATTTCATGTTGCAAAACTGTGGGTGTTAAGAAGCAAGAAACCCACTATGAGACAACCATTTACATTTAAACAAGGAGATTCAAATAACTAAAATATGAAACTGTGTTTTTCAAATCATAATTATTTTTTGCACTTGATTTTTTCAATCATGCAAAAGTTCAACACAACAATGGAATGTGTGATTTTGAAGAGATTCATATTGTCTTGTAACATTCCATGTTGCAAAACCATAGGTGTTAAGAATCAAGAAACCTACCATGAGACAACCCTTTACATTTGAACAGGTAGATTCAAATAACTTAAACCCAACATTGTGTTTTCCCAATTGCAATTATTTTGTGCACTTTTTTTCTTTCAATGGTGCAAAATTTAAACACAAGAATGGAGTTTGTGATTATGAAGACATTCATACTGTCTTGTAACATTCCATGTTGCAAAACCATGAGTGTTAAGAATGAAGCAACCCACCATGAGAAAACCCTTTACATGTAAATAGGGAGATTGAAATAACTAAAACCCAACACTATGTTCCCCATTTACAATTATTTTGTGCACATTTTCAATTGTGCAAAATTAAAATACAACAATAGAAGACATTCATACTGTCTTGTAACATTCCATATTGCAAAACCATGGGTGTTAAGAATCAATCAACCCATTGTGAGACAACCCTTTACATTTAAACAAGGAGATTCAAGTAACTGAACCCCAACATTGTGTTTTACCAATTATAATTATTTTCTGCACTTTTTTTTCAATCACGCAAAATTTAAACAAAACAATGGAATATGTGATTTTGAACACCTTTATAGTGTTTTGTAACATGCCATGTTGAAAAACGATGGGTTTTAAGAAGAAAGCAACCCACCTTGAGACACCATTTATATTTAAATAGGGAGATTCAAATAACTGAAACCCAACACTGTGTTTCCCATTTACAATTATTTTGCGCACTTCTTTTTCAATTGACTGAAATTTAAACACAACAATGAAATGTGATTTGAAACACATTTATACTATTTTGTAACATTCCATGTTACAAAACCATGGGTGTTAAGAAGCAAGCAACCCACCATGAGACAACCCTTTACATTTAAATAGGGAGATTCAAATAACTAAAACCCAACACTTTCTTTCACATTTACAATTATTTTGTGCACTTATTTTTTCAATCAATTAAAATTGAAACACAACAATGGAATGTGTGAATTTGAAGACATTCATACTATTTTATAACATTTCATGTTGTAAAACCGTGGGTGTTGAGAAGTAAGCAACCCACAATGAGACAACCCTTTACATTTAAACAAGAAGATTCAAATAACTAAAACCCATCACTGTGTTTCCCATTCACAATTATTTTGTGCACTATTTTTTTCAATCAACTAAAATTTAAACAAAACAATAAAATGTGTGAATTTGAAGATATTCATAATGTTTTGTAACATTCCATGTTGCAAAAATGTGGGTGTTAAGAAGCAAGCAACCCAATATGAGACAACCCTTTACATTTAAACAAGAAGATTCAAATAGTGAAACCCAACACTGTGTTTCACAATCACAATTATTTGGTGCACTTTTTTTTTCAATCAACTGAAATTTAAAAACAACAATGGAATGTGTGAATTTGAAGACATTCATACTATATTGTAACATTCCATGTTGTAAAACCGTGGGTGTTAAGAAAGCAAGCAACTCACCATGAGACAACCCTTTACATTTAAACAAGGAGATTCAAATAACTAAAACCCATCACTATGTTTCCCATTCACAATTATTTTGTGCACTTTTTTTTTCAATCAACTGAAATTTAAACACAACAATGGAATGTGTGAATTTGAAGACATTCATACTATTTTGTAACATTCCATGTTGCAAAACCATGGGTGTTAAGAAGCAAGAAAGCCACCATGAGACAACCCTTTACATTTAAACAAGGAGATTCAAATAACTAAAACCCATCACTGTGTTTCCCATTCACAATTATTTTGTGCACTTTTTTTTTAATCAACTAAAATTTAAACAAAACAATGGAATGTGTGAATTTGAAGACATTCATACTATTTTGTAACATTCCATGTTGCAAAACCGTGGGTGTTAAGAAGAAAGCAACCCACCATGAGACAACCCTTTACATTTAAACAAGGAGATTCAAATAACTGAAACCTAGGACTATGTTTCCCATTTACAATTATGTTGTGCACTTCTTTTTTCAATCAACTGAAATTAAAAAACAATAATAGAATGTGTGAATTTGAATACATTCATATTGTTTTGTTACATTCCATGTTGCAAAACCATGGGTGTTAAGAAGAAAGCAACCCACTATGAAACAACCCTTTACATTTAAACAAGAAGATTGAAATAACTAATACCCAACACTGTGTTTCACATTCACAATTATTTTGTGCACTTTTATTTTCAATCAACTAAAATTTAAACACAACAATGGAATGTGTGAATTTGAAGACATTCATACTGTTTTGTAACATTCCATGTTGCAAAACTATGGGTGTTAATAAGCAAGCAACCCATGATGAGACAATCCTTTACATTTAAACAAGGAGATTCAAATAACTAAACTCCAACACTATGTTTCCCATTCACAATTAATTTGTGCACTTTTTTCTTAGTCAACTGAAATTTAAAAACACAACAATGGAATGTGTGAATTTGAAGACATTTATACTATTTTGTAACATTCTATGTTGCAAAACCATGGGTGTTAAGAAGCAAGAAAACCACCATGAGACAACCCTTTACATTTAAACAAGGAGATTCAAATAATTAAAACTCAACACTATGTTTCCCATTTACAATTTTTTTTTGCACTTTTTTTTTCAATCGACTGAAATTAAAACACAACAATGGAATGTGTGAATTTGAAAACATTCATACTGTTTTGTAACATTCTATGTTGCAAAACTGTGGGTGTTAAGAAACAAGCAACCCACCATGAGACAACCCTTTACATTTAAACAAGGAGATTCAAATAACTGAAACCCAACACTTTGTTTCCCATTCACAATTATTTTGTGCACTTTTTTTTTAATCAATTAAAATTTAAACACAATAATGGAATGTGTGAATTTGAAGACATTCATACTATTTTGTAACATTCCATGTTTCAAAATCATGGGTGTTAAGAATCAAGCAACCCACAATGAGACAACCTTTTACATTTAAACAAGGGGATTCAAATAATTGAAACCCAACACCATGTTTCCCATTCACAATTATTTTGTGCACATTTTTTTTCAATCAACTAAAGTTTAAACGCAACAATGAAATGTGTGAATTTGAAGACATTCATACTATTTTCTAACATTCCATGTTGCAAAAACATGGGTGTTAAGAAGCAAGAAACCCACCATGAGACAACCCTTTACATTTAAACAAGGAGATTCAAATAACTGAAACCCAACACTGTGTTTCCCATTCACAATTATTTTGTGCCAGTTTTTTTTCAATCAACTAAAATTTAAACACAACAATGGAATGTGTGAATTTGAAGACATTCATATTCTTTTGTAACATTCCATCTTGCAAAATCATGGGTGTTAACAAGAAAGAAACCCACTATGAGACAACCCTTTACATTTAAACAAGGAGATTCAAATAACTGAAACCCAACATTGTGTTTTCCATTCATAATTATTTTGTGCACTTTTTTTTTCAATCAACTGAAATTTAAACAAAACAATGGAATGTATGATTTTAAAGACATTCGTACTATTTTGTAACATACCATGTTGCAAAACCGTGTGTGTTGAGAAGCAAGCAATCCACCATGAGACAACCCTTTACATTTAAACAAGGGGATTCAAATAACTAAAACCCAACACTGTGTTTCCCATTCACAATTATTTTGTTCACTTTTTTTTTCAATCAATTGAAATTGAAACACAACAATAGAATTTGTGATTTTGAAGACATTCATAAATTTAAACAAGGACATTCAAAAAACTAAAATACTTGACATTGTGTTTCCCAAATTTTAAATTAAAAGATCTTGTAAACCCCTATGTTTGCAACTGAATTACCCCTCACCTTGATTTGGTTGGTAATCTCCTCCAACTTCTCCATGTGCACTCCACACTTTAGTTTACAACCTCGATTTGGTCGGTATTCTTCTCTAAGTCATCCACGTGCACTAAGACCTTCAACTTTCCCTTTCAACATGTAGACTATAAACAAATAATATTTTCACCTTTCTTTCTCAAAACAAAAAAGGCTCCAAAAAGGCCGAAATCATTCATTCGTTTCCACTTTTCCCACACCAGACAAAAGAAACTTGTCAAGAAAGCTTATCCACCCACCTTTTTCTCCCAAAAATAGGTGGGGAAACCCAACTAATGGTGTCGTTAACTCCTATGTAACCATCATCGAATGTGTCATCCTGTCTGCCACTTTACTTGATGATCTCTCGTTGAGCGGGCCCTACACTACGATGTCTCGTCATGTTATGTATGTTTTTCATGCATTTTTGTATGTACATAGGTGATTTTTGTCTAGTAGTTAGCCGACTCCATTTACTGGATACTAATCTAAATAAAATATTAAGTCTATGGCATAGATATGAATTGATTGACTAAATCTATTGTGTGACTATGTGTTAATGTAATACAAAATAAATTAAACTTGGCATATTGTAAGTTCCTAAATGGTATGTCAGATTTTGACAATTTTTTCGGGTTTATTTATATGCAACTTAAGAGCTTATAGCTATTTTTTTGACTTCTGGGTAGTTCCATGTCTAAATAAATTTTCTGAAGGCACAAAATAACACATAGGAGTTGCTCTATTTTCTAGTCAAACTGGAAATACCCAAAATGGGGAAGCACAAGGAGACATGCAACTTTCTTTTGTATTTAATAAATAGGTATGTGCATGATCATGTTGAGCCAAAAAGTGGCGATATGATCGGTATGTGTAGGGTATGTGGCTGATGATTTTTTTTTACCCAAAATTGATGAAACAAAACTAGTGTTTAAAGGAGATTTTTAGCTTTCCACCAATATAAATTATGCTTTACTTTGAATTTAATAAATAATTATTATTCATTTTCTATTTGAATTACGACTAAAGTCCTAATTGATAGGATGATTGAAAAACATCTATAGGTTTCAAACGGTATCACATTTTTTGAATTCGAAACATGCATCACATTCTATGCTTCGAATACTATAAGATTAAAAAAATAAAAAATGAATTTCATAAAGTTTTGACCAAGTTAAGATGGTCAGACATACGATTTTTAATATTTTTTAAAAGTTGTAATAAAAAATCATAATTAATTATTTACATGGAAAAAATTACAAAAAAATATTATCATTTTATTGTGGTTAGGTGGTCACACAAACACCTACTTCTTATTTTTTCCCTGAAATTTAAGTACTACTACATTGAAATTTCAAATTTTCACCAAATAGATTTAAAAAAAAAAAACCTAATAGTTTAAAAACTACATTCAATTTTCTACAAATTCTATTCTTACATATTTTTGAAATAATATAGATAACTTATTCAAATTTTTACGTCAAGTTGTCTAACTGTGATTTTTCTGAATTTTTTGCCACTTAAGGGCCTATTTTTTCCATGATGATACTGCACATACCCAAACTAGAGATGACAATACATAAAAGAATAAACATAAAACTTCAGAAAATAAACTCTAAGCTATAGATAACTAGCCGCTGGGAGCTTTTATGAGTTGCTCACACAGATAGACAACTTCAAAAGCTGCTAGGAGATCATTGACTTGAGCTACACAAAGCTCTTTCAAGAGAAATCACTGCTCACATACAAAAAAAACATACAACTACTGCTATTTAGAAATTTCTTTGAATCACACAAAGACCAAACAAAAACATTCCTCTTTAGACTACTACTGCTTAGGAAATCTTCTTCTCCAACTAATAGATTTAGCTTCCTTCAATTTTTTTGTCTCTTCAACATTCGCTCTCAAAAGTTCAAAATTATCTACCACCATAAATTGGGAATTTCAAAATGGCTGACCACATTTAATTCTAGAGCTATTAGGAGTTGCAGGGATGAAGATCCCAAAAAATTTTTGTTGAAGTTTGGGGCTCCTGATGGGTAGGTGAAACAACTGGGGGATCTGATGTAAGAGCAAGAGGCTTTAGGAGCAATTGATTTTCCAAAACTCCCCCTTTGTACTGAACCAAGGAAACAAGATCAATCCTGATCCAAATCAACAACACCCAATTTGGTTCTCAGGCACTCGAAACTGTTACTACACAAAGGTTTGGTGAATATGTTTGTTAGCTGCTATTGAGATTTGCAAAATGCCATTTTAATTTCACCATTTTCAACTAACTCTCTAATAAAATGATACCTAATTTCAATGTGTTTTCTTCTTCCATGACACACAAGATTTTTCATTAAGGCTATTGATGAAACATTGTCACAAAAGATTGTTGTTCCATCTACTGGTTCTTCTCTCAAATTTTCCAAGATTCTTCTTGGCCAAATAGCTTGACATGCTGCTGCATTTGATGCTATATAATCAGCCTTGGTTGTTGATAGGGAAACTATGGCTTGTTTCTTGGAATCCCATAAGATAACTCCCAAACCCAAATGAAAAACATAGCCCAATGTGCTTTTCCTATTATCCAAACTTCCTTCCCAATCACTATTTGCGTATCCAACCAACCCAAAGTCATTTATTGTTGTGTAAAAAATGCCATATCCTTTGGTTCCATTCCTATACCTCAAGGTTGTTTTACCTGCTTGCCAATGGGTGTCTCTTGGAGTCTCCATAAATCTACAAATAAGACTCACACTGTGCATTATATTAGGCCTAGTTGTAGTCAAATACATCAAACTTCCAACCAAAATTTTAAACATGGTCGGATCCACATTGTTGTCGCAATCTTCCTTGCTCAACTTTAGACCTATGGTTGTTGGTGTTGGGGTAGAATTTCTTTCAAGCCTCCTAAATCTCTTCAAGATTTCATTTGCATATTTTTCTTGAGAGATAAATATACCATCATGCATTTGTTTTACTTCTATGCCTAGAAAATATCTCAAGATACCTAAATATTTCATTTCAAGCTCTCTTTTCATGGCCTCTTTAAAATCAATAATGAGGAAATCATCATCCCTAGTGAAAACTAAATCATCAACATACAAGAAAATAATCAAAATCTTACCATTTTCTACCTTGATGTAAAGAGTGGGCTCACCATCATTTTTGGTAAAGCCATTGCTAATCAAATATGAGTCAATCTTGTTGTACCATGTCCATGGAACTTGCTTCAGCACATAAAGAACTTTCTTCAGTCTATATACCTTGTGTTCTTGACCCAAAACATCATATCCAAATGGATGCTCCACATAAACGTCCTCTTTCAACACTCCATTTAGGAAGTTAGACTTCACATCCATTTGAAACACCTTCCACTTGTGTTGGGCTGCAATTGCTATGACTGCTTGCATGGTTTCCATTCTTGCAACGGGGGAAAATTTCTCATTATAATCTCTCCCAAACTACTGTTTGTACCCCTTGAAAACTAATCTTTCCTTATGCCTCTCTATTCTTCCTTCGACATTGTATTTGGTCTTGTAGACCCATTTCACCCCAATAACTTGCTTGTTTGGAGGAAAATCAGTTAACTCCTATGTGTTGTTCCTCTCTATTTCATCTATCTCCTCATCCACAACCTCACACCATTTTTCCTCTTTCACAACATCCTCAAAATAAACTAGATCACTATGAGAAAATAATGCAAAATTTACACTCTCATCAAATTCTTCATCATACCTTTCATTTTGGTAGATCTCCCTTAGACTTTTGGTCTTCTTTGGAATTAGGGAGGTAAGAATGGGGTCTGAAGTTTCATTGCTGCTGATCTACTGAACAAGCTGGTTCAATAGCTATTGGGAGCTCTCAGGATCCATCCGAAGCTCTCAGGAGCTCTCAAGATCCAATCTTTTGGCTATCTTTGGTTGTTTTCCTTTCTGTCTGCTCACTTCAGGAGCTTTCAGGAGTTGTCAAGAGCTCTCCATGACCAATTCTCTAGCTATATGTGACTATCTTCTTGATTGTCTACCTACCTCAAGAGCTATATAGAGCTTTCGAGAGCTCTTCTGGAGGTTTCAGGAAGGACTACAAACTCATCTTGTTGAACTTGTTCTCTTTCTTCTCCTTCAGGAGCTGTCAGGAGTGGTTCTGAGCTATCATAAACTATCACTATGTCCCATGCCTCATCCTCTATTTATTAGATATGCAACTGTTGCTACAATTTCTCCCCAATATTCAATTGGGAGTCCCTTTTCTTTCATCATGCTCCTTTCCATCTCCACGATGGTCCTATTCTCTCTCTTAGCCACTCTATTTTGTTGCATAGTATAGCTAGTTGTTAGCTCCTTCTTGATGCCATTTTTCTTGCAAAAAATTACAAAATGATTGGAGGTATAGTCTTCTCCTTTATCTAACCTTAGGATCTTGATGAACTATCCACTCTCCTTTTTTTCTTGGGCCTTAAAAAACAAAAAAAAAAATTTATCAATAGCTTGAGACTTATGTTGCAAAAAATAGACCCATGGCTTATGGTTGTAATCATCAATAAAGTCCATAAATTTTTTTTTTTTACCAATATATATGGTTTCCATAGGGTCTACCAAATCCATGTGCACTAGCTCCAATGGTGCCTTTTCCCTTGTAGATTTTTTCGATTGAAAGGGCTGCCTGTGTTGCTTGCCCAAAATACAAGCCTCACACTTAACATTAGGCTTTACTATTCCTTGCAAACCATCAATCATTTTGTTCTTAGACAAAAGAGTTAAACCAACATAGCCTAACTGTCCATACCTAAGATGTCATAGCTTGGAGGGGTCTTGAATGGTGCTCTTGAGTGATACTTGTTGTACTACTGTACATTTTTCATTCATGAGAGGTGCAACAATGGAATGAGATGAGAAACATGTCTCAATCATCAAAGGAAACATCCGGTTCTTTATCATTTTAACTACTACAAAAACTTTCGTCCTCTCATTCTTGTCATAAATAATGCATTGATCCTTCTCCATCAGCACTTTATATCCATTTTGGATTAGTTGTCCAGCACTCATGAGGTTATACTTTAACTCAAGAGCAAGAAATACATTCTGTATCTCCTTCTTCTCACCGTGCTTGGTGCGGATCATGATAGATCCTCTCCCCACAACTGGAACTTATCCATTGTTCCCCATTCTTATCTCCGACTTTACATTTTTATCAATGAAATAAAACAAAATTTCATTACCACTCATGTGGTTGCTGCAACCACTATCCAAATACTAGACTTTGGGGTTGTCTTCTTCACCAAGGTTGCACATGATGAAGGCTATGGACTGATTTCCTTCAACCACATTCACATTAGCCATATTTGCATTTATTTTTGACTAATTTTTGTGCTTTTTCTAGCACTCACTTGGATAACGACCAAATTTATGATAGTAGTAGCATTAAAAATTGCTTTTATCATTCTTCTGATTTGAACTGTTGTTATTCTTTCCTTTTCGGGAGCTGGTTTGAGAGCTTCTCACTCCCTCTTGGCTACTTTCTTGTCCTTAGCTTTCTCCTCCAACATTTCCTTGTCTATATTTTCCATGAACTCTACCTCTTGAGCTCCTTCCACCATTCTTTCTTCTTCCCCTTCCTCTCACATTTGATTGAGCTTTAGAAACTTGATCTTAGGAAGAAGTAGCAGACCTATTTAGCTATTGCTCATGGGTTTGCAGAGAACCCATCAACTCATCAATGTATAATGTTGTGAGATCCTTTGCCTCTTCAATGACAATCACCACTACATCAAACTTTGTGGGTACACTCCTGAGGATTTTCTCTACAATCCTCTGATCATCCATGACTTCAACATTCACTCTCATCTGTTTTATCAAAGTTGAGAATCTTGTGTGAAAAACTGAGATGGACTTATTGTCCTTCATTTCAAGAGTCTCAAACTCTCTTTGAAGCATCTGGAGCTTCACCAATCTGACCTTATCAGTCCCTTTATAGTTGGTTTGGAGGATTTTCCAAACTTCATTTGCATAGTTAGCTACTGCTATTCTAGGAAAAATGGCCTTTGTCAAGGCTACTTCTATTAAACTCAATGCCTTAGCATCTTTCCTTCTCAACTATTTCAGTTGGGTCTTTTGGTTTGTGAGAACTGCATATGCTGCAAGATCAGTTACATCATTGAAACCACTGATCAAAAACTCCCAAAAAATGTTTGCAACCATTATTGTCTTCATTTTATTTTCCCAAACATCATAGTTCTCTCCATTAAAGGACAATGGTTGCTGCCAACTCTTCCCCTCATCTCTAGTCATGTATCCAACAAGGAAAACTTAATACCCTGAAAAAATAAATTCCCTAAGTCATGAAGAAATGGGGCATATGGCCTTGATACCATGTCAAAATAAATTTCTAAATGCACAAGGAGACATGTAGTTTTCTTTTGTATTTAATAAACTAGAGATGACAATACATAAAAGACTAAACATAAAACTTCAGAAAATAAAATCTAAGCTACAAATAACTAGCTACTGGGAGCTTTCATGAGCTGCTTACATAGATAGACAACTTTAGACTATGCAGAGCTCTTTCAAGAGCAATCACTACTCACATACAAAACAAACATATAGGTGTTGCTATTCTAAAATTTCTTTGAATCACACAGAGAACAAATAAAAACATTCCTCTTCAGACTACTGCTACTTTTCTCCAACTGACAGATCTAATTGCCTTCAATTCTTTTTGTTTCTTCAGCATTCCCTCTCAAAAATTCAAAATTATCTACCACCATAATTTGGGAATTTCAAAGTGGCCTACCACATTTAATTATGGAGTTGTCAAGAGTTGCAGGGATGAAGATCCCAAAAAACTGATGTTGAAGTTGGGGGCTCCTGACGGGTAGGTGAAACAACTGGGGGATCTGACGTGAGAGCAGGAGGCTTCAAGAGCAATTAATTTTCCAATAGTTACAACAAAGACGCGAAGATTCATTATGTACACAAAGGTCAAAAGTGATCATTCCAAGTTGATGTCTGATACATATTATCTAGTGTCTTGATAATCATTCATTTTGACAGCTAAAAAATTTGCACAAATGATTCAATACATATGCACAAATGCCCTAGTAATTGTGCACTATTGGTACCAATAAAGTTGGACAACTCCTCTAATAAAGTACTTTTTTTGTAACTATTGGGTATAAAGTGAACAATTATTGGTACATTTAGAATTTTTTAGTGGACTTGTAATTAGCATGTATCAATGAACAGTTATTGGAACATGGGCGGTGACTAGTGCCTTTCCCGCTAGCCCTAAACCTATTGTGTGATTATGACGTAGATATAAAGGTTGTAGTCAATATAATTTATAGTTTCTTATATTTTCTTGCCACATGCCCTTTTTAAGGATTTATTGGTTTATTGGTATTTATTCATTTTCTCGCTACTTGATCAATGTTTAATCTTACATGGTGTGAGTGGAATTTCTTATGAAAATCATTAGCAATGATAGAGCAATGACTTCGAAAAATAATTTGACAACACATGGTTTTTAGTCAATTATACATTGACTCTATAAGGATCCATTTGTTGTCATCTAGAGATCCCATAGATGATCACATGTCAAGGATGATTATTTTTGTCCAATGTAAAAATTAGATATATTTTAGATATCATGGACTCACTATTTGAACTATTGGCTTGTTAGTGCTTTCTCTTCAATTACCAAATTTTTTGACATTTAATCTCATTGCAAAGCATAACTAACTTCTTCCTACATATAGATAATTTGAACTCCTTATCTTTTTTGTGGATGACATTCATAATCCAAAAATTATGTCAGATTCTCCAAGTTGGCCGATCAAATCATCATGATGATGTTCTCCAAAGGATTTATTTTAGATTCTCATGATTCATGTCATGATGTCTATGAATGAGAAGGAGGTATGGGATTTTATGTGGAATGGACTTTGATCAAAGTACCCAAAGCAAGACAAAACTTTGGTATATGAGAACCCTATTTGAAGAAGCCTACAAGGTGATTACTATTTAACTATTTTATTATTAATTTCATTTTTTTGTGTTAATTTTTTTAATAAAATAAAACTTTATAAAAATGTGGCAATTTAGGTCCTATTACAACTTGAACTAGTAGCCAAATTTGGATTCCCAAATTTCAACTATTAGCCAATTGGCGAATATTAGCCACTAAAAAAATCACTAACACTAAATATTGCTAATCCATAATGTATAACATTGATTATGTTATGTTTTTGCTTCAAAGTTATTAGAGTAGTGCTAATATCATCTTGTGTATAGGTAATTCACTAGGTTCAAATCCATGAAGAATTGAACTAGCTTTGTTGATAGTAAAGGGAAGTAACATGCACTAGAAAGTAATCAAGAAAAACAAAATCTCTAATCAATATAGGATCATATGGTAATTTTTCTTCAAGTTTTAATAAAATTTCTACAAGTTTCCTTTTAATATAGATGTGATATCAATGAAAAATCCACATTGAGTATAAAAAAATCTATAATGTATGTTACAATTCATAACTAATGAGATGTGTATAAAAGGATATCTATGGGATTCTTCGATAGGAGTCATTCTACTCTATTTGAAAGGAAACATACATCAATGCTAATTGAATCAACTAGATTCAAAGAATTAAATATAAATTAAAATACTCATGTTCAATTCAAAGGAGTAACTACAAGATTAAAATGGTGATAAAAAAAAGATCTAAAATTTAAATGATATTTGAAGATAAAATCACAACTAACTTATAGCTTTACTTTTGGTATTTCTTGAAGGGAAAATAAAAATTGAGATAAATAAAATTTTAATAGTATTTTCTTTTTAAATTTTTTTTTTTTGTTATATGATTTAAAAGTACAATAATATCACATGTGAACATAACTAAAACTAACATAACTTAGATATAGGGAGCACAATACGAAACAACAATGGTTACCTCAACATATTCATGCAATAAATATTACATACCTATCTATGGTAGCACATGTTACTCTTCTCCAATTGAGTGTTCAACTCTTTGGAGACTAGAATTTATTTTTGTAAGATAGGGAGACGTCCACGTGCAAGGCCCCAAGTCATAGGGGGCCAAGATGTGGAAATCTGCCCTAACTTACCTCAGTTTAGTTGGAAAGTTTAGGATATGAGGATGAGAATGATGAGGACTATAGAGTCCTGCAAACACTCTATAATCTTGAGTTTTGAAATAGGGCTAGGTGAGCTGGTTTTCAAGCTCAACACTATATCTCAGATAGCTCTCTAGCAGAGAACAAGAATGCGATTTTGGGATGACAACATGGCACACTGGCATCTCTCAGGTGCGCTGGTGTCTGTACAACCAGAGGACCAAAAGTACAATGTGAAGTATAGGAAAAAATGCTAGTAGCCTAGCTAGCAACTTCTAAGAGAGAAAAATAACACTATGAAATATAAGAAATATAAATTAAGGTGATAAAGTAAATATACCAAAGCTAGGGTGATGAAGATGATCTCATAGAAGAGCCTATTTGCTAGCTAGCTCCACAAAGCATGTCCACCTACACACAAGAGAGAGTGGAAGATGTTGGGTGGCTGTATAGGGGCTTGCCTCAATCAGACCCCCATTTAGGTGCTTCCACCTCCACAAACAACTAAGGAAAATGAGATAAAGAGAATAATGTAGTAGAGAGCACAAAAGCACTACAAAATAGTAAAGTGCTAACTCAACCAAGTGATAGTAGGAAGAAATGGAAGCTTACCACCTCCACTAAGAGTGCTCAAGGCTACTTGGGGGAGAAAATGAGAGTACTCAAGCCTCTACTGTAATGGTGTTTCACTCCCAACTTGTTCTCCCAAGGTGATGAAGTGTTGTTTTTATTGCAATGAGGTGCTAGTATGCTTCTTGAGAGCTTGAAAGTGAATGGAAGAGTGCGAGAATGGAAGATTGAATGCTAAAAAGGCTTCAGAGGAAGTTGTGAAGAGTTGGAATGCATGTTGGAAGAATGAATTTTAAGAAGGAATGAAAGAAACAACCATATTCGGGTGGGTTAGCTAAAGGGGGCATTACAACTTGAATCCCAATGAGAAGTGTAATGCCTCTATAGGTTTAGCCATATGAATTTTCCAGGGATGTAAGTGCTCTGTGCAGACATCTACGCACTACACGAGAATCCCCAATAAAAATGCCTCCATCGACACTCAAAACATGCACCAAGTGGGATACAAGCAATGGGCTTAGTTGGAACTAAGCCTTTGAACTTGGTTTTCTAAAGTGGAAGAGGGGAAAAGGGGGATTTGCACATGGGGTGCAAATTCACTCCTATACACTTTTAATTGATAACTAAGAACTATATAATAATTTAAATTTTTTTTATCTCATTCATAATCAAATATAATCATGTATGCCACATAATTCAAGCTTAAAACTAAAATTTATCATGTTGAACTAGAAAAATGATAATACTAGTAATGATGATGATGGGTTCCTACATAACATCTGAACCATAGGAAATAGGGTGCTCCACCTTTTGAGATATGGAGCAATTAGGGGGGTCTATTTCACTCTTATTTCATTAAAGGAAACCAAGATTCCTCAACCAATTGACTTGATTTAGGAATGGACCAGGGTTAAGAGGATTCCTTAGGTGTGATTAAAAGGGGGTTCACCACTAAGAAAATTCTTAGAAAGAAGGAAATGAAAGTAATATGTAAATCTAACTATGTGACTTGTAAAACTAAGAGCATGAAATAAGATTGATAAAAGAGAATGAAACATAAAGGTACATAAAAGAATGATGTAGTCATAACAAGGTTTGAAACCCTGAAATTTTTCTTTTTGAACTGTATTGGGACTCATACACTAGATTGGGAAATTTAGTCCTAGTCTAGCGTTTATGGGTAGGATATGGAATCTCTCAATGGCTGATCTAGATCTTCTAAAAATTGGGAAAATGGTTGTACTAGGACTCATATGGCCAAGCTATTGCAAGTGTCTCATTTTGTTGTGAAGTGTCCCAAGAGAAAAATCTTGAACTAAAAATTTGTGACCCTCTAAAGATGGATTGCATGAGCATTTTCCCATTGGTTTCATGTAGATAGGTTGGATATCTTGCTCTAGATCTGAGATTTTGTGAGTCTTGACAACTTCTTATGACAACTTTGACAACTCTTGCAACTTTTTCTTTTTAGTACTTTTGAAGGCTTCCAATCCATCTTTTCTTCAACCTATAAACCTACAATCACACAAAGAGAGGGAAAAAATGTTGTTTTGTTAGGGAATGAGGATTTTCCTTGGTCAAACCCCATTTTGGTAATCAAATATTAATAAGAAATAAATCATGAATGAAGTTAAATATGAAACATAAGATGAAACAATATAAACCTATTTGAAACCTTGTAGATCTGTAAACAAGCATGAAGTGGCCTTAATGGATTGAGATCTTGATCATGATTCTTGATGAAATAAAATGCCTTTGAATACTTGAATTGATCTTGAACAATACATCACAACATCAGCTCAAAACCATATGCATGATGCATCAAGCCTTTGACATGATAATGGATCTTGAATTGCTGCAATAATCTTCTTCAAATCTGCCTTTGAATGCTCTTGAAATTCTCTTGATTTCTCTAGATTTAGGTAGAACTCTCTTGCTTGAAGATTATTAGGTTTATTAGGTGAAACAATCATTTGAAAGATTAGTTATATAGGCATTCCATCTAATTTACTTTTATTAGATCCCAAATGTCGACATTCACATAATTTGAATTGAAAACCCTGATTTTCTACTCAAAACCCTTAAAATTCCCCAAAGGTTGTGTATGAGTTCCACCCTAGATATTTTGGGGTGAGAGAATGTTGGTGGGTTAGAATATTAAGTGTATTTTTTGAATGTCATGTTTTTTATTGAAATAATCATTGGGATTTGAAATAAAGGGCCTTACAGGCCTATTAATGATGATTTGAAGGGTATAAATGTAAGAGGAACCTTAAATTAGTGTGAAGATGTTAATAAATATACTTTACAACACTAAATTAAGGAAAAAATAGGTCCATTTAGTTTAATAGGTCCCTTAATTTAATGTGAATGTGTAAAACACATTACAAACTAAATCAAGGCAACATTAGGCTCATTTTAATATTAATTATTTTCAAATTAAGTGTGAAAATGGGATACTTTTTTTTATGCTACATTGTTCCCTCACTTTAGTGAGAGGAGGAACTTGCTTCAAACTTGCACTAAAGTAATCAAGCCCCCAAATATGGGAAAAAAATATCACATGTGAGAATGATATATGAAATAACAACAAGATACAAACATACACTGTCAAAGACATAAAGAAGTAAAAGAAAAACAAAGGGAAGATCAAGCCTGGACCATTTGTCCAACATGATGTGGATCAGATCTAAGCTATTTTTCCAAGATATTTACAAGTGGAATGCGATGTACACTAAGCAAATAAACCACACTCTCACAAGGGTTAGTTGAACCTTAGGTCGTCCACTAGGTGAGCCCCCAGAAAGGTGAGACACATACGCACATGACCAATATGGACTCACACACAAGAAAGTGGCTATGGGAAGTCACGCATAAGTTTGGCTCGCATATGTACAAACCATACCAAAGCTAGATACCTCCTAATAACTTTGATATGGTGCCACACAACACGAATGACAAGATCCATGAGGCAAGCAAAACTTCGTATGCTAAAACCCATGAACAAACCATAGTCACCCAAAATAATTATTAATTAATTAAATAATTTCTATTTATTTAATTTAACCCATATCCCTTATCCTAAAAATTAATTAATTAAATAAATATTAATTATTTATTTAATTAATTTCCCCATTATCCTCACATGCCACCACCTTTAAGTAAATAAATATACATTTATTTAATTAAAGACTAACATTTTTCACACTTTCCTATAAATCCCCTAACCTTGCTCAAGTTAATTAATCCTTGATTAGTTATGTTTATCCCCTTCCTAACCTCCATTACAATTTTCCTATAATTTAATTCCATCCTAGCCAATTCTCCAACATTTAACTCCACCCAAGTTAAATAAACCCTTTGTTTACTTACTCAACCTACCCCATTAAATAAATTAATCTTTGTTTAATTAATTTAAACCTCGTTACTAATATCCTTTATCATTATCTTCTAATTTTAAATTCCTACACATCCCCCAAACTTTTCACAAAGTGAGAAGTGTCATAGACTATATTCTAGCCTCTTGTCACACAAGTGCGAGATCTCACCTACCCCCACTATCTCTTACACAGGCTACCCTATCTCTTACACAAGCCACCCTATCTCTTACACACATATAATGCTTCTCTTCCAATTTTTTTTTCACTCATGCATGAGAACATCTCCCCATTTCACCCCTTTCCATCTTGTCATAGTTGTCACAAGGCTAACCATTCTTGATTCCTTTAACCCAAACTCATCCTTTTTTCAATCTCAAACCTTCATTAACCATTCAATCTTGGCCCTTGATTTAGCCCCTCTCATTTCTATAAATGAGAGGCTTTCCATCTAATTTTCAATACATCTCATATGCTAATGTTATGTTGCAATAATATCCATTGATCACATCATCATTTGGAGTAAGAGAAACCAAATCCAAATCAATCCAACATCTACATGCTACTCTTACTAATTGAGGTTTGCATGTGCATTTGATTATCTTTAGCTTACATTTTATGCTTATTTCTATTATATCATTTGCATTGCATTCACAAACAAGATGGTTCCATATGCAAGTAAAGTGTGTTATGCAAGGTGGCCATATAACAATTACTGTAAATGAAAATAGTATAAGGTACATTCCAAGGGGTTTTTCTTAGTTCATGTAAGGTCTTAAATTATGGAGCATCATGCCTAATATCTCCAAGAGAGGACCAATTGAAGAATAGAAGATTCAAAACTTAGGGGATGCAGTGTGTCACATGAAGCCACTAAGAGGAATATAATATGCTAAGAGAGATCACAATCTTGAAGGACATCACACCCAATGTCATCACCAAGAGAAAATGCATCGCATAAAGTAAGCAGTCTACACTATGAAACACGAGTTGTATTTGAAATGCAAAAGAATAATATCAATGTTTGTCCCCAGTTTAAAGAAATTACTAAACACCATTATGTGAGCAATTACTTGAAAGTAGAAAATGATAAATGCTAACAATAAAAAAGAGATGAGATTTTATTTGGAAAAACCTATGTCAAGTCATATGTTTTCAAATAAAGCTACATCATGAGAAGGGGTTTCTTTCAAAATGTAATGCTTAAACATAGAAATAAAAGTACATCACATGCAAGAAAACTTAAGGCATGTCTTCCACATCACATGATTTCTCTTTTATATACATAAAAGGTGATCAACTAGCCAAAAGAGACAATGAAAAGTGTCATATGAGGACAAGGATAGCTAACCCATTTCCCCCACTTAGTGTAGGAAAAGTGTGAGCTAAAAATGGATGATTATATACTGCTGCTTGCAAAAAAAAAAAATTTTCAATGAGTGTAAAACATGCAATAGTGAGTATACTATGATCCTACAATTATCACATGGCAAGGAAAAGAAACTATTTTTATTGATGATGATGAATAAACAAAGTATCAACTTGATGTAAATCTAATGAGATATCTATCAATTTAGGATGCACCATTCAACATGTCAACCATTCATTGAAGTAATTTTCCTAAGTTTTCAATTTGCGAGTAAATGAACCATGTAATAAACCACTACAATAAAAAATATATTTTCTTTATTGAGAACAAACGAACATATATGTTATAATAATATTTAATGAGGTTTCCATTTCAATATAATAATTTCACAGATTACAATATTCCAAGAATGTGCACAAGTACATACATAGCTCAACCAAGATTCAAAGCAATAGATATAGACGGTGTATAATCTGCCTTTCAAATCTTGGTATTTGGTTTCCTACTAAGGATAAGAAGCATCAATCAAGAGATTTTCCACCAACCACATATTCATATGTGGTCCCCCACACATCTATCATACAATAGATTTCCCTACCCTTCGATGATGAGATTTGTGGAGTAACCTCACATGAGTACCATGCTGAGCTTAGTGCTATTTCCTACATGACTAAAACTTGTAACCCTACAATATGGAACTAGCATGCACTACATAGATACGGTGAACTGACAGTGGATCCAAAGACAATGATTAGTTGAAAAATGGATGTTACTTTATGGTTTTAGACATAGAACATCACTTTTCTCCAACTAACATTCAAGGATGCCCTAGAGGACTCAACCCAATGGAGAATGAAGGAAGAGATTTGAAAATTTAGGGTATCCTAGGATATGATTTTGGATTATTAGAGGGGTTCACCACCAAGCTAGGGATTGGAAAAGATAATGACATGCAAGATGAAATGCAAAACCTAGTTTGATGCAATGCTTCACTAAATGACTTAGAAATGAAAATAAAGTAGAATAGAAAACTGTAAAATAAAATGTGTGCACCTGGAAACTTGATGATGACTGGGAACAACTTTGAAATTTTGAAAAATATAAAATTTTGACCTACTGGGACTCATTTTCCTTTCTGAGCAAATCATTCCCAGATCTGGGTCTTTGCATAGGATCAAGTTTTAGCCAAATGGGTATCCAAATATGTAAAGATATTTGAAAACACCTATAGTGGGACTCATTTTCCACTTGTGGTGAATGAGTTCAGATTAGAATTTCTAGAAATTCAAAGTCTAGATTTACTCTTCTCAATTTGCTTAGTTTGTTCGTCTAGATGTTTGGATCTGAAACTTTGATTTCAGGGATGTCAATGGCCTTTTACTAAATAATATGGCCTCACAAATGGGGAGACAACTCCAAAAAGTTTTTAACCTAATATTTAATGATCTTGAAGTCTTCAAAGCACCTAGATTTGCAATCACACAAAGAGAGAGAGAGAGTTGATTGTTAGGGAATAGGTGTTTTCCTTGGTCAAACCCATTTTAGGTAATTAAACAAAATAATGGAATAATAAAATGAATCATGAAGATGAATTGATGCAATTAGAACCTTGCCATGATGATGGACCTTGAATCGCTGCAACAATTGATGAAGAATTTTCCCTTGAATGCCTTAGAAATGATCTTGAAAGCTATCTTGATGACCTTGTGAAGACTTGGAGTGCTTGAACATTGAGTGCTTGACTTGATAATATGAATTCATGATGTTTCTTGGATGAAATGAGGATTTGAAGGCTTTTTTATATAGGAAATCCACTCACATGATTGTCAATTTGATCCCCAAGGCCAACATAGGAGAAATTTGAACTTAAAACCCAATTTTTCCTACTCAAACCTCAAAAATAGTTGAAATGAGATTCATTCACCACCTTGGGTGAATGATTACCACTTGGATGGGACTCATTTTCCCAAGGTGGTAAATGGGTCCCACAAGGCTATTTTTCCTGGTAGAATGTAGGGGAATGAAGAAATTAAGTTTTTATGTTGATCTTGTTAGGTTTTTTTTAATCAAAATTTGCCTTGGAATGAACAATATGGGGTCATAGGGGCCTATTAATGATGATATAAAGGTAATAAATGCAATAGGGTCCAAAATCCAATGTGAAAGTGTAAATAAATACACTTTACAACAACAAATTAAGGAAAAATTGGGTCTATTAAGATTAGAAGGGCCCTAAATCCCACGTGAATGTGTAGAACACATTACAACACTAGATTAGGTCCACTTGATTTACAAGCCTCCCGAATTTAATATGAATATGTAAATAAATACATTTTACAATACTAAATTAGGGTAGAGTTAGGTTTATTTAGCTTTAAGAGGGCCCAGGACCTAATGTGGATGTGTTAAACACCTCACAACATTGGACCAAGGTGACATTATGTCCAATTTATCATTAATTATTCCAATATCAAGTGTGAAAATGCACAGGGATACATTTTTCTACACTACATTTAGCCCCCAGTTTAGTGAGAGGATGAAATTCCTTCAAACTCATAGTAAAGTAGACATTCAAGAGTGGTCCAATCATACCAATGCAAATGAAAAAGGATGAAAAAGACTAAGAAGGTAGTCAAGCCCCTAGGATGCAAGATCCTAAGTCAAACTAATATAAGCACAAAAGGAAATGCACAAAGGCATATAATATCTAGTAAAAAAAGAATGCAATAATGCAATGTCAATAATGAATAGAAATAAAAATTGAGGTGGATCAAGATTTGAGAAAGATGTGCTCACTCTGGGGCCATGAAACATCAGGTCGTCCATGGGATGAGTTATCCCAAAGAAGTGGTTTAGTCAAAAATTCATGCTAGTGTGTCAACTTCCCACCGTATAATGAGAAAGTCATGCTAATGTGTTGGATTCCCATCATACTAACCATACCAAAGTTATCCTCCTGATAACTTTGATAGTGCACCATAATGTATTTATTTTTGTAATTTTTTTTGTCATGTAAAAATTTTGTTAAAGGGGATTTAGCTTTGTTCTTGTAACGATCTTCTTCTTAGGGAGCATTGTGCCTGATGTCTCCAAGAGAGGACAAGTCAAAATTTTTAGATCGTCACCCATGGGATGCCTCATTCACATCATGCCATGTTAGTAGATCGTACACTTTTGGATGATAAAAAACAAAATGAGACCACCAAGAAGAGGACACATCACAAGAAAAAATAAAAATCACACCATGAATTTTTTGCTAAAATATGTCCTCTATGTATGCCCCCACTTTAAAGTGGTTGCTACACCATCACTGTGAGCAATTCCTTTCAAGTAGCCAATTATAAATTATAACATGAAAGAAGACATGAGAGCCAACTTGGAAATCCCTATGCCAAGTCATATGTTTAAGAATTGAACTACATCATTGATAAGTATGTCACATGCGAGCCAACTTAAGGCATGTCATCCACATCCCAAGCTTACTCTTATATGTACATGAATGGTGATCAACAAGCCAAAATAGACAACGATAGGTGACATACGGGGATAAGGCTTCCTAACCCCTTTCCCCCAATTAATGCATGACAAGGGTGAGCATGGAATGGATGATGATATGCTACTCCTTGCAATGAATGTAAAACATGCAATAGTGAGTATGCTATGATCCTACAACTATTGCATGGAAAGGAGCAGAAACTAATGTTATTCATTTTGATGAGTAAAAAAATTGTCTTCTTGATACATATTTAATGAGATATCTATTAGTTTAGGATGTACCAAGTTTATAGTTTCTTGGAAGAATCGTTTGTGATGGTGTTGACATTGAATGAAGGCTTGTTTATTTTTTTGGAGGGATAATAACCAAGACCTTTAGTCATTTCTTACATGTTAAAGGCTTTATGGGGACATGGATACCTTTTCCTACAACACCATATTCTTTTTCACTATACCCAAGTTGTTTTAGAATCTCATGATCTCTTCCATAAAACTTTTTTACCCTTTTTGGATTCAATGTTTGTTCATATTTGGAGTTTTTCATGTGTTTTGTTGTTTCTTCTAAAGTGCTTGAAGTGATTTTTTTTGAATTTTGTATTGCCATGACCAGTTTCTCTTTTCCATTTTTTGACTCTTTTGTTATGATCTTGTATTCTCCTATGAATATAGGTATGAAATTAAAGGTTTTTGAATCATCTTCCTATAGATTTGTGGCTTCTTCAGTTTGATTTTGTTTTTTTGCTTCTTGTATGGGTTCAACATTTGTGGTTGGTGTTAAAGGATATCTAATGTCCATAATGTCAAAATCCTTATATGTAGGTTCATGATCTCTTAGTGAAGAGGATTCTATTTTAACTTCATCATCTTCATCTAAGGAAGCCATATTACTATTGTTTGAAAGAAGTGTGTGAATGTTTTCATTTTCTTGCACCATGATACATTCCCTAGTAGGAGAGTTTTTAGGAGAGCAAAAAACTAAATGTTCTTGATATTCAAAGGTTGGTTCTTCAAAAATTAATTCATTTCAAGTAAGGGAATGATCCATGGTTGAATTTTATTATTCCTCAATGATGTTATTGTCTTGTTCCATAATGTTTTCCCACATAATATTCTCATCGATTGGATCTTGTAACACCATAATATCTTCTTCATCAATAGGAGAGATATTAGGAGAGGGGGAAATTTGATTGATGTCAATAATTTTATCCTTTTTCTCTAAGGTCTCATTCTCGTGCCATAATATCTACCCTAGTAGGAGATATTTTAGGAAAGAGACAAATAATGGGTTCATCACATTTCATGGTTAGATTTTGTAAAGTAGCTTCATCACGAATAAGGGTGGCATCAAGAGAAGAGAAATTATGATTTTCATGGTTACCAATGATTGGATCATATTGTTCGAATAGATATTTCCAAATGTTAGGGACATTAGGAAGGAGAGAAATAATGCTATAACTCTCAATAATTGGATTTATTAACACCAACATATCTTCTTTACAAATGTGTTTCTGATGCAGAGTAGGTGGAGGAATCTCAGTATCCAAAACAAAACACTCTGACTCAATCAAGGAAATCAAACTCTAATCATTAAAATACTTGGTTTGTCTAGATTCACTCAAAAGGATTCTAGCCTTCACAACACAACCTTGAATGAAATACCCTGAAGAGAGTCATACCAAGGCCTGATGAAAATAAAAATAGACTTCCCATAGGACCTATACAACTATCCCAAAAGATCTCTAATGACTTCTTTGCAACTTTGTATACTTTCAACATAACACCCTTGTTTTAGGGCTACTAGATTAGTCCTGTTTTATAAATAAAAATCCTTCAAAAAACTTGGTCTCCATAGAAAATATTTGGAAAGAGTTATATTGTCTATCAAAACCTCAAATTCTTTGTTTTATTCTTAGATTTAGAGCCTCTAACTTGCTAATATGTGAAACCCCCTATTTGCATGCAACAACTATGTTAGTGCATTTAGGTTCTACTAGACCTACACTTGACTTAATCACGATACCTTTATAGACCTATGTACCTTCATTCACCATCATTTCAACCTCATAGACCAATACATTCTCATTAGTCAACTGCCACTTCTTTTTTGCCATAACTATAGGGCACACAACCAACCCTACAAGCACTCCTTCACTATTTTCTTGCCATTCCAAAGGATTTTCACCTTCATACTGCCTTATATTAGTCTGATACACCTTGCCATTCCTTTTATTCTACCATACAAAGGCATGATTCTTTCTATCTTCCTGCAAACTATACTTATCCTTCTTACCCACTATCCTAGCATTACTCATTTGCTCTTCACCTACTATCCTATCATGATTAACCTACTCGATTCCTGTAAACATTTTGTTTTCACTATCCTCAAGCCTTAAAGCTCCTTCTTTCTAGAGATAACTAGCTTATACTTTCCCTTATCTCTTCCACCTCCTTGCAAAGGAGTTAACCTGAAACTCTTATCATCCTTCTTGATAGTATATGTGTTTGCTCTACCATCATACATAGACCTCCTATAAAATTTCCATGGTCTCCCCAATAGCAAATGATAGAAATCCGTTGGTAACACATCATACAAGACCCTAGCTTTGTACTCCCCAATTTGGAGATCCACATAGGCTTGTTCATTTACCACTAAAGTTTGACTATCATTCACCCAAGAAACTTTGTAAGGTGCTACATGAGGTATCTTCTCTAGATTTAACTTGTCTACCATCTCCCTAGACAACATATTATCTTGAGAACCTGAATCAATAACAACTTGACATACTTTACCTTTGCATTTGTATGAAGTTCTGAATAGACTCCTTCTTTGGATCATATCTTCCACTTTAGGTGCTTGCAACAAGGTCCTTCTCATCATGAGTGCTTCTCCCACCTTTGGGTCTATAGGTCCATTTGAACTTTTACATTCTTCTTCTTGGATCAGTTGAGTTCTTCTCTCACTCTTCCTATCACCACTTGAAAATGAACTTTGTTTCTGAGGACACTTGAAAGATGGGTGCACAAATTCATTGCATCTATAACACCTACCTGTGAATTCATTGTAATCTATCCTTTGTCTGAAGTTAGTTCTTCCATCGCTCCATCTTCCTCTTGCTTCAGGTGTTTCCTCCTTATTCTTATTAGAATCTTCAAGGTCTTCCTTGGTTTTCCTTGACGTTGAAGTAGTGCCTCTACTCCTAGAAGTGTTGCCTCTTCCTCTTGTTTCCTTCTCTTGCGTCCTCTTGAATTTTTCTTCTTCCCTCATTGCCATTTGAAAGCATTGTTGAATTGATTTTGGCTCCAACAAGTTGATTTCATCCTCAATGTTATACCTCAGACCATTCAAATATCTAGCTACCATTTCTTCCTCATATTCTTCATGTTTGGTTCTTATAATTAGCCTATAAAATTATTCAATATATGATTGCACATCTAATTCCATTTGTCTAAGATTCTGTA
Source organism: Sequoia sempervirens (assembly GCA_007258455.2). NCBI lineage: Eukaryota > Viridiplantae > Streptophyta > Pinopsida > Cupressales > Cupressaceae > Sequoia > Sequoia sempervirens. The sequence continues at coordinate 28,661,038 of VDFB02168118.1, forward strand.
ACTTCTTAAGTAACTGAACATTATAATCACAAGGAAGGAATTTACCTTTTAGTTTTTTCTTCATCCTCTCCCAAGAAATTCTCTTACTCTTTCCTTGTCTCTCCCTTTCCTCTTGCACAAAATTCCACCATAACAAAGCATGCCCTTTAAGTTTTGTTTTAGCCTTCTTCACCTTATGTTCTTCATCAATGTCTTCACTATATAAATAGTTTTCCAAAGCCCCTATCCAATACAAGAGCTCTTCATTGCAAGTTTTCCTCCATACATAGGCACATCCATTTTCCCATGTCCATACTTCTTGACAACCTTCAAAAGATTCATCATTCTAAAATCATCTAGATCCATCTCCTCTTCTTTAGTAGAGGTCTCTTCCTCTTTAGAATCACTTTCTTCCAAAATAACCCTACATTTATCTTTCATCACAACAATTTCCTACTTCAGGGCTTCTATTTATTTGTCATGGTTTTCAATCTTCCTTGCAACAACATTCCCCTTAGAAGGCATTTTTATTCCTCCAATTACCTTCTTATTACACACAAAACTTCAACCTTCTTTCACAAGAGACCTAATCCCTTGATCTGATACCACTTTGATGTAGAGTAGGTGGAGGACTCTCAGTATCCAACACAAAACACTCTAACTCAATCAAGGAAATCAAACTCTGACCACTAAAACACCTGGTTTTTCTAGATTCACTCAAAAGGCTTCTAGCCTTCAAAACACAACCTTGAATGAAATCCCTTGAAAAGATCCATACCAAGGCATGATGACAATCAAAATATACTTCCCACAAGACCTATACAACTATCCAAAAATATCTCCAATGACTTCTTTGCAACTTTGTAGAGTTTCAACATAACACCCTTGTTTTAGAGCTACTAGATTAGTCCTGTTTTACAAATAAAATGCCTTCAAAACACTTGGTCTCCACAAAAAATATTTTGAAAGAGTTATATTGTCTATCAAAACCTTAGATTCTTTGATTTATTCTTAGATTTAGATCCTCTAATCTGCCGATCCATGAAATCCCCTATTTGCATGCAATCAACCTAGTGTTTATTGAAACTCACACTCTCAAGACTTCCCAAGCTCAACTACTTCCTCAAATACATTCCTTTAGGTATGCACAGACTCTCTACACCTTTACAATTTCAATTCCATCGACATTTCACTAAAAACCTTCATAAAACCATCATTTTGAAAGGAAAATTGCTCTGCCTAGCCCTAGGGCATCTTCCAAAATTAATAAATTGGCTCTTACAAACATTTAAATGAATTTTACATCTAACCTAACATGATAAACACCAATGCACTAAGTTACAGATCTAATACAGTGGGTGGATTGGTGAAAATCATTACATTATGGTCCTCAAACTCTTACATAGCCAAAATAGGGCAATCACTGTATTTTATTGATTTCTCTCTCAAAATAGTGAATTAAACCTTAAAATAAACTACAATAGATAAAAAATACATGTACTTACAAACATTGGTAAACTAAAGCCATAACAATCCTATACAAACTCGTACAAGTTTGCAAAAGAAAGAAAAAAATATAAAATTTTGAGAAAATAACAAAAACTTTTATTGATTTTTTTCTTCAATCCTTCTAGAGAACAATTACAATGATGTTCTTCCTCCAAAAACCTTTGACCCATAAACCCTCAACTAATTTTTAAACGTCCTTGTGACCATTGGATGCAAATTACATTGTTCTTACAACTTTGTTGACAACATTGTTACACATTTTGCAATATTTTCATTTGTGGCCCCAAGTGACTCTAAACAAACCAAATACAGCTTGAATGGTCTCACTAGACCTTATTCAACATAAAATAATATCTCACTCACCAAAATCCTCTAAAACCCATAATTACATGTATTTTTTTCATTTTGGAGCAATTTGACATATTTCAACATTGTTTCACAAGATGGCTCTTCCAAACACCTATTAGGACTAAGTTAAGTCTAAATACATTAACGATGGTCTTAATGACCTTATTTAGCATAATAAACTCAAATATGTAACAAATTCCTAAATCCTACTTGAAATCAACTTCATATTTAATGGTGCCCCTACACCAGTTTCTCATGATCATTCTTGAAATCATTATCACAAGTAGGGAAAGTCTTGGGAGATGAATGGAGACTAGGTAAAGTAATAGCCATGATCTCAGCTTCGTGTGTCATAATACCCTTCCAAGGGGGAGGAAGAAAAAAAAAACTTTCATAATCTTCAATGATTGTACCTTCTTTCACCAAGATACCTTCATCACCAATGGGAAAGATATTGGGAGAAGAACAATTATGGTTATCATGATTAGCGATGCTTGCATCCTTTTGTGTCAAATATTTAGTGGTGATCTAAGTGAGATGAAGTCTTTAAGGGATTCATCTATAATTTTAAAGTCATCTATACTAAAGGGTTTAAATGATGTGCTAAGGTTAACCATTTTTTTTGTTTTTTGTTTTTTTTTTTCTTTTTCTAATGAATGTTTAATGTAATCTAGTCTAATTGAACTATGAACTAATGCTAAAATTCAAAAGTGCAAGAAATTACTTCTATCCAAAATTGCAATGAATGTACATTATGCTACTTTTAATGATTTGGATGTAACAAAAAGTAGGAAAAGGGTATGTGCAGGATCATGGTGGGCCAAAAAGTGGCAATATGATGGGTATTTTTAGGGTATGTGGTTGAAAATTTATTTTTTTCCAAAATTGGTGAAACAAAAATGTTTTTAAAGGATATTCTTAGCTTTCCACCAATATAAATTATGCTTTACTTTGAATTTAATAAATAACTATTATTCATTTTCTATTTTAATTATGACTAAAGTCCTAATTGATAGGTTTGAAAAATATCTATAGCTTTCAAATGGTATCACATTTTTGAATCAAACATGCATCACATTCTATGCTTCACATACTATAGGATTAATTTTTTTTGAATTTCATGTTTTGACCAAGTTAAGGTGGTCAAACATACAATTTTTATATTTTTTAAAAGTTGTAATAAAAAAATTATAATTCATTATTTATTTGGAAAAAAAATAAAAAATAAAAATGCATGACATCGGGACATGAGTCCTCTACTTATATATAAAATCTTATAAAAAATATTATCATTTTATTCTGGTTAGGGTGGTCAGACAAACACCTACTTCTTATTTTTTCCCTAAAATTTAAGTACTACTACATTGAAGTTTCAAATTTTCACTAAATAGATTTTTTTTTTAATAAACCTAGTAGTTTAGAAACTACATTCAATTTGCTACAAATTCTATTCTTACATATTTTTGAAATAATATAGATAACTTTTTCAAATTTTTACATCAAGTTTCCTTACTCTGATTTTTTTGAATTTTTTGCCACTTAAAGGTCTATTTTTTCCATGATGATCTTGCACATACTCCAAACTAAAACAAAAAAGGTAATAACAACAAATAGGAGCTTAAAAAAAGAAATTTAACTCTGTAAAATGTAGTACAAAATTTGTATTGGGACTGATTCACCCAAGGTGGAAAATTAGTCCTAGAAGGGATTTTTTTCAATATTTTCAAAATTTTTAGTTGATTTTTTTGTTTTCTATGCTGTATGACCTAAATATTAAGTGCAAATGCAGATTTTGAATGATTTTGAATGAAATTAGAATAAAAAATTTAAGCTATATATCTTTCACTAATGCAAAATTTGGAACCCTAGAATGCCAATTAACTAATGCAAATCCTAATGCAATATTAATGCAATGCAAATATAGGATGATGATGGACTCCAAATCAAAAAAAGGTATTATAAATGTGGGTTCACCAAAAGAATTAGTTGAAAAATGGATGTTGTTTTATGGTTTTAGACATAGAACATCACTTTTCTCCAACTAACATTCAAGGATGCCCTACAGACCTTAACCTAATGGAGAATGAAGGAATAGATTTGACAATAGGGTATCCTAGGATATGATTTCAAATTACAAGAGGGGTTCATGACCAAGGTAGGGCTTGGAAAAGATAATGACATGCAAGATGAAATGCAAAACCTAGTTAAAGATAAGATAATGTAGCATGAACATTAAGTAACATAATTAGAACATTTTGTGATGATGGATCTTGAATTGCTGCAACAATTGATGAAGAATATTCCCTTGAATGTGTTAAAAATGATCTTGAAAGCTATTTTGAAGACCTTGTGAAGACTAAGAGTGCTAAAATATTAAGTGCTTGACTTGATAATATGAATGCATAATGTTTCTTGGATGAAATGAGTATTTTAAATCTTGTTTATATAGGAAATCCACTCACATGACCATTAATTTGATCTCCAAGGCTGACATAGGATAAATTTGAACTTAAACCCCAATTTTTCCCACTCAAACCTTGAAAAATAACTCAAATGAGACTCGTTCACCACCCTGGGTGAATCAATCACACCTAGATGGGACTCATTTACCCAAGGTGGAAAATGGGTCCCATAGGGGCTATTTTGCCTACTAGAATGTTGGAGAGTGAAGAAAATAAGTTTTTATGTTGATCTCTTCTGGTTTTTGATCAAAATATCCCTTGGGATGCACAATATGGGGTCATAGGGGCCTATTAATGATGATATGAAAGTCATAAATGCAATAGGGCCCAAAATCCAATGTGAAAGTGTAAATAAATACACTTTACAACAGTAAATTAAGGAAAAAATGTGTCTATTTAGTTTAGAAGGGCCCTAAATCACATGCAAATGTGTAGAACACATTACAACACTAGATTAGGTCCACTTGATTTATAAGCCTCCCAAATTTAATGTCAAGATGTAAATAAATATATTTTACAACACTAAATTATGGCAGAGTTAGGTTTCTTTAGCTTTAAAAGGGTCCAAGACCTAATGTGGATGTGTAAAACACCTCACAACACTAGACCAAGGCAACATTAAGTCCCATTTATCATTAATTATTCCCATATCAAGTGTGAAAATGACTAGGGATATATTTTTCTACATTATAGGAAATCACACTACTTTGGTAAAAGTGTTTTCACTTAGTACTTCGAGTGATAGTCATTCTAATCACTTACACTATTGAAGCTTGATTTGACTTAAGGCTGCTATAATCTATGCATATATTTATTTCCTCCCATGGGTAATCTTTAACCCCAGAAATAGCCTATCAATTTTCTTACAAACTCTAGTGTATTTATACTCACTAAGTATATGTAAAAGTTCCCTCCCTTTAATGGACAATAATTTTGAGGAGGAATCCCCTAGCTATCTAGTATAATCAAATAACTTAGCTATGAGTAACCCTCAAGCTACCCTTGTTTAATCATATCTAGTGTAATGATAAATTGGACTTTATATCACCTTGATCTAGTGTTGTGATGAGTTTTACACATCCACATTAGGTCTTGGGCCCTTTTTAAGCTAAATAAACCTAACTTTTCCTTAATTTAGTTTTGTAAAGTGTATTTATTTACACCTTCACATTAAATTTAGGAGGCTTGTAAACTAAATGGACCTAATCTAGTGTTGTAATTTGTTGTACACATTCACATGGGATTTTGGGCCCTTTTGAGCTAAATAGACCTAATTTAACCTTAATTTAATGTTGTAAAGTATAATTATTTACACTTTCACATTGAATTTTGGACCTTCTTGCATTTATGTCCTTTATATCATCATTAATATGCCCCTATGACCCCATATTATGCATCTTGAGGAAAATTCTAACCAAAATCTTGACATAGACCTCATATAAATTTAATTTCTTCACTCATCAATATTCATTACTAATCTCCATTATCATTATCCTCTAATTTTAAATTCCTACACATCCCCCAAAAATTGTCACAAAGTGACAAGTTCCATAGACTATATTATAGCCTCTTCTCACACATATGTGACATCTCATGTACCACCACTATCTCTTACAAAAGCCACCCTATCACTTACACACATTTAATGCCTCTCTTTCCAATGTGTGCTCACACATGTCCTCACACATCTCCCCATTTCACCCCTTTCCATCTTGTGACACTTCTCACAATTCTAATCAATCTCGATTCCTTGATCTCAACCTCATACTTCTTTCAATCTCAATCCTTCATCAACCATTCAATCTTGGCCCTTGATTTATTCCCTCTCATTTCTATAAATGGGAGGCTTTCCATCTCATTTCCAATACATCTCATTTGTGTTACAAATATGAGCTAGTTTTGTGGTGTTGTCATTAATGTTGTTATTTATGTCAACATAGTTTAGATGTTGTAGATTGTACATGTATAGTTGAGATGCTGCTAAGATGTTGTGAGTACATGAAGCTATCTTTATGAGAATGCAGATGTGCTGAATTGGTGAGTTTCCAAGTTCTTTTGAGAAAAATAGTAAAGAAGAGAAGTTAGAGTGATGAGTGTGTTCAGAATGTTCTTTAGTATGTGTTTTGAATTTACCCTATGTTGATCCTGTCCTTGTGTAGATCTAAAGGTGTGCTATTGGTGGTATCGTGGTGATATCTCTTGATTTTTATCTTGTAGTTTGATGGTATGTGGAAGTTATGTTCACTGGTGTGTGAACTATTCTGAAAGAGTTGGTCTTCTGTGGATTGGGAGAAATGTTTCTGCTCCATAGTCCTCCACTATTTTTTTTTAGGTCTTGCATATTTGGGATATGTCTTGTGATAGTGTTCTCTAGGTTCTGGTAAAGAAGTTTGAGGTTTTCTGATTTGGAAGTCATCTTTCAGTGTTGTTGTGTGTGTTTGAAAAGTTTGGATGGACTAGTGGAAGGTGTTCAGTGTTTGAAGTTTGTTGCACTTGTTGTAGATGTATCTAAAGGAATATGAGATGTTTTCTCATGCATAATGAAGTGTGTTGTGGTCTTGGCATGTCATCTTCTTTTTGTGAAGTGTGTACATCAATGTTCATTTTTGTTTTCTTTAGGTTTGGTCGACCTGGTGTCCACACTTCATTTGAATAATTACAAAAGCTTGTGGTTGATTCAAGACATTATATTTTTCTCTTGGATAAATGTTTTATTGGTCCAATCACATTCTTTTCAACCAAGGGAATGTTGAGTTGTTGACCTAATTTGAATTTATGAAATGAGGTTTCTATGGCCGATCTTGGAGAAAGATTCTAAGCTTTAAGATGGTATAAATGCAAGACAAATTGTGAAGAGTTGTATGATAGTGTGATGCAAAGTGATGAAGTGAGGCAACAGTTTGTCATTGTGTTGGATTCCTGAAGGTAGTGAGCTAGTTTATGCAATCCTTTATTCAAGGTTGCAGATGTGTGTTAATTGTTGTGGTGGATATTTTGTTCTATTTTGTATCTATATGCAGTGAGAATTTGTATTCATTTATATAATCCTTTTATATTGTGATTTAACCCTCACCATGGTTTTTCCCTAAATGGGTTTTCCATGTAAAAATATGGTGTTCACTGTGCTGATTTTACTTTCTATTATTTATGTTCCATGCTCATACTTAATAATAGAATAGTGTGATTGTGTATTTGATAGTGTTGAAGTTTAAGTTTGAATTTTTTGACAACTAATTCACCCCCCCTCTAATTTTTTTTGTGTCTATTTAACAATTGGTATCAAAGCTTCAGTTCCTTTTTGTAGAGATTAACTACTTAAGGAAGATCTGATGGTGCATAAGTTGGTGATCCCTATGTTTTATGGATCTGATTATAGTGGTTGGAAAGTGTAGATGAGAGGATAAATTGTTTCTCTTGGTTACAAGACCTGAAAGGCTATTGAGATGAAGTATGTTGCTCTGACTAGTGGTCCTACTACTACAGATAAGGTTTCTGCTTATGAGGAGAATGAGAAAGTGATGTATGTGATCTACAATGCTTTATCTACAATTGAACAAACTAAGGTTCTTTCCTTAGATACTGTTCATGATGTTTGGAAGAAGTTAGAAGAATTTACTAGTCATTTTTAGAGGGTTGAGATGAAAACAAATGAAGTTAAGAATCAAGGGGGAAAGCTGACCAATGAAGATATTATTGAGAAGATCCTAATCAACCTACCAGATTGCTACAGTGATAAGATCTTTGTTATTGAAGAAATGTATGATCCTAAGAACTACAATAAAGAATAGTTGTTCGACACCTTGCAATAATTTGAGATGAGAAAGTTTAGGAAAGAAAAAAAGGAGGAAGAAAAGATGGAAATGGAATTTAAGGAAATTAAGATTGAAGATGATTTGGAGAGTGATGGTTTTGATGAGTTGGAAGCAAATTTCACCAAGAAGTTGAAGAAATGTACTAGAAAGTATAAAGGTATGTTTCCCTTTAAATGTTTTAGTTGTGGTAATATTGGTCATTATGCTTTGAGATGCTCAAATAGAGCTGTACATAAAAAGAATATGGATTATAAAGATAATGATAGAAAGGATAAGAAATACAAGAAGTTGTACTATGTTAAAGAACAAGCTAGAATCTCTGATGATGAATATGAAAATGAGGTTGATGATAGTGAATGCTTATTCTTAGCTTCAATGGAAAGTAAATTTAGCTTTGGAAAGTAAATTTGTATCTGCTAAACCTAGAAAATGTGCAAGCAAGAAGGCTCTAGAGAATAAAAGGAATAGGATGGAAGGTACTTTGGTTACAACTTTTCATACAAGACAAGATGATGACTATTTGGTAATTGATAGTGGATGTTCTAATTAGATGACTAGAGATAAGAGTAAGTTCACTAGACTTGAAAAATATGATGGTGGTTTAGTCATGTTTGGTGATGATTCAGGAGCTAAGATTTGTGGGAAAGGTTCAATTAGTTTTGATGGAGTACACAGTATTGACGATGTATATTATGTGAAGGGTTTGAGGCATAACCTTTTGAGTGTTGGATAGATGTGTAGCAATGGTTTTAAACTTGTGTTTTAGAACAATACTTGTGAAATCATAAAAGGATCCAGAAATGGAGATATGGTTGCTGCTAGAAGAAGAACTCATGGAAACATCTATCAGCTTAAGGGAGTTAATGGTCAATGCCTTGTATCTCAAGTCAGTGAAAGTTGGTTATGGAACCAAAGAATGGGACATGTAAATTTTGATAACCTAGTCAAAATAAGTTCAAAGGATATTTTTTGAGGTATGCCTAAGATCACAAGGCCTGGTAATACTATTTGCAGAAGTTTTCAATTGGGGAAATAGACTAGATGTAGATTTAAGGGAAAAGAGCACTCTACTACCAAAATGCTAGAATTAATTCACATTGATCTCTATGGTCCAACTAGAACAAGAAGCTTTAATGGTGATAGGTATTTTATGATCCTTATTGATGCCTATTCTCAAATGACATGGGAAGCTTTTCTTAGAGAAAAGAATTAGGCTCTAGATGGGTTTAAGGTGTTCAAAGAAAGAGTGGAAAATGAAGTAAATTTGAAAATCAAGTGTTTGAGATTTGATAGAGGAGGAGAATTCACTTCTAATGAGTTTAATGCATTTTGTGAACATGGAATAAAAAGATAGTTCTCTACTCTGAGAACCCCTCAATAGAATGGGGTAGTTGAGAGGAAAAATAAGATGGTATAGGAAGCTGTGAGAACCACAATGAAAGAATCAAATGTATCAAATGTGTACTAGAGAGAGGCAATACATACTGTTGTTTATGTTTTTAATAGATTTCATATTAGAGGTAACAATGCAAAGACTCCTTTTGAGTTATGGACTGGTAAGACTCCTACCACAAAGTACTTTAAGGTATTTGGAAGCATATGTTACATTAAAAGAGATATTGAAAAAATTGAAATTTTGATGCTAGATGTGATGAAGGAATTTTTCTTGGGTACTCTACCACTAGCAAATCTTATAGATGCTACAATAAAAGATTGAGAAAGATTGTAGAAAGTACTAATGTGAAAGTTGATGAAGACATTCACAAACCTATTGAGATAAGTGAAGCTGAACCTAATGATCCTATCTATGGACATGTACCTAAGGAGAAAAAAGAGAAGGAAGATGAAGATAAATAAGAATAGACTAAAGAGGAAGAAGAAGAGAATGAACCAAAACCTACTATTAAGACTCCTAAGTATGTACAAAAGAATCATCTAGAGGAATAGATAATTGGAGATATGACTAAAGGTTTGAAGACAAGAAGTAAAGTGGCAGCTAAGGTAAATTTGTGTTTACTTTCTAAAATTGAACCTAAGTCTGTGTATGAAGCATGTGAATATGAGAGTTGGATGAAAGCTATGAAAGAAGAGTTGCAGTAGATAGAAAAGAATCAGACATGGGAACTAGTTCTTAGACCTATGAATAGGACTGTAATTGGTTCAAAATGGGTGTTCCACAATAAGTTGTATGAAAATGGAGAAGTTATGAGTAATAAGGAAAGACTTGTATGCAAAGGATATTCATGAGTTGAAGGTATAGATTTTGAAGAATATTTTTCCCATGTGGCTAGAATGGAAGCTATTAGAATTTTTTAGCATTTTCTTCCCATAAGGATTTCAAAGTGTATTAGATGGATGTCAACTCAACATTTTTGAATGGTGAATTGGAGGAAGAAGTGCACATGGAACAACCTAAAGGATTTCAGTTACCTGAAAAATTGAACATAGTGTGTATGTTGAAGGTGTTGTATGGACTAAAGCAAGCTCCATAGCTTGGTATGCAAGATTGGATAGATACCTAACAAAGAAAGGAGTCAACAAAGGCTTTGTTGACAACAATCTCTACTTCAAATTCCAAGGTAAAAAGATGTTGATAGTAGTCATATATGTCAAGATGATATCATCTTTGGTGGAAATGAAGGCATGTGTAAAAAGTTTGATGAGGAAATGCAAAAATATTTTGAGATGTCCATGATTGGTGAATTGAATTTATTCCTTGGTCTACAAGTGAATCAAATTGATAAGGGGATATTCATTTCACAATCTAAGTATGTAAAAGAGATATTGAAGAAGTTTGGGATGGATGATTCCAAACCGGTTAGTACTCCTATGATAACTGGATGTAAACTGAGCAAAGACAATGAATATTTTAAAACTAATCAATGCAAATATAGATCTAGGATTGGTGGACTACTGTATCTTACTACTACCAGACATGATATTATGCAAGCATTATGTCTAGTTTCCATATTTCAAGTTGATCCTAAAGTGACACATGTTACAACTATAAAGAGAATATTTAGATATCTTAAAGGTACACTAGATTATGGCTTATTATATCCTAAGGGTGCTGATTTCACCCTAAGTGCTTATACTGATGTAAATTGGGTTGGTTTTGTGGATGGCCAAAAGAGTACCAGTGGAGGTGCTTTCTTTATTGGTAGAAGATTGGTCTCTTGGTTGAGTAAGAAATAAGAATCAATTTCTTTATCCACTGCAAAGGTAGAATATATTGCTACAACATCTTGCTACTTATAAATATTTTAAAGAATCTAGTTATGCATTTAAGAATGAAACACATATCTATCAAATATCATTTCTTGAGAGAAAAAGTGCTGGAGAATGAAGTCAGATTGGAGTATGTGACAACAAAGGAACAAATTGTAGAAATATTTACTAAGGCTCTTTTGAAGGATACTTTTGAGTGTCTTAGGGAGAGGTTGGGGGTGATTGGCCCTCCAAACTAGGTGCACATGAAGGTGCATCAGTCCAATGAATTCACAGATTCTTCATTTATCTTGATTGATGAATGGGTCTACTCTATATGGGGAGTAGTAAAGGTTTTCATTGTTGTAGTATGAGTTTAATGGGTGCACTCCTAAGGGGGAGTGATGAGAGTGTTTTTTCTTTACCATTGATGTCAAAGGGGAAAAGGTAGTCATGTGAAAAATAGTTGCAAAAGAAAAAAATATGTTGTCTTTGATGGTTTTCATATCACGTGTTTCCATAAATGATAAAGGGGGAAATTGTTACAAATATGAGCAAGTTTGTTGGTGTTGTCATTGATGTCAACACAGTTTAGTATGTTGCAGATTGTACATGTATAGTTGAGATGCTACTGAGATGTTGTGAGTAAATGGAGCTATCTTTATGGCAATGAAGATGTGTTGAATTCATGAGTTTCCAAGTGCTTTTGAGAAAATTAATAATGAAGAGAAGTCAAAGTGATGAGTGTGTTTAACATGTGCTCTACTATGTGCTCCACATTTCTCCTCTATTGATTCTATGATTGTGTAGATATAAAGGTGTGCTATTGGTGATCTCGTGGTGATATCTCTTAAGTTTTAGCTTCCGGTTTGATGGGATGTGGAATTTATGTTCACTAGTTGTGTCATAGAAAAATGGCCCCTTATCATTTTCATGGCCTTTTAGGTTTTGTTTTATGGTGTTGGAACTATGTTGCTCTGATTTTATGTTGTAACATGGCTTGAACATGCTTATATAGGTACTAAAATTCAAAGAACATCATCTTGTGAAGGTGTTGTGAAATGTTGTAAGACATTTCTACATTCTTCTAGACTCTATTTAATGCAATTATTTAATAAAAAATCACCTTTTCACTCATCAACAAGTCCTATATTGAAGTGTTGTAAAGTCTTGTAACAAGCCTTCACAATGTTCTAGGCACATCTTCACTATTTAAACCTTTCTCATGCTTTATTTTGTCTCTTTGTACCCTCACATGACTTAATTAAGTGTATTTTTGCATATTATCCCGACAAATAAAATTAAATACAACATTATTCTTGACACTTTTTTTTAGGTCCTAGGTGGAACCCATTCACCATGGGTGGCGAATGAGTCCCCCTTGTCCTCAAATTCAAAATATTTCAAATTTTCTTTTGGGATTTTATTAAAAATCGCTTGATGTTGGCCTATGATGAGGTATGAATGGATAGTAAGGCACAAGAATTGTATAAATAAGTGTTTTTCATCTCATTTTATATCTCCTACAATCCTCCAACATTCACATATCATATTCAAGCAATCTCAAGAATTCAAGCATTCTACATCATCAATTAAAGCACTTTGAAGCTATCATTGACATTACTTCAAAATTATAAGATCAAGAGTTAGGTGAGTTGATATCATTTGCATGTTATTACTTTATCTTTCTCTTGCATTTCATTATATTTTCAAGGGTTTAATTACCAAAAGTGGGGTTTGACCAAGGCAAACCCTTATTCACTAACCTTAATCATTTTTCCCCTTTTGCTTGTGAATTTGCAGCATTTTGTTTGTAAATTTGATAGGTTATTAGGTGTTGAAGATTTATTTTTATGTCAACTAGGTTCTTCAAGTCAACATAAGTCAAATTCAAGCTTGAGAGACTTATTTTTCCATTTTTTGCAGATTTGACTTCAACAACCTAATAAGTAGGAATTCCCAAATTTGGTGTTATAGAGTTGTCTCCTAGTTTTTTAGAAATTTGGGAGAGGACTGATTCACCACCTATGGTGAATGAGTCCCACCTTAGGACTAGAAAATTGAGTTTTGTTAGATTTCAGATCTCGACAGAGAGAAATCAACTCTTAGTAGTTTTTCATCAGTAGGAGGACTCATTCGCCACCTAGGGTGAATGAGTCCCACTGTGAAAAATCTGTAAATTTCATCAACATTCCAGACATTCTAGACAACTCAACCTTTATCCAGGTGCACTTAGATTCATCCCTTCTCTTTCTGTTTTGCATATTTCTTCCATTTTCTTCATTTTTTGCATATCACAATGTGTTTTCAAACATAGCTTAAATTACACTTTTGCATTCATTTTAGTTCATCTTAATCAGTTAATTACATTTATTTAATTTCATTTACATCATATCACATTGCACACATCCTAATTTGAGTGTTACATAAGCATTTTTGGACCTAAATCTCTCTCCTTTTAGGTGAAAAACCTTAGAAGTGCAAGAGACAACATTTTGTGTTCCCAAAAATCTACATTTCACCGGTGTGTGAACTATTCTAGTAGAGTTGGTCTTCTATGGACTAGGAGAAATGTTTTTTCTCCATATTCATCCATTGTTTTGTTTTAGATCTTGTGGATCTGGGATATGTCTTGTGATGGTGTTCTCTGGGTTCTAGAAAAGAAGTTTGAGGTTTGGTAATCTGGAAGTCATGTTTCAATGTTGTTGTGTGTGTTTGCATAGTCTGGATGGACTAGTGGAAGGTGTTTAGTGTTTGAGGTTTTTTTCACTTGCTTTGGATGTATCTAAAGGAATCTAAGATGTGTTCTCATGCATAATGAAGTGTGTTGTGGCATCTATGTGTCATCTTCTTGTTAAGAAGCATGTACATCAATATTCATTTGTGTTTTCATTAGGTTTGGCTAACCTGGTTTCTACACTTCATTTGAAGAATTATGGAAGTGTGTGGTTGATTCGAGACATTATCTTTTTTTCTTGGATAAATGTTTTATTGGTCCAATCTCATTCTTTTCCACCACGAGAATGTTGAGTTTCTGACCTAATTTGAATTTATGAAATGAGGTTTATGTGGCTGACCTTGGAGAAAGGTTCTAAGGTTGAAGATGGTATAAATGCAAGATGAATTGTGAAGAGTTGTATGACAGTGTGATGCAAAGTAACAAAGTACGCCATAAATCATAAAGAGAAGAAGTGTGTAAAAGTGTGTCGAGGCAACAATTCTTCATTGTGTTGGATTCTTGAAGGCATGGAGCTAAAGGTTTCTACAATCCTTTATTCAAGGCTGCAAATGTGTGTTAATTGTTGTGGTGTATTTTTTGTTCTCTTTTATATCTATAGGTAGTGAGCCTCACTATTGGACAATGAGTCCTTTTTTTAGGTAGTGATCCTTTGTATTTGAATAGTGAGTCCTCTTCTAGGTAGTGATCCCTTGGTAGTGATCCATTGTATTCGGTTTTATAATCCTTTTATATTGTTAGTTAACCCTCACCATTGTTTTCCCTCATTGGGTTTTCCACATAAAAATATGGTGTTCACTATGTTGATTCTACTTTTTGTTATTTTTGTTTCATGCTCATATTTAATAACAAATAGTGTGATTGTGGATTTGATAAGTGTTGAATTTTAAATTTGAATATTGTGACAACTGATTCATCCCAACTCTCAGTTGTCCTGTGCCTATTTAACAATATGCTAATGTTATGCTACAAAAATATCCATTAATCTCATCATCATTTAGAGTAAGATCAACCACATCCAAATAAATCCAACATATTCATGCTACTCCTACTCATTGAGGTTTTCATGTGCATTTGATTAGATTTAGCTTATATTTTATTCTTATTTCTATTATACCATTTGCATTGTATTCACAAATAGGATGGATCCACAAGAAATAAAATTTTGTTATGCAAGGTGGCCATATTACAATTATTGTAAATGCAAAGTAGTATAGGGTACATTCAAAGGGGTTTTCTTAGTTCCTGTAAGGTCTTAAATTAGGAAACATTGTGCCTAATATCTCCAAAAGAGGACCAATTAAAGAATAGAAGATTCACAACTTAGGGGATGCAATGTTTCACAGGAAGCCAATAAGAATATAATATGATAAGAGAGGTCACACTCTTGAAGTCACACCCAATGTCATCACCAATAGAAAGATGCATCACATAAAGTAAGAAGTCCACACTATGAAACATGAGTTGTATTTGAAATGCAAAAGAATAATACCAATGTGTGTCTCCACTTTAAAGAAATTTCTAAACACCATGTTGTGAAAAATTACTTTAAAGTAGAAAATGATAAATGCTAACAACGGAAAGGAATTGAGAGCTTATTTGGAAAGCCCTATGCCAAGTCATATGTTTTCAAATAAACCTACACCATGAAAATGGGTTTCTTTCAAAATGCAATGCTTAAACATAGAAATAAAATTATGTAACATGTGAACCAACTTAAGGCATGTCTTTCACATCGCAAGCTTGCTATTACATATACATGGAAGGTGATCAACTAGCCAAAAGAGACAACAATAATTTTCATACGATGAAAAGGCTAACTAGCCCCTTGCCCCCACTTAGTGTAGGAAAAGGGTGACCTGAGAATGGATGATGATATCTTGCTCCTTGCAAAAAGAAAATTATTTGCAATGAGTGTAAAACATGCAATAGTGAGTATACTATGATCCTACAACTATTACATCAAAAGGAGCAACAACTAATAAATAAAGTATCTACTTGATGCAAATATAATGATATATCTATCAGTTTAGGATGCACCATGTAACATGCCAACCGTTCATTGAAGTAATTTTTCATAAGTTTTCACTTTGTGAGTAAATGAAATATGTAATAAAACACTATAATATATATTTTTTCTTTATTGAGAACAAATGAACAAAAATGTCATAACAATATTCAACAAGGTTTCTATTTCAATATAATAATTTCATAAATTACAATATTCCAAGAATGTGTACAAGTACATACATAGCTCAACCAAGCTTCAAAGTAATAGATATAAATGTTCCAAGATCTTCCTTTCAAATCTTTGGTCTTTTGTTTCCTACTGAGGAGGAGAAGAACCACTCAATAATTTTTCCACCAACCATAGACTCATATGCATTGTCCCACACATCTATCATATGATAGATGGCCCTACACTTTGATGAGGATATTGGTGGAGTAACCTCGTATGACCATACTAATCTTAGCATCCTGTCTTACATGACTAGAACTTGTAACCCTACAATTTGGAACTAGCATGCACTACATAGATATAGTGAATTGATAGTGGATGCAAAGGAAATCACACTATTTTGGCCAAAGTGTTCTCACTCAATACTTCGAGTGATAGTAATTCTAATCACTTACACAAGTTAAGCTCAATTTGACTTAACACCACTATAATCTATCCATAGGTATTTCCTCCAGTGGGTAATCTTTAACGCCATAAATAGCCTATCACTTTTCTTACCAACTCTATGGTATTTCTACTCACAAAGTATATGTACACATTCTCTCCCTTCAATGGAAAAAGAATCCCATGAATAATCCCCTAGCTATCTAGTATAATGAAATAACTTAGCTATTAGTAACCCTCAAGCTACCCTTGTTTAATCATATTTGTTGTAATGACGAAAAAGTGTGCCTTTTCCTTGCTTGATTTAGGAATAACTAATGATAAATTGGACTTGATATTTCCTTTATCTAGTGTTGTGATGAGTTTACACATCCACATTAAGTCTTGAGACATTTTAAAGCTAAATAAACCTAAATTTTCCTTAATTTAGTGTTGTAAAGTGTATTTATTTACACCTTCACATTAAATTTAGGATGATTGTAAACTAAATGTACCTAATCTAGTGTTGTAATGTGTTGTACACATTCACATGGGATTTTGGGTCCTTTTGATCTAAATAGACCTAATTTTTTCTAAATTTAATGTTGTAAAGTATATTTATTTACACTTTCACATTGAATTTTAGGCCCTCTTGCATTTATGACCTTTATGTCATCATTAATATGCCCCTATTTCCCCATATTATGCATCCTAAGGATTATTTTAACCAAAATCCTGACATAGACCTCATATAAACTTAATTTCTTCACTCCCGAACATTCTCTCTCTTCAAATAGGCTCTATGGGACCCATATGCTAGCTTGGTAATATGAGTCCCATCTCGATTGGACACATATGCCACAGGTGGTGTATGAGTTTCATTTGGCCAATTTTTAAGGTTTTAAGTAGGAAAATAGGGTTTTAAATTCAAATTTCTTCTTTGTTGGACTTTGGGGTCTAATAAACTATCATTTGGATGGATTGTCTATATAAATAAGCTTTCAAATCCTTATTTCACATAAGCAAGAATAATCCTCCATGATATCAAGTCAAGCACTCAATATTTAAGCATTCCAAGACTTTACAAGATCATCAAGAGAGCATACAAGATCATTTTTAAGGCATTCAAGGCAAGATACTTCATCATTTGTTGCAGCAATTCAAAATCCATCATCATTTCAAGATTATCAAGCATCAAGCATGTTGTTGAGCTAGTGTTTTGATGTAGCATTGAAGATCCAAGATCAAGCATTGTTCTACACCTATTGTTAAGATCAAGATCTACATCCTTCATGGAAATTTCATGTTGAGTTGCATATTTACAAGACATCATTCAAGGTATCATTGTTCATGTTTCATGTCCTTGTTTCATTGTTTCATCATTTGGTTTAATTACCTTAAAGGGGTTTGACCAAGGAAAACCTCTATTCTGTAACAATCAACTCTTTTTATAATTGAAAATATAGGTGCTTTGAAAAATTTAAGATCCTTTGAATATTAGGTTACAAGCTTGGAGAAAGTTGTTGGAATTTTCCCCTCACTCACAAGGTTTCAATCTTCACTAAAATGTCACTTACAACATTGAAATCAGGATTTCAGATCCAAAAATCAATTGGGAGGGAAAGAGCAGACATTGAAGACCAGATTCAAAATTTGAAGTTCTAGAAAACCCTAACTAGACTCATACACCAGTCTTGGCGTATGATTCCTAGTTTAGGTTATTTTTCAAAATTTGACAATTTTAGATACCCTTTTTCCAGAAAACAATTCCTACGCAAAAACCCAGATCTGGGATTGATACACCTAGACTAGTGTATGAGTCCTATTAGGCCTAAATTTTACGTTATTCAACATTTCAAGCCTCCATTCAAGATCTCTTAGTTTTCTAGGTGCTCCTCTATACTTTTCAAATTTGTTGTTCTAATTTATTTGTATTTATAGTTCATTTAGTAAGGTTTTATGCATCATTAAGTTCAATCATTAGATCTTTAATTTCATACATTTTTCCAAGCCCTAGCTTGGTGGTGAACCCCTCATTTAACCCCTTTTGTAATTATTTTTCATACCCCAGGATACCCAATTTTTAGGTCTCTTTCCCCTTTCTTCATTGGAATGAGATCTATAAGGCATGCTTGAATGTGGAGTATAGAAAGCTTGTTTCCCTAGGTATTAAATCCATTGGGGTGATATGTTACATTTTGGCTAACTTTCATTTATAACATTTTACTTTCTTATTTGGAGTGCATCATCATCCTAGATATTTCTTGCATTACATTTGCATTAGGGCATGCATTAGTTAATTGGCATTCCGAGATTTGTAAATATTGCATTAGTGAAGTGCATCTAGATTTCATTTTTGCATCTCAAATCATTTAAAATATCTAAAATCTACAATTGCACATAGGTTATAGATCATACAAAGTAAAAATCATAAAATCACTTAAAATTCTCTGAATTTTTTAAAAAAAACCCTCACTGGGACTCATATGCCCCTCTAGGTGAATTAGTCCTAGTGCACATCTGAAAATACCTTTTACAACATTTAAAACCTTATTATTGCACTTGTGTTTGTTTCCATTGGTTATTTTTTTCAGCTGGTTGAGTTTTTGTTACATGCATTTCACAAAATCTAGCTTAAATTGGTGCATTTCATGCATTGCTTAATTCTAAATTTGCATTCACAACATTTAATTTTCAGATTGTCACATAGTGTAATTAGTAAATTACCTTGTTTAAAATATAAAAATTGCATTCGATTTTAGGTCTTTACATTAAACTTTAAATCTCTTTCCATTTTGGCATAGATTGCTTTTCACAAATGTTTAGTTTCGATCTTTTCCAACTTTGTAAAGAAAAGTTATTCAATAAGAATTTTAGTCATTCATTCAATGCATTCCCTAGTTATGAGAGTCTCTTAGCACATGAAAGTGAGAATGCTGATGCTTTTCTTAAAACTACATCCCCTCATATCTCTCCTATTTGTGGAAATGATGTGATAGAAGAAGATGAAAATATAGACAATCCTGCTAATCATAGTTTGTGCTTCTCCTAATACCTCTCCTACATGTAATGAAGGTATTTCGGTGTTAGAAGATGCACTCATTGAGAATCATGTCATTGTTGAGAGTTCCTCTTCTATTAACACCCTTACATTGGAAGATATTATAGCATAAGAGAATGACATCATAGACACATTTCTAAACATCACCTTACCTAATTTCCATTCTCCCTTTGCTTGTGAGAATGATTTAGTAAAAGAGGATGATATTGTAAATGATGAGGATATATTGGTGTTAGATGATCAAATCTTTAAGGTTTATAACAACCCTCTTTATGATAATTTCCGTATCCTATTTTGGAAGGCATTATGGGACAAAGGAATGAAATTATGGACGATCATGACAGTCACATTTATTCTTGTTCTATTATCTCTCCTAGTTGTGAAGAAGATACTTTGATGTTATAAAATAAAATTCATGAGAATCTTATGTGTCTCTCTTCCCCTATGAAAAACATTATTTAACAAGATAATGCCATCATTGATAAACAAGACAATTCAACCATTGATCATTCCCCTAGTTGCGATAAAGTAATTTTTAAAGAACCAATCTTTGAATTTCAAGAAAATTTGGTTTGTAGTTCTCCTAAACTTATCCTCCTAGGGAGGATATCATGGTGCAAAAAAGGAAAAAAATAGTGATTTGACTTCCTTGGATTATGGTGAAAAGATGATACTAGATTTTTGTTTATTAGAAATGCATCAAACCAAGACAGTTGAGGTTATGAATGAATAAGAACCCATTAGATCCTCCTTCATTAATGGGCCTCCTACATACCCTATGGGACATCCCAATAATCCCCTAATTATTTATCCACCTTCACACAAACCATAAAATCAAAACAAACTTGAACTTATTTTTTACCCACCTAAGATGAATATTGTTTCTCATACATATAACACTAGAAACAATCTGCATCCAAGACAAACACCTTCACATCCCTCCCACTTCCTAGTCCTATCCTATCAAACCCTATCTTACCTAGTCCTCCTCATGGAAAGGAGTATGATCTTGTTGAACAACTAAATAATACTCCCACTAAGATATCATTATGGGGCCTCATTGAAGCATCCCCTCACTACCATAACATGAATCAAAGTGCCTTGCAACAAATTGTGGCTCCCTCTAATGCAAAACCCGAATGACATAGTGACGATGATTCAATGAATAAATGATGACATTTTTTTCCACCAAAGTGAGATCCCTCTTTGGAAGTGCAAAACAACATTATGCTTTCATGGTAATAGTTCAATACAAGGGAAGAGGCATAAAGTGAACCCTTGTTGATAATGGCTCAACCCTTAATGTGTGTAGTGTTACCCTTTTGGATAGGCTTTGTGTAGATAGATAAAAAAATCAACCTGCCTCTTTATCCATTAGTGGATTTGATAATTTGGGAAATAAATCACTTGGTGTGATCACTTTACCTATTATACATGGAGAGGCCACATTACAAACATAGATCCATTTTATGGCTCACAATATTTCATATAACCTCCTTTTAGGGAGACCATGGATTCACGAAATGAATGGTGTACCTTCTAATTTGCATCTTATCATGAATTATGTCTACAAAAACAAAGTTCACATACTTGAAGCTGATCCCAAATGAAACAGTTGTTTGAACATTGAGAAAAACAAGGAGAACCCTTGGAAAACATTAACACCAACTACACAAGTAGAATCCATGCAACAAAAAGACAAAGAAAAACACATTGAATAAGTCACAAAGCTATTAGAAGATGATTGGGGTTCCTTTGATTTCAAACCAACAATCATGGGAGAATACATGATCATAATAATATACTTTGGAAAGGGAAAGAAAAAAGTTGTAAGGTGAACAGAAAATTTAGAAGACCTTTTGGAAGCAGCCACCTTAACCACTTTAGAACAAAAGACAATAGCTTACACAAAAAACTTTGATGAAATTAATTATGGGAAACCACCAAATCCAAAATAGATGAAAAATATTTATGGAAAAGGTTATGAACTTATCAAACAACTTAGATATAGTGGAAAAGGATGTGGTGCTAGAGAACAAGGTATAAGATTTTGGGTTTAAGGTATGTTGTTGAGGGTTGAGGGTGTAGGGTTTAAGTAGATGATTGAGGGTATAGAGTATAGGGTTGAGGGATTAGCATTTATGATATTGGGTATAGGGTTTAGGGTATGGGTTGATGGTATAAGGCATAAAGTTAAGGTTTGAGAGTGTAGGGTTTAGGGTTTAAGTATAGGGTTGAGGGTTGAGGGATAATGTTGAAGGTTTAGAATATAAGTTTGAGGGTATAGGGTATAGGGATGAGGGTGTAGGGTTTAGGTTTTAAGGTATAGGGTTGAGGGTTGAGGGATTAGGGTTTAAGTATAGGGTATAGGGTATATTATTAACGGTTGAGTGTCCGTAGTTGAGGGATAATGTTTATCCCATTGATTGTATAAGATTAAGTGTGTAGGGTATAGGAATTAGGGTTTAGGATATTGGGTTGAGGGTTTAGGGTATGGGTTGAGATTGTACGGTTTAGGTTTTAAGTATAGGGTTGAGGGACAATGTTAAAGGTTTAGGCTAAAAGGTTAACTATATAGGGTAGAGGAATGAGGGTTGAGGGTGTAGAGTTCAGGGTTTAAGGTATAGGGTTGAGTGTTGAGAAATTAGGGATTAAGTATAAGGTTGAGGATTTATAGTTGAGGGATAATGTTCATGCTATTGAGTGTATATGATTAAGTTTGTAGGGTATATGGATTATGGTTTAGGATATTGGGTATATGGTATATGGTTGAGGGATTGAGGGTCTAAGGCATAGGGTGAAGGGCTGAGATTCGATGGTTTAAGGTTTAAGTATGGTGTATAGGGACAATGTTAAGGGTTTAAGGTATAATTTTGAGGGTGTAGTGTTTGAGGTTGCAAGGTATAGGGTTGAGGGTTGAGGGATTAGGGCTTACTTATTGGGTATAGGATATAGGCTATAGGTTTGAGGGTTTATATTTGACCTAAACATAAATTTTTGCTAAATTTATAAATATTTATCATCAATTTAAAAAATTTCAAAGATTTTTTGAAATGCTAAAGACTTTCTATGTCAAAATAAATAACACACATATTACTTCTTGTTGTAGATCACATACTGAGTTTTCTAACAATTTTGATGTTTATCAATGTATATGTTTAGATTTGCATACTAAAAATATTTTGTATTAGTATGACTACATATCCCACCTACATCTTTAAGAGATTTCATATAAAAAAATTATGTGAAAGAGCAGATGGTCATTAATTCTTCAAACAATTATGCTTAGAAGGCACATGTCTGCATTGTGGTTACTTGTAATGTATGCCAATTTATGAACATATGGAAAGTACACATGTAGTTGGAAATAAACTAGTAGAATTGTGAAAGTATAAGATAGTGGCCTACAACAAAAATATGGTAATAAGGTAAAAAATGTTTGATTTGGTTCTTGAAAATATTCTAATGGATCAATTTATATCCATATTTCAAGAGAATATAATGCATAAGTGTGCAAGACATACCCATAAATTTTAATGGTTGGACTTACAATTGAAGTTATGAAAGGACACATTTCCAATTGACAACATTGTTTTATTGATCAAATTTGTAGAGAAATATAGTCTACAGCCACAACATGAGGTGCAATTGTAGTTGTAAGAGCTGATGATTAGCTCAATACCCAAGAATGCCTACAAAAATAGTGAAAACCTTCCACAAGAGGATATGAAAGAATATGAGCTTCCTTGATATTAAGACATATGAAATGATGAGGTATAAAGTACGATAAAGTATGATACAAATGAGTACAAGCACCTTCCTTATATAGGAAAGTTTGAGATGTAGGATGTAACATGATGTAGGCATGTGTCATAATCCTGTGATATGTGACAACTAACTATCTAGGATAATGTGAAGTCTAGCTAAGACTTATAGAAGGAATCTTGTTTCCTATGCAAAAATGTGACTAAGGGTCAAGGCCCCATTATAACCTATCACCTAGTGAATGCAACCTAGGAATTAATTAATATGCCTAAGTAAACTTATGTAAGTGTAAATAGATAATTAATTACACCAACACCCACCCATAAGTGCAACTTAGGGAGGAAATGATAATGGAAATGATAATGCAATGATGGATCTCAACTACATGGCCATTTTAGGTATCCATGTACAAATGATGATGTAACTAATCTCTTGTAAATAGAGAAAAGGAGAAAAACTAGTGGGAAGAAAACTCTCCAAAAAGAGATGAAATGCAATCAAGTGAGAAAGGATGGAGGACTCCATGATACCCCCCAAGTACACCATCCATCAAAAAGATATATTATAATTAATATCCCACAATAAGAGGGAAAGAGAGAGACTATATAGCCCCCAATAATGTATAATCAACTATTAAAATGTTAAGTTCCTAAAGAAAAAACATGATCTAATGTCAAAAAACTTGTCTCCCTTTTGGAAGAAACAAACCAAGTACAAATGTAGGAGTGCTTCCCATTCTAGATAGAAATTGAAAGAAAGTAGCATGAAGATGTATGATGATGATGTCTTGGAAATATTCTCATGTGTCTCCTTGCCTAATTAATATGAATGTGCTACAATTAAATTAGGTACATGTCCAATTGATGTAGAAGGTGACAAATCAAGACTGTGTGGAAAATGATTCTGATCAAGATCCAAAGACCATGATGGTTTGAAAATAGTTGTGCAATTCCTATCATCACTTGTAGGAGATATAACACCTCAAAATTTTCCTCCAAAACTAAAATGTGAGACTCCACAAGAATGCAATTTTGATAGATAGGAATCCCAATTAGGAAGACAATGAGATACTAGTTGGAATGAATCACTAGACTTGCTCAATGAATCACCACAATAAGATGAATGGTCCTATTGAATAGGAATGATGGAAGCCTCAATCAATGACCCTACACAAGGAATCACTAAAGGTGAAGGAACATCAATTGTATCTGATGGAGAAGGAGCATCTAAATAACCCTCATCATCCTCATCTAAAGATTCAAAGTATACCATATATTCAAACTCATGTAAAATATCATGATAATAGGGTATCTTGTTTGAAAAATGAAGAGTCACAAGATAACCTGAAACAAGATCATCTAGGAATGGATGAGTATGAGGATTGCCATATATCCCAAATTTTAGTACAAAGAGTTTGAGGACATTCAAAATGATAAATAACATTCAAAGTACCAACATCAACATGCATTGCAATAACTCCTAAGACATGATCCCTTTTGCAATTCCATGCAAATTTATTACTATCAATACTAGGAGGGGGAACAAGATCATACAAATGTGGAAAAAAATTAAGCCATCTAAGATGTTTGATGGTACCATCTCTCCATTTTTTATAGTTTCCCTTTTTTAACATAATCAGAGAATGATGAAATGAAAACCACATAATAAACTATGATAAATCTCCAAGAGCACAAAGATATTGACCTTAAATATGGATTAGAAACTCCCAAATATGTTATATACTACAAATGAAGTCTTCCCAAATTGATAGAACCTCTCTAGGAGTCAAGATGTCCAAGTAAATAGTCAAAATTATGAATATGCAAAATACTAAATAGATAATACCTAGTGCTAAATTTGGAAAAAGTGCATGGGAACAATGAAATAGCTCTTGAATACCTTACAAATACAACTTGAGTAACCAAAATCAAAGATACTGGCATAAAGTTATGAGCTTAGAGGTTGAAATGGGATATCTAACTTCAAATGGAAATAGATTTTACCTACAGAAAAATATACCAAAATTTCCTACACCATTGTGAAGTATGTAAGACTAGCTTTCTGGTGATATCTTGTTTGCAAAATTTCTATATCATGGTGAAAAGTTATGGAAAAGTAAAAAAAACAACTATTTTAGGGAAAATCAAGGTACTATGAAGGCTAAGTAGGCACAAATTTTGATAGCTAAATTAGTGAAAATTTGTGGCTCTTGGTCACACATATGACCAAGGCTGATACAAGGGAAAAAATAAGCTTATTACTAGGAAGGCGGTGGGCTAGTGAAGGGCTGGTGGTGGCCGAGCCACACCACTCGTAGATTGGTTGCACCAGTGATCGGTAGCAATAACCCTTGGATACCCCATGTGATCAAAATTTAGTAGTAGGTAGGAAATGTCACTGGTAGGAGGAGTAAGGTCTGCTAGTGGTGATGAGAAGATTGGCCGATGAGAGAAGGGGACTGTCAGTCAACGTCGACAATAATGTAGGCTATGACCCTGCAATTTCTTCAAATAATCCGTAGAAAGAAATAAATGTAGTCGTAGAGATTTAAAAATAAACCCCAATAAAATATATGCCTTGAATTAAAAATAAATAGATCAATATAATTTTTTTAAAGACTGATGAATATTGCAGAACATGTAAACAATTATATTTTTTAAATTCACCAAATATTGTATTGACCTATGTGGGTTGTATGACCTACCTTGGTAAATTTTTTTTCCTCTCGAACAACTAATGCCAAATATGGGAATATTTTATGTATATTTTCATCTCTCAGGTTCCCTAATGACAATGGTGAGGTCGGTTTGAGGTGAAAATGCTCCAAAAGCTCTACAACCTCTAGATCTTGAAATTTTTACAATTTCTTCAAACCCTCATCACTTTGGCCAAATATATTAGATTTTGGAAAAACAAAAGTCAATCCTGACTTTCTCAACAACCTTGGACTCATATATGAGCTTATATTTTCTCCAACATGTGTCAAAAGTGACATTACATGAAACCCTTGATATAGGGACAACATAAAAAAATCACCAAGATATTACAACCATAGCTTTGATAGCATGTAAGAGCTAGGGATTAGCTTAATACCCAAGAACAACTACACAAAAAAATGAAAACCTTCCACAAGAGGATATGTAAGAATATGAGCTTGCTTGATATTAAGATCTATCAAATGATGAGGTATGAAGTATGATAATTTATGTTACAAATGAGTACAAGCACCTTCCCTATGTAGGAAATGTTGAGATGTAGGATGTAACATGATGTTGACCTATGTCATAATACTATGACATATGACAACTAACTAACTACCTAGGATAATGTGAAATCTAGATAAAACTTCTAGAAGGAATCTTATTTCCTATGCAAACATGTGACTAAGGTTCAAGGCCCTATTATAACCTATCACCTAGTGAATGCAACCTAGGAATCAATTAAATGCCTAAGTAAACATATGTAAGTGTAATTAAATAATTAATTACACCAAAAATAGTATTATAACTCCACATAGGTTGCTATATTTGTGCACATAGAATTCTTTCATACCAATAATAATATAGATGATGACATAAAGATCATAAGGGATTATAATTTTTATATTATTAATGATCACACACATTATATAGAGTTCATACTGATGGAGCTTGTAAAATTCTAAGTAATTTTCTCATTCCCCATGGGGTTAGTTTGTATTTTAAACCCTTATCCCCATAAGTGGATAGGGTTTTGCTCACAAAGGTATGCACATGTTATAATTGTGTGTTGACCTACTCTACTGGTCTCTAGTCCCATAAGTCATCTCTTGAGTCACATTGCATGTTGGTTTACCGACTCTTTTGGTCTAAAGCACTGGTCACTTTATTATCCCATCGGCTTTAGCCTTTTCCCTAAGTCGGATCTTAATTTTCCCGCTAACTTAAAATTAAGTCATTCACCTTGAAAGGTCATATCACCATTGACCTAACCAAGGCCTTTTATTAAATGCTAACATTGTTTGGCATGCAGGTTTTGAGATTCTAGGATCCGAGATGAGATCTTGACCGTACCCCACCAGCTCATGGGCGGTAAGTGCTAGCAGGGTTAAAGCAGTGAGGCTAGTGAAATAAGGACGCATGTCCTTGTACAACCATGGGGCCCAGTCCCCACTACCATGCCTATTGTCTGATGCATTCCAAAAATGGCTAAGATCAAGTCTTGCAAATGATCTTCACTATTCCTTGATAGTTTTCTAGGAGAAAGTGAACACTAATTAAGACTAACGAGATCCACAAGATCTCGACATCTGGCCTGATCTATTTAGCTAGTGAGATGGGTGGAGCCCACTGAAAAAGAAACTATCATTCGATATGGATGAAAATCATTGGCTGAGAACACATCAGTGACACACTGATGGAATTCAAAGATGGTCAACGTAATGACAACCACTTGATTTTCCATCCAGGAAGGAGATCAATGGCTTATATTCCAAGCTGATAAGTGGCACATGATAGCCATTTATACTCTATAACCAATGTGCATTAATGGAAAAATATTTCTATAAGAGTGATCAAATTGATCTCTGTGCATGTGAAGATTTAATTGCAGGCAATCATGAAGTGTAAATTGCAAACTCCCATGCACTTGCAAATGAAATGGTGACAGTATGCATGTCAGCAAATTTCCCACTTTGCGCATGTGATTTTTCTCATTCAGTATTCGTAATCAATTGTATCAAATCACCTAATAAATAGAAGTGTATGAGTTGCTATTCTGATCATAGCAACTAAGTAGCTAAGTTTTCAAACCATTTCAAAGAGTGAAAATTAAGAGTGTGTGTTCCTTGTCTACAAAATGACCAAGTCTAGTTCCACATCAATCCTAGTACTAAGGTCTTCATGGATCTAGCTCCAAAAGCCCTATGATGAGGACTTGAGACAAGAACATAGAATTCACGGGGATGTCAAGGAAAGAGAGTCCTCACGAGTGATTATCAGATGTGGCCACCAAGTGAAAAGCTAGGCTAGCAGCTTAATGGAAGTAGAAACAAAGCAAGAAGAGGCTGTCAAGCCTTCTAGCAGAACTTGGCGAAAGCTTCGATATGGTAATGGTTTTTTTGGTCGACAAAAATCTCCTATCGACCTTATCAATAGCCCATCAGAAACTAAGATAGAGATTGACTCCAACTACTGCCAGCATCTGGCGACTATGGGAAAAGCTATGTCATCTAGAGCTGAGGTATTGTTTGTCCCTCCTCTGACTATTAGAACTCTAAGTGGAAGAGATGTTGCTATGATTAATGAAGAGAAGGTCGAAGAAGGAGTGGAAGTACCATCTCCAACCCTCGCTATTACTTGGAGTAGTTGTATATACTGAGGCATAAGTGTTGCTAACAAAACGTCTTCTAGTGTATGAGATGAAGGTGGTGGGTGATAAATTTTGTATTGATAAGTGATTTATGGGTTGTTATTTTCTTTTCTTACGTGCATCGCACATTTTTGTGGTGTTGAAAGGTGATTGTATACCCTTGTGGAAAAATGGGAATTGGCATCATTGCTTGCTAGGTGGTGGAGAAGGTTTTTGTTGGCACTTTATTTTCTCCTCATGGAAAATTTGGTAATTCTATTTTTCCTCGTGGTTGATGTAACCATCATATGGTATTTTGAAATAAAATTAAAATTGTAACATGAAATGAAATTTGGTATCCAAATTGCATTTGAGCTAGTGGCTTGTTCTATCCCTTGTCTTATAAAAGGGATCTCGAGGCTCATTTGTGGGGGGATGAAAATTCTGGTGAAGTTTTGAGTTGAGTACATATTTGGGTAGAACATTAGGTATGGAAAATAAGGAATAGAACATTTTTTTTTTTTGAGTTTTGAAGAACACATGCAATTGTCTTAAAGTGTTTTACAGATATGACTGATAAATGTAAGCAAACATATAATTTTGGTACATATACTCTCCTGGTGAAAATATTTGTGAATTTTGAATGAAACATTAATGATGTTTTTGTTCATCTTCGGACATTTGTTTGAATGTATGCCTCTATTTCTACTTTGATTCAACTAATCAATTAAAATTCTCAAATGGGGTCATAAATTTATAGTCATTTGCAAAGGATTTGATAAGCAGTTGTGTATTAGAGATAGTGAGCTCCATGACACACAGTTATCATGAGAGTAGTCCATATTATCAAATTTTGAAGTCATTTCTATGCTACTATTTTTTGTGTATGTGACTCTATGCCCAATGTAACAAGGCACTAGTTTATTTTCAAAGATTCACCTAAAGGGTTAATCAAATATCTGTCCAATAATCAACTTGAAATCAAAATCCAAACTCACTCTAAAATTCATTAATCTTAAAGCATGTATGTGTAAATTATCATGTTGAATTTCTTTGTTCTGAGGAATGGGTAAGCAATTTACTTAGAGATGAGCTGATCTTGTAGTAATTGTTGCATAATTATCCTTCATTCAAACTGATATTTGAAAATGATGTGTTCTATAAAGCATATTTCCAAATGAACAAAATAGGAATACCCTCCTTGGCCCCACATAGCCTAAAGTGTAGAAGATCTCAGTCTTTGACTGAATCTTGTTAGTTGACTAGTTATTTCAAGGATCTTGAATATATGAATTGGCTATCCCTTAGAGATTCCTTAGGTGCATTGGAAAAACACCAATAGAATGGCGAGTCCACTAGGGACTTGCATTTAGAAATTTGGTCACAAATTTCCTTATCAAAGAGTCATTCAAGTCTTGAAGAATTAAACGCAGAGTCATCACATAGAGTCATATTATTTTCCATTCTAAATTTAGTGTATCTGAGCATCCTTGTTTTGATAATTGAGGAGTTCTTGGACTTGGAAAAGATTGTGTTGCAACAAAGATCAAAGGATCTGAGTGTGGCTCCGTTGTTGGAGAAGACCCAAAATGAGATTTACTCTTGAAAGAACTTCATGCTATGAAATTTGTTCCTTTGTGAAAGGAGGTGGCGACTTTGTCCAAAGAACCAGTTGAATTGTGGAAAAAAGTTCCAAATTTGTAGAATTTGTAGTCACAAAGAAATGATAATAGTTGCTACAAATTTTCAAGTATTCTCATAAAATCTATAGAAAGCATCACTCTGTTTGAAGGAAGTTTATGAGAAATGGTCAAGGATGAAGATCATAAATGATTCCCTATCAGATGAATTTTCATTAACACATGGAATAATAATAGTTCTTTTCATATTTATAATGTGTAAAGCTTGTAATTATTTGAGAAGTATGTCATTCTTTTGAATCCTACCTCTTAAAGAACTTCCCCATAAAGCATCCAATTGAAGTATGTAAGGTGAAGAAGTTGTATCATAGCATCAAAGGGATTTTTTTATTGAAAGGTATATGTTGTTGGTATTTAGTGGCATTAGAGGCTTCCCCAATCTGATTCCTAAAAATGTTAGGAAATATTTTCTCAAATTCACAGGGAAAAGTTCAGAATCAGTCTCTAAACATTTGCAAACATTTATGGATGTGATGGGGGATTATGAGGTGAATCATGAGGATGTTTGAACATGAAGCTCTTTGTTCAATCCTTGAAGTATGATTCTAGGGATTGGTACACATATTTTCCAGTAGGGTCCATAACTTCATGGAATCAGTTCATGATAATCTTTATTGAACAATTTGGTGAAAGGGTAAATCCAAGTGTGGTGAGGTAAAATCTTATGGAAATACATATAAGTAAAGGGGAGCTAGTTCTTGTTTTCAACCTTCTATTTGCAAAGGCAATCAGGGAAATCCCAGAAGATATAAGGTCAAATGATGTAACATGTTTGGTTCTATATCTAGGAGCATTTGACAAGAAGTTGAGCTTCTTATTACAATACAAAGAGCCCACAACCCTACACCAAGCATATCAACTTGCCATTGACATTTGAGAAAAATTTAAGATACTCAATGATGAGAGGACCTATGACTGTTAGTAGTGATTCTAGCAGCATACAAACCATTGAATCAAGTAGATCGGAAGGTAAAAGGGCTTTTCAAGGAGGGGATCTCATGGATGTCGTATCCATGTTACTCCCAAGAAGTGTAGAATGTGAGCAAGAATCAACTTTACATCAACCAAGGATGGGAAAGTCTAATATAAATTTTTCTATTAGGAATCTACATGAAATAAAGAGACATGCAAAGAGTCACCATATGACGTATTCTAAGATTTTTGGATGCCTTGATGGAGATACCCAAGAGTATCAGACCTAGTGACCTAATGTTCATTAATTTTTTTTGTGAAGTGTATATATCAGGATCGAGCCAATGGTCTGAGGATAAAAATCCACATAGCCTTGATCAAGTAGTATATTGGATAAATTTTGTGGAAAACATTGAAAATGGTCATACACCTTCATCTGTTTCCTGAAATATGGGTAACAATTGCCATGTTGAAGAAGATCAAAGGCTGAGATTGTTAGATCAAAGAGAAGCATCAGAGTTAGAACAATTCAATGGTTGAATGTTTCCATTTCACTAATAACCTAGAGGTGGGAGAATGTAGTAGTGAAGATTATGATGAGACTGAACATGAAAATAAGGAGGTAGTGCCTAATTACCTTCCTTGGGATGTCATAAGCTATGAGAATACAAAAGAAATGCAAGGTGAAGGCTCACAAATTGATTCAACTAGTAGCTATCATGCATTAGTCAATGAATGGAATACACTTGGCTTCAATGATATGGTACAAATGAGGAATCAAAATGAAGAGATTAAATTTGGGCAATCTACAGTCAAATATGATTCTTCATATGAAGTGGAGATGGAATCCCTTGCTTCTAGTAGGGGGTATGTTAATACCCTAAAGGTGTATGTTTCCTAGGAAATGAAAAATTCTCCTCATGTGAAGAGCTCTCTGAATATGGGTCAATTATTGCAAACACAAATAATGAGGAGGATGTTGAGATTGTCTCTCTTTGTTCCTTAGGTGATTCCACTGATTTTGTGTACACTGATAATTAGAGTTGTTGGCATCTTGACTTTAAAGATGATGAGATACATCCAATTAATGTATGGAAAAATATTTCATTTGATGAAGATTCCTTAGATAGTGAGGTTGCAAATGACAATACCCATTGGTGTAGGAGAAATCCTCTTTTTGAGGATACCTCTAATGAGTATCTGAAAAGTATTACCAATGGATGTGTTGTGGATTGGAAGTATAAAGATCAAAGATGTTGTTGTAGGTGATTGTGCAAATGAAGATGTCACTTTTGACTTGTTAAGTTCCCAGCTGTATGGAAGGTGTGGGGATGTAGACATCAAAGAAGACATCTATCAGCATGTGACTAAGCAAATAGTTCTTGACGAGTGTGCTTCATGTTTCCTAGAACCTAAGTGCAAAAATAGCTTGCATTGTACAGAAGCTCATAAATATGATGTCAGCTTTGGATACAATCTCGATATCCAAAAGGATGCAGATGATTACATTAACCTTCCTATGGTGAGGGGATGGGCACTTGAAAAGATAACTGAGATGTCGGTTACTCATTTTTCACAGGATGATTGCATGGATATCCCAACAACATTGTCTCATGTTGAGAAGAAGGAATTACCTGATGATTTTGTAGAGTATGAAAATATTGCAGCACTCTTTTATCCATGTGAAAGGAAATCCAAGGACATAAGTAACCATGAAAATAATGCAAGATAGTATGAAGCTGCAGTGGAGATGTTTGTAGATACTCCTTATATGATGGATTTGATTATGGAGCTTCTCTCACCTCATGAGGTTAACACTTGTGGTAAGCAAGTTGACAATAGACCTAGTCATGTTTTCTTTCCTGAATTCACTAAGAACTGGCCCAGTTTGAGCTAATGTGTTTATGAGGTTTTTAAGTTTGATGGGCAGGTGGGATATGATGGTACACTTCATGATAGTGTAGGGTATGAGGGATTCAATTTTCTTGTTGAATTTGATGATCCTATAATAGAGAGGGATAAGTGTGGCAATGTTATTCCAAGTATCATAGGTAGTATTGATCTTGATGATGTTGATTACTTGGGACTACATGATGCTCATGTAAACTTAATGCAAGTAAAATAAGCCAAGGTCTTTGATAGAGGAAATAATTGTTCCTAAATTTTGGGGGCTTGGGGCCTCCACCTTGTGGAAATAATTCACAATGTATATTCTGTAAGTAATGTACATATGCTGGTTTGGTTTGTTTGCTTTCTGTTGGGTCTGCTTGCCTTGTCTAGGTGAGTTCCTTGGTTTTTTTCTTCTACCCTCATCTGCTTCAATCAGAGATTTAGTCCTCACCATACCCACCAGAGGTATGTGTCCCCGAGCATGAGCCACTGATGGAGCTTCTAAAATTCTAAGGAATTTTCTCATTCCCCATGGGGTTAGTTTGTATTTTAAACCATTATCCCCATGAGTGGGTAGGGTTTTTCTTGCAAAGGTATGAAAATGTTATAATCCTGCATTGACTTGATCTATTGGTCTCTAGTCCCATAATTCATCTCTTGAGTCACATTGCACATTGGTTTACCGACCCTTTTGGTCTAAAGCACTGATCACTTTATTATCCCATCGGCTTTAGCATTTTCCCTAAGTCGGATCTTAAATTTTCCAAGTGACTTAAACTTAAGTCATTCACCCTTAAAGTTCACATCAATGTTGGCCTAACCAAGGGCTTTTATTAAATTCTAACATTGTCTATCCTGTAGGTTTTGAGATTTGATGATCCGAGATGAGATCTTGACCGTACCCCACCAGCTCGTGGGCAGTAAGTGTTGGCAAGTTAAAAGTAGTGAGGTTGGAAAAATAAAGATTTGTGTCCTTATATGACTGTGGGGCTTAATCCCCACTACCATGCACATCGTCTGATGCATTCAAAAAATGGCCGAGATCAAGTATTAGGAACAATATTCACCATTCCCCACTTGTTCACTAAGAGAAAGTGAATGCTAGTTAAGACTAGCAAGATCAGTGAGATCTTGGATGATAGTTTCTCTGTCAGCGGGCCAGATTTCTACAAGAGTGATCAAATTGATCTCCGTATGTGTGAAGATTTTATTGCAGGAAATCATGAAGTGTAAACTATAGACTCCCATGCACTTGCAAACAAAATGGTGATAGTATGTATGCCAAAAAATTTCCCACTTTGTGCACATGTGATTTTTCTCATTTAGTATTGGTAATCAATAATATCAGATCACCTACTAAATAGAAGTGAATGAGTTGCTATTCTAATCATAGCAACTAAGTAGCCAAGTCTTCAAACCATTTCAAAGAGAAAAAATTAAGAGTGTGTGTTCCTTATCTACAAAATGACCAAGTTGAGTTCCACATCAATCCCAGTACGAAGGTCTTCACGGCTCTAGTTTCAAAAGTGCTATGATGAAGACATGAGACAAGAAAAGAGCATTCACAGGGATGTCAAGGAAGGAGAGTCCTTGCTAGTGATTAAAAGATGTGGCCACTAAGTGAAAATCTAGGCTAGAATCTAAATGGAAGCAAAAACAAAGAAAGAAGAGCTTGTCAGGCCTTCCAACAAAACTTGGCAAAAGCTTTGATATGGTTGTGGTATGTTCAATCAACAAAACTCTCCTATCGACCTTACAAATAGCCTATCTGAAATTGAGACAGAGACTGACTCCAAATACCACCAGTATTTGATGACTATGGGCCAAGCTATGTCATCTTGAGGAGAGGTATTGTTTGTCCCTCCTCTGGCTGTTAGAACTCTGAGTGGAAGAGATGCTGCTATGATAAATGAAGAGAAGGTTGAAGGAGAAAAAGTATCATGTCTAACCCTTTTTGTTACTCAGAGCGGCCGTGTATACCGAGGCATGTGTGTTGCTAAAAAAAGGTCTTCTGATGTATGAGATGAAGGTGGTGGGTGATAAATTTTGTATTGATAAGTGATTTCTGGGTTGTTGTTTTCTCTTCTTGCATGTGTGGCACATTTTTGGGGTGTTGAAGGGTGATTGTATACCATTGAGGCCATATGGCTATTGGTGTCGTTGCTTGCTAGGTGGTGGAGAAGGTTTTTGGTGACTCATAGTTGCATTACAAATCACATAAATGAAATCATCTGTTGAATTTGATCACATATTAGATCTAGTTCAATCAGGTAATATATCTACTTGCATAGTTTATGAAATTCATAATTTTATATTACTTTGTAATATTTTTTATAATTTTGATTAAATTCAACTAATTTGATGCATATATCAATGTAGGGCATTTTTATATAGTTATTCCACATATGAAGAAAATGAAGAGGGAAAAAATTATAACTTGTGTTATTGTGTTGAGACCAAAAGAAAATGTGAGGCTTCAATCATAGGTAGAGAAAACATAGAATATCCTATAGGTTCGGTGGTTGTTACTAGGACATAGATTAGAAGGTACCTAATTAAGAAGTCTGATGTTTGGCTATTTGAGGACTTTGCCACACATTGGAAAAATATTCATTACTCAAACCTTTTTATGATAGATAATGTTAATTTTATCCAATATGGGGGTGAACCATGGATTTTGAATGGGTTCTATAGGCTACTCTTGCACTCTTTGGGTTTTTCACCTAAAAGGAGAGATAAACCCTCAAAATCAATGTGGTTTACTCAAACTAAGGTATTCAAGATGGAATTATGACTAAATACAATGATATAAATGTAACTAGATGATGAAACTAATTGATTAAGTATGAAAAACCTAAGAAATGTAAGTTGTTTGAAAACAAAGTGTGATATACAAAGAATGCAATAAAGAAGTAAACGAATGCAAACAGAATTAAACAAGGCTAAAAAAAGTGCACTTGGGAAATGAATGATGAATCTGGAGTGTTGTGAATGCTAAAAAAATTTAGTGAAAATCACCGGTGGGACTCATTCACCACTGATGGTGAATCTGTCCTACTACTGGCAAAAAGTCTTGCAAATTGGTTTCTGATTGTCAGGATATGAAATCTGACAAAATATTGATTTACAGTCTTAAAGTGGGACTCATTCACCACTAATTGTGAATCAGTCCTCCCAAAATTTTATGAAATCAATGGTCAATTTTGCAGTTCTAGATCTACACTTGTCTTCTTGTCAAGTTAACAAAGTCAAATCTATAGAAAACAGACTATAGGTTGTCTGCAAGCTTGAAATAGGGTGTATTTGACTTGAAACAATTTGTTGACTTCTTGTCCATATTTCAACACATAATTTCTTGATAAATATGCATACACAAGTCTACAAATACACATGCAAGAGGGGGAAAATGGTTAAGGGTTAGGTTATAGGGATTTTCCTTGGTCAAATCTCACTTTGGTAATCAAACCCTTAATGAAGAAATGAAATGAAATGAACAAGGATTGATGAATAAATAACATATAAATGTCCTAAACTGACCACAACCTTGTTGGAGAAATCTGAAGATATGTCAATGGTTGCTCCAAGATGCTTGATTGATGCTTGATTGGATGATGCAAAGTGTTCAAATGCTAGTTGATGTTTAGTGAATGCAAGTGAACTTGATGAAATTGTAGGAGATGCAAAATGAGGAGAAAAACACTTATTTATACACAATTCTTCCCTAGTAACCCAATGATACCTCATCACAGGCTGACATAAGGTAATTTTGAATAAAAATCTGAAATAAAATTTGAAATATTTTGAATTTGGAGCCAAGAGGGACTCATTCACCACCCATAGTGAATGGGTCCCACCTTGGACTTGTAACTCGATTTCAGGAATTAAGTCACATTTAATGTTATTTTTTGTGTTAACATTGAAAAATACACTTATTTAAGCCTTATGAGTGCATAAAGGGGTCATGTAAAGCATAAGAAAGGTGTAAATAGTGAAATTAAGCCTAGAAAAGTGTAAAATATTGTTACAAGAATTTACAAAACTTCAAAATAGGACTTGATAAGTGATGAAAAGGTGATTTTTAGGTGAATTTTAATGAGAAGGGTCTAGAAAAGTGTAGAAATGTGTTACAACACTTCACAAAACCTTCACAATGCACCTTAATTTGAATGTTCAGGACCTAATGTGAATGCAAAAGTTACATTGCAACATTAAATCAAAGAAAAATAGATCAAGAATCATGAGAGAAAGACCTAAAAGACCATGAAAATGTCAATGATCCATTTTTCTATGGTACACGGGGTAGAACTTTAAACAACAACTTGTGAAAGGTGTGTGAGTTTGACCATGAGGCAATACTTGACACAAGAAAGAGTAGAGAAAACCTACATGGTTCATTGGATTGATTTGTAAGTATGGACATTGAATTTGTAAAGTCATGTTATTAATCACTTTATTTTGATTATTAAAATATGTATCATTATCTTGTGTTTTAACTGCTATGGAAATGAGAAAAGAACATATATTTAAAATTTTCAATTTTTTAAATTACATTATTACATAGATTTATACCTCTTCTTCATTCTAACTCATATATTACAATTGATAGTTAGAGTATATTAGTGGTTGAAAGAGTATCAGTGTTTCTTTCATAGGTCACATTAGAGAATATTACTATACCCTGCTCAACACATGACTATCCACTTTATACATATTATAAGAAAATTTGTAGTGCAAAAAATAGAGAAAAATAATAAGCATAATATTAACACAATATTTACATGAATATAGTGTTGAAAAAAGGATCCTTTGATATTTTTGCACTCGTTTGGGTCCTCCTTGTGGATTTTTTCTTAATGTTGTCTTGATTTAATATTGTAGTGTGGTTAACACATTCACATTATGTCTTGGGCCCTTCTAAACTAATGGAATTCAAGTGGTTCCTTACCTAAATGTTGTAAAGTGTTGTAACATAATTTCACATTTTCTAAGGACTTGTTAATATATTTCACCTAAATAATCTCTTTTCATCATTTTCCAAGCCTTATTTCAAGGTGTTGTAAAGTGTTGTAACACACTTTCACACTTTTCTACGTTTTTCATTAATAATTGGGCTTTCTTATGCTTTAATTGGCCCCAGTTTTCATCCATAGGCCTTATTTATGTGTATTTTTTAGAATAATCTTGACAAATATCATTTAAGACATTAAAATACTGAAACCCACCTTAAATTCCTAAGGTTGGACTCATTCACCATTATGGGTGAATGAGTTCCCTTAAGTGGGACTCATTCACCATTATGGGTGAATGAGTCCCCTTTAAATCAAAATTCAAATTTTATTTAAAATTTTGGGGGTTTTTATTCTCCAAGATCTATGGTCGGCCTGTACTATTGTAATTTTAGGAATTATTGCATAATTGAGTGTAAATACTAGGTTCTTTCTCCCATTTTCATCCATCCATCAAGCATTCAAGTATTCATCCATGTAGTTCACAAGAGCATTTGAGAATTCACAAGAGAATTTGAGGCATTTCAAGGGAAGATTATCAAGCTTTCAAGAGCATTCTTCAGGTGTCATTCATCATGTCAAAGATTGTTTGCATCATGTTGTTTTAGAGCTAACAATTGTGGTGTAGGATTTTGTAATTCAAGTAAGTATTGCATTCAAGATCTATCAACATCAAGCAATATTACAAGTCTTCATCCATTGGAGCCATTACTTACATGTTTGTAGCATCCTATTGCAAGGGTTTAGTGAGTTGCAACATCATTATTTGTTTATTCATCATTATCTCTTATATTTCATTATATTTCAAGGGTTTAATTACAAACAAGGGGTTTGACCAAGAAAAACCACTATTCACTAACCCCCACAACATTTCCCCCTCTTTGTATGTGATTTGCAGGTCTAGGTTATATTTTCATCAAGGAGAAAGATTGGAAAAGATGTCATCAAGTTATCAAAGTAATTCAAAGTTGTCAATGTTGTGAACAAGCCTTGGAGAAGCTTAGAGAAGGTCTACAGGTTGAATTTTGTAGTTTCGGAACCAAATTTGAATTAGGAACATAAGAATAGATTGTGAGCTACATAATATCACTTTGAATTTCTAGAAATCTAGAAGTGGATTGATTCACCACTATTGGAAAATGAGTCCCACTATACTTGTCTATCAACAATTTTTTCTGATCTGAGTACCCATTTGTCTAAAACATGTTTTGGCACAGTTTACCCAAAATTGGACTGATTCACCTATACTAGCATATGAGTCCCAGTTAGCATCAACAACATATTTTTTAGGATTTGAAACCTCCATTCTACCTCCT
Source organism: Sequoia sempervirens (assembly GCA_007258455.2). Classification (NCBI taxonomy): domain Eukaryota; kingdom Viridiplantae; phylum Streptophyta; class Pinopsida; order Cupressales; family Cupressaceae; genus Sequoia; species Sequoia sempervirens. The sequence goes on from VDFB02168118.1 coordinate 28,700,672, forward strand.
TCAGTTTCCTAGGTGCACATTTCCAGTTTCATAGTTTTATGTTACATGTTACTTGCATTTCTAGGTTATTTTGCATATCACATTGTGTTTTCCAACATTTTATCTTTTCCAAGTTTACACTTGGTGGTGAACCATCATTAGTTGTTATCATTTCCCTAGGACCTTCCTTTTGTCATATGTCAATTTCCTTTTCATTGAAATCTCAAGGGTTGTTCTTGAGTGAAGTGTTGAAAAATTGGTGTCTCTCCTTTGAGGTCCAAAACCCTATAAGTGAAAGAAAGCACCTCTCCACCATATTTTTTCTTCATTTCATTTTGGTGAACCTACATATAGAGTATAATATTTCTGATTTGGAGTGCATTTACATCCTAGATTTAGCTTGCAGTAACATTGCATTTGATTTTACATTGGTTAATTTGCATTCTAGGGTTTCAAAATTTACATTAGTGAAAAGCTCATTTAGCTTGCATTATTGCACTTAATTTCATTGAAAAATAGTAAAATTTTGCATTTGCATCTTAGATCCACATAAAAAAATTGAAAAATCATAAAATTCAATTCAAAATTTTTGATTTTTAAAAAAAAAATTGTACTTGGACTCAATCGCCACCTTGGGTGAATCAATCCCTTTACATATTTTTCACTTCATTTTTTGTCATTTATAGTCGAGTTTCTGAGTTTTCACTTGTTTCTGCTTTTTAGTTTTACTTTCCAAAGTTTTAGTTTTAAGCAATTTATTCTTGTTACCTTACATTGTATTTGCATTCACCCTGCATTTAGTAGCCTTTGCATGAGTGTTTGGTATCCTATTGCTAATACCTTAGTGAGAAGAATTTCAAGACTCATAGCATCCAATGATAGCACAATCACTATGGATCTTGGATTCAGGGATAACTTTAAGAAACCCTCCCTTGGTGAAGGTGTAAAATCTTGGCGTATCTTTCCTTTTATTTGAAAACAAAAAATTAATTTTCCTGGCGAATCTATGCACATTATTAAAAAGAAATTGTAAAATATTGGTGAATCATAATGAATAATTATTAAAAATAATAATCACAGTGGCGAATTCTAGCAAATAATCACTAAAAATATTAATTACAATGACAAATCTCTCCTTTAAAAATTTGCATAGTTGGTTGGCACAGTTTCCCTATATTTTTTTGATTTTTTTTAATATTGAAGTAGGGGCTCGAGGGCAATAGCCACTGATTGGGTCAATGGGTAGCACCCCTTGTGGGGGTCAAGGGGCCAGAGCCCCCTTGTGGGGGTCAAGGGGGAAACAACCCCTCATGTGGTATGGGGATAGAGCCCCTTGCCACCAAGCATAAATTCACTATCGAAAACGCATTGAACCACACACATATTAAGTATTTTTTAAAAATATCACTTTAAAATTAAGACTAAATGAAAAGTGAAATTTTTACCATTGATTAGCTTTTTAATCGAATGGTTGCAGGTTGATTTTGAAACCTAATATGAACTTGCATTTTAAAAGGCTTGTTGAGGCCCAAAATTTGTTTTGGGCCACATGAATATTGTCGGTTGTTTTCGTGAGCTAATATGCACATTCCTTTTGAAAGGCTTGTTGAGGCCCAAAATTTGTTTTGGGCCACATGATTATGTTTAATTGTGTGGACCAAAACAAATTTTGGGCCTCAACAATCCTTTTAAAATGCATGTGCATATTGGGTTGCACAATCAACTTGCAACCATCTGATTAAAAAGATAATTGATGATTTGATGACAATAAATAAAAGCCCTATTCAAGGCTAAAATATTCATAAAATTAAATTTTAATTTATTATTGCGGCGATATTGCCCCAAAATTAATGGTAGCAATATAATATTACTAGAAAATATAATTAATATTTGTAATTATATTATAAACTATTGGTGAATCAGTTCCAATGATGCATTGTTTAAAAAATATTGAATCGGCGAATTAATCGAGACAAAATTATTTTTTTGTAAAAACCTGGCAATTCAACATCCTTTTTAGCTTGTACTATTTTCCATTTTTGGAGGTCCTAATTTCAATTATTCACCAATTGGAAAATATTCATCACTAAAGTTTTCCCTGCTTGTGTTACCTAGAGATACCACTCCTAGTATTAACACTAGTACACTAGGCATGGATAACACCCCTAGTAACTCTTTGCCTTTAGATTGCATACAAGTTGAAACAAGAAATGATAGAATCTCACAAGAAAAAATAATTCACATTCATGAGGACCTAGAAAACTTACAACATGACATAATCCTTGAAAAAATTTCAACTACTACAATTCCTACCATAGAAAACATCCACCGCATGCATGAAAGGGACAAGGGCCTTGAGATCATGAAAATATTAATTGAAATCTTTGGCAAGAATCTTCCCTCAACCAGTAGTTGTCCTTTCCCCAAAAGGAATGTTACAAGCCAAGGAAGAACTCAAACTCCTCCTCCCACAACAATAGCCTCAATCCCTACCTATACCACTCCCCTAGTCACAACAACAATGCAACAAGTTAGTAATGTGATTCCTTCCCTGGGTATTCTTGCTAGCATCCCTAGTTCCTATGTGTCATCATGAGTTATATCTCCTACATTACCACCTCTAAGAATTCCATTCACTTGTACTACAACCACATACACTCCATGACCACTTTAACTTCCATCTCATAACACAAACAATGACCCTCTCATAACACAAATTTTCCAAACTGTTTCATCCCTTCAAAAGAAAATTTCCATTATCAATCAAAATCAAAATGGCCCACCCACATACAATTCAAATGTAGCCCATTTCCTTGGAGATATTGCGAACACTGATGCCACAATGAGTAGAGGTGCCTAGATTTGAGAAATATGGAGGGAAGAGAGATCCTTCTAATCATGTTAATGCCTACATTTCCTTATGTAGTGACTTTTTCATTGACAGTAAACTATGGAAAAACACTTTCCTAGGTCCTTGAAAGACGTTTCCTTGGAATGGTTTTCTTTTTTACTGAACAACTCAATCCGTTCATTCAATGAAATTTTTGAGGCATTTTAAAATAATTTCCAAGTGCATATGACTCCCAGGATGACCTTGGATGATTTTATGAGATGCAAGCAAAATGAGTACAAAAGGATAACTGATTTTATCTCACACTATCAATCACTTTATTCCCAAATCAATGTCAAGGTCCATGACCCACACCTTCAAAAGATTTTTTATAGAAAAATTGCAAACTAATATTCAAGACAAGTTGACCATGATGAAATTCCCATCCTTCGTGCACCTATGCACTACCCTCTGCGATTATCAAAATTTAGTTAGTAGTCAAGATACAAGGTCCACTTCTAGTCAAATCAAGCTATCTAAACCCGCAAACAAAAAAATTCCCAACCTTTTAGAAAATAAAATAAAGTGTTCCTTCAATTCAATCCCCCTCAACAACCAATTCACTGCTGTCAAAACCATGATGCCCTTTAGTTATGGCGATCCAAAAAGACAATTCAATTCCTTACCTAACACCCTTCATAACACAATGTCCCAACTGCTAGAACAAAAAATGATTACCATGCCACCCATCAAAGCTCTCAACCCTAATAAGCCTTTACCCCTGACCTTTAAATCCAATGATAATTGCACTATCACTGAAAAAATGGAAATGACAAAGAACATTGCAAGCATCTTAAACATCTTGTGCAAGACCTATTTGATTCTCATCATCTATCCATTGGGGGTGTTAGTAATTAGGGAAATAATTCTATTGCCCCTCCAAACCAAAATTTTCAAATCTTTACCAGCCCAATGCCCAAATATAATGTTTCATTTATCAAATCTAGTGAAACTACAAAGAATGATGTGATGAATGTTGATACAAATGATGAAAAAATGCTTCTATTTCATATAATTCTATCAATATCAATCCTATGGATGAAATGATAGGGGCGATAGACATCCCTTGTAAGGGCCAACCTAAGAGTCATCTTGACATTACTTTCTCCTCCAAGGATATACTTAAAAATTTACCTAATGGTCCTCTCTACATAGCCAACCATATCTATGAAAAGACCACTAATGGGATACTAATAGATCTCGCCTGTGGAGAGAATGTGATCATCGAGGAATTCTTACTTTTTCATGAACTCTATCAAGATGAATATGATAGACCAAAAGCATGGATCAAGACACATAATGGATTTGCATTCCCTAAGATAGGATTGATCACCCTACCATTGCAAATAGGACCAAAAATATTAGATGTCAAATTCTCTATCATCCTGCAGTCAGAACAAATATTTAGTTAGTAGTCAAGATACAAGGTCCACTTCTAGTCAAATTGAGCTATCTAAACCCGCAAACAAAAAAATTCCCAACCTTTTAGAAAATAAAATAAAGTGTTCCTTCAATTCAATCCCCCTCAACAACCAATTCATTGCTGTCAAAACCATGATGCCCTTTAGTTATGGCGATCCAAAAAGACAATTCACTTCCTTACCCAACACCCTTCATAACACAATTTCCCAACTACTAGAACAACAAATGATTACAATGCCACCCATCAAAGCCCTCAACCCTAATAAGCCTTTACCCCTGACCTTTAAATCCAATGATAATTGCACTATCACCAAAAAAATGGACATGACAAAGAACATTGCAAGCATCTTAAACATCTTGTGCAAGACCTATTTGATTCTCATCATCTATCCATTGGGGGCATTAGTAATTAGGGAAATAAGTCTATTTCCCCTCCAAACCAAAATTTGCAAATCTTTACCAGCCCAATGCCCAAATATAATGTTTCATTTATCAAATCTAGTGAAACTACAAAGAATGATGTGATGAATGTTTGTACAAATGATGAAAAAAATGCTTCTATTCCATATAATTCTATCAATATCAATCCTATGGATGAAATGATAGGGGCGATAGACATCATCCCTCGTAAGGGCTGACCTAAGAGTCATCTTGACATTGCTTTCTCCTCTAAGGATATACTTAAAAATTTACCTAATGGTACTCTCTACATAGCCAACCATATCTATGAAAAGACCATTAATGGGATACTAATAGATTTCATCTGTGGAGAGAATGTGATCACCGAGGAATTCTTACTTTTTCATGAACTCTATCAAGATGAATATGATAGACCAAAAGCATGGATCAAGACACACAATGGATTTTCATTCCCTAAGATAGGATTGATCACCCTACCATTTGAAATAGGACCAAAAATATTAGATGTCAAATTCTCTATCATCCTACAGTCAGACCAATTTCATGTGAAGTTAGGCCACCCATGGCTTCACTCCATGAAAGTTGTCCCTTTAGTTGTGCATAAATACTTATAGTTTCCCTTTAACAATGAAATATTCACGGTTCACCATAGTGGCTTTAACCCCTTGTCATCTAAGGGAAACTTTCCCCTAGATGCCTTTTTTCCCGAGCCTACAGAACCTATCAGGCCAAGGGAAGACTTCTTTTTCTTGTCCTATCAAAATTCCAAGGCAAAGAAGATAGTAGAACTATCTCTTTGAAACATGTCCCTATCCACCTCTGAAATTCCCATCATAGATGAAACCATGCTTCAATCTAAACAAGAACCAAATAGCCAAGACCAACTGAAAGCTAAAGTTCCACCTACATCCTCCAAAAGACTAAGAGACAATGAAAACAACACCGTTGTGCACCTTTTAGAATAAAAAAAGTTTACAAAGAAAAAGAGAAAGTAAATGAAAAAAATCCTATGGTTCCTTCTATTCCTCTGCTTAGGGAATAAAATAAACCTATCCTTGATCAACCTGCTCCTAAAAAAATCCAAATTGAAATTAAAACCAAAAGAAACCGAGGTGATCGAGAGCATAGACATCAACATCATGCCCTTTCTCAAAAGTTACATGAAGAGTTAAATAAAGAAAATAAAAATATGAACTTGATCAAAGTAATATATGATGACCCTCCTCCCCAACCACAAACAAATGATCCAATACAACAATCACAACAAGAGTTGAAATCTTCGATGGAAATTATCATTCATTGTCTTGTTGTGATTAACTTGGATGATGATGAAAAGATCACTAAAATCGACGAATACGTACATAATGAATTGAACAATTTTTTTTCCTCTTCCATGAGCTTAAACAATAAATCTCCTATAAGGAGTGTTGCATGTGGTACTTCTCCTAGTTTGAAACCATCTCTTGTCCCTTTGGATAGTTTCCCAACTTCAGCATACAATGAAAATGATTGGGAGGTGGATGAATTACTTATAGGTTGACTCACATTTTCCTTACTAGTCTTTTGCATTTTCCTTTTCTTTTTTTCATTTTCTTTTGTGTGATTGCATGTGCGTAATGTGATCCCCCGTGATGTTATGTTTGATGTTTTCTATCTTTGTGACATACCTCTATTTGTACATTCATTCTTCTCTAAGTCATGCATCACTTTCACTTTTTATCTTTCTCTTTTTCTTGTGTTTTACTTTTGGGGATGATGCAAGGCATTGAGACATTCACGTCTCCTTCATGTTGACCCAAAAGGCTTTCTTTTTATTTTTCCTTTTCATTTCATCTTTATCATTTTCTTGTGTTTTCCTTTTTCGGGATGATGCAAGGCATTGAGACATTCATGTCTCCTTCATGTTGACCCAAAATATTTTCCTTTTTCTTTCTTCTTTCCTTTTTCATTTCTCTTAGGCTTTCCTTTTGGGGATGCCGCAAGGCGTTGAGACACCCTATATCTCTTCCATGTTGACCCAAGAGGTTTTTCTTTGTTTTCGCTCTATTTGTGTCATTCTTCCAGTTCTATGTGTATTTTGGGGGTGATGAAAATTCCAAGCTCTTTAAAAAACATTGTAGCAAAGAACATACTGACCCCAAATCCATAGATTCCTTATGTGCTTGGTGTTTTTAGTTTTTGGGCAACACCTCTTTCTTTTCTTTTTCTCTCGCATGATGTAGCTTTACTCAGAAACATATGAGTTGGTATAAGGGCTTTACAATTTGGCTCTCATGTCTTCCTTTCTTGTTTTTATTTTCATTTTCTACTTTAAAGAAATTTCTCATAGTATAGTGTTCAACAATTCCTTTAAAGTGGGGGCATACATTGGGATAATTCTTTTGAATTTTTTCCTTTTTCTTGATTCTTAGCGCAACCTTCTTACTTCATACAATGTGTTTTCTACTTTGTTAATGACATTGGGTGTGATTTCCTTCATGAGTGTGATCTCTCTTAGCATATTACATTCCTCTTAGTGGCTTGATGCGACACACTGCATCCCATAAGTTGTGAATTTTCTATTCTTTGATTGGTCCTATCTTGGAGAGATTAGGAAAAATGTTCCCTAAGTTAAAGACCTCACATGAACTAAGCAAGACTGATTTGAACATTTCCTACTTTTTTCATTTTACATTTGCTGTTATATGGCCACCTTGCATAATACAACTTGTGTGCCTATGGAGCCATCACGTTTTTTCATGATATCCAAGCATACAAAGTTTTTCTTGTCTCATGGAGCTCAAAAAGTCATTTTTGTGTGGTCCCTTATTAAAGTTATCAAGAGGCATAACTTTGGTATGGTTAAGTAGGAAGCCCAATTCGAGGTATGCCTTTCCCCATAGCCACTTGTGCACGTGTGAGTGAATATTGGCCATGAGTGTATGTTTCTCACCTTTTACGAATTCTCATCTGGTGGATAGCTAGGTGTTTCACCACCTCAAAGTGAGTATGTGTTTTTATGAACAAATGGCCTAGATTTGATCCACACGAAGATGGAAAAATGGTCAAATCTTGATTCTATTCTTTTCTCTTCTTTATTTCCTTTTCTTGTTTTCATCTTTGGTAGTGTATGATTTTCCTTGTTTTTGTTCTTTATATCATTTTCATGTGTGTTCCTTTTTGGTTATGTTTGGTATGCCATGGTATCTTGATCTTGGGGGATTGAACACCCCTTTTTATTGTTGTTCTCATCTTGCTAGCATTGGTTCATTAAAATGCCTCTTAGTGTGTGTTTGTCTACTTTAGTGTGGGTTTGAAGTAGGTTCATCCTCTCACTAAAGTGGGGGCTAAATGTAGTGTCGAAAAAAGGATCCTTTGACTTTTTTGCACTTGTTTGCGTCCTCCTTGTGGATTTTGGCTTAATGTTGCCTTGATTTAATCTTGTAATGTGGTTAGCACATTCACATTAGGTCTTGGGCCCTTGTGAACTAATGGAATTCAAGTGGCGCCTCACCTAAGTGAGTGTTGTAACATACTTTCACACTTTTCTAGGTTTAGCATTAATAATTAGGCTCTCTATTGCTTTAATTGGCCCCTCATTTTGTATCCACAAGCCTTATTTATGTTTTTTTTCAAGAATAATCTTGATAAATATCATTTAAGACATTAAAATCCTAAAAATCACCTTAAATTCCTTAGGTGGGACCCATTTTCCCAGAGTGGTGAATGAGTCCCCTTTAACTCAAACTTCAAATTTTATTTAAAATTCTTGCAGGTTTTTACTCTCCAAGATCTAAGGTCAGCATGTAGTGTTGTAATCTTAGGAATTATTGCATAATTGAGTATAAATACGAGGTTCTTTCTCTCATTTTCATCCATCCATCAAGCATTCAATTATTCATACATGTAGTTCAAAATATAATTTGAGCATTCATGAAAGCATTCAAGGCATTTCAAGAGTAGATTTTCAAGCATTCAAGAGCATCTTCAAGTATATTTCATCATGTAAAAGATTGCTTGCATCATATTTTTTTAGAGCTAACAATTGTGGTGTAGGATTTTGTGATTCAAGTAAGCATTGCATTCAAGATCTATCAATATCAAGAAAGATTCCAAGTCTAATCGATTGGAGAGACGTTACTTACATGCTTGCAACATCCTATTGAAAGGGTTTGGTGAGTTGCAACATCATTATTTGTTCATTCATCATTCTCTCTTATATTTCATTCTATTTCAAGAGTTTAATTACCAAAAAGGGGTTTGACCAAGGAAAACCCCTATTCACTAACCCCCACAACATTTTTCCTTCTCTTTGTATGTGATTTGTAGGACTAGGTTGCATATTCATCAAGGAGAAAGATTGGAATTTTTTTCATCAAGTTGTAAAAGCAATTAAAAGTTGTCAAAGTTGTAAACAAGCCTTGGAGAAGCTTAGAGAAGCTCTATAGGCTGAAATTTGTAGTTTTGGACTCGGATCTGAATCAAGAATAGAAGAACATATTAAGAGCTATATAATCCTGCTTTGAATTTCTAGAAATCTAGAAATGGAATAATTCACCACTATTGTTGAACAAGTTCAACTATACCTATTTGTTTGAGATTTTTGTAGATCTGAGTACCCATTTGTTTGAAACCTATTCGGACACAGTTTACCCAAAATTGGACTAATTCATCCAAACTGATGTATGAGTCCCAATTAGCATCAATACTAGATTTTTTTGGATTCCAGATATCCATTTTTCCTCCTTTAGTTTCATAGTTTTTTGTTACATTTTACTTGCATTTCTAGGTCATTTTGTATATGACACTATGTTTTCCCACATTTTTTCTTTTCCAAGGTTACACTTGGTGGTGAACCCTCATTAGTTATCATTTCACTAGGACCTTCCCTTTGTCAGATTTCAATCTCCTTTGCATTGAAATCTCAAGGGTTGTTCTTGAGTGAAGTGTTGAAAATTTGGTGTCTCTCTCCTTTTAGGTCTAAAACCATAGAATTAAAAGAAATAACCTCTCCACCATTTTTTTCTTCATTTCAATGGAAAAATTGGTAAAATTATACCAAGAAAAAACCATGAGAAAAGATCTCTCATATTCTATTTCTCAAGAAATTCACAATTAAAACAATCTTCTAAAAAGTTACACAAAACATGACTTCGACAATGTATATGAAATATGAGTTGTAGAGTCCATAAAATAGACTTCATATTCCAACAATCTCCAAATTTAAGTAAAATTTCTCTCTTGCTGATAAATCCTCATATTGAAAGACTAATACCAATGCTACCTATCATCAAGTAACATACAAGCCTAGAGAAGTTCTGCACTAGATGAAATTCTATCTACTAATGGGCTTCGTCATAATATCTATTGGGTTTATATCAGTGTGTATGTTGGCCAAATATATTTGTCCTTCTTCCACTACCTCATGTACAAAGTGATATTGAAAATCAATATACTTTGTTCTTGCATGATATATTGAGTTCTGTACTACATGTACAACACTTTGTCTATCACAATGAAACACCATATTATCCTACTTTATGTGCAACTCACCCAAAAGTATATGAAGCTAGATTGCCTCCTTACTAGCCTTTGTTGCTGCCTTATATTCAACTTCATTAGTAGAAAATACCACCACTATCTATAAATTTGATAACCAACTAACAACACCTCCAACTAAGGAGAAAACATAAAATGTACTGGAATTTCTCTTATCTCCATGTCCACCAAAATATACATTGACATACCCATTAACTTGAAGACTACTCCCACTATAAAATATAGAAACATCATAAGTTCCTCTAAAATACATGATAATCCACTTCATAGCCATCCAATGCTCAAGACCTAGATTTTCCATGTAATGACTGACTACTCCCACTACTTGTGCAATGTCTGGTTTGGTGCACACCATGAAAAATATAAGACTACCAATTGTTGATGAGTACGATACATTATACATTTTTGTCTTCTCTTCTTTTATGCTCGGGCACCATTCTAAAGACAATTTAATACACTAGTACAAAAACAACAATATATGACTAAATAAACTACTAAAAATTGCATATAAATGACTAATTTTGGTCACGTGACAATTAGTAGTTTATTGCCGGTCATTTATAACTCGACTAAATTTATGACTAAACTATTTTAGTCATTTATCTAGTCATTGATTTAGTCATTAATTTGGTCATTGATTTAGTCATTGATTTAATCGTTAATTTAGTCATTGATTGTTGTTAACTAGTCATTTATTTAGTCATATATTTAATCATTTATTTAGTCATATATTTAGTCCTTAATTTAGTCATTGATTGTTGTTAACTGGTCATTTATTTAATCATAGTAGTCATTTATTTAGTCATTACTTTAGTCATATATTTAGTCATTAATTTAGCCATATATTTAGTTATTAATTTGGTCATTACTTTAGTTATATATTTAGTCATTATTTTAGTCATGGTAGTCATATATTTAGTCATTGTATTCATATATTTGGTCATTGTATTCATTTATTTTAGTCATAGTAGTCATTTATTTAGTCATGGTTTAGTCATTTATTTGAGTCAATCAATGATTCAAGTTATAAATCAAATCTAACTTAAATAATTATCACAAATTTATGCATATAAACTTCAAATATCATAGATATTCAAATATTTTTTTTGTATTGGATTAACATGAAAAAAATTATATACAATCAACAAACAACTTTATGCATATAAAGCTCAAATATCATAGATATTCAAATGTTTTTTTGTATTACATAAAAAAAAGAATATACAAATAGCAAATAGCTGCATAACAAAAGGAATTACAAACAACATACAACTGCATAAATAAAGATCCAAAAAATACATCCTTCACTACACTCTTGGTTGCCATGGAAGACAAATCCAAGATATGATACAAATGCTACAAACATTGAAGGGAGAAAAGACATGAAAATATATAGTAAATGTAGTTATATTATGTGGTGCATATATTTCCCGATTCATAACATCCTTGCCCTCCCTTTCCAGCTGCACAACCCTTGAGAGAATATTGGAAGGATTTGAATGAGAAGAATCACAACTTCCTATCTAGAAATCTCACTGGTCATGGTCGGATAAAAATAAAGAATGCATGTTCACCTCTCCAATTTGACGAGCTACAACCTGAAAATAAGATTTCAATGAGGGTTTTAGAATATGTTTATTAAAATGAAAATACAATTATTAAAATGAAAATACAACTCCAAAACCTTTCCTTTATGTTGTTCAAAAACTTACAAAAGAATAGGAACATGACCTTTTTTTTATATTATAACCTATAGTCCCTTACCCTTGTAATGCATAAGTACATGATACATCTTTGCAAAGGAACTTTAATTATATGATTGTGATAAATCTCTGATCATTTGTAGGTTGCCCTCATTCTGATTACTATCATCCTATGACCATGTTAATTGCTACTTCATTGTTTCTCTTACTATTGAATTGCACCTTAGAAAATTTGATCATTTACCTCTTTATCTTCATATCTTGCTAGTTTCTTTATCACCAATCACAAATCCTACCAACTAAAGTAAATTTGAGTCACTGTCCATAGTTTTCCTACTTGTCACAACTCTAGAAGAACAATGCCATAGCTATACATACATAGGTACAAGAAATTTTCTTAATGCATACTTGGTCATGAAATTACAAGCAAGTGAAGATAATGCAAAGGAAATCAACCACATTCAAACCTGTTTTACAATGCTAGTAGCTTCAACATATGCATCTTGAATGTTTTCAACAAGCCTATGAAGAAAGATATTTGAAACTCCTCCTACAGCCACAATAAATGGAGAATGTTCTTGTGGAGAATATTGGTGATGCTAAATGAAACAACCTGAAAAATAGGCTTGCACTATAATAATGTGCACTACATCATATATCTAGTAATGACAAAGGGACATCCATCAAAGCATAACAACAGGGATTTTTTGTCACATGTTATAGTTGCAAGTGCCTTGCTAGACATACATGAAAATATGGAAGCATAGAAAATATTGTTTTTCTTTAAACTTTAAAGTCTGAAAACTAAATTTTTAACCATTGCTAGTTTTTATGAGTGAACACTAAGCACCTAGGACCAAAGGTAAGTAACTTAATATTAAGGAAATTAGTTGTCACCTCAAATTTACCAATGACTTATTCTTGGCCCTTGTAATTAGTAATAGCATAAGGAGATTACATAGATGGATTTTTCCCTTGCATCTAACCTTTATTATCTTTAATATGATAAGGAAGAACTCTAGAGGTGTCTCTGCCTAATGATATGACCAAGCTATTAGATTGTACAAATGCTAGGGACTCTATGCCACATGATTTAGGTATTTGTTTCATTTCTCTTAAGGATTTGGATTAGTGAAGGTCATGAAAATTTATTTCACCTTCATAGGAAACCTTGTAAATTCTATAGAGCTAAAAATATTACATGTACAATTTGAAGCATAATATATGACTAAGAAATTGCTTTGGTCTTTTGAGTTAAATCTAAAGTCATATTACTAAATTGAGGAACATCTTTAATGAAGTAATTTTCAATTTAAGAACCAAGCTCAAGAGATGGTGTAGATTGTATATCTCATCGTACCTATTTGGGTGTTTCAATCTTGGTTGCTCGTTTCTAATATAATTGTGTTTAAGAATCAAGTTCAAAAATTTAGACATTGTTCATCTTATTATACTTCAAAGCATATTTCAGTTTCAAAAGTTTATATCTACTAGTGTAAAAGCATCATATGTTTATCAACTTGAACTTCACACCAAGTTACTAGCTTTAGGTTACCAAACTATGTTACATTGATCTTGTTTGTGGCTGCACATGCAAATCTCAAACACATACTCCAATGCTGTTGTTAAAATATACACACGATTTTTAACTCTAGTGCAGAGAACAGAAGGGAAAGCATCCCCATAAAATGGTACTAGTTGTAAACTTTTATATTCTAGCAATTCTGTCAATACTGACTCTAACAGTGTTAGCAAGAGAAATAAATGGATTACATTCAAAATTTAGAATAAGTTCCTTGTAAGTCATATTTTCAAAGATTTCAAATACCACGAACCAAAAAAATAAACCAATCAGGTCACCAAACAAACTACTCAAAGGATATATTTCTAAAAATTCTCGATACTAGATAACACTAGGAGATGAAAATGAGTAGTCAAAGAATAACAAGCACTAGAGAAAAACATGCTTACTGTAGTTGGTAATATGGCAAGTAGTTGCTTGTATATTGGTGTTGCTTTAGAAATGGGTCTTTAACTGTCACACAAATAAATAAAAAAAATTAAATTATAATGTAAGTGCATCTTGGTCAACTTACAAAATTTTGTATAATATATAATCATGTCTAAACCATATAAACAAGGCAATCGTAACTAATTTTAGTGATTACATTACATATCTGTATTTTCCCCTACAACAACTTAAAATTGTCCAATTAGATTGAAAATCAGACAAACCTCATATAATCAACTGTATTGCCTATATACCTCTCCTAGAAGAAAAAAATGAGTTTTAGCGGCCTAAATCACTTTAAATCTAGTAAATATGTCAATGGTAACACCACCTCCAAATGTTTTCCTAAAATCATTTACAGAAGGCAAGGACTTGCTTTAATCCAGTCAAATATATTAGACTTGTATCAAACAAAGGAAAAAGATTCAGGGCCAGTACACCTAGTTATTACTGGAACTTCACTGGCTCTAAGGATACTACTTGAATAAAAAATTGGTCAATCTCAAGGTCAATGACCGTAAGATGGATCAAATTAAAATGTCTCATTTAATTTAAGCCTAAAGACTATATGATCAAAAGTAATACATGACAACTGGAATGCTAAGTCTTACCTTGGCTTCATTAGCAAGGTCAACCCAAGCATCAACATCATATCGATCTGCTAGAATGCACTCTCTTGATGTCCTCTCATGTATTAACAAATCCATTTATTTATTAGTAATGTCAGAAAATTAATTGCTCATCAAAGTTGCTCTAGTTCTCTTTACCCTGTCGATATACCTACTTAATCATCACAGATTACTAACATACGACAAAAATAAAATATAGAAACATGATAATCATACTTTCTTGTAGATTAAGGTTTGAAGTAGTGAGGTACTATATCATTGTTGATCAAACTACGCATGCCAACCAAGAAAGTAATAAATTTGAACTTTGAAGAAACTGAACTTGTTATTCTGAATGACAAATCCACCTTACAACCATCATATGAACTACAATTTCCATTAAAGAGATCCTAAATTTACTTGAAAGAATTTTCTCCTCAATAATGATGAGTGAATTTTGGAAGTCAATAAGTGAAATTGTATCATTGAGATCTATCCATCTATGGTGTTCTTCATAAATCAAGCAATATAAGGATGAATGGAGATTAAAAATTTGTGTACGAGTGCTAGAAAAAATTAATCATTTTCAAAACCAAATCATTCTAGGCTCCCCTCGATTTCTGCTCAAAATTTGGCAATTATGATTAACATATATGCAAGAATAATTTTTATGATTGAGGGGGAAAAGCAAGCATGCGAGGAAATTCAATGTATATGACTTATACCACATGAAAACTAAGTTCCAATATGAAAAATTAAAAATATGATTGGTAGAAAGTTATGTAAGAAAAACATATTTGAAGTTGAACAATTTTTTTGAATTAGTACTAAATTGGATCCTAAAGGCCCTGGATATGTAGAAACTAGTTAGATATATGTTTACTCCAAATGTGGTCCTCCTTTTGGAATCTATTAAAAAAAGGCTTAAGATGGAACATCATCCGGTCTATTTTAATAAAAAATGGAGCATAGGATCATGTACATCAATGTTTAAGCCAAAAACACTTTGAAAAGTATTGTTTATGAAAAAAGGTTTAATTGAAAAAAGATATTGCTGCATTTCTAAACAAATAAAGGGAACAAATGTAGAAAAATATTGAACAATAAACAAATATGCAAAAGATTGAAAGCATGCCTGCTCACCTGAAATGGACTGCACCCACAAATCTAGCTACAATAAAACAATACGCACACATTCATGGCTCTCAATATAGCATTGAAAAAATAAAATTGAAAAAGATGTATCTTTTAAGGTTTCCCTTACTATTATGGCAAGCGAATAGATACATAAGTAATAATATTAATGTTGTGCCTCAGTACACAACATGCCCTCCCCCTTAAAAGAACTTTGTCCCCAGAGCTAGTAAAAACCTCTTAATAGTGAAATACACTCAACCTGGTGTAGTAATGGGATGATCGACTCCCAAAAAGCACAAGAAATACAAAAACTTGGGCTGTGATTTACATATATGTGGCATTGATGTTGAAAATAGAAATCATAATCACATATTCACAAAATATGGTCCAAATCATTACATCAAACAATACAACGTAACGTAAACCATGAATGAGAATGGGACCAATTTTTGTCTGTCTTTGGGCCCATTCCAAGTTTTCCAAAGTCGTGGTAAATTTGGATGCTGGCCAGTGAATACTTCATTCCAAAATCATTGCATCTTCCATGAGCAATCCCTTCTACTTAACCTTCCAAACCAAACTATTATGTTCCACAATGCTTTCATCTTTTCTCCAACATTACCTTCTAACTCTAAGACCATCTCATCTCCTTCATCTATAACTAGTATTTCTATCTGTAATTCTACATGCACTCCCCACCCTCTTCAAACTTACAGAATGAGTTCATGAATGCAAAAAAAAAGTGGAAGCATGGGCAGGACACATGAACTATTTTGACAAAATGTCTCAAAGAGATGTGATCTCAAAGAATGCAATGATTGCAGAATAGGCACAAAATAGATTTGTTAAAAAGGCTTTAGAAACTTTCAAGCAAATGCAATTGGCAGGTGTAAAACCCATTCACAAAACCTTAGCCAATATCCTCCCTACTGCGCCAATAGGGGAGAAATGAAACAGGGTATGAGCATCCGTCAAAGCATAAAAAGGGTGGAGGAATTTTGTTAGAGGCTGTAGTTGCAATTGCCTTCATAAAAATGTATGCAGAAAGTGAATCACAGACTAGGCACATGACTGATTGATAGAATGCCCCAATGAAAGTACCTATTTTTAGTAAGTTGGATTTCCAATGAGTTCCTAAGTATGTTGGTGCCTTCAGATTTCACTTCTGAACTTTATCTGTATTTTTCGTATCTTCAATTAGGTGTGCGAGAAATAATTTAATGATTAAATAATTAATTGTTAAATTGTTGATCAAACATAAATTAAAGGACAAATTAAATTAATTATTTATAAGGTGAATTTAAAAGTTACAATTGTGTCACAAAAACCAATAATTAAATAAAGGCACTTTATAAAAGTGCTTTAATCTAAGCATTTTTGTGATGCTTTAGGTGCAAAAATTTCCAAAGCAAAATCAATCATGTTAAGTTGGAAAAGCTGCCCCCCATATTAGTTTAGTATGAAATCTAACGGGGTGGACCATGCAAGAAAGTTAGATATTTAGGAATCCAATTTGTAATTAGCCCATATCTAAAGGACATGTGGAAGTGGGTCAAAAGCAAGATTGAAAAGAAACTCGATATCTGGAACAAACAGTATCTATCCCTGGCAGGTAGGTTTCAAGTCCGCCAAAATATCTTGTCCTCCTACACATTGTACTACTCATTGGCATGGCTTTTCTGCAGCTACCAGGTGGAGGAAATGCAAAATAGGATAAGAAAGTTCCTATGGTCTAATGGAAAAGGAAAAAAAAAAGCGTGTTATGTGTTGGAAATGGTGTAGTGTGGGCAAGCAGAGTGGTGGGTTAGGCCTGAAGGAGTTTATGAAACAAGGAATTGCTTTAGCTGTCAAGTGGTTATCAAACTTTGCCAAGGGGGATGAACCATGGAAGGTATGTTGGCAATATTGTCATTGATGTCAAAAGCTTATGAACAGACTTTAGGAGGAATTGTGAGACATCTTTTGTGAAGATTTTATATATATCATTTGTTGAAAAAGAGGATGACCATATGAATAGAAGAGCATGAAGTGATACAAATATACATGGAAGAAGCCACACAGCAGAAACAACACTGAACTTGGATGAAATAGTTGAAGAAATTCTGAGAACAATTCCTATGGGGAGGTTTTTGAATATTAATCAGGCATTCTCCATAATAGTAGACATACAAAATGAGAAGGTATCATGCAAATGTGATATAAAAGCTACATATTTTTCTTGAAAGGCTCTGTCCAAATTGCATGTTGAAGTAGGAAATTAGCAAAAAGCTCAACAACCACATTCAGGATCGCTGACAAAGGATATATCTAAATATGCACCGATCCTCTTTGCTATGCAAGCTAAACTAATATTGGTTAATGTCTGGCCAATCACACTCTTGCTGGTCAACATACAAATATAAGATTGACTTATATATTATAGAACCAAATAAAATGCAGCAACTGAAGGAAAGTATCACAATTAGAAGCCAATATAAAGTCATGGTCTTCTCAAAGGCATAAGACGGGAATGAGAAGAATCATTGGTTTGGAGATGGGCATAAGAACCAACTAATGTTGATTTCAATGGATATTGTGGCCTACATGACTAACGTGTCTATACACCTCAAGCAAAAACAAGGATCATATGCTAAGCAAGGAGCGCGTCAATATTGAGAACAAATATGAAAAGATATCATAGCTTTATTTGAGACAGTGACGTGAATCTGAAAGAAGTGATGCAAATTATCTAAGACTATAGGGGTGTTGACAGGGAGTTTTTAAGTGACGGGTTTAATTGGAAGAGCTGATATCATTTGGAGTAAAGTGATTTTTCCTAAATGATTTGGTCCGCCACCATCTAAGTTTACCGACTGATGAATACATGTATTTAATAAGATAAGCCTATGATCTGGAAGATCTAAGGTAGACGATATCACTAAAATTATAAGCATACGTCTTTTCTAAAAGACAAATAATAATCTTAAGAAAGGTGCAATTGAAATAAAGCAGTTCGTTATAAAATTATTAAAGCAAAATCAAATGTATAAAACTAAATAAAATGGTGCGATCTCATTAAGGCAATGGTGCAATTTGTTATGAAGAAAAGCATTGCAATTAAAGGCAACACTTTGCAATGAAAGGGTGTGAATCTTTAAAGAAGATTAATTAATATAATCATTTGAGAAAGGACAATAATATATTTGAAGTGTTGCATACGTTGAAAGGATGTGTCTATCACCCTCTTTGAAGACATATAAAAGATAAGAGTGTGGATGGCTGTAGTTGAGTGAGTAGTTGTGTGTGGAACAAACGCTACATCTTTAAGTCACAATCATGTGTGAAGAAGAAGGCTGTGTAAAACAAGACAGCAAGAGGACATGATAATGAATATCATCTAAAAGTGAAGACTAAGAAGTGTGAGTGTGTGATATGTAAAAGAAAACATCATTCTGATACCAGCGTCTCAAGAGGAGATTTAAGAGGAGGATATATGCAAAATAACAAAGGAAATACTTTCAGATTTAGAGAGAGTTTGTGGAGTAGAATATCAAGGCAAATCTGATCAGTATATTGAGGCATTTCTTATCAGCATATTGTAGCTCATGATGAAGTTATGAAAGTTGTGAAGAGGTCTACAGACTTAAGGTTAATATAGGAAAAGTGAGTGATTGAATTGTAAAGAGCATAATATCTACAAGATCTTTGTGAAGAATCCTTCATAGCAGATCAAGAGATAATTTAGAAAGGAGTATATGTGTAGATCCTTGTGAAGAGTATATGCAGATTTTATGGAGGAGATTGAAGTGAAAATAATGCAGATCTGGTAAAGTAGAATGGCATCATCATGAAGTAAATTTTTATGTGAAAAGGAAAGTTGTGAACAAGATATATTGATATCATTCATGGAGGATAATTTCAAGAAGATTGTAAAGTCCATCACCCGTTGAAGAAGCAACATTGAAGGTGGAACACAATTCATTCAAGTTATTATTTTTGCTAAGTTGGTGCTTGGTGAGTGGGAGTTAGAGCTTCCAATAGGTTGGTGCCTATGAACATTAGGGTTTGATGCTCCTTGTAGGTTGGTGCCTACTAAATCAGCATTAAGGGTTGATGCTCCTTGTAGGTTGGTGCCTACTAAATCAAAATTAAGGGTTGGTGCTCTTTGTAGGTTGGTGCCTACATTCATTGTAAAGTTTATATAATTCATAAAATACATTATTTGTATCGTGGTTTTATCCCGTAAGGGTTTCCACGTAAAATCTTGGTGTCAACTTGTTCATATTATGACATTCTTGCATAGTTGATCTATGTTAGAGTTTGAGGTTGATAAAGTTTGTAAAGAGTAAAAGTTGGTTGATATAATACTGATTCACCCCCCTCCCTCTCCCCCTCAGTATATCTTTGTGCTCTTCAAGGTACTTATCAAGAAAAGATTGAAAGGGTTGTCCCCAAGAAAGCTAAATCCTAGAGGGATACCCCTATTTGTGATCTTTTTAGTGACTTCCCAGTCTCCTCTAGTGGCTCCTTGGTTTTCAAAACAATTTGGAAAGCATGGGAACAGGTTAAATCCAAAATTGCTAATAATGGTTACTCAGATAAAAGTAATATTATAAACGGTATGAATAAGTCAATTTGGTGGAATTTAACCCATTAAGTGAAACACTTAGCTCTACTACAAGGTTGCTCAGCAAAAGCATAAGCCAAAAAGGGGATCAAAAACTTCAAGGATATAATAGATAAAGATCAATTAAAAACTTGGGACTCTCTTAAAATTGAATAATATCTACTAACTCTCAATGGACAACATATATAGTTCTCAGGGACTCATGGAAAAGGTGGAATATACCATCAAAGGATATTCACTGCTGAGATAAACAGGGAAACAATAACCTGAATTGCTACAACTGGGAGGATGGATCGAGAATAGACACCTTAAACGCAAAAAAAATTTGCAATACTCTAAGCTTATCCAATTGCATCTTTGAACATGTGAACAAATGCTGGAACCTAAAAGAAAGCGAGAAAATCTTGTAAAGGTATTTCAATGGAACTGGAATAGTTTAATTGAGCCAAAAAAGGCCTATTTTAAATGGTTGTTAATACTTAAAAAATTACCTATCTCCTTACCTAGTAATTCTATAGAAATTTGTGATTTATGTAAAATACCTGACAGTATTGACCATATCTTTTTTCATTGGTTTTTTGCAAGAGAAGTATGGCTAATGTTTTGTGCACATCTTATAGGGTGGGAGAATCTAAATTCTATTAACAAACATGAAATCTTATTTAGGAAAATTGTAAATATTGGAAAAGATAAAAAACTGCTTTGGCTGTCACTTACTATAGAGATACTATGGTTTGTTTGGAAAGCTAGGAATGAGGAAAAATACCAAGGGAGAAAAAGAGAACTTACTGGGTCTTCTAGAAGACTCATCCTTTCCTCTATTGCAATGCAGGTGTCAAGGATGATTAAAGTGGCAAAGAATAAAAAGTTTGAAGTCATCAAGGAAGAGATCCATTACGCAAGACTCTGGCAGTTCAATGGCGAAGAAAATTTGCCATTCAGGGAGGAATATACAAATTTTAAGAGGAAATATAACAACACAGGCAAAGAGGAGGATTGTGAAAAAAGGCCACATGGACAAAAATGCAATGTTAACAATAATGAGCAAGACCCCTGGGAAGTGGCTAGACCCAACGTTGATAATTCAGTTATTGATCCCTTTGAATGGGGTGAAGTCTGTGATAGTAGAAATAAGTCAAAGATACCTACTGTTTCCTTCTTGACACCATATCAACAACCGCTAAAGTAGCTATACAAACTAAATTTTTGTATAGGCAACAAAATTGTATAAATAGCAATCTTATAGATTTCAATTTTGTATGAAGTAGAAAGCATGATCAGAAGCCTTAATAGGTAGAGTATGTAACTAAAAATGTAAGATGTAATTCCTGTTGATGAACTATAAATAAAATAAAATAAAAGTTCTTTAATTGATATATTTTGAGCGGGAAATTAAAATTACCTTCAGAAAAGCTCCTTGGAAAAATATAAAAAAGTAAATTAAAGGCTCATTTGGTTATGCTTGTTTATTTTCTCTCTTGTGGAGTTTGAGCTTCTAGCATGACCAAACCCTAGAACGAAAACCCTAAGGGAATTGGTTTTGGTAATGAGATATCTACCCTAGCCTATTGCACATGTAATCACATAGGTTTTATGTAGGAGCATGAGCGATTGAAAATTGTATAAATTTTTGGAGGTTTGCAGGCAAAAAAATTTATTATTTCTTTGATTTGTAGGTGAAGATTGAATATTAGTTTGATATCATATACAGGAGAAGTTTTGGCACCATTTCTAATAACGAAATTTTATATATAGCTGGGTGATGGAAATTTTAGTGAAATGGATGAAGGGAATGTATTATTGCTGGCCACTTATCCATTGACAGTTTGAGTGTTCACTTGAAGTGAGTTGAGGATTACAAAAACACACACAACAGTTGGTTGATATCAGTCACAAAGAGGACGAGAGAGCTCATTCCTGCTAGGGGCCACATATATAGGGATAGACATGATAATTTGGGCAGATTTGAGGCGTTAGAGCAACCCCATGCTAGTCGTTGTTTCCTCTTGGAGGTGATGTGGATGATTTGGAAGGAGTTGATAAGAATTTGGAGGTTGGCCATGATAATTATAGATTGTTAAAAGTCTTGGCACAAGTGAGCGCCCCTTGCCAAAGCTAATTCTGAGTCAATTTATCTATCATTTATTGAGGTCAGAATTATTACAGAGTTATCTCTGTAATTTTCCACTTATTATAGCAGACTGTCACATTATTTTAATATCCTCATTCACAGTTTTAAATGCAAACTGTTTGCTATATTGTTTTGTCAATTCTATGGACATTAAATTAAGTTTATAAATGCTTATGTAATATCAATGTGTTCCAAAAACCAATCGACAAAACATCATAAAACATTGTGATCAAGAGACATCTGTGAACAAGTATGAAAATGAACTGTTTGACGAAATTCCCAGACATCAAGCTTGGTAAAAATTGTGAAATTTGGGAATAGAAAACTGGCCTAGGTCATTACATCTTTACTGTTGTTACTTATGATAGATTTCTATGACATGTAAAAGCATGTAAGCACAAGGTTACACTGAAATCTTGACCAACATTATGACACGTTTGGACACTTGTCATGGAGCATCTTTATGCATTGGGAATGAAGATGGATTCAAGCACTCACCCAAGTTTGGGTGGTCAAATATGACATTTATGACATATGAGATGTTGTCAAGAATCTATTAATAATAGCCAAGAGGACCAAAACCAAAAAGGGGCATTGGAATTCAAACCCATACTTTTGGGTGCCATACATCTTGAGACTTGCAAATCATTTTCATAAACCATTCATGGTTTCTAGTTTAAAATTTTGCTATATATCAGTGCTTATACTTGTAGATGGCATTGGGTTGTTTTTAGTGTTTATGCAAGTACTATTATGCTACTGAAATCACACCAAATTTGCATGTTGGTAATACTCATGTAAGATGCATAGACTCATTGTATTGTAATTGTAGTTGTTGTTGAATAATACAAGTGGTTGCACTTTTGGAGTATGATTTTTTTTTCTCCCAAAAGGTTTCCCCAAATAAATCCTCATATTATGGTATAGTGGTTTATGCTACAATCTTTATTGGATGTGTTTCCATTTATTGTAATTGTAAAGATCATAAAGTTTGCATAATACTCTTCTCGTAGGTTAGTTTAGAAAGTGTTTTTGCATACCTTGCTTCCTTTTATACTCTGCATTCCTTACATTTCTCATTTTTTGTTTGATGAAAACCACAAAGCAATGCTTCCCTCTTTAATCCACACTTTCTGCTCTTGTATCAACATAAGATGTCTATGTAAGCTATCTCCATGTAATTTGAGCATATTTCCTCTAAAATTTGATCCTAATATTGCATCATAGCTTTACATTAGAATGGCATCAAGATTTGGAGCATACACATTACGCAACTTGTACATCCTAAAAGATGAAAATTTCAACTCTTTATTTTTCATTTTTTTAAATGATAGCTAAAATATATTTGTTATTACACCCCAAGTTTTCTAATATAAGCATATCCAATATTTTTACCCCTTTTGAAGCAGCTCACTGCTAACTAGATGTGGTATTATATCTTCTATAGCCTTATATTTATAGACTTACCAAGCTTTCTTTTCATTTTGTGTCTCAATTATGAGCTCCGAGTTGGTTTCTTGTTTCCCTTGAGGTTCTTGACATAGTGCACTTTTATTCTAGGCACTTTACCAAAACTTTATTCAATGTTTTAAGGTATTGATGGGATAGATGTTTTGTATTTCAATGATTTTGGTTTTTGTTCCTGTAAAAAGAATCCTGGTCACTTATTTTCTATTTGTATTATTAAAGCATGGCTGATTATTTTTAATCTAGTACTGCATTTTAGAGCTACAAAAGAATATTTGATATAGGAATTATCACCATACATAAATGAGTTATCAATATTCCATTCCTATATTAGAGGATCTTGTGATTGTAATGTCCCCTTCTCATCAGTAATCAGTTCAGTTGCTCATCAACCTATTCTGGAGGCCCGTAGGCTCATTGAGAGGAAATTAGGGTTTCCATGCTAGAGGTTCTATGGCATTTCTTGGTGTTTACTATTTTTAGTAAATACTATGTTTGGCAGTGGTCCTTTTGGCAATGCTTCAGTTTGTTCTTTTTTCTGTTGGAGCAGTTGATATTTTTGGTATTATGTTTTTTATGGTAATATTTAATACAAGGAAAATAATATTATCTTTCTTTATTGACCTCCCTCGCCCTTCCCACCTTGGCCTAAGGAATTAACTTTATGTTGTTTTAAAATAGGGTCTTGAAGGGGTACGCCTTCATGAAGAAGATTATTATTTTTTTAATAAAGTTTTATGTTGCCATGAAATGGGACACCACCCTTGGGGAATTATGAAATTTGGCAATTTGAAGAGTTTCTTCTATGACTATTGGCATTCTTTGAAGAGAAATTGAAGAGTTTTCTTCTTCTCTATAAAAATAAAGCTTTGCTCTAGCATTTGGGATCAATTGTTAATTGCTAAAGCTATGCTATCGAAATGACATTGTGATTATTTCTTCAAGGGATGCTTACCTCCTACATTCCAATCAATTTCGTGTTTGAAAGACAACACCTGATTGGTTTTATATGCTGCTTCTCATCCAGACTAGAGATTGAGCCTATTGTTGAAGAATTTTGGAGTTTATTATCATTTTCAAGTTCTTGGTTTCAACATAGCTAAAGGATGTTTTTATTTCCAGCTTCATGGGTAAATTTTATTTTATTTTGGGCATTTGCTAATATCATTCCTATGGCCAAGCTAACCCTTCTCAACAATTTTTAGATTTTATCTTGAAGTTGGTGAATTTATCTTGCAAAATCACCCTAGCTTGGGGCTGTACCCTTCAAGGAGCCTTGGATTTTGAGCCAATAAATTAATGCTGGTCTTTTTTGGCTGTTTCTTCATCTTGGCTTGGGCGCCCATCCTCTAGTTGACCATTGCATTTGATTTCATTCAAATTGGAGGTAATTTGATGAACTTATGAGCATTTCATGGTGTTTCTAGTTTGCTGATCAAAATTTCTAGAACTCAGATTGCATTAGTTTTCTATTTTTGGCCTTTACTTCATCAGTTAAGGGATAAACATTTTAAAGCATTCATTCTTTACATCTTAGCATTATTCTCTATCATTGTAATACTTGTAATTTGCAAATTCCTTGATTGTAAGGTTGAGATTTAGTAGTACTAATCCAAGCATTGTTATTGCTACAATTACTTGTTAAAATTCACATTAAGAACCCCTAGATGGTTTACCGCTAGTGTGGAGAATGAATGTTAATCTCTCTTGTACCCACTGTCAAGTGGTGAATTCCCACTCATGAGTGGATGCCCGCCGTAGCGGATGAATTAGTTAGTTTGAAAATTCTATGGCCAGTTATCTACCTAAGTTTTTTTCATTTTGTAATAAGTACTCCGCCATATGTTAGCACCTCACCTTCAAAAGGATCTTGAGTGCACATTCTTGGCATGGATTTTATCTTCCATTTCCAGTTGTATCAGTTTCAGTATTGAGTTATTGATCCTAGGGATCCTCTGACCATATGCCCACCCCTCTTCTTTAACTGGTTTTAGGGCACATTCTTTGTTAGAGTTGCTTTGATAGAGGTTTGGTTTTGATGCTAATGCTAATCAAATTAGCCAAGTGTTGGTTATTGTGTAAAAAATGTGGGAAAAAATTGGTTAGCATATTTCAGTGACTAGCTTTTACAGTTAAACACATTCTCTAAATTTTGCAATTTTTTGGAATGCATTCACAAGCAAGACACATTTGCTTTGTCAATTGTCCTGAGGCCAGAAAAAATAATATTTTAGCCACTTTGAGGTCATGCCAAACTCAAAAAGGTTACAAGTTATGGCTTCTATAAATATTTCCACCATTCTTTGGTTATTAACTTATTTCTTTACAAGCTAGAAAAGGTAAATTATCGTAATATTGCACAGCTGGAAACCATTCTCAAAGGCTATGCCATGAGTTTAAAGGTTTACCATTCTGACTACTTTACTTTAGGTTACCCTGTTAGGAACTGATTTGCTTCTTGTGACACCAAAGCCACATCATATTAAAGTTTTGGTAGTTCCATGGATTGCTATCATTATTGGCCTCTTTAATAGTTGGCTCTCACACAAGAAAAAAATTATATGGTCTACATTAATTATGAGAGTTATCCTCACATTAATGAGTGTCTTTTAATCTACCCTACTTTACTATGTGCATTGGGGTCCAGTTTGGCTGGTACAAATAATTTTGATGGTTAATTCCCCATGATCACATCAAAATACAGTTTCCATATTTGGGATGAATAATTGATTTTTGATTTGGTTGTTTCTTCAGTGATTGGAGTTCTTAGTACTGTTAAAATGACATGTTTGGGCATTCTTTCTTCAATATTAATTTAAAAGAAATCACTCCTTTCTTAGAATGAAGTTTGTTATGTATTTTCCATAGCATTAGCTGATGGTGAATATCCTGTAGCTGTCAAATAGAGAGGCATCCCATTTACCCTAGCCCACAAAGAATCCCTTTGATTTAAACATCAAACAGTCAAAGACAATAATATTTCTAACAAACAAAATATGATAAGATAAATATTCCAATTGAACATTCAATGTTTAATTTATCATGTTCCACATCTGCAACGTCCTCCCAAAACAACATTTATTTATCATGTTCCACATCTGCAACATCCTCCCAAAATAACATTTACAAACTCACACACACACACACATGCGTGAACATGCACACGCACACACACACACATGCACACACATACATACATAAATACATACACACATACATACAGACATACAAACATACATACATAGACATACACACATACATACATACATCCATACACACATACAGACACACACACACACACAAACACACACATATGCATACATACACACATACACACACACAAACACACATACACACAGACATATATATACATACACACATACATATACATACACACAAATGCCTTATCAACAATTTATTGAGAAAATACATTATCATGCAATTTAATGCATAGCCTGATAGATTTAATCAGATTAAAATTACACTCTCTCAAAGAATGAATGGAACTAAGGAACATAATTTTGGCCTGTAATGTAGTGCTCATGTGGATCCGCCCACATATTATAATCATGTGTCGATGCAAAAGCTATATTATTGTCATGCTCAATAAGTGATAAAACCTATTCCGACAAAGACAATGCCATCAGATTTTACTATATCCAAAATGTGAGCTTGAATTATATTTCCAATTTCTACTGAGAAACCACCCATTGCATCAAAAAGTTTTAAAAAGGATATTTATCATAAAAAAGAAAGTGATATCCTTAATAAATCGGTTTTAAGAAACAATAATAGCTCACACTGGTAATGGGTGATGAATCCAACAATATCTTTGTGCTCTTTTAAGTTTACAATCACACCAAATTCTTTGATTTCCTGAACTTCACCCTCAACACAACTTCCAATCACAAAATATTCAATCCAGCTAATATCAGAGCTTGCATAATCAGAAGCTTGTAACTTGGAAATTTGCAGATCAAAGAGAGCATTCGCTAGAGATATATATTAACTTCTTCCAAATTACCATGCAACCCAACTCATCTGCTAGCACACAAAATTCAAACAAGTTCCAACAAGAGGTTTCTTAAATGTTTACTTAAGACATCAAAAAGACAACTTATTCTGAAGGTAATGGAGACAACATCAAAATGTAACTACAAATAATAGAATCAATATTTTATCGAAACAACAGTACAAAGACGGCTTTAAAATTAATCCCTTGGGGATAAATATATTATTTAGCCTTTCCCAACACACATCTAAATAGATATTCTAAAAACAATAGTAGATACAAACAAAGAAACATAGATAACTTAGAAGCATCAAATGGCAATAAGTAAAATGGGTGATATCACAAAATCAATATTAATGCACCAAATTTCAGAAAATAATAAGATTGAATGTAAAATGCAAATGTAATTGCATAAATTATATCTCATCAAGTTCTATTCGGAATAGATCTCACCAAAATCAAAATTGAACAACATAAAAATTGAGTGTGCCAATGTGGTAGCACCTAGTAAGGAGACAAGAAAGAAAGAAAGAAAAATATTGTATTAATGTCCTCATATGACAAAAAGTGGGTCAAGGGGACTAGAGGATTTAGCAGTTAACAATATAAATCTCTAGGAAGAGAGAACCCTAGAAGCAAAAAAAAAAACACAACAAAACAATGCACTCTGCCACTAACAAATTGCAATGAAGGACAAATAGAACCCCAAAAGCATGTGCCAATGAAGACTGGAAGGAAATCTCATCAAATATCTGTCTGTGTCTAAAGTGGAAATCAACTAACAACTGTGGGGATATATTTTTTATTCTCCTGCCTAGTCTTGTTCTTGGCCATTGAACATCTACCACACAGAAGTCCTAAAAAGCATTGGGTTCTCCCTATTACTAGATGGAATGGCAAGGCCCTATCAACTCCCCTTAAGCAAATTTCAAATGTAGCAATGATCACAATCTAGAACATTTTAAAACAATACATAAAACCAACTTGGCTATACCTATTTCTAAGTTACAGGTTCTGGTTCAGGCTTAGGGGATCGGTTATTCAACAAAAAAAATTGGGGGTTGGATTTGTTTTAGGTTAGTCCATACAAAGAACTCACCCTGTATTTCATTGTGGAGAAACATATGCAAATCCCATGGTGTTTAGTCTCTAGAAAGCCCTCATGTTCAGCCTCAAATTGAAGAAAGAACATTGACAAGGAATATAAAAAAACACCTCAAAAGAATGATGGAGAACCACGGCTAATGAAAGGCTTTTAAAAAATCAAGAAAACAAAGGATTCAGGCATTTTAGCAGAAAAAAATGACTTACCCTGCAAGAATCTTCATCAAAAAAGCCCAGAAGCAGCAAGAAATCTGATTGGAAAGTAAGGAAACCTGGGTCGACCTTTTTGCCTTGAACATTTTTCATAAACCTAGGTCGACCTTAGGGCCTTTTATTCCATTGATTTTTTAAAATCATGAGTGCCCCATTAGTACCTTTTTGGTATTTTATTTTACCTATGCATTTTATTGCCTTCATGCCTAGTTTATGCCTCAATACACTTTTATGATTTCAAGAAAATCATATAGACTTTAGGCCTAAGACTATTTTCATAGCATTTGGAGGGGAAAACAAATTTAATGTGCCTTAGGGGCCTTTTAAATTTTCATTAGATAATCAAATGTTAGGCCTTGGGGAAATATTTTATTGCAAAAAGAAATCATGTAGACCTCACCTTAGTTTTCTTTTGATTTTTGGAAAAAAATATAATGTCTAGGTGGAGATACGTTATATTTGGAAAAATGAAAAAAAAAAATCATTAATTTATTCATTTATTTAATCATTTTTATTTGTCTAATATTAGTCATTTATTTAGTCATTTAGTTGTGATTTTACCTAATGATGAAATTAGTCACTTATAAATGACCAAATTAGTCATTTACTTTTCAAATACTATTAGTGTTAGTCACGTGACTAAAATTTTTTAGTCACGTAGTCATTTATTTTCCAAATTCTACTAGTGATATGAATAGGAAATGAAGTACTAAATGGTTGTGCATTCTGCATATTGAAGCATTGTAGAACCTTCTCCTCATAAGATTTTTGTGACAACCATATTTTCCTATTATATCTCTCTGTGTATCCTCATACAAAGAATCTATTTTTTTCTACCTAAGTCCATCTTGAACTCCCTAGAAAGTTGAGCTTTCAAATGGATGATCTTATTCATGCCGAGACATATTAACAACATAACATAAACATATAGAAGAAAAATAAAATACTATTATCATACGTATTAAAATAGGCACAATGACCAGCCTCACATTTTCTAAAACCCAAACTCATTATGAAGGAATCAGACTGCTTGTACCAATAGCTTGGTTCTTGTTTTAAAGCATACAATGATTTTCCAAACCTACAAACAATATTTTCCTTGTCTCTTTCCGCAAAACCTTTTGGTTGCAACATATAAATCTCCTCTAAGAGATCACCATGCAAGAAGGTTGTTTTTACATCTAACAATTCTAACTCCAAATAAAACTAGTAACTAGAGTTAAAACAACTCTAATAGTACTTAACTGTACAATATATGAAAAAAATTCATCAAAATCAATACCATACTTTTGTGCATACCCCTTTGCCACCAACCGGGATTTATACCTCTCCAAATTATCATTTATGTCCCTTTTGAATTTGAGGACCCACTTGTTTCCAATTGATTTTTTCCCCTTAGGCAATGGTACAAGCTCCCATGTCTTGTTCTTATGAAGAGTTTCCATCTCCTCTTCCATGGAAAATCTCCACTTACTTGCATATTCAATTTCACAAGCTTCCTAATATGAACTAGGTTCATCAATATCAGTTAGTAATGCATAAGAAAAATTACAAGTAGGAAAGTACCTTTTAGGTGCTTTGGATACTCTAGCAGACCTCCTTACAAGGGGTAATATATCATCCTATGGCATATTTGGTTGTTTTTCACCTTGTTGATTTCATTTGTTACCTACATATTATCATCATAACTTTCCACCTCAACTAGAATAACTTATATACTTTGTTGTTCTTTAACTCTTTGCATTGAATTTTTATTAAAATAAACATCTTGGCTAATTATAACCTTGTGGGAAGTAGTATCCCATAACCTGTACCCCTTTGTACCTTCTACATAGCCAAGAAAAATACACTTTGTGGACTTCACATCCAACTTACTCCTATTTTCTTTATGAATATGAGCATAAGCATCAAAAACAAATACATAAATAAAAGAACAATCAATAGGTTTACCTATACATACTTCTTTAGGGATTTTATTATCAAGAGCTATAGTGGGTGATCTATTGGTCAAGAAACAGGTTGTAGAAATTACCTCTACCTAAATTTTTTTCTCTAAACCAGTAGTACTCAACATACATCTAGATTGCTCCATAATTTTACAGTTTATGCATTTAGCAACACCATTTTATTATGGTGTCCTAGAAGCCGTCAATTACCTTGCAATACTAGACTCATTGCAAAATGGTTAAACTCTCCTAAACAAAATTCTCCTCTATTATCTATTCTAGGAAATATTATAGTCTTTTCCTTTTGATTCTATATCAGAGCTTTAAACTTCTTAAAAGAAGAAAACACTTTAGACTTCTTCTTGAGAAGATAAATCCACATCTTATGATAATAATCATCTATAAAGGAAACAAAATACAATGAAACCTCAATAGATGTAATAGGAGGTTCCCAAGTACCTGAATGAATTAATTCTAACACATATTTACTTTTGATAGTACTTCTTGAAAAGCTCAGTCTATTATGCTTTCCAAACAAAAAATGTTCACAAAAATTTAAATCCTTACATTTGGCACCTAGGAGAATATTTCTATCTAGTAGTACCTTGAGACTACGTTCACTCATATGGCCCAGTCGTTGATGGCAAGTTGATATTGAGTCCATTTCTTCATCAAATTCCATTATAGCTTATCCGCTGCTAATTTCTCCAACAAGCCTGTAGATATTTCCAACCTTTTCTCCCTTTAGCACAACAAATACACCCTTTGTTACGTAAGACAACTATTTTCATCACTAAATTAGTAACCTTGTTTGTCAAAAACTCCAAGAGACAATTTTTTTTCTTTAATTCTAGTACATGTTTGACATGCTAAATAGTCCTTTCCATTGCATCAAACATCTTGATTCTTATGTCACCTTCACCAATATCTTCACAAGGGTTATCATTTCCCATGTAAACCATACCTCCATCACATGACATATAAGAAAAAAACTAGTCTCTGTGTGGAGTCATGTGAAAGGAGGTGCCCTAATCAGGAATCCAAACATGAAGTAAAGAGCCTCTTAGCTTAGTAGTTAATACCTCTCCATCTTCCAATTGTGTTTAAAATTTTTCTATGTTGTCCTTAGATTCTTTTCCATTAGAATTTTCTTTGCTTGCTTTTGGTAGTTTGAAATCCTTTTTGGCATGTCCATTTTTTCCACAATTCCAACATTTTACTCTTTTTTTCCCTTGGATTTGGACCTAGTTTGTCCATGCTTAATATTTCCTCTTTGTTGAGTTCTACCTCTTGCAACTAGGGATTTATTAGAAGAATATCCATGAGATTTCTTCCACCTAGAATCTTTAGAAATTATAGTGGATATGATATCTTCAAAAAAAAAATTCCCATTTGGGGCTGAGTTAATAAGAGCCATAACCAGTTGATCCCAAGTTTCACGCATTGAGCACGATAAAATTGTTTCCTTATCCTCTTCATTTTTCACACCCACTAAAGACAACTTCCTTTTCAGTGTGTTGAAATCATTCAGATTATCTATGAAAAATGAGTTGTCACATAGTCTCAAATTATATAGCTGCCTCCGTATTAAAATTTTATTTTCCAATGACTTCATCTCATATAGCTTTTCAAGATTAGTCCATAATTCATGTGAAGTTTTCTCCTCTATAGTATTGAATAGAATTGAATCTACCAGAGATAATTGGATTGTTACTCTAGTCATGCTATCCTTCTAATTCCAATTTGCATCACTCATGGCTATACGTATTGATTCTACCCCTTTGAGAGCTAGGGCATATCCATCCTTCACAAACAAATCTTGAATGTTTAGCTTCCATAGAGAAAAATTAGAACCATTAAACTTTGGCACCTCAAATTTGGTAATTGTGCTTCCTGTCATTGCTAATTTCTAAAAAAAAAATTTACACACAAACAACCATGCTCAATACCAACTATAAGAAAATTTATAGTGCAAAAAATAGAGAAAATAATAAGCACAATATTAACATAGTATTTATGTGGAAAACCTAATAAAATTATAAAACAAAAAAACCATGGGAAAATATCTTTTGTATTTTATTTCTCAAGAAATTCATAATTGCAAAAATCTTATGAAAATTTACAGAAAACATGACTTCAAAAAAATATATGAAATCCAAGTTGTAGAGTCCTATTTGAATATAACTATCCAAAAATAGTAAGTATGGATTATACAACTACATGTTGAATATTTGAAAAAATGACCAAAAATAAAGAGTAAAAAATGGCCCCTTTTTTTTGGCTTCACCAGAAATGCCTTCGATGTGCTTACCTAAAAACTAGCTCCTTCAGTGTGGAGGTAGGCTACGACAGCCCCCTGAGACCCCCCATCACTTCAACCTTCAGTTGAATAGAAGGTCATCAGCTACACTAGGCGCATACCTAAAGCACTAGCTAGATATCAATGTCGACTATCCATCATTG
Organism: Sequoia sempervirens; assembly: GCA_007258455.2. Classification (NCBI taxonomy): domain Eukaryota; kingdom Viridiplantae; phylum Streptophyta; class Pinopsida; order Cupressales; family Cupressaceae; genus Sequoia; species Sequoia sempervirens. Next base: position 28,734,322 of record VDFB02168118.1, read on the forward strand.
CTGGAATACAAATAAAATTGACTTCATATTCCAACACATATTACTATGCATAAGAAATATTACAACCTTCACTTGGTCATGATTTATCTACCATTTGACTATTTTCCTACTTTCACCAAGGTGGTTGCATTGATTTCATTTTTCCCTACCACCTATCATCTTCCTTGCTACCCCTCCTTTTCTCATGGCCATTGAATCTTAGAAATTTGCCTTATTGATACAATTTTTGTCCTCTTGTTTGACTATTATGTGTGTAGGTGATGTGTTTTCATGATTCTTATGCATGATCATAGTCATTAAATGGGAAAAAATCTCATGACAACCATGAGGTTTTAAGAATAAGAGTTATAAACGTAGACTTCAAGGTGTTTCAAGATGGTCATTAAGGGTATATTGCACAAAATTTTGAAGACTTTAGTTAAATGGATGCAATTATAATAGGAACAATAGTACTTAAGGATTCAAGAGGTCTCAAAGACAATGAGTTGAATATAAATATTAGAGGAGAGTCATACAAATGGTAGTCATTAGAAGTAAACAAGGACACTTCACAATACAAGAATAGAAGATCTAATATAGGACTAAAGGGGTAGTCCTTATTGTAGGGGAAGTGATTACTTTTAAGACCTCAGGATTCATGACAAAGAATAGATAGTGATAAAAGGGCATAACTTTCATAAGATAGTAGATTGAAAGACCAAACTTAATATTTAATGCGTCTTCTTAACACCAAAATTGATATTTTACCTCATCAAGTTGAAGTCTTGCAACCTACATGGTGTTATTTATCATAGACCTAGGTCATTAAATTTATTAGTATAAAAATAATGTAAAACATGTGTGCCAATATTTATTACTACAATCCCAAAAAATAGCCCCTATGCAATAACTATATTATTTTCTATCTTCATTTTATTTGTGATATTTTTAAGATTCTTCTCTAAGGTAGGGTTATCCTATGCTTCTATTTATTTAGTTTTAGTTGTAAAGTGTGCATTCTCCATCACACAAACATATTCTTCCTTTCATAATTGAATTGTTCATATTTAGGTTCTAGCCAAGTTGATCAGTAGTAGTGACACCTAGTGCTTGGGCATTGACTATGTTCTCCTTCTTGTGTAATGACACACCCCTTTTTGCTGCCCCTTAAGAAACTAATTTTTTTTTTGAGTGTTTAGGTAAAAATGCATGAAATAATGAGATCTATGATGAAAGGACTTACTATTTTAGGATCATCCTTTTTTTTACATATTTACATGTTTAGTAAAAATTCTACCAATGATCTATGAAAAGCCCTTAGTGCGAAAAAGAGGTAAAATTTGATGAGATATTTTGTAGAAAACATGAAACTTGCAACCGTTTTTCTAAAGGTACAAGGTCATATAGTCCCCCCTTACAATAACCTCTCTCAATTTTCCAATTCTCCAATCCATTTGGTAGTGGTGACAAGTTTTTGCATGTTGGAAAAAGCGTTAGAGATATGCAGTGTAAATTTGTAAGGTAGCATATTTTTCATTCTATTTGTCATGTGACAAAACTGACAATTCAAACATTTATAGGTGGGTAGCTTTATGCTAGTAAAGGTCCTATTTTGCACCCCAATAGACTAGATCATTCCAAGCCGCATTATATCAATGGTCTCCTAAGAGCCCTAAGTATGAAAAAGTGACAAAATTTTACAAACTCTTCTCAAAATCCCCAACTTACAAGCATCTTTTTTGAAGGTATAGGGTCATGTATGGTCCCTCTACAATAATAGGCCTCTTGATTTTTATATCTCCAAACCATCTAACCATGGTGAAAATATTTCAAATGTTTCAAGAAGTGGCAATTGCATTCAAAAGAAAGTTGGAAGGTAGCCCAATATTTGTTCTATTTATTGTGCAACCAAACCGACAGGTCCAACACATTTGGGTGGGTGGGTTTATGCTAGGAAGGGTCCTTTTTTTCACCCAACATGTTGAATCTATTGAAATCAAGCAACACTGAGAGGGGGGGTGAATGAGTTTTGTGCAATTTATAACTTTATTAATTTGATCCTTAGAGTGTTGATAATATTCAACCAAAAAAAAGATGCATGCACATAAGATAAACAACCACAACACCATAACACAAGGATTTTCTACTTGGAAACCCTGTTAGAGGGAAAACCATGGTGTACATCAATCCACAATATAGTTATGAGTATACTAAAAAGAAAAGATTACAAAATGAGAATGCACTTGCATTCAGGTGCACTGCCTAGAGCTCACTACTAAAAAAAAAAAGGATTACTACCTTACAAAAGTCTGGAATACGTCCAAATATTTGAACTGATAGAGTAGCATCTACAAATTCTTGATCCCAGTTTTGGTTAAGCTCAACAATTGAATTCTACACCTTTTGACTGATACTGCACTTCTACCCTATTCTACTTCAATTCACACCAAAAAATATTTAATGCACAAGTGAAATTGTTCATAATCTCTCTTTTGACCTAATATTCACAACACACATCAACTTACATTGAACACACACCAAAATGATATAATCAATCACTTATATATATCTACTACCAAGAATTCAATCGCTTCATGTCAGCCTCAACAAAATAAGAAATATTCACAAACTATTGGCTCAAATCATTCATAATATTCAATGTACATCCACAAGAGTCTGCCACAATATAGTGAGGACCCAAAAAAAATGGTAAAAAAAAATACTTAAGCACTAACTCCTCAACAATCTGCGACATACTATATTCACTAAGTAAGCCATCATACACTAATGAATAGCTAATTAGTTCACCAAACCTTCTAACTTGCACCAAAATTGATATGAGGTACCAAGATTTATAGAAAAAAAATATTATGCATCAAACAATACTCACTAAGATCCACAACATAAAATTATAATAGAATATTTTCATATGAATCGAAGAACATGAGTCTACTAGATGCTTTTTTCTAGCTTAATAGATAACCACTAATCTTTAATCTGTCTGTCGATAGGAGTAAATGATGATGTGTAGATCAACTAGCTGATAAGGGTTTCCATCAATTACAAAACTAGATAATATGTGTAGTTTCTCTTTCCAACAATCTCCCCCTTTGGCATTGATGGCAACACTTAGTGAAAAATGACTAAGTGTTGAATCAGTACCAACAAAAATACACTACCAACCAAATATCCAAAAAAGATCTTCATCACAACTCAAAACTACAACTACATTTTTCACTATTCTATTATCACCCTCTAACATCAATGGCAAAGATGGGGAATCTACATACAAAACTTCAAAAAAACTTCAAACTGCATATGTACAAACTTTGTTTCAAACAACTTACACAAACTTGAAGATATCTGCAAAATTTGTCTTTAATAGGTTCAAGCTTGTGTCCCAACACTTCTTGAGACCTTCCAGAATAGCTATGTGACCACAAAGTAAATAATATTGAATTTTTGTAGATTCAAGGTTTACTGGATCACTGACTGCCATAACATCTTGTGCTTTATTCAAAGAATTCAACATGGTTTCCCTTTTTGGACCAATTAGCCCACTAAGTTCACTAGCTCTTTCCACAACTTTGTCATTATCATGCTTTAGGCTCTTTATTTTGTCAAGTAAGGATATAACTTGACCTTCTAGCGGGAAAAGTTAAAAAAACATTAGAAATAGCAGCTAACCCTTTCTTATGATCTTTAACCTTCTTCTCATTTTCCTTAGTAAGTTTGTATAGAGACAAACACATGCTATGAATCCTTCCACCTTCTGATAGTGCACTTTGAACATTTTTCACACAAGTGGCTAACATAGATTTATCATCAGCTATCATTCCTTCCAACCTACTAATCTTTCTAGCATCAAATTCCTTCTGAACTTTGACCAAAGCTGACTTATCAAGTGACTCAAAATGAGTACTTACATAATTTATAAGCTTTTTCAGCTCACCAGAGGAGGAAATAGATGGATCCTTAACATGAGTAGGCATGATCTTCTCTAGAATGCTAGATGCTAGATGCAAGATTCAATAACTCATTGTCCTCAATGTGAGACTGAATAATTTCTTTGCTAGCCTTAGCTTGTGCAAATGATGTGACTTTCATTTTCTGAATTGGGGACATGGTAGACAAATGAATAGGGGCATCTTCCAATTCAAAATAAAATTCTTCCTTTTGCTCTTCTAGAGAAACTTTTTTACTACCTTTGTAGTGTCTCTTGCTTCCATTGAAAGTTCTTTAATTTCAGCCTTCTTTTCCTCAACTACTATTTCCACATCCACTGATTTTTTCTTCTCATTTGGGGCTTCAACTTCTTCAATTGATATCTCCTTTTCTTCAATAGACACAACCTTAGGAGCTTCAGTATCCATAGGTACTTATGTATCATTCAATTTAAGAGGAATTTGAGTGTCCTCAACTATAACATCTTCATATACTAGACCATATGAAATACCTTCCACATGTTCTTCTTCAGAAACAACATCAATTCTATTGTTCAATAGAACTTCCTTCATAATCCTTTTAGTTTCTTTTTCTACTTCTTTAGTTTTACCCAACATAAGCTTGTTTATCCTTGTTTTGCATTTGAATTCTCTTTTAGCTTCTTTTAAGATTGTCTTCATCTCCTTAATAAAAATCACTAGACATTGATTTGTAAGAACTCATTCTCTTAGCTTCTCTTCTCCAGTTTGGGAATTAAATCTTCTCATCTCTAAGATTTCATACAATTCCTTACACAATTGTGCCATTATCTAAACAAGAGTCATATTGAAATTGTTCAAATATTGTATTGTAGCCTCCTCAAGGACTCTTTGACCAACAATATCAAAGGTACCATACACTTCACGTAGGGGCGGGCTTGAGATTTCCATCCTTGATTATACCTCTTTCAACTTCCTTTATGGAGAAACTTGGTTTGTCAAGCTTCATCTTCTTCTTTTCTTTCTCCTCTTCACTAAAGGGCTTTTCCTTCATGACTGATGTTGCTTGAGTGCCCATATGTTTTATTTCTCTAACTTTTTCATCATATTTTGTCTCTTCATCTTTTGAAATAGCTATATACACCCTTGTACTCTAATCCTTCTTTCTTTTACCAGATGCCTTCACTTGAACATTTGTAGGGGCTGAATTCTTTGCATGACTAGATTGGGGTGCTGAGCTTCTTGTTGATCTAGTTTGGGTAGTGGATACTATTGGACTAGCAAATTTAGTTTTAGTAGGATCTTTTCCTTTTTCACTTTGCTTGTTCTCTCATTATTTTAGCTTCTCTTACAACATCTTTAGATATTCCCATGCTCTCTACAAAGACTTCCACTTCTTTCCTTACTCTCTGAACTATCATCAGTTTCTTCAATTGCACATGGATTTGTATATTCTTCTTTGCATATGTTCCAAACCTTTCTTTAGATAGATCCAAAGGCTTAATCAATAGATGTTGATCATATAGCTCCAAGATTCTCTCCTCAACCTCATAACCCATTGGCATGATCGAAATGGTTCTATGTTCTACCGCTTCCATCAAGCATTGATCAATATCTACAGTAAAATAAATTGAATCCTTATGCTTTTCTACAATAGATGTAGGAATTATTTCCCTGGATTGCATTTCACTCTAAAAGTTCTTGAAATATCCCTAGATTATAGTTTTCATAGCTTTCATATCACCAATTCCATACAAGATATCTCTAATATGAACAACAACAGGCTTGTCGCTTTTCCAATGAACTTTCCCAACTCCCAAAACTTCATTCATGAAATAAAAGAACATACATAGCAACAAATTACTGTATTTAAAATAATTATTCTTGTCTTTGTTTATCTTACCAAGGTTCTCCATAACTGACTTCAAAGCAATTCACATAAATCATACTCTGTATTCTCCTTTACCATCTTATATGTTGCATATATGGCTATACCAGATACAAAATTTTCCTAGCTGGAGTGATATACATATAATCAATGACCATCGAGGAAAATTTCACATCCACATAAATGATGTCATCAATTTTCATTACTCTTGTATCAAATACTGAACCAATTGCATCAGTGACTGTTTGATTTTTCACAGACTTCAAAATAGGCAATCCACTAAAGGAATTAAAACATGTAATAACTCTTATAGCTTCTTTTTTAATCTTGGAAGGCTGATTCAATCACATCAGTTCTATATGAACTCGACTAAAGATGTACTAGACCCATTTGCTTTCATCAAACATGGGGAATTTCACAATCTGTGTGAATTTCTTCTCCTCTAGGGTTTTGAATTCAAGATTAACACATAAATCCTCTTTAATAATGTGATTGGAATATAAATTTAGCAAATACAAGCTCCCTAACTCCTTCATATTAGCATGAATGTATTCCCTAATATCCTCAGTATGCAAAACACTCTATGAAATAGATGAAAAATGCCCCTAAGGGATTGGTCTCAACAAACTTGGAAGGATGCCACTTAAAATCCAGACAGTGTCTATCCTTAACTTCAACTACCAATGGAGTAGCCATTTTCTCAAATTCACAACTTTACAAGTTTTCCTGATAAATACCTTTTTTCCAGATTAGGGTTTGATCTTCAAATCACCTTTACACTTGAATTCTCACAAAATTTTTCCCAAGTTCACTTCAGAGCTCTTCAAAATTATTATTCTAAAAATGAAAAGTGACAAATGAAAGATAGAAATAACCTTTTATCATTCAAACACCTAACCTTTTTGACGTAGTAAATGCTTTTACCCTAACTCATCCGGATACCCTATTTTCTGTGCACTGTAAAGGATAATTCTTCTGTGGACCTTCAATTCTACATAAGTACTTTCTACAACTATTCAATAGCATCTATAGATAATTGGAGCAATTGTTAAACTCATCCACATCCCAGTGTCGATTAGCGGTAGGGGGTTAAAAATATTTTCTTCATAGCTCCCCCTAGACCAGAGGCCTTAACCTAATTCCTGAAGGAATTACCAGAAGTTGATTCTAGTGCTGGATCATTTCTAGCAATAGAGGGACTCTTTTTCACCTATGTCTTCTTCATCTACTTTCTGATCTGATCTGTAGTGACTTTCCCTTTTCCTTTTTCATCCTTCTGCATGTTTCTTCTCCGATTTACTAGACCTCTTTTGTAGAATCTAGCAATATGACCAATTTTGTTGCAATTGTAGCACACCACATTCCTTTGCCCATACTAGTTTTTCTACTAACTTTCTTTTGATCTACATTGGTTAGAAATATGGCCAAATCTATAGCATGTATAACATATAACATCTCTGTAAAAGTTGTTCATCACATTTCTACATTCATTTGACTTATGACCATACTTGTTACAATTAAACCATTTATCAGAGAATGACAAACCACTTGAATTCATTCTACTTCTACATTGAGTCGCCATATGACCAAATTTATTGCAAAGATAACATATACCATTAAAATTTTGAGCATTAGTTTGTCTTGCCGAATACCTTCTAGCATTGTTCATCTGATTTCCTTGTCTAAATCTCCTTTGTCTAGATCTAGAGCTTTCTCCTTTCTCATAACCAAGGCCTCACTTGTCACCATCATTCCTCTAAATTTTAATTAGTTCTTCAAGCTTGGCTGAGATAATCTTGAACTTCTTCTTGTATTCATTTGTTGTAGCAAGTTCATCTCTGAGATCAACAATATATTTTTCTAGCTCTTCCTCATTGTGTTTGGTTTGTTCTAACTCAATTTCCAATTGAATGAATCCATTAGTAATTCAGCTACATTCTTTATATTTTTCTTTTAGGGATTGAGCAAGCTTTTCTTCATTCTTGTTCCTGTCTTCAATTTCCTTAGTCATCCTCAACATAATAGATTTCATCTCATGTTTCAAAATTGCATTGTTGCTAGCAAAATTTTCACATTGTAATGTATTTTCCTTCAGGGTTTGACTCAGTTGCTCATCTACCATGTGTTTACTACCTTCCTATTTGATCTGATCACATAGTTCCATTCTCTTCTCCCTAGAATTATTGATTTTTTATTTCAATGATTGAATGAATCTCTTAGCATTCATGAGATTTCCTTGTAATTCACAAAATTCATATTTTTCCTAATCGAGATCATCTAGGGCCACCATAAGTTGTTGTTGAAGACTACTTGAATCCATTGAAATACTTTCCAAGATATTCCCCAAAATTTTAAGCTTCTTTTGAGGTCTAGAGCTCTGATACCAATTGTTGGAATCAAGCAACACTAAGAGGGGGGGTGAATCAGTGTTGTACAATTTTTAACTTTATTAATCTGATCCTTAGAGTGTTGATAGCATTCAACAAAAACAAAGATGCATGCACATAAGATAAACAAACACCAGAACATAAGGAATTTTTTATGTGGAAACCCTATTAGGGGAAAAACCACAGTGGAGGTCATCCACAATATAGTTTTGAGTATACTGAAAAGAAAAGATTACAAAATGAGAATGCACTTACATTTAGGCACACTACCTAGAGCTCACTACTCAAAATAGAAATGCTTACTAGCTTAAAAAAGTTTGGAATACATCCAAGGATTTGAATTGATAGAGTAGCATCTACACATTCTTGATCCCAGTTCCGATTAAGCTCAACAATCGAATTCTACACCTTCTAATTGATACTACACGTTTTCCCTGTTCTACTTCAATTCACACCAAAATAACTTAATGCACAAGTGAAGCTATGCATAATCACTCTTCTAACCTTGTAATATTCACAACACACATCAACTTACATCGAACACACAACAAAATGATATAATCAATCACTTATATATATCCGCCACCAAGAATTCATACACTTTATGTCAGCCTCAACAAAATAAGAAATATTCACAAACTGTCAGCTCAAATCATTCATAATATTCAATATGCATCCACAAGAGTCAGCCACAACATAGCGAGGATTTAAAACAAAATGTGCGAACACAAAAATAGTTAAGCAATAACTCATAAACTATCTGTGACATACTATATTTGCCAAGTCGGGCATCATACACTAACGAACCAAAAATTAGTTCACCGAACCTTCTAACTTGCACCCAAATTGATACGAGGTACCAAGATTGATAGAAAACAAAGATTATGCATTGAAAAAAACTCTCTGAGATCCACAACATAAAATTATAATAGAATATTTTCATATGAATTGAAAAACATGATTCTACTAGATTCTCTATTCTAACTTAATAGATAACCACTGATCTTGAATTTGTCTGCCAGTAGGAGTAAATGATGATGTGTAGATTGACTAGATGACAAGGGTTTCCATCAATGATGAAACCAAAAAATATGTGCAGTGTCTCTTTCCAACAAAATCATTCTAGGATACATTGTGCTAGTGCTTTCTCTTAAGAGACCTAAGTGCCAAATAGTGGTGAATATTTAAGATCTATTTCTCAAAAACTAGTGAACTTAGAATTTTTTTTTTTGAAGGTATAGGGTCTTGTAGGGTCCCTCTTCAATAACCTCTCATTTTTTTATATCTTCAAATGATTTTATTGTGGTGACAAGTTTTCACATGTTGAAAAAATTGTCCAATGAATTGAAGAGAAAGTTTTCAAGAGGCATAATTTTTGGTCTATTCATCATTCAACCAAACCAAAAGTTCCTACACGTCCAAGTGGATGGGTTTATTCTAGGAAAGGTTCTATTTTTCACCCCAACATGTTGGGTTGTTCCAAGATAAATTGGATTGACACTTTCTCTTAAGAGACCTAAGTGCCAAAATGTAAATTTTTTTGATGAGCTATTTATTAAAAACCATGGAACTTCGAAACATTCCATCTAAAGGTATAGGGGTTTTTAGGGTCCCTCTCTAATAACCTCTATCTATTTTTTATATCTCTAATCCATTTGGTTGTGGTGACAAGTTTTTGTACATTAAAATTTTTATCAAATACATTAAAGAGAAAATTGTCGAGAAGCATAATTTTTATTTTATTTTTCATGTGACCAAACCGATAGTTCCAACACATCTCGGTGGGTGGGCTTATGCTATGCAAGGTCTTGTTTTGCACCCTAGCATGCTCGATCAATCCAAGCTACATTGTACTGGGGCTTTCTCTTAAGAGCCCTAAGTGTCAAAAAGTGGTGAAATTTGACGAGGTATTTCTCAGAAACCGTGGCAATTAAAAAAATTCTATCTGAAGGTATAAGGTCATTTAGGGTCCCTTTATAATAACATATCCCAATTTTTTATATATACAATCCATTCCATTATCGATAATGTTTCAGATGTTACAAAAAGTGGCAACTTCATTCAAAAGAAAGTTGCAAGGTAGCCTAATTTTTGTTCTATTTATTCTTCAACCAAAATGAGAGTTCCAATTTGTTCAAGTTGGTGGTTTTATGATAGGAAAGGTATTGTTACACACCCCAGAAAATTGAATTATTCCAGGCTACATTATATTGATGCTTTCTCTTAAGATCCCTAAGTTCCAAAAAGTGGTGAACTTTGACAAGTTGTTTGTTAGAAATTGTGACACTTAAAATTATTATGTATGAAGGTATAATGTCAATTAGGGTCCCTCTATAATATCATTTCTCATTTTTCATATATATTAGCCATTTCACTATGTCAACAATGTTTTAGATGTTGTGAAAAGTGTGAAGTACATTCAAAAGAAATTTGCAAAGTAGCCTAATTTTTTTTGTTCATCATGCAACCAATTTGGTAGTTCCACCACATTTGTGTGGGTGGTTTTATGCTAGGAAAGGACATGTTTTGTACCCCAACATGTCGAATCATTGCAGACTACATTGTATCAAAACTTTCTGTTAAGGGCCTTAAGTGCCAAAAAGTGGGAAACTTTAACGATCTATTTCTCAGAAACTATGGCACTTAGAAACCTTTTGTCTAAGGTATAGAGTCATGTAGGGTTCCTCTATAATAAATTTTCTCAAATTTTCATATATCCAAGCCATTCCACCATGGAGAAATTGTTTTAGATGTTCCATAAAGTGTCACTTGTATTTATTAAATAGTTGTCAAGAGGCATTATTTACATTGTTCATCTTGTGGGGGTAAACCAACAATTACAACACATTGGGGTGGCTTCATAAAAGTTCCACTTTACAATTTTTGTTCAATGTAGGTATCTTTATAATCTTATGATTGAATGGTCAACACTAAAGAACTAGTCTCCTCTATGGATTGAATTCAATGTAGTCATAAACATTTTGGTCAATATATGAATAGATTTTTTTGAGATGAAGGAAAGTGTGGGTATGAAGAATAGATCTATAAATGTGAAGTAATGATGTTGCAAGTTGGTGTTGTCATTGATGTCAACAAGCCTATGTTTTCATTGATGTCTATTGTGAGATAAGATTGTTGCAAGAGTATGAGTAGTTGATGCTTTTATTAGTTGCATTATGTTGTCATTAGTAAAGTTACTAAAGTCAACCTCTAGTGTTGCTTTGATAAGATTTTTTTTATGGATATGTGGCTAAGTTGCTATGATTCAGTTGTTTCAGTTGTGTTGAGGATGTGTCTCTAGTGCTTGGTTTTCGAGTGCTTTTGAGAAATTTTGATAAAATGAGGAAATAGTGTGTTGTAGTGGTGCTCTAGGTTAGAAAGTTATGTTCTAGTTTTTCTCCACATTTCTTCTAGGTTGAAGATCTTCTTGTGTGATTAAGATATGTTGGTGAGATTAGTTCAAAGGTGTTATATCAAGAGTTGGTGTGCTGGATCAATGTGTTGAAGAAAATGTGTTCACCAGTATGTGAACTATGTATTGTAAAGGTGTCTAGGAGAAATGTTTTTGCTCCATGTTTCTCCATATAGTAGGTCTTTCGATTCTGAAGGTGTGTTGATGGTCTTGGTAGTGTACCTCAATTAAGATGGTTTGAGGTTTGGTATTTTAGAATTTAGTTTCTCAAGTAACAGTGTATAGCAGAGTTGTTTGAGTGTACTAGGTGTGTAAATTCTTCAGGTGGAAGTTGTTGTGATGGATCTTGCTGGATTTTAGGGTGTTTGTGGAATATTCTAGATCATGTTCAAGCATGGTGTGTGGTTCATAAGTCATCCTTGGAGTCGATGAAGCATGCATTTAAAATTTTAATATTTTTTGCACAAGTAACGACTGACCTAGTGTTTACAATAGTTTTGATGAATAAAACTTGTTTATATAAGCACATGTGGTTGAGTGATTTTATAGATTTGGGTCTCAATTAAGGGCTGGTGTGGTCTTCTTTCACTTATACCCACCACAAAAGTGTTTTGGCATCAACCTAATTTTAATTTGTATGGTTGATGTGTATAGCCAACCTTCAAGAGGATTTTCAAGGTTGAAGATAATACAAGTATGATTTGAGTTATTGAGGGATGATGAGATATATGAGAGAGATGTAAATGATGTGAATTTTAGAGTTGTAGAGTGAAAATTTGAGTAATATAGTGCAATATTTCATGTGTTAGATTACTATATGCAATGAGTAGAGGGTGTCTACAATTGTTAGTTCATGCTACAAAGGTGTTGATAATGTTGTAGTGGATTCTTTGTTACATTGAGATATTGTTTTCTATGCAACATTTCTTGTCTATCTTCTTTTCTATTTTTGCAGTGAGCCCTCTGGTAGTGATCCATATTGTATTTGGTGTTTATATTACTTTATATTGTGAGCTAATCCTCACTGTGGTTTTTTCCCTATCGGGCTTTCCACATAAATCTGGTGTTCTCTTGTGTATGGTGTTAAGTTATTTCAATTTTTGTTATTTTCTATACATGCTAGTTCATCATAATAGATTTAAGGGTTTAATGAATGAATGCAAATGTAAATGTTAATGAGGGTTTTTGAAGTTTTAAGGTACAACCAATTTATCCCTTGCTCTCAATTGTCTTATGAATTAAACAAATGATTAGTCAACTAGAGGATGGGTACTTCAATGGATGGGTACATGAATTAAATTATTGGAAACATGGTGTAATTTTTTTTTGTAATTTTTCTTGAATAAAAAATGATTTGATAACTACATGCCATCAATTTTGCATCCAAGACTACAAACACATAATGGTGTAGGAAAGATAATAATTAACCAACATATATAGGTAATAAATAGATGCTAAATATTAGGAATGAAAACATATGATGTCCTCGATGTAAGTATAAATAATGTAATGTAAGCTCAATATTTGAGATGAAAGACATGATACCAAAAATATAAGGATAAAGAATGAAATGTAAGCTCAATAGACAAGATGAAAGTCATGATACCTCAAATGTAAGGATAGATTCTAATGGCATGACAAGAGGAGTGCAAATGACATAAAAAGTATGCTCTATAAGCATGATATAGTAATATAGGATCAAAATGCAAGATTTAAGAGTGTAGTAGGGAAATGCAGGCTCAATAAGAAGCTTTATAAATAATACACTTCAATATAAGATCCAAGAAGAATGATGTAGCAACAAAAGATCAATACATAATTGTTAGAGTAATAAGTTATTATGTTTAATTAATTACATCACATTGATTAATTAATTAAGTCACTTATTCCTCTTTATTACTTAAGCTAAACTTAGGCACATTAATAATTATTAAGTATGCACACTAGGGTTTCATTAAGGGTTTCTTGATCTCCTTCATAAGGATTGATCACTTTGTAATAACAGATTCTCTTAATGCATTTTTACTGAGAGGTTTTATAGAACATCTTCTTTGGTTCTACATGTCTTTTGCATGTGACAGGTATTTATTTGCATGCAGGTGATCTTGGATTCTAACATGGTATCAGAGCTCCAGACCTGCAACTACCTATTCGTGATCTGAAGATATGGCCTCTCTGTGAGTTTCAAGTGCAAGGGTTTCCACAGGCATCTTTTCTGCAAGATCTGGGGGTATCCTATTTTTTGGAGCAGTTTGAGCAGAAACGGACACCGCCATCACATTTATAATGGCCAAAAACCCTAGAAACGCCTGTCAAATCGTCCATTTTGGTGCAGTTGATCTGGGAGGCAAATTTTTTTTGTTTGGGGGGGTGTACAGCCTCCCCAGCATGCATTACGATGCATTTTAAAAAAAAAAATTCAAAAAAAAATTCAAAAAATTGAATTTTTTGCAGAAAATCTGCGCTGCCAGTGTAAATAGGGCGCCGCCCATCGGCTACCGAGCGGCCACTAGAGGGCCGCTTTGCCCGGCGGCGCCACCCTCAAACAGCCCCCGCGGCTAGACCTTTCGGCTCGCCCGGTCATATGGATGATCGTGGCCCTCCACTCAACCCAGGAGATCCGCCCCCAGCTCTACTCCAGCCCTTGGTCGCCCACAGGACTAGGGGCCATAAATTTTTCTTTTCTGCAGGGGGCCAATTTTTTGCGGTGACGGCTAGATGGCCGTCAAATTTAAACTCGTGATCTGATGGTGTCAGCATGACGTCAGCGTACGGCCGACCCCTCTTTGCCCCTCCTAACCCTAGTTTTTTCTAAAAGAGCAGTTTTTTTCTTTTGGCCATAACTTGGGCATATGGTATCAAAATCGGGCAAACGAGATATCGCCGGAAAGCTGGTTTCGAGCGCTTTCAAGTAGTGCTGTTTATTTTAAAGTATTTTACTGTTTTCCTACATTTATTGATGTTTGAAGTCAGATGTATGTTTTATGCTTCCGAGCTCATAACTTTTTGCCACGATCTCCATTTTTTGCCTCGTTTGAAGCATCAGAAAGGTATTGAGGAGCTCTAGGTTTCTATCCATGCACTTTTTCTATATCTATCCCAAGTTTATCACTTAGTCCAGATTTGGCCCGATGGGTTGTTTGGTGATTACTTGGATGTTTTGGCAGTTGGGAGAGTGCATCTTGCATCTTTGCACTTCATTTTCAGTAATACATCATTCAATAATTGCTTGCTGCTTCATAGATTCTAGAGTTGTTCCCATTTGGAGTTTTCGAGTGTTCCGTGGCATCAGGTCTTCTATTGCTTTATCATGATTCCTTGAGTCAATCAGTGATTCTCATCTAGTTTCAGTAGTATACAGAAGAATATTTCCTTGCTTGCCTATATCAAGTTCCAGTGTTACTCTATAGAGTTCTTCCAGTGCTTCTTTGCAGCATGTTATCTCATTGTAAGGGGGGTTTTGTCCCACTGGGTTTTTCCTTCTCTTACTCCTTATTGCATTTTTAAATGGGTACTTGATCAGGCCTAGTTGCCGGGACCCATCTTTGCTTTCATGCATCTTATTCTAGTGTTTTAGCTTCTTCCTAAGTTCATCTTAAGGGGGGGTGTTAGAGTAATAAGTTATTATGCTTAGTTAATTACATCACATTGATTAATTAATTAAGTCACTTATTCCTCTTTATTACTTAAGCTAAACTTAGGCACATTAATAATTAATTATTAATTATTAAGTATGCACACTATGGTTTCATTTAGGGTTTCTTGATCTCCTTCATAAGGATTGATCACTTTGTAATAACAGATTCTCTTAATGCATTTTTACTGAGAGGTTTTACAGAACATCTTCTTTGGTTCTGCATGTCTTTTGCATGTGACAGGTATTCATTTGCATGTAGGTGATCTTGGATTCTAACATGGTATAAACAATGGTTAAATTCTAAGGAATGGGAATATGTATAAGACTAAAATATGAAGTACAAAGTTAATATATGTAAGCAAGATGATAAAAATAATAAAGGAATACAAATCAAATAGTAAAATATAGAGAAAAAAGATAAGTAAGAAAGCCAAGTGGGAAAAAAAAGGCTCAATAAAATAGAAGTAAAGCATAGGCACAAGAAGATGCAAATAGAAAAGGAAAAATGGAAAACCAAAAATACCCATTACCTAAGGAGGAGAGCTATGAAATAAAATATAGGTGAAACGACTGTGAAGATCACCATAGAAAGGTTAATAAAAAAGGCCAAACACAAAATACCAGTGGGAAACTAAAAGGGTAAAGGTACATCATGATAAAAATTATCACATCCTCATTGTCTTCATTTTATTAATACAAAAAAAATTAGGAATGAATGGATATAAAAGCATATTATTCAATAAACCGTGATAATGCTTAAAAAAAATACATAAATCTAAAAATAAGTTATTAACCATGGAATACACTTGGATTTTAAATATTTGAAGTAAACCATCTACAAATATCTATTGAAGCTTGTCATTGTATAATGGAGGTAACATATAGTATCAAAAACTTGAAATCTAAAATTATAATCCTTGATTAGCTCTTTTTCCTTGTGCTTTCATTACATGCTTGAGAGATAAACATCTTAGCATGTTTTGAAGCACTTCGTTTATTGTAAGGAAATAATATAGGAACATTTTTTGTAAGAATAAATTGCAATAACATTAGTCATGTATTGTTATGTCAAATCATTATTGATTATTTAAACAATCACTTATAATACAAATATGGACATCATCAATAAAATGATATGTATTAACCAAATAGCCATATAGGCATACATCAATATATGTCAATATGATATATAAAAAATCCATATAGCCTTACAAGAATGCCATATGGGAAAAAAATTTCACATATATGCAATACAAAATATATGTTCAAAAATGCCATATAGGCATACAATAACAAAGCCTAATAAATAGTCATTTCCCTTTAGGTGAAGGAAATAGATCATGAGTGGCCTTTTATTGTCGGGGGGATGGAGATTCCTATGATGGTGGTCTATTTCAAATTCATTCATTGGACCTCTTGCTTAAATATTCATGGAGATCTACATATTACAATAAAAGTATATAAATTAATATATAGAAATTACATTATAAAATGAAATATAATAAAATAATCACTTACCACAACCCAAAAACCTCTATGCTCATTGAAACCAACGACACACTCACACTATGGAATTTTGAAGCCCTATACCAACCATCTAAATAGTAATTAATCTAAACATGAATAATCATTTTGTTTTTCAATAAAAGATAGATAAAACAACAAATATAATGTAAACTGTACTAGTCTACCACATACCTATTTCAAAGGCATCGAACTTTCTACTACTATAGCGACACCATGCTTCATTGTCATATCAATATTAGGAGTGTATACTTGCATCATTTGAAAAATAAAACAACATTATTCCATTTATTACGAGTTTTAATGAAGAGTTTCAAATAACATAATCACATAAAGCAGTTAGGTTTGGTTAATGGAGGTCCTAAGAGGTAATACAATAGAGAGTTCTATAGAAGGTGGAAAATTAATTCACACCATTAGCCTATATTTTTGGAGGTCAACAACATGAACAAATGAATTACATAGAAACCTAAAATAAAATTAATAAAAAAATACAAAGCACACCTACAAACTATCTAGAACCTTAAAGTCATTAAGCATTATTTAATTATGAAATATAATTTCTTTATTTTAAAATGAAAAATACTCTATATAACGCACTCATGTTATTGCCTTGTAGAGATCGAGCCTAAG
The DNA here is from genome assembly GCA_007258455.2 of Sequoia sempervirens. NCBI lineage: Eukaryota > Viridiplantae > Streptophyta > Pinopsida > Cupressales > Cupressaceae > Sequoia > Sequoia sempervirens. The sequence continues at coordinate 28,751,705 of VDFB02168118.1, forward strand.
GCTTGGTCACTCAAAGCCATAATGTGAGCACGTTATAATGTGCTCATATTATGGCTTTTTTGAAATTTAAAAGTGGGGTGGCCGCTTTTTTCCTCCCATCTTTTTGCACCCACCCCAACTATTGTTGGAAGTTTCTTCAAAACATGCTTAGGAGAAGTTAAGTCTTTTTATTATAATATGATAGATTTGGTTAGAAAGAAATAAAAAATTCAAGAAACAAATCTTGAATACCAAAATTATAATCCAAAAGATTGAAAATTTAATATCCAAAGTTTTAATGAGCTATATAATTCAAAATTATGCTACAAGTAAAGTGTTTTCTTCATGGGATAATGCTCTTTAGAAAATATGGAGTTTACTAAAACCTTCTCCTTTGTATATTTCAATTCAATATACCAAAAATTAAATTTTAAGTGAAATAGCATACATTGGCTTCCTCTCCTGCTAAATTTAGTTAAAGTCAACTTTGATGGGTTATGCCATGGTAAATTGGGGAAGTGCCCAAAGTGGGTGCAATCCATAGAGATCATAATGGAAAAATTATCAAAGCAACTTGCAAAGTTTTTCTAGCTGGGACAAACAATATTGCAGAAGCAAATGCTCCTTTATGGGTTTGAAGTTGACCTTGAACAACAATATTTCACATGTTTATATTGAATAAGAATCAATGTCAATCATCAACACCTTTTCCAATAATTGTTTAGAAAATTTCAAAAGTTGAATTATATTTTTTATCATATCAAACTTCTTCAAAGATTAACTTACTTTGAATATTATTGTTGCTACAGGGAAGCTAATGGTATGAAATATTCCCTTGCAAACAAAGCAATAGATGAGGGTATTGTTTACAAATAGTTTTTTGATAAGGATATTAGAGGAGTGATCTAATATTCTATCTACTTCATAGGATTCAGGGGTATTTTACAATAAAAGTTGAATGAGTGTGTTGCTTAATTTTGGTCTCCTATATTTTAGAACAATTTTAAAGGAATGGCTAGTCTTCTTTATTTTTAAGGATGAAACAATGATCTCATGTGGCTTTTAGGTGTTCAAGTACTTCTTCATAGTGAATTTCATATTGAAATTGGGTTCTTATTGCTCACTACCTATTAAATTCCTTTTTTTAATATGATGTTGAATCATTCAAATGCATCTATTTATCATAACTCTTGTTTATCCCTTTTGGAGGATGTGGTTGAGTTAAGGATTGAATGGCGAATTGCATTAGCCTATACTCTTTGGGTGGCCTAATTTTTTTAGCTCTTAACGTGAATAGGATAGGTTGCATACATTTTTTTTCTAACATAATTCTTTTATAATGTACCAGTAAATGTGTCTCTCCTATGCTTTGTTTAGTTTTCATTGAAATATATTTTTTGTGGCTCTAGGAAAATTCACTACCAACAATTCACAACCAAAATTCACCTCCTACAATTCATCATCAATAATTCATTGCCATGAAAAATTCATCTTGTGGAAAATTCATCACCAACAATTCTAATCATATTGTTGGCGGTGAATTTTCCATGAGATGAATTTGTCATGGCGATGCATTGTTGGAGGTGAATTTATTGGTGATGAATTTTCTTGAAGCCATTTTTGGTACCTTCATTCTTTATTGTAGTGATTGATATGATGTTAGGATCGAGGATTGTTCCATGTGAATAATAACTTTTACAATGATTAAATTGAAGGTATTTAAAATGTAAGAATGTAATTGAAATTCTTAAAAGAACATAGCAATAGTTAAGTGATGAATATAATAACAAAAGAGAGAAGAGAGGGAGAAGACGAAACAAAAGTTGATAGTGGAGTTTTCCAAGATGGCTACATCTCTGTGATCCTCTCCAATAGAGAAAAAAATCCTTGATTATACTCCAAAAAATGGTTACAAGGCTTTTCAACTATTACAAGTCTCCTCGTAGTTTGCAAGAGCTACAAAGTTCATCTCCTTTAAGTGCAATCAGAATAACACTGCTCTAAAGCACAAAGTTGAACACAAAAACTCACCAAGAAAATTCTCTTACAACAATCATTACTTGGTTACCTAAACTCCTAAACTTCCCATACATGAAATTTACTCAATATGGTCATTAACCATATGATTTACAAACCTTGCCTATCTACCTTTACAAGTAAATTTATTAATTAATCCCCTTACAAATCTCATAATATCCCCTCAATTACAAGAATAAATCTCTCGAAATAACCTTCTCCCTTTAATTGATGGCCCTTATAATTCTGGGCTTTACAATATCCTTTTGCAAAAATCTTTACAAATCTCCCATTCCTAAATAATAGTTCTTATAGTTTTGAGCTTTACAAAAATAATATTTCAAATCTTTAAAACCCTTATTTGTTTTTAAATATCTTTTAAATATTTTTAACAATCTTTAAAAAGATTTTTTATAATCTTTACATATCTTTTAAAAAATATTATAAATATGATATTAAGTCCCTTTTAATATTTTGGAACCAGGCTTGTAAAAATTAAAGGATTTTATGTTTATACTAGGGGGCCTCGGTTTAACCTGAGCCCTCCTTTTATTATTTACCATTCATTGTCTTTCCTTTAATAAAATTTTCCTCTGTGATTGTTGATGAGGAAACCATTGGTACAATAGTAGAGGATGAGGATTAGAAGAGGGGGGGATTGGTGGTTCAAACCACCCCCCTCTTAAATAGGAATTTCCCTTATTTAAATAGAATCAGCAAAAAATATAGATAGAGAAAATATTGTAGTGTAGTGGTAGAGAGGATATTTTGGAAATGAGAAGTTGGGGGTTTGATTACCCCAACCAAAATTTTGATTGAACTAAAAAACAAACCATTGGAGTAAGGAGTATGAGATGCCATGTGGAACAATATGATTGGTCCACTTGGTACATTTACATTTGCTTACTTTTTCCACGTGTTAATTAGTGATTCATCTAACTCAACACCTAGATGCATGCAAATGTTAACTGGGCATAAATTCATTATCTGAGCTCTATTTCCAACAAAATGAATGGTGTTGGACTCATGGTGACAAGCTATTCATCATGACACTAAATTTTACCAATTTGGAGATGATGAATTTATTAGCCTTTCTAACTAGCCTTGTACCCTGTTTGACCCCAACTTTGAGTGAACATAACTTGAGCGTATGAGCTCCTTTCAAATTTGTTCAAGATGTGTTGGGTTCTATTTTTTGACCACTTGAACATGGTGATGAAATTTGGACCATATGGAACACTTCATTTTTTGACAAAAAGTATCCTTCTAGATTAGTCCTCCCCATTGGAGAGCTTTTGGACCTCCAAAAGTTACATTTTTTTAGAATTTAAGTGAGGGCATGGCCTCCCCACTTTTCCCATATCATCTATGCATTTGTACACCTGGCTCATCACCACAATTAGGATTGTGATGATATTGTTGAACATATACATCATTCTATCACTTCCATAAGCATCTACATCAACTATTACAACCATTAACCAATAACCACTGACTAATATCAAGTTGAATAATAATATAGATATAAAAAGAGAATGACTCAACAATACATCTATCTTTCACAACAAGAACATTTTTACCCAATGGAACCTCCAAATTCCCAACCATAAGTTGAGGACTTGGACCATCAATGCTTTCATTTACTATTTTCTCATGTTGTACTATTGGTGTATCCTACAACAACTGATCATGATTATCCTTGATTTTTTCAAGTTCATGTCTTGAACCACCTAACTGGATAGACATAAGAGACAAATATTTACTTGCATTAATCACCCTTTTCAACTGCCCTATGAGAACATGTACAATATACCTGATGCCATCTTTAAACAAATGACAATGTTTAGATTCCTTGTATAAAATAACCTTTTGATCATACAAATATGGGATTCCCAACACTATACCACAGACATCTAGTGGAACTACATCAAACTACACCTCATCAACATACTTGTGATTGTGAATCTTAAAGTACATTGCCTTGTTACTTGCAATTCATTGTTTTCTCAAACCCAACCTAGTGGATAAGGTCTTTGATGCAGTGTAGTTTTCAATACAAAATTCCTTACAAAATCTTCTAAGATTAGGTTAATTTGAGATCCACTATCTATGAGTGTATTAGTTTTAGTGTGTTTAGCAACAACCCTTATGTGAAATAGCTCATTCCTTTTCCTATGTTTAGGGACATCATAGACTTGAGAAGTAGAAGCACAACTAGAAATAGAAACATTAGAAATAGAAGCCTAACCTTTCAATCCCATTACTGTTATCTTAGTTTCATCTTCAAAATCTGAACCAAGATCCATAACAACATTTGCGGCCTCCTTTTTACCTTTCTGTTTATGAGCCTATTTTGGCTTCAATTCTAGATGCAACTACTAGCAATGATCTTCATCATAACATTTCCTATCACAATGAGAGCATGTGATCTTATCATCCTGGTTCTTAATGGTAGTTGTCTTCTTCCCCTTTCCTTCAAATTTACCTTTAGGATTAGATGGCTTCTTGTCAGACTTATCAACGAAAGTACTCTTACCTCTTGACTCTAAGTGTGTGGCTTATACTCATACTTCATCCAAATTATTGGGATTCAAAAACAAAATGGAATTTATTATATAAGAGTGAAGACCACTTATGTACTTAAGCAATGTGTCCTAGGTGTACAATGGGACATTCAATGCAATATCCCTTTCTTGAATTCATGGATGTACTCTTGGACACTTTGACTTTTCCCTTGCCTAAAATTTTTACATTTCATCATTAATTGTTGCATATGACTTAGGGGATAAAATTGCTTCCTAATAGCATTAAAACATTCTTCCCAAGTTAAATTGACTCTACCATGTTGCGAGAAATCTACCCGAGTTCTACTCTCCCACAAGGTGAGAGTTGTTTCTCCCAACCGAAGAGTAGCTAACTGGATCCTAGAAGCATCATCTAAGAGACCTTGAACTCTATTGTATACTTCTACTTGTTGAAACTAGTCATTTAATTTCTCAGTATTTAATTCCACGCAATACTTAGGTAGATCAAATTTTACATCCAATTTAATTTTAGGCTTATGTACACCCTTGAAAGGATTATTAGAAGAAATAGAATCTATAGGAGAAGAAGGAGAATATAGAGAAGAATGAGCATATGGATTTGAAGGCATTTTTGGAGGCTCTCAATCACCTCCTGGTCTTTTCCCTTTTTCCTTCCGATCTTCCTACTTTGAAAAACCTTCTTTCTCAAGCCACTTCTATTCTTGCCTCTCTTGAAAAAGTACTTCTACCATTTCCTTCACTTTTAGAAAATCTCATTGAAAACTCTTCTCATCAAGCTCCATACTTTTTCCAACTTCCAATTCTCCCATTTTTGGAAAAAATCTTTGTTTACTGATCTTAGGATTGTATTCTACAAGCATGCCTTCACCTCATTGGATCTTCACTCTTGTTACCATTCTCCTCTATTAACACTAGTCACAACATAGCTCTAATACCACTTTATTTGATGTTAGGATCTAGGACTGTTGCACATGAATAATAACTTTTACAATGATTAAGTTGAAGGTCTTTAAAACATAATAACATAATTAAAATTCTTAAATGAACATGACAATAGTTCAGTGATGAACATAATAAAAGAAGAGAGAAGAGAGAGAGAAGATGAAACACAAGTTGATAATGGAGTTTTCCAAGATGGCTACATCTTTTGGCCCCTCTCCAATAGAGTGACCGATCCTTGATTATACTCCAAAAAATAGTTACAAGGATCTTCAATTTTGACAAGTCTCCTTCTAGTTTGCAAGAGCTAAAAATTTCCTCTCCTTCAAGTGCAAGTAGAATGAAACTGCTCCAAAGCATAGAGTTGAACACAAAAACTCACCAAGAAAATTCTCTCACAACAATTACTACTTGGTTACAAAAACTCCTAAACTTCTCCCCTTTTATACATGAAATTTACTCAATATGGTCATTAACGATATGATTTAAAAATCTTTCCTATCTCCCTTTATAAGTAAAAATATTAATTAACCCCCTTACAAATATCATAAAATCCCCCCAGTTACAATAATATATCTCTCAAAATAACCTTCTCCATTTAATTCACGACCCTTATAATTTTGGGCTTTACAATATCCTCTTTCAAAAATCTTTACAAATCTATCATTCCTAAATAATAGCTCTTATATTTTTGAGCTTTACAAAAATAATCTTTCAAATCTTTAAAACCCTTATTTGTTTTTCAATATCTTTAAAATATTTTTAACAGTCCTTAAAAATGATTTTTATAATCATTATATATCTTTTAACAAATATTCTAAATATGATTTTAAGTTCCTTTTAATATTTTGGATCTAGGCTTGCCAAAATTAAAGGATTTTATGTTTATATTGGGGGGGCTCAGTTTAACTCGAGCCCTCCTTTTATTATTTACCATCCTTTCTCTTTCCTTTAATAAAAATTGCCTTTGTGATTATTGATGTAGAAACCATTGGTGCAAGGTAGAGGATGAGGATTAGAAGAGGGGTGATCACCAGTTCAAACCACCCCCCTCTTAAATAGGAATTTTCCTTCTTTAAATAGAATCGACAGAAAAATATAGATAGAGAAAATCTTGCTACGTAGTGGTAGAGAGGATATCTTGGAGATGAGAAGTTGGGGGGTTCAATTACCCCAACCAAAATTTTGATCAAACTAACAAATGAACCACCAGAGGAAGGAGTACATGATGCCATGTGGCATGATATGATTGGTCCATGTGGCACATTTACATTTTCTTACTTTTTCCACTTGTCAATCAATGATTCATCCAACTCAATGCCCGGATGCCATGTCACCTACCTAGTTGTATGCCACATCACTTGCCAGTCAGATGCCATGTCAGCATATGGTCTACTGAATATGCTGCCATGTCACCATGTTGATGTCATGCTGACATCAGTATGATCAACCCTTTTGCTTGCAAACTTTGACTTGGGATAACTTCGTCATTTGAGCTCTATTTCCAATCAAATGAATGATGTTGGACTTGTGGTGATGAGCTCTTCATCATGATGCTAAATTTGACCAATTTAGAGATGATGAATTTTTGGCCTCTTGACTAGCAGCTGTACCTGATTTATGCTTTAGCATGATGAATCTTCATTTTTTGTTTCACTATATAATTGGTTTTGGAAGGTTAGATATTCTTGTCCCTTTAATATGGAAAAATTGGGCCATACCTTGATAATCTCCTACCCACAAGTTGAATATACTATTTTCTCTATTGTTGGTCATAATTGGATTCAAAAAAATAAAAACACCCTCTCGTTTGAAGTCACCTCTAGTTTCACTTCAAACTAAATGGATTGTTGGGAAACAGAAACATAAAACCTAGAAACTAATAATAGTGTAGCACATATTAGATGCAAAGATATATAGAAGATAATTAAATGAAATCATAGTATAATCTAGAGAAGACACAAATTTACATGGTAAAACCTTGAAAATATTCCAAGGAAACATCCATAGGGAAAAGTATCGGTATGCTTATTGCTTAGAGAAATTGATTACAACTTTTGCACATCTATTGGTCTTTAATTATAATTCATTACAATATATGATTTAGCCTTCAAGGCAGCAAGATATAAATAATATCAGCAACCTATGTTGCACATAGAAAAATCCAACTTTGTTTATATTTCCTATTTTTATTCTATTTTTATTATTTTATCCTTTGTTATAAATCTTTATCTTTTCTAAAAGATTCCAAAGATAAGACTTTATTTTAATTCATTTATCTTTCCAAAAGACAAACTTTGATTTCTTTCTAATTTTGTTGTCACAATCTAATGATCTCCACCTTGATAACAATTTACCTGATACTTTCCCATGCCCATTCATCACATTTTTTGCAAGCCAAGAGAAGTCAAAATCCACTTCAACTTCTCTAATTGTACTTGTTTTGTAAACATGTTTGCACAATTTTCTAGTGTATTAACTTTCTCAAGAGCTACTCCACCTCCATTAATAACCTATCTTACAAAATTGTATTTAATCACAAGATTCTTAGTCTTACTATGATAAGTTGGATTTTTAGTTAGATGTATAGCACTTTGACTATCACAAGATACAATCACCCTTTCTTGCACTTTTCCAAACTCACCCAAAATACCCTTCAACCAAATTTGCTCTTTGCAAGAATGTGAGAAAACCATATACTCTACCTTAGTAGTGTATAAGGAGAATATATCTTGAAGCTTTGACATTCAACAAATAGGTCCTCCTGCAAGAGTAAAGAAATAACCTAATATAGATCTCCTTTTTTCCAAATCACCTACAAAATTTGAGTAAACATAACCACAAATTGAACCACTAGAACTATCAAAGGTTGTACAATAATCACTTGTGCCTCTAAGATACCAAAGCACCCATTTCATTGCTTCCTAATGCTCTTTACCTATATTTTCCATATATGTACTAGCAACAACAATTGCATGTGAAATGTCTAGTCTTATACATACCATCACATGCATTAAACTTCCTACTACATTAGCATACAATACACAAGACATATAGTCCTCTTCTTTATTACTAGGACATAAAATTGAAGAAAGCTTAAAATTAGAAGCTAAAGGGATATTTACTAGTTTCACATTCTTCATACCAAATCTTATGAGAAGCTAAAGGGATAGAAAATCTTACCATGTTCCTTGTCTCTATGTATTTCCATGCCCAAAATATTTTTTCTACTACTAGATCCTTCAAATCAAAGTTCCAAGCCATCTAAGACTTTAAACCATTGATCTCAAACATGATTTTTCTTGCTACAAGAATATCATCAACATATAACAGGTCAAGATAATGAATAAACCATTTTTCAAAATTTTAAAGTAAACACAATGGTCATACCCACTCCTTGCAAAATTTTGGCTCACCATGAAGGAATCAGACTTATTGTACAATTTCCTAGGAGATTGCTTTGGGTCATATAATGAATTTTTGAGTTTATAAACAAATTTCCTATGCAATCTTGAACAAACCCTTTTGGTTGTTCCATATATATCTCATCATCCAAATCTTCATGTAGAAATGTTGTTTTAACATCTAACTCCTATATATTTTTAATGTATACTATGTATGATTTTATTGGAGGAGATGCATCAAATACATCTTTGTTAATGATGATTTTGTGAGTAGTAGGATCCCCCAATATATATCCCTTAGTTACATTACCATAACCAACAAAGATATATTTCTTAGAATTAGGGTCTAATTTAAAACATCCCAAAAAACTTGAATGAATGCAATCTAGAATGCCCTTAATTATATGAATCCCTTCTTTAAACTTCTATCTAGATTTCCCCATAAACACAATACTTGAAAAAATTCAAATTCAAATATTTTAGATTTATAAGTAACTTATGATTTAATAGTACTTTCAACCCTTTCTCACTCATATGAACTAGTCATTGATGCAATAAATGAATAGATTCACTTTCTTCCTTAGATACCACTATCACTTCATTTATTATCATACTCCATTCTACTAACATTCTTAGCCTACTTGTTCACCAAAACGCCTGTGGAAACTTTCATCGATCAACCTTTACTTATAAATTTTTAACCTCCAAAATCCAAAACTCCCAAAGAAATTAAATTATTATTGAGTTCAGGCACATGTATTATCTCCATTAAATTCCTCACAATACCATCAAGCATTTTAATCTTGATGCTCCCAATCCCAACACTCCTATAAGAAACCTTATTTCCCATAAGAATAACACCACCATCAATAGCTTGGTAAGAAGAAAACCAACTCTTATATGGACAAATGTGATTAGAAGTACCAAAATCTAATAAGGGTTCCATTATTCATGATACTGCAAGGAATAACAAATATAGATAAAAATGCATCAATCATACTTAAACTTGTCTCAACCATATTTTCTTCATTTTTGGAATCATCATTGTCTTCATTCATCTCCCAACAATCTTTCTTGAGATGCCTTGATTAATTGTAGTACCAACATTTTCCCCTACCATTTTTTCCTTTTGACTTAGATCTGGATGTACCTCTCAAATCTTCCCCATTTTTCATGGATCAAACTCTAACAACCATTGCTTTAGATATGGAGGTTTCTATGTTATATTTCCTCCACAGCTCTTCATAAAACAAAGATCCCACATTAGAATCAAATTCAAGGGTGTCAGTTGTGCTAAAGCTAATAGAAGTGACTAAGTGATTACAGGATTCAGGCAATGAACACAATAGTGTAACAGCCTTGTCTTCATCTATGGCTTTTAGTACACCCATACTAGAAATTTGACATATAAGAGTACTGAAAGTATTTAAATGATCAACAACTTTTATACCTTCCTACATTCATGAACTATACAACTGCCTCTTCAAGTAGATCTAATTTCTCAAGGACTTTGTCCTGTATAAAGACTCTTCTTTTGAATCCATAAGCCTACTTCCATATCCTCTCCAACAATATTAAAAAGAACATCATCTATTGAACACGACTAAATTGTTCTCAAAGCTCTTGTATCAAGATCCTCCCAATCTTCATCAGTCATGTTTGTAGGTTTCTTTGACTTTCCTACCAATGTTTTGTGCAATCCTTGTTGCACTAATAAATCATGCATCTTGAGCTTCCATAGCTCAAAATTATTCTCCCATTTAATTTATCCACCTCAAACCTTGCATTCAAAAAAATTGCCATTTGATGCTACAAAACAAACACAAAATCCTAACAGAGATGCTACAAAATATTTGATCTAATACCACGTGTTGGGAAATAGAAATGTAAAACCTAGAAACTAATAATATTGTAACACAAGTTAAATGCAAAGAAATATAGAAGATAATTAAATGAAATCATAGAATAATAGAGAAGACACATATTTACATGGTAAAACCTTGATAATATGCCAAGGAAACATCCACTGGGAAAAGTATCGGTATTCTTATTGCTCAAAGAAGTTGATTACAACATTCACACAACTGTTAGTCTTCAATTAAAATTCATTACAATATATGATTTATCCTTCAAGGCAACAAAATATAAATAATATCTTCAACCTGTGTTGCACATAGAAAAATCCAACATTATTTTTATTGCTTTGTTTATTCTATTTTTTTTTTATGTATTTTTTTAAATCTTTATCTTTTCCAAAAGATTCCAAAGATAAAACTTTTTTTTAATTCCCTTCTCTCTCAAAAAATAAACTCTTCTTTCTTTCTAATTTTGTTGTCACAATCTAACATGGATGTTCTTTGATGTGTGGAAATGGTGAAATTCCTTGTTGGTAGTTATCTTCAATCATCCATATTCACTTTCTTCAAGTGAGATGTTGCATTGGAAGGATACAATTTCAATTATGGCTCTTCACTTATTGGTGGATTCCTTGATAGAAATTATTTTCTCAATGCTTTAGTCCCACTTTCAGTTCTTCTCTCAATGTTCACTAGGTTGTTGAAGATTCTCCTTTCAATTTTCTATCATGCCCAATTAGCATGAAGACTTGGATTGATGAGCCCCTATTCATGAAAGCATACAACATGTTCAAATTTGTACATTCTCTTTTTAAACATGCAAAATTTGATCCCCATTTTCATGGTCCACATTTTTTTTGGCTCTTTCTGACTTGGCTAGCTCTAGCAAATTTGCACTAGTTAATGATGGATTAGATATCTTGTTGTTTTTTTAATATTTTACATTATGCCTTGTATATGGCTCCTTCTAGGTGTTTTTGTGACTTGGAAATAGTATATTTTTCACATAATTACAATGTAAAAATATTGAATATCATGTACCTCTTTTTTATATAATATAAAATATTATCTTATATTGGCTTTGTCATTTTTATGTATAAAATATGTAGGAACTTTCTAAAATATATATAATTGTGAAATTAAAAATATCCTCTCCATCCATTAATTGTAGTTTCGTCAAACTATATGAAGCTCTTGCCATTCATTTGACCTAGGAGAATTATTAAGACTCTTAGAAGCACTTAAATTCCTAGTTCAACCCATGGGCCTTGAATTTGCATTATCATATCCACTTTAATAATTGAGAATACACCTATACACTATAACATAGAATTAAGGTTCTAAAATTGAAGTATAGACAACTGAAATATAATGATTCACAAGTTTAGTTATCTTATTTCACAATAGGCTTATGGTCTTTGTCTCATAGGGATACATGGTCCAAATCCAATTGCTTCATAATTAGAAGTGGAATAAAAATTAAATTTTAATGATTCTTTATGTTTCACATTCATAATTATTTGAAACTACACTCAAATTACAAAAAATAACAAATCCATGTTGTGTATATATAGCCATAGAAACAGAAAAATAATTACAACACTTACCCATTAATAATTCAATTCAACTCAAATATATTAGAATATAATCTAACTAAAAGTCATGCATTACCAAGATGGACTAAAAAAAACAATTACTTATATCAATTAATTTTTGATAATTTAATGAATCTAATTAAGAACTCATTTCAACAATTAGATCAAAATTTCTATGACATTCAAACCTATTTATTTGAAGAATTCTATTTGAAATTGAATGTTTTGCATAGACAAGACATATAGATTAATGTTTACATCAATATATAATCATATCTTATTTGAATAAATTGAATGAAAACCACACACTAGATTAAATTAAATCCCCTTATTCATATTTATTTAATCATTTAAGTTCTAGTCAAATCAAATATTCACATGAAATAAACCAATTCAAGAACTTAGGTCTTATTATTGACAAACATTATCAACAAGAATTCAAGAATCAAAGAATATGCAACATCACAAACAAGCAGAAACAATTAGAAAGCAAGTTTGTATTTATAAATTGGATCTAAAACCAAAAACTATATGTAAAATCCCATTTACATTACTGTCCACGAACATTCAAGATTTTGAGGCACACCGATCCTATCATCTCTATTAGATAATGTTCATTGTTTAATCACAGAGTCTCATTATCTTTATAAGATGACGTTTGCTGTTTAATGACAAGATTGAACAATCTCTATTTAATATTATTTAATCTGATCCACTCCACACATTCAATATAAGTGTAATTATACTATCTATCTTATAGGCTCTCTATTCTCCCATTAGAGAAGAAACACGTAGACCTAGAGAAATGGATATTCATTATTCATTCGGATGGCTACCTCGTAACATTTCTATCTATTCTAACAAGAATGATAACAAAAACATATCCAATCGAAGGAGCACTCTCCAAATTCTTGATGATCTTCATATATACACCTATCGTTGCACTCTGCATTCCTAAATGCCATGCATGGCCCGTGAAATGCACCGCTGTAGCTTCGACAATACTCCGACTTGACAATAGCACCCATCGACACTGATCATATTGAAAATAACTAACTGCTGTTAACATTGATTTTCATTTGTATCGACAAGTAAAAGCTACTAATATTGAAGAGAAGAAGAATAAACATTACCAGAAGCTGTGAGCAATACAATCAGGAGAAACACATACATGCCCTTCGCCATGTGAGCAACTAAAGAATAATGTATTCTCTGAGGAAACTATTACTACTTGATATTCGATTCAATGTGATTCTTTTTGGGGGTACTTATAGCGCAAACACAGGTAATCTCCTTCGTGTGTTCCGCGCAGTTTTGCTTATTTATTGTTATAATATGCCTGATTCGAAATAAATATGACAAACTGAAGACAGCGATTCGAAATAATAAAATGATTCCAATTAGAAGTAAGTCTTTTGGAGTTCTCATATAGTAAAATCAACACAGCGATTAAACCCACTTACAGTGAACCATTAAATTAATAAAGCGAATTGTTTATTTATCTTAAGGCAAGAGAAATGCCAGTTGGCAGGGAATTTGCCTATGTTCCTTCCAATTAGACAAACTTTCATGATTACCCACGTAATGCTGCCTCGTTTACAACGGGTATATGCTGCCTCGTTTACAACGGCTATATTAGTTTTTATTTCTGTCGATTATATCTGTGAACTCTGCGTATTTGTAGTGTAAGACAAACATGCATAAATTTGCCTTTGCTTGTGTAGTTAAATTTCGTACTATAGTCACCATCGTGTTTAAATTTGGCGCCGATATTCATCATGATGTGTATGTATAGAGGTGAGTTTACTAATATTACATCTAAATAAAATACTAGCAGTCGCATGCACATGCGTGCAACAATCTAAATAAATTTGTCTGACTAGTTAAATCCCATACTATAGTCACCATGCTGTTTAAATTTGGCGCGCGTAATCATCAAGACGCGTATGTATAGAGATAAGTTTACTAGATACTACATCCAAATAAAATATTAAGTCTATGGTGTAGATATGGATTGATTGACTAAACATATTGTGTGACTATGTGTCAACATATAATGTGAAAACAATTGAACTTTGCGTATCTAAGCTCTTAAATGGTATGTTAGATTTCAACAATTTTTTTGGATTTCTTTATATGTGACTTAAGAGCTTATAGCTATTGTTTTGACTTTTGAGCAGTTACAACAAACACGAGAGGATTCATTATGTACACAAAGGTTAAAAGTGGTCATTCCAAGTTGATGCCTGATATGTATTCTCTATTGTTTTGATAATTGTTCACTTTGACCACCACAAAATTTGCGCAACTAATCCAATACATATGCACAAATGCCCCAATAATTGTGTACTATTGGTACCAATAAAGTTGCACCACTCCTCTAATAAAGTACTTTTTCTGTAACTACTAGGTATAAAGTGGACAATTATTGGTACATTTAGAATTTTTTAGTGGACTTCTAATTAGTGTGTATCAATGAATAGTTATTGGAACATGGGCAGTAGCTGGGGCCTTTATTGCTAGCCCTAAACCTATTATGTGACTATGATGTACATATGAAGGTTGTAGTCAGTCTAATTTCTAACTTATATTTTCTTGCCACATGCCCTTTTTAAGGATTTGTTGGTTTATTGGTATTTATTCATTTTCTCACTACTTGATCAATGTTTAATCTTACATGGTGTGAGTGGAATTTCTTATGAAAAATAATTAGTAATGATAGAGCAATGACTTCAACAAATAATTTGATGACACTTGGTTTTAAGGATCCATTTGTTATCATCTAGTGATCCCATAGATGACCACATGTCAAGAAGGATTTCTTTTTATCCAATGTGTAAATTAGATATATTTTAGATGCCATTGACTCACTATTTGATCTATTGGCTTGTTAGTGTTTTTTGTTCAATTACTAGTTTTTTTGACATTTAATTCTCATAGCAAAGCACAACTAACTTCTTCCTAGATATACATAATTTGAACTCTTATCTTTTTTGTGGATGACATTCATAATCCAAAAATTATGTCAAATTCTCCAAGTTGGCCGATCAAATCATCATGGTAATGGTCTACAAAGGATTTTATTTTAGATTCTCACGGCTCATGTCATGATGTTTGTGAATGAGAAGGAGGTATGTGATTTTATGTGGAATGGACTTTAATCAAGGTACTCCAAAGCAAGAAAAAACTTTGGTGTATGAGAACCCCATTTGAAGAAGTGTATGTAAGGTGATTACTATTTAATTATTTACTATTAATTTCAATTTTTTGAGTTAATTTTTTTAATAAAATAAATTCTTTGGTGATTTAAATAAGAATAAAATAAAGCTTTATAAAAATGTGGTGATTCAAGTCTTATTACAACTTGAACTATTAGCCAATTGGTGAATATTAGCCACTAAAAAAATTAGTAACACTAAATCTTGCTAATCCAAAATGTATAACATCCATTATGTTATGTTGGTGCCTCAAAGTTGTTAGAGTAGTGCTAATATAATCTTGTTTATAGGTAATTCACTAGTTTCAAATCCACAAAGAATTGAAGTAGGTTTGTTGATAGTAAAGGGAAGCAATAGGCACTGCAAAGTAATCAAGAAAATAAAATCTCTAATCAATATAGGATCATATGGTAATTTTCTTCAAGTTTTAATAAAATGTGTACAAGTGTCCATTTAATATAGATGTAATATCATACAAAAAGTCACATTGACTACAAATAAATCTAAAATGTATGTTATAATTCATAACTAATGAGATGTGTATAAAAGGATATCTACAAATGAATAGTTTGGGATCCTTCAATAGGAGTCATTCTACTCTATTTGAAAGGAAATATGAATCAATGCTAATTGAATCAACTAGATTCAAAAAATTAACTTGAAATTAAAATACACATGTTCAATTCAAAGGACTAACTACAAGATAAAAATGGTGATAAAAACCGCTCTAACATTTAAATGTTATTTTAAGATAAAATAACAACTAACTTAGAGGTTTACTTTTGGTATTTCTTGAAGGAAAAACAAAAATTGAGATAAATAAAATTTAATAGTATTTTATTTTTCTTAAAAAAAAAAAATTCCTCATGTGATTTGAAACTATAATAACATCACATGTGAACATAGCTAAAACTAGGATAATTTACCTATAGGAAACATAATATGAAACAACAATGGTTACCTCAACAAATTCATGCAATAAATATTACATACCTACCTATGGTAGCACATGTTATTCCTCTCCAATTGAGTGTTCAACTCTCTGGAGACTAAAACTTCTTTTAATTCATAACTAAGAACTATGTAATAATTTAGTCATGTTGAACCAAAAAAATGATAATACTAGTAATGATGATGATGGGTTCCTACATAATATCTGAACCATAGGAAATAGGGTGCTCCACCTTTTGAGAGATGGAGCAATTAGGGGGACCTATTTCACTCTTTGTTCATTAAAGGAAACCAAGATCTCTCAACCAATTGAATTGATTAAGGATTGGACTAGGGTTAAGAGGTTTCCTTAGGTGTGATAAAAAGGGGGTTCACAACTAAGAAAATGCTTAAAAATAATGAAATGAGAGAAATATGTAAATCTAGCTATGTGACCTAGAAAATTAAAAGCATAAAATCAGATTGATAAAAGAGAATGGAACATAAATGTACTTGGAAGAATGATATGGTCAGAACAAGGTCTAGCACCCTAAAAAAATAAATTGAAGTGCATTGGGACTCATACTCTAGACTAGGCAATTTAGTCCTAGTCTAGGGTTTCTGTGTAGGGTCTAGAATCTCTTAGTGACTGATCTGTATCTTCTAAAAATTGGTGAAATGGTTGTAATGGGACTCGTATGCCCGGACTATTATAAAGTGTCTTGTTTTGTTGGCAAGTATCCCAAGAGCATAATCTTGAACTAAAACTTTGTGGGTCTTTGAAGATGCATTAAATAAGTATTTTCCCATTCGTTTCATGAATATAGGTTGGATATCATTCTCTAGATCCAAGTTTCTATGAGCCTTGAAAACTTCTTATGACAACTTTGACAACTCTTGCAACTTTATCATTTTAGTACTTTTGAAGGATTCCAATCCACATTTTCTTCAACCTATAAACATGCAATCACACAAAGAGAGGGGGAAACTGTTGTTTTGTTAGGGAATGGAGGTTTTCCTTGGTCAAAACCAGTTTTGTTAATCAAACCTTCATGAGAAATGAAGCATGAATGGAATTAAATATGAAACATAAGATGGAACAATAGAACCTTGTTTGAAACATTGTAGATTTGCAAACAAGAATGAAGTGGCCTTAATGGATGTAGATCTTGATCATGATTCTTGATGAAATATAATGCGTTTGAATACTTGAATCAAGATCTCGAATAATACATCACAACAATAGCTCAAAACCACATCCATGATGCATCAATCTTTTGACATGATAATGGATCTTGAATTGATGAAATAATCTTCTTCAAACCTTCCTTTCAATGCTCTTGAAATTCTCTTGAATTCTCTAGATTTAGATAGAAATCTCTTGCTTAAAGATTCTTAGGTTTCTTAGGTGAAACAATGATTTGAAACCTTAGTTATATAGGAATTCCATCTAATTTACCATTTATTAGATCCCAAATATGGACATTCACAATATTTGAATTGAAAATGTTGATTTCCCACTCAAAACCCTAAAATTGGCCAAAATGGGACTCATACACCCAAGGTGGCATATGGGTCTCACCTAGGGGGACTCATATGCCCAAGGTGGCATTTGAGTCCCACCCTAGATCTTCGAGGTGAGAGAATGTTGGTAGGTTAGAATATTATGTGTATTTGTTGAATATGTTAGGATTTCAATTGAAATAATCCTTGTGATGTGTAATAAAGGGTCTTAAGGGCCTAATAATGATGATTTGGAGGGTATAAATGCAAGAGGGCCCAAAACATAGTGTGAAGATGTAAATAAATACACTTTGTACAACACTAAATTAAGGAAAAATTAGGTCCATTTAGTTTAAAAGGCCCTTCATGTGAATGTGTAAAACACATTACAACACTAAATCAAGGAAAAATTAGGCTCATTTTAATTTTAATTATTCCCAAGTTAAGTGTTAAAAAGGGATACCTTTTTCTACACTACATTGAGCTACCACTTTAGTGAGAGGACATACTTTCTTCAAACTAGCACTAAAGTAAACATTTAAGAGGGGTCTAAGTGTACTAATGCTAGTGAGATAGGATGACATCGATCAAGAGGGATGACCAAGCCTCCATGATCGAGATCCCATGGAAAAAAAACATGGGCACAAAATTATATCATGTGTGAGAATGATTTATGAAACAACAACAAGATACAAACATAAATTTTGAAAGAAATAAAGAAGTAAAATAAAAACAAAGGGTGGATCAAGCCTCAATCGTTTGTCTAATACAATGTGGATCAGATCTAAGTTGTTTGTTTAAAATTATTACAAGTGGAACGCGATGTCCACTATGCAAGCCAACAATATGCTCAAAATGGCTAGTGGAACCTTAGGCCATCCACTAGGTGAGCCCCTAGAAATGTGAGACACATACGCATGCGGTCGATATGCACTCACACAAAAGCAATTGGATATATGGGAAATTCATGCCTAAGTTCAGCTCCAATACATAAAAATCATACCAAAACTATATACCTCCTGATAACTTTGATAAGATGCCACACACCATGAACAACAGGATCCATGAGGCAAGGAAAAATTTGTATGCTAACACCCATGAAAAAATAGGATGACTCCATAGGTAGCAAAGTGTGTTATGAAAGGTAGCCATATAATAGTTATTGTAAATGCAAAATAGTATAAGGTACATTCAAAGGGATTTTGCTTAGTTCATGTATGGTCTTAACTTAGGGAACATTATGCCTAATGTATCCAAGAGAGGACCAATGAAAGAATAGAAGATTCACAAATTAGGGGATGTAGTGTGTCTAATCAAGCCACTAAGAGGAATATAATATGTTGAGAGATCACACTCTTGAAGGACATCACACCCAATGTCATCACCAAGATAAAGACACATCACATAAAGTAAGAAGTGCACATGATGAAACATGAGTTGTATTTGAAATGTAAAAGAATAATACCAATGTATGCCCCCACATTGAAGAAATTTCTAAACACCATGTTGTGAGCAATTACTTTAAAGTAGTAAATGATGAATGCTACAATAAAAAAGAAAATGGAAAGCCTTATTCCAAGTCATATGTTTTCAAATAAAGCTATGACATGAAAAGGTATTTATTTCTAAATGTAATTCTGAAACATATAAGTAAAAGTACTTCACATGTGAGCCAACTTGAGGCATGCAATCCACATCACAAGTGTGCTTTTATATATACATTGAAGGCAAAAAATTAGTGAAAAGAGACAACGAAAATTGTCATATGAGAACAAAAATACCTAACACGTTGAACCAACTTAGTGTAGGACAAGGGTGAGCTAAGAATGGATGATGATATTTTTCTCCTTGCAAAAAGAAAATTATTTACAATGAGTTCAAAACATTCAATAGTGAGTATACTATGATCCTACAACTATTACATGGCCAAGAGTAGCAACTATTGTTCTTGATGACAATGAGTAAACAAAGTATCAACTTGATACAATTGTAATGAGATATATATTAGTTTAGGATGCACCAAATTTAAATTTTTCTTGGAAGAATCTTTTTTAAGAGTGTTGACATTGAGTGAATGCTTGTTTGTTTCTTTCGAAAATAACCAAGACCATTAGTCATTTCTTGTGTTTTAGGATTTATAGGAACATGGACACCTTGTTCTCTAGAACCACATCCTATTCCACTATACCCAAGTTGTTTCATAAGTTCATAACTTCTTCCATAAATCCTTTTCACTTTTTTCAAATTCGGCGGTTGTTCATAATCAACTTTAGTAGAGTTTGTCATTTATGTTTTCTTTTCTTCTAAAGTGGTTGCAGTGGATACTTTTGAATTTTTTATTGACATTATTGCTTTCTATTTTCCCTTTTTAGATTATTTTGTCATGATCTTGTATTCTCCCATGAATGTAGGTATGAATTCAAAGGTTTCCCAAGCATCTTCCAATTTAAATTTTTGATTTCTTCAATATGCTTTTCATTTTCTTTTTCTTGTACAGGTTTTGCATGTGTGGTTGGTGTCAAGGGATATCTAATGTGCATAACCTCAAAAGACTTGTAGTTATTTTCTTGATCTCTTAGTGAAGAGGAGTCTAATTTCACTTCATCATCTTTACCTGAGGAAACCATACTACTATTTTTTGAAATAAATGTGTCAATGTTGTCACTTTCTTGTACCATGATACGTTCCCTAGTAGGAGAGCTTTTAAGGGAACTACAAACTAGATGTTCATGAAATTCAAATATTGGTTCTATAGTAACTTCATCAAAAGTAAGGGAGTTATCAATGGTTGGATTTTCTTGCTTATCAATGGTGGCATTCTCTTGTTCAATAACTTTTTCCCTAAGATTATCATGCTTCTCATCAATTAGATCTTCTAACACCACACTATCTTCTTCACTAATAGGAGAGATATTAGGAGAGAGAAAAAATTGATTTTTGTCCATAATTTCATCCTTTTTCTCTAATGTCTCATTCTCTTGTTCCATAATATCTACCCTAGTAGGAGAGCTTTTAGGATGGGAGAAAACAAGCATTTCATCACATTCCATGGTTATATTTTGTAAAGTAGCTTTATCATAAATAGCTCGGAGGCATCAAGAGAAGGAAAAATATGAGTTTCATGGTTATCAATGATTGGATTTTTTGTTCAAATAGGTCTTTCCAAATTGTAAGGGAATTAGGAAAGGGAGGAACAAGATTCTAATGAGTCTCAATAAGGACATCTTCTAACACCAAACTATCTTTTTCATGCATAGAAGGTATATTAGGAGAAGGCCAAAGTTGACTATCATGGCCACCTACAATTACATCCCCATGTCCTATAATTTCTTCCCAAGTAGGAGAGGTAGGATTTTCATAGCTCTCAACCATTGGATCTCTTAATATCAACATATCCTCCACACCATGTGTTTTCATGATAGTTCACAATTGTATCCTTATTCAATAAAGCATTCTCACAAGTAGGGGAGGTGTTGGGAGATGAATGGAGAATAGGTAAATTAGTTGTAATGATTTCATCTTCATACGTCATAATATCTTCCCAAGGGGGAGGAGTAGAAGGATAAATGATACTTTCATGATTATCAATGATTTTATCTCCTTTCACCAAGATATCTTTGTCACTAATAGGAGATGTATCAAGAGAAGAACAATTATGATTGCCATGATTTTTTATGCTTGCATCCTCTTGTATCAAATATTTATTTAATGATCTATGGGATATGAAGTTGTCAAGGTTTTCATCTAACATGTCAAAGTCATCACTACTAAAGGGTTTGAATGATATGCTTTCTCCAAGGTTAACCATTTTTTTCATTTTTTTTGATGTTTTTGGTTTTTTTTCTTTTTTCTTTCTAATGGAAGATGTAATCTAATCTTGCTTGAACCATGGATTTTTTGGATAGGGGACTCTCTTACAATTCTTGGGTTTTGCACCTAAAAGGAGAGAGGAATCCTAAAAAACTTGATGGCTCACTCAAGAATATGCCATTGAGATTCCAATGCAAAGATGATTAAAATATGTTGGACTCTCTTACACTTCTTGGGTTTTGCACCTAAAAGGAGAGAGGAATCCTAAAAAACTTGAGGGCTCACTCAAGAATATGCCATTGAGATTCCAATGCAAAGATGATTAAAATATGTCTACGAGGAATGTATTAGATGGAAACAAATGATAAAAAGATATTGAATACTAATGCAAAACTAAGGAAATGCACTTTGTTTGAAAACACACTATGATATGTAAAATGAACTAAAAATGCAAGTAAACTATAACAAAAATTAATGAGACTGAAGAGGTGCACCTAGAAACTAGAAAGTGGTGGAGAGTAGCTCTGGAATCCTATAGAAATCACTATTGAAGCTCACTAGGACAATTACGCCAAGCTGGGTGACCTAGTCCTATTTCGAGGAAATTCTGCCATAATAGGTTTAAGACAAAAGGGTACTCAAAACTGTAAAAACCACATTTTTTAGGCCTTGCAGTGGGACTAATTCATCACTGATGGTGACTTAGTACACTTCCAAATTTTAGGAAATTCAAAGGTGCAATGTGTAGCTCTCACTCTGCAGTTTAGTTCCTGATAGGTTTTGAGATCAAAAACTACAAAATGTGACCTATAGGTGTTCTCCAAGCTTCTTTTAGGGCTTTGACCACTTTAAAGGACTTTAAAAAATTGTTGACACCTTTTTTCACCTTTCTCTTCTACAAATATACACACAAGACCTGCAAAACACATGCAAAGAGGGGAAAAAGTGTTGAGGGTTAGTGAATAGGGGTTTTCCTTGGTCAAACCCAGGTTTGGTAATTAAACCCTTGAAAATGAAATGGAATTAAAAGAGAATAATGAATGAGCAACATGAAATGAGCTACAACTCACCAAATCCTTGGAGTAAAAATTTGAAGATATGTAATTAGAAGCTCCAATGGATGTATGCTTGAAAATTCCTAAGATGCTAAAGTGAATACTTGATAATTGCTTGAATGATTAGGAAAATTGAGGAGAATTTAGGTTTTTAAGGATGATGAAAATGAGAGGAAAAAATCTATATTTGTACATGATTATACAAAATGTCCCAAAAATACCACATCACAGGCCGACCTCAAAGCTTAAAGAATAATATCACTCTAGAATTATGAAATAATTTTGATTTTTGAGCTGAGTGGGACAAATTAGCCCCTAGTAGTGACTTGTTCCCACTTAGGAATATTAAGTGGGTGCCAAAAATTAAAGTGTATTAAAAGATGGTTAATAGGATTATTCTAAAAAATACACTTAATTAGGGCTTGTAAGTGTATAATGGGGCCATTTAAGCATAAGAAATTGTCAAATTATTGTTGAAAATCCTAGAAAAGCATGAAAGTTTGTTACGACACTTTACAACACTTTGAAATAAGGCTTGGTAAGTGATAAAAAGAGGTTATTTTAGTGAATTATTTTAAAAAGACCCTAGAAAAGTGTGAAAGTGTGTTACAACACTTCACAACATTTTTGCAATGCATCATAAAGTTCTCATTGATTCAAAAGGGTCCAAGACCTAATGTGAATGTGTTAACCACATTACAACATTAAATCAAGGAACAACTAGGCCAACATCCATAAGAAAAACCCAAATGAGCATGAAAATATCCAAAGATACATTTTTCTACACTATATTTAGCACCCACTTTAGTAAGAGGATGAACTTGCTTCAAAATCACACTAATGTAGCCAAACATACACATCAAGAGGGATCCAAATGCACCCATTCTAGCAAGATGAGACAATAACAATAAAGAGGGATGATCAAGTCCCCAGGATCAAGATCCCAAGACAAACCAAATATTAGCACAAATGAACACACTAAAAGAATGAATGGGATCTAGAAGAAGAAGGAAAGAGAGATTCAGATCAGGATTTGATCATTTTTCCATCCCATTATGTATTAGATCTAGGTTGTTTGTCTAGAAAACACATACTCACTTTGAGACAATGAAACCCATGGCTACCCATCAGGTGAGAAGGCCTAAGAGGTGAGAAACATACACTCATGGTTGGTATGCACTCACATAAATGTAGGTGGCTATGGGTAAAGTCATGCCTCAGAATGGGATTCTTACTCAAACATACAAAATTTATACCTCCTGATAACATTAATAAGGTGCCACAAAAGAAAATGACTTTTTGAGCTTCATGAGACAAGAAAAACTTTGTATGCTTGGAGCTCATGAACAAATACAATGGAACCAAATGCATGCAAGCCATGTTATGCAAGGTGGCCGTATAACAAATGAAAAATGTAACATGTAAAGGATGTTCAAAGGAGTCTTGCTTAGTTCATGTGAGGTATTTAACTTAGGGAATATTGTGTCTAATGTCTCCAAGAGAAGACCAATCGAAGAATAGAAAAATTGCAACTTAGGGGATGTAGTGCATTGCATCAAGCCACTAAGAGGAATGCAATATGCTAAGATAGATCATGCTCATGAAGGAAATTACACCCAATGTCATCCACAAAGTAACAAAATGTATCGTATGAAGTAAGAAGGCTACACTAAGAACCAAGAAAAGTAAAAATGAAAAAAAATAATGACAATATGTGCCCCCACTTTAAAGGAATTGCTACACACCGTACTATGAGCAATTACTTTAAAGTAGAAAATGAAAAATGAAAACAAGAAGAAAGACATGAGAGCCAACTTGGAAATCCCTTATGCTAAGTCATATGTTTCTGAGTAAGGCTATGTCATGCAAAGAAAAAGAAAAGAAAGGAAAGGGGTTTCCTTCAAAATGAAAACACCAAAAACATAAGGGATCTATGGATTTTGGGTGAGTATGTTATTTGTTGCAATGTTGTTTAGAGGGATCAAAACTATCATCATTCCCCAAACACATATAACTAGAAGGATGACAAAAAGAGAGAAAAAAAAGAAAAAGAAAGAAAGAACCTTTTGGGTCAACATGGAAGATACATAGGGTGTCTCGACGATTTGCATCATCCCCAAAAGGAAAAAACAAGCCAAATGAAAAAGGAGAACTGAAAGAAAAAGGAATTTTTTTTGGGTCAACATGACAGAGACATGAATGTATCAATGCCTTGTGTCATCCCCAAAAGGAAAACATAAGAAAAGGACAAAAGAAAAGACAAAGAAAAATCCTTTTGGGTCAACATGAAAGAGACATGAATGTCTCAATGCCTTGCATCATCCCCAAAAGGAAAACACAAGAAAAAGACAAAATAAAAGGCAAAAGAGAAGTAAAACATAGAGAAGAATGAAGGTACAAATAAAGAAATGTCACAAAGAGAGGGAACATCAAAAAAAGCATCACATGGGATCACATTATTCACATGAAAATACACAAAAGAAAATACAAAAGACTAGTAAGGCACATGCGAGTCAATTTTCAAGCAAGTCTTTTGCCTCCTAGTCATGTTCATGATATGCTGAGGGTGGGAAACTAGCCAAAGGGACAAGAGCAAGTGTTGAACTAGGGAAAGCACCAAGTTCAACACTATTTATAGGAGATTTCTCATTTAAGTTCATGGAAGAGGAAAACAACGTGTTCAAATAATTATGCACCTCTTCATCAATTTTAGTGATCTCATCATCGTCATCCAGATTAATCACAATAGGAGGATGAATGATAATCTCTAATGAAGAATGTAACTCTTGCTATGATTGTTGTATGGGATCATTTTGTTGTGGTTGGGGAGTAGGGTCATCATGCATTGCTTCTATCAAGTGTATATTTTGATTTTCTTTGTTTTCTTCTTCATGTAGCTTGCAAGCAAGGGCACAACATCTACGCCTACAATCCCAAGCTCCTTTTTTTCTTTTGGTTTTGTTGTCAAGTTTTGTTTATGAAGGAGCATGTTGATCACCATAGGTTAATTTTCTTCCCTAAGGGGAGGAACAGGAGGAATCATGGAAGGTTAGTCATCCACTTTCTATTTTTCTTTGTAAACTTGTTTTATTTGAGGAGGAATGACAAAGTTGTTTTCATTGTCTCTTGGTCTCTTGGATGATGTCAGGGAGGTTTCAGGTGTTGGTTGGTCTTGGTTGCTTGGATCTTATTCAGGTTGAAGCATGGTTTTTTCTAGGATAGGAGTGTTAGAAGTGGAGGGGGACATGTCTCAGATTGACAATTCTTCTATTTTCTTTGCATTGAATTTTTGGTAAGTTATGAAAAATAAATATTATTGAGGCATTATAGGTTCCATGGGCTTGGGCCAAAAGGATTCCAAGGAAAATTTTCCTATGGAAGAAAAGAGGTTAAAGACACTATTGTGGACAGTGAATATTTCATTTTCGAATGGAAAATTTAAGCATTTGTGTATAACCAAAGGGATGAATTTCATTGAGTAGATCCATGGATAGCTTAGCCTCAAATGAAACAAGTCTGACTATCAGATGATGGAGAATGTGACATCCAATTTTTTTGGTCCCATTTTTAATGGAAGGATGATTGATCCTATCATAGGGAAAGAAAAACCATTGTGTGTCTTGATCTATGCTTTCATTTTACCATAATCATCTTGATAAAGGTCATGTAATACCAAAAATTTCCTAGTGATCATATTCTCTCCATAGGAAGGATCTATTAGTATCCCATTAGTGGGTTTGTCATAGATATGGCCAGCTATGTAAAGAGGACCATCAAGGATATTTTTAAGTATGTCCTTAGAGGAGAAAGGAATATCAAGAGATTTCTTAGGTTGGCCCTTATGAGGGATAACATATATCGCACCTACCATTTACATGCGGGATAGGATCATGATGTTCATCATCTGTATCAACATTCATCAAATCATTCTTTGCAGTTTTACTAGCTTTGACAAATGAAATATTATGTTTGGGCATTGGATCATTGAAAATTTACAATTTTTTATTTGGAGAGGCAAAAAACTTGTT
Organism: Sequoia sempervirens; assembly: GCA_007258455.2. Classification (NCBI taxonomy): domain Eukaryota; kingdom Viridiplantae; phylum Streptophyta; class Pinopsida; order Cupressales; family Cupressaceae; genus Sequoia; species Sequoia sempervirens. Next base: position 28,778,584 of record VDFB02168118.1, read on the forward strand.
GCCTTGATCATTAACACCTTCAATGGATAGATGGATGGAATCAATGAGGTCTTGCACAAGATGTTTAAGAAAGTTACAATGTTTTGTGTCATGTCCATTTTGTCTATGATAATGGAAATAAGCATTGCATTTAAAGTTCATAGGTAAATGCTTAGTAGGATTGGGTGTTTTGACAACAAGTAATGTAATCATTTGCTGTAAAAATTGGGACATTGTGTTATGAAGGGTGCCAGGAAAAGGTGTGATTTTTCTTTTTTCATCTTCATAACTAAAGAGCACCGTTGTTTTAATAACAACTACTTGGTTGTTGATAGTTTGAGTTGGTTGTTGATGGGGTTGAATTGTAAGAACCCTTTGTTTTTCTTTTGAAATGGTTGGGGATTTTTTTTGGTTGGAAGGTCCAGATTTCTTAGCTCGGCTAGAAGTGGACCTTGTATCTTGACTACTAACATAATTGTGATAATCACAAAGGGTAGTACACAAGTGCATGAAGGAGGGGAATTTCATCATAGTGATTTTGTCTTGCAATTTAGTTTGATTTTTTTCTATAAACATCTTTTAAAGGTGGGGGTCAAGAATCTTGACATCGATTTGGGAATAAAGCGATTGATATCATGAGATAAAATCAATTATCTTTTCGTCTTCATTTTGCATGCATCTAGTCAAATCAACCAAGGTCTTCTTGGGATCATATGCTCTTGGAAATTATTTATAAATGCATTAACAAGCTCATTAAATGAAAAAGTTTGAATTTTTCAATAAAGATGAGAACCATTCCACGACAGTATCCTTTAATGTCCTAGGAAACAATTTCGCTAACAATTTATCATCAAGAACAAAATCACTACATAAGGCTGTGTAGGAATTAACACGGTTAGAAGGATCTCCCTTCCTCCATATTTATCAAATCTAGGCATCTATACTCCTTGTGGCATCAATGTTTGCAATATTTCCAAAGACAAGGGGCTGCTTCAAACATAATAGGTGGGTGGTCCATTCTGATTTTGGTTTTATGGTGAAGATTTATTTTTGCATGGATGAGATAGTTTGGAAAAGTTGTGTTATGAGAGGGTCATTGTAAGTGGTATATGGTGGAAGTTAAATTTGTGATGGAGTATATGTAATGTTAGGTAAAGTGAATGGAATGCTTATAGATGGTTTTGTGGAAGAAGATAGAACATGCAATGCCACATAGGAATTAGGGATGCTAACAAGAATACTCAAGGAATCACATTACTAACTTGTTGTAGTGTTGTGATGTGAGGAGTGGTATAGGTAGGTATTGAGGCTATGGTTGAGGGAGGAGGAGTTTTAGGTCCTCCTTGGCTTACAAAATTGTTTGCTGGTTGAGGAGCATTAGATTTTGAAGGAAGATTTTTTGTATATATCTCAACTATTTGTTTCACAACGTCCAGGACATCTTCACTTTCAAGCATGTGATGGATGTTTTCTATTGTAGGAATTACAGTGGATAAAATGTTATCCAGGAATACTTGATGATGGATATGTGTTAAGTCCTCATGAATGTGAATTATTTTGTCGTGTAGGATATGATCATTTTGTGTTTCAACTTGCATGTTGTTTGAAGGCAAAGAGTTGCTAAGAGTATTATCAATGCTTAGTGTACTAGTTGAAATACTAGGAGTGGAAGCTCTAGATAACTAAAGATCCACAATGATTGTTTTATCGTGGGATAACATGAGTCATTAAGGTATTATCAATAGGACACCAAACACTCGTACAAAGGATTCTAAAGGCAGAGTGAATGCAAATGCAATGTAAACTAGCAAGAAGAGAATGCTTAAAACTAAAATTCTAGAAAATAGAACTAAAATGTAGAAACAACAAATAGAAACTCATAAATTGAAGATTAAATGCCAGGAAATGTGGTGACTAATATGCAATTGGACTAAGTCACCAAAGGTGGTGAATGAGTTCAAGTAGTGATTTTTTAGAAAATTTTCATAATTCTTGGATTGGAATTTATGCTTTTTGGGTTTTCAGATGTAGGTATGATATGAATATGTAGAATTTTGTTTATTTTTAATTAAATGCAATGCAAAAATGCAAGCTATATGAGCTTTTCACTAATACAAATTTGGAAACCCCAAGATACAAATGAAGTAATGCAAATTGTAATGCAATGTTAATGTAGGCTATTCCTAGGATGTAAATGCATGGTATATAAAAAATAGGATGTTCTAAATGTATGTTCATGAAAATGAACCATATATTTTTGGGATAGGGGACTCTCTTACACTTCTAGGGTTTTGCACCTAAAAGGAGAGAGGAATCTCAAAAACCTTTATGGCTCACTCAAGAATATGCCCTTGAGATTCCAATGCAAAGATGATTGGAATTTGACTAAGGGGAATTTCCTAGATGAAAATAATTGATAAAAGAGATTGAATACTAATGAAAAGCTAAGGAAATTCACATTGTTTGAAAACACACTATGATATGCAAAATGAACTAAAAGTGGAAGTAAACTTTAATAGAAATTAATGAGACTAAAAAGGTGCACCTGGAAATAGGAAAGTGATGGAGAGGAGATTTGGAATTCTACATAAATCACTATCGAATCTCATTGGTACACTTATGCCAAGCTAGGTGACCTAGTCTTATTTGGAGGAAATTCTACCAAAATAAGTTTTAGAAAAAGTGGTACTCAAAACTATAGAAATTTTTTTTTAAGCCTAGTAGTGGGACTAATTCACCACTAATGGTGACTTAGTCCACTTCTATATTTTAATAAATTCAAAGGTGAAATTTGTATCTCTCGCTCTGCAGTTTAGTTCTTGATAGGTTTCTGGATTCGAAACTACAAAATCTTACCTGTAGGTGTTCTCCAAGCTTCTTTTATAGATTTTACCACTTTGAAGGACTTTGAATTTTTTTTGACACCTTTCCACCCCTTTCTCTTTGAAAATTCTTCACACAAGACCTACAAAACACATGCAAAGGGGGGAAAAGTGTTAAGGGTTAGTGAATACGGGTTTTCCTTGGTCAAACCCTGGTTTGGTAATTAAACCCTTGAAAATAAAATGTGTGAACCAGTGATCTTAACCTACTTTAAAAGATGCAAAACAAGATGCAAAAAGAAAGGAAAAGTACATTAACACCTCAAGATTAGCCTAGTTGAATTAAAAAAAAAGAAAAGATAAAAGAGTAGATTTTACCTTGTCTTGAATTGATGCTTATTTGGCCATTGATAGTTGGAAATATGTGCTCATTTCGATGGAAAGTTGCTAAAGTGGATTAAAAATGTTGAGAATTTGATGGAGATTCAAATGAGAGATGTGGGTATTTGAGAGGATGAGCTAAATGGATGCAATGAAAGCTTAAGGTATGTAACAATGTTGGATGAGAGACTTGAATGCTTGAGTGATGAAGATGCTTCAATGTTGCAAGTGTGAATGAGAGAATGAAATAAAATTCTTTCATTTTATGGAAAGAATCCCTAGAATAATGGACAATTGAGATCTTGCCACCATGGGCAAGATGTAGGGCTGAGGTGAGTTGAGGAATCACAAGCCCTCACATGCTACCCTGTGGTAGATGAGGTGTCACAAGGACACATGAGGTAGAAGATGACATGTAATGGGAAGGTACTTGTAAGTACCTTGGAATAAGGATGATTTTGCCTCTCAATGATCACATAGGGAAGAGGAGAATCTTGGATAAATAAAAGTGAATTTAAAATTCACATGATTTGGGATATCTTAAGATAAGACAAGGTTCCCAAAAAAGGGAGGTGAGAAGTACCTTGGATAAGGGAAGGTCCCTAAAAAGGTAAGTACTTCCCCACATGTGAGCGATGTGACATCGAGCAATGATCACATGGGGAAGAGGAGAACATTGGACAAATAAAAAGGAATTGAAAATTCCTTAGGGGATGGGGAGAGTTGACTAAAGGAGGGTTGATTAGACTAGCTAATCACCAATTAGAAGACAGTTAGTGGTTAATGAATATTAGAAGCCAACTTTCAAAAGTTGGAGGATGTGACACATCCTAATCAAAGATTAGACATGTGGACATTCCTAATGATGGCATCAGTGAGGTGGATTAGGATTAGATGAAAATGATCGAGGATGTGACATGTGAGGGATTAAATAAATGTGTTATTTATTTAATTATTTTGAGGAAAAGGGGAATAAAGGGTAAGGTATTTAATTATTAACTAAACACCTTAGGTATTTAGAAGGATTTAAGGATATTAAATATATAATAGAAATACTACTTAATTAATCCAAATAAGATGATGTTTAGATGAAAAGATATAAATTTGGACAAATGCAAGTGTCCAAATTTAGGTGTCTACAAAATGGAATGAAAAGAGAATGATAAATGAACAACATGAAATGCTACAACTCACCAAACCATTGGAGTAGAAATTTGAAGATATGCAAGTAGAAGCTCTAATGGATTTATGCTTGAAAATGCCTAGAATTCTAAAGTGAATACTTGATAATTACTTGAATGATTAGGAAAATTGAAAAGAATTTAGGAGATTAAGGAGGATGAAAATGAGAGGAAATACCCTATATTTATACATGATTATACAAAATTTCCTAAAAATACCATGTCACAAGCTGACCTCAAGGCTTAACGAATAATATCTTGCCAAAATTTTGAAATAATTTTTATTTTTGAGCCAAGTGCCAGGACTAATTCACTGCTAGTGGTGACTTGGTACCACTTAGGTATTTTAAGTAGGTGTTAGGAATTAAAGTGTATTAAACGATGTTTAAAAGGATTATTCTAAAAAATACACTTAAGTAGTGCATGCAAATGTATAATGGGGCCATTTAAGCATAAGAAAGGGTCAAATTACTGATGAAAATCCTAGAAAATCATGAAAGTTTGTTACAACAATTTACAAAATTTTGAAATAAGCCTTGGTAAGTGATAAAAAGAGGTTGTTGAAGTAGATTATATTAAAAAAACCCTAGGAAAGTGTGAAAGTGTGTTACAAAACTTCACAACACTTTTTCAAGGCATCATAATTTTTCATTGATTCACAAGGGTCCAAGACCTAATTTGAATGTGTTGAGCACATTACAACATTAAATGAAGGAAAAATTAGGCCAACATCCATAAGAAAAATACAAATGAGTGTGAAAATTCCCAAAGATACATTTTTTGATGGTACATTGTCAAACTATGAACTAATACTAGAAATGAAATAAAAGTTTAGTAGCATTATTCTATCCACAATTGAAACATGTACTTGAAATTAAACCAAATTAAGCTAGATCTAATAAAATGAATGAAACAAAAACTCAATAGAGTGAAATAGAGATCCAATGACAGAAAACAAAAACATAGAAATAGAGTTTTTAATGTTGTAAATTGCAGATTCAGGTTTGATACATGAGACTAAATCGTCTAGAATTGAGAATGAGTCCAAGTTAGGTTTTTTTCAAAAAAGACAAAACATGATTCCCATAAATATGGAAAAATAACCTATATAGGGACTAAATTTCCTAGAGGAGTGAATGAGTCCCAGATTAGGGTTTTTGCACTAAATTCAACAAATTCTAGGTTTTTTTTAAGGTTCCTAGCTTGTATATTGTCTTGACTAATTGTAATCACTAAATTTCAGTGAAATTAAATGAATTAAGATCCAAAAATGCAAACTATATGCACTTTTCACTAATGCAAGATTTAGAAGCCCTAAATGCAAATTAACTAATGCAAGATCTACTACAAAGTTAATGTAAGAAAAATATAGGACTATGATGTACTCCAAATTAGAAATAAGGTTTCTAAAGGTCAGGTTCACCAAAATGAACCATAAGAAATAGGGTGCTCCACCTATTGAGAGATGGAGTGCCTCAATTAGGGGGACCTCCTATTTCCTTCCTAGTTCATTTAAGGAAACCCTACCCAATGATTTTATTGAGGAATGGACTAGAGTTAAGAGGTTTCCTTAGATGTGATTAAAAGGGGGGAACACCACTAATAAAATTCTTAGAAAGAAGGAAATGAAATTAATAGCAAATCTAGCCATGTGACCTAGAAAATTAAGAGCATGAAATCAGATTGATAAAATAGAATGAAATAGAAAGGTACCTGAAAGAATGATGTAGTAAAAAAAAGGTCTAAAACCTTGAAATTCTACTTTTTGAAGTGCACTATAACTAATACGCCAGACTTGGAAATTCATTCCTAGTCTAGGGTTTCTAGGTAGGATCTATAATTTCTTAATGATTGATCTAGATCTTCTAAAAAATTGGAAAAAATAGATGTATTGGGATTTATACACCAAAATTATTGCAAAATGTCTTGGTTTTTCACAAAGTGTCCCAAGAGCATAATCTTGAACTAAAAATTTGTGAGTGTCTGAAGATGGATTAAATAAGAATTCTCCCACTGGTTTCATGTAGATAGGTTGGATATCTTTCTTTAGATTTGAGTTTCCAGGATCCTTGACAACTTCTTATGATACCTTTGACAACTCTTGCAACTTTTTCATTTTAGTACTTTTGAAGGCTTCCAATCCACCTTTTCTTCAACCTATAAACTTGAAATCACATAAAGAGAGGGAAACATGTTATTTTATTATGGAATGGGGGTTTTCCTTGGTCAAACCCCCTTTTGGTATTCAAACCATAATAATAAATGAAGCATGGATGAAGTGAAATATGAAACATAAAATGAAATAATAAAACCTTGTTTGAAACCTTGTAGATTTGCAAACAAGCATGAAGTGGCCTTAATGGATGTAGATATTGATCATGATTGTTGATGAAATATATTACCTTTGAATACATGAATTGATCTTGAACAGTACATCACAACATTATCTCAAAACCACATGCATGATGCATCAAGCCTTTGACATGATAATTTATTTGGAATTGCTGCAATAATCTTATTCAAATCTATGTTTGAATGCTCTTGAAATGCTCTTGAATGCTCTATATTTAGGTAGAACTCTCTTTCTTGAAGATTCTTAGGTTGCTTAGGTGAAATAATGATTTGAATCCTCAGTTATATAAGCATTCCATCTAATTTACCATTTATTAGATCCAAAATTCCAACATTCATAAAATTTGAATTGAAAACCCTTATTTCCTACTCAAAACCCTAAAAATGCCCCAAATGGGACACATATATATCCAAAGTGGCATATGAGTCTCACCGTATATTTTCAGGGTGAGAGAATTGTTTTTTATTAAGGAACAAACAGGTTTTGAAGGGGTCTCGAAACCATTAACAACAAACATGAAAAAGATACAACAATTAAAAGTTCATTACAAAGAATAGAAAGCTTCCAATGAATAAGAAAACAAAGAACTAGCCCAAGGAAACACAAAAAGAAGCTAACATAAACCCAATAGAAGTCCAGCCACTAGGCCAAATTCCTGAGGATATTCACCGCCTCCTGCTTGAGGTTGTTCATATTCAAAGATACTTACTTAATCTCCTGAATGTTAAGAAGAGTCTCGTCAGCCTTCCTCTTCAAGTTCACTCTGGTTCTTTTACTGGGCCCCATGCCCTCCACCTGGCTTTGTTCTTTCTCATCTTCCACATCCATAGTAGTCCTAATCTGATAAGCATTTTCCATATTATCAACCATTGTATTTATGGTGTTCATGGTAGATTTTAATATCTTGTGGCTCATTTCCAATACCTTCTGGATAGATTCTTTTATGTTCTTAATCTTTGCCTCCATATCAAAAAGCTTGCCATCATGGTTACTCTAAAATTGTTGCAGATCCTCAATTGTTTTCTTGAGGTAGTCCACCATGTATTTCTTTTCTTCCTTGGTCCATAAATTGGTGGCCTTTTTTTTGTCTTTGTTAGTGTTATCATTTCATTTCAGATCTTTCCAATTTGTTGTTCATAGCCCTCTAATTCAATTTAAGTTCCTTAATCTCGAAGAACACCCTTCTGATTAACCTAAAGAAATCCATGGACCCATTATGAGCAATAGCAAGAATGTCATCTAGAAACTCACATTCAGCTTTAAAGTAATGTTCATCCACCTTGAGATCACTGGGATAATTTGGCCTATCCTCTCTGTTGGTAGCAAGGTAGCTAGAGTACTCTGACGAAGGGCTTGATTGAGGATCATCTTGATTAGTTTCATAGGAGGGGTCCTCTGAAACCTTTCTCTTGCCCTTCTCCTGGGGGAAGACAATACATTTTCCTTTCACCTTTGTTACTACCCTTCCCTAGGAAGAAGGGATTTGGTGGGACATATTTTTCATAGCTTTGAAATTTTCATAGATTAAAACAAGAAAACCCTCATGGAGAATAGAATGTCTAACCAGATTCAAACTATGGTTCTAAAGGCTAACATTCAATGAAGTGGAAAGATAGAAAGGGAAAGACACCCTAACCTAATGCCGAAAATCGTTGAGGAGCACAAAATGGTACCCAAAAACCCTAGTGTATCAACCATCTAGGGTAATGTACTCCATAATCACTTTCAACACCTTTTTCCAAAGCAAAATGATCTTCACAAAGTCATAACTACTTTTGGTAGCCCTTCATAGGTCCTCCTTTTCCTTCTCTGTCTTCAAAATTTTTGTATTTCCTGGTCGAAGAGTTTCCTATCCCTGTAAAACTTGAGGCCCTCCATGGAAAGCCCCGTAACCTCAAAAATTAACCCCGTAACCTCAAAAATTAACTTCTCATCAATAGAAACCTTTCTCCCAAAAAAATTAACCTTGCTATTCTTCCATTACTTGGGAAAAAACCTAGTGACCTTTTGGTCCTAGCCATAGAGTTTTTCAATGTAATTGGTAAACCTTCCCTTCTCCAAAAGCTCCCAAACCTTTGTGTTACTTCTCAACTCCTCTCAATCCATTGGTTTCTCCTGGAGACACTCACCACCCATATTAGCAGAATTGCAAGCTTTCTCAAAAGACTCCAGAAAACTCATTGAGCTGATAACCAGAATACCCATAAAGTAAGCGAAGCATAAAGTAGTAGAATAGTAATTAATATTATATTGCTCTTACCTTCAATGAAGAATGATTGAACAATAGTTTTGAGACTGCATGACAAGATGCTCATCACCCATAATCATTAATTGGTAGGGGGAATTTGAACCTTCCCATGAGTTTGATCATACATTAATAAAGCAGTGACGTCAGCCTCCAACTCGTCACTCCTTTTCCACATCATTTTGTCCATAGTCTGAACTCTCTTATTGGCAAAGAAGTCCACGACTATGTTAATTTCCCTATAAGCATGGGAAATAAAGCAATTGTGAAAAGAGCTAATAATCCCCTTGGATAAATTAATCCAATTCTCTATAGTCCATGAGGGTTTTTGAAGGCCCTTAATACACTGTATGATATTGTTCGAGTCCCCTTCAAGCCACACATTTTTAAAGTTCAACTGACAAGCAAGATTTAAGGCTTGAAATGCCCCTATAGCTTCAGCAAGGTGGTTGGTCTGGGTACCCAAGGGGAGCACCATCACTAAAATAAAAATTTCATTCTCATCCCTTATCACTCCCCCACACCCAGCAGGCCTAGGATTAACCTTGGCCACCCCATCAAAGTTGATTTTGACCCAAACAAGAAGAGGGAGGTTCTAATGGATACCATCTCTAGACCCCTTAGTGGGAATAAGAGGGAAATAAATATCAACATTAATCTTCCAAGCCTCTACAACTTAGAGCTCATAATCTTGGCATCTGACCTTTCATTTAGCCTTAATTTTGCAATTGAGTAAACTAAAATTCTCTCTCACAACTCTAATAAATTTTCCAAAGAAAAGTTCCTTTGAAAGAGTTGAATCCTTGAAAATTATATTTTTATGCTCTTTCCAAATACCCCATGAAAGTTGTGGAAATATATATCTCCAAAGTAGATTCAACACCTGATTGTTTGAAGGAGCCTTCCACTAGCTATAAAAGTCTAGGATAGAGCCAGGAAAAACCCAGCTGAGATTCTACAATTGCAAAAACCTACATCAAATGTCACAGGAAAAAGGACAGAGGAGAAAGAGATGTGAAGTAGTCTCATCCTCCACACAATAAAGATAACATCTGTTAGGAAAAGAGAAACCACACTTATAGAGATTGTCATTAGTTAAAAGCTTATTATGAAAAAGGATCCACACAAAGATATGACTTTAGGTGTGAGATTGTGTGTACCCAATCCTTCGCCCACACAGGAGAAGGGGAGGGATGATGAAAAGAGGCCACCATTGAAGAAACATAAAAGATCCCTGAATAGGACATCTTCTAGACCAAAGAATCCCCTTGGCCCCACGGACTAAACACAACAGAGTTAAGGATAGATTGCAAGGAGAGAAGGTTCAAACTAATAGTAGAGATACCATCCCATTGATCATTCCTCAAATAGTCTCCAAAAATGGTACCAAATTAGGATTTTCACTCCTCCATATGATTCCTAAAGATAGGGATACTACAAAGAGGTTCATTCCCAATCCACTGGTCTTCCCAGAACAAGATTTTTTTACCATCTCCAAGCTTCCAAATCGCACCTTTACTAGCAAGATCCCTAGCCTCAATGACATTATTCCGAAGAGTAGAACCAGGAGGGAGATTTTGAGAGCTAATAAAATATTTGAGGGAATCAACTCCCCACAAATATTTATTGTGCCAAATAGCCTTCCATTCATGGGCATCAACAAAGGTTCTCCAAACCTTCTTTTCTAAGAGGGCTTTATTAAAAACTCTAATGTTCCTTAGACCAAGACCACCATACTTTTTTGATTTACACACATTCTCCCAAGGAACCAGTGGGATACTCTTCTTCTCCTCAACCCTCGACCAAAGGAAGCATTTCTAAATATTTTCAATAATTTTAGAAAATTTAGAAGGGATCTTGAACAAACTTAGAGCATAAACATGAAAATTATGAAGTGAAGACTTTAGTAGCATAACTTTATTAGCTTGAATAACAAGGGCCCCCAGCTGCCAACTTATAATTAAACCTATCCACAAGAGAATTCCAAAAACATTTAGGAGGTTTGGTTCCCAAGGGAAGATCCAAGTAAATGGAAGGAGGAGAATTAACAACACAACCTAATATATCCACAATCTTCCTTTTCCTGGGTTCTGGGGTATTGAAAAAGAAAAGGGAGCTTTTCATCCTGTTAATTTTTTTCCCTGAGGATTCCTCATAAAGCACAAGGGAAATTTTCAAAGTTCTAGCTTCTCCAATTGTAGAGCTTCCGATAAGAATGGTGTCATCAACGAATTGTTGGTGAAAATAGACAAGATTAGCTAATGACGTTTTTAACCATTTCATACTCCCTTCCATCACCTTTTTGTGAAAAAATCCTACCCAGACTCTTTGCCATCAAGGTGAAGAGAATAGGAGAAATAGGATCTGCTTGTCTCACACCTCTAGAGACTTTGAAAAAATGGGAAGGAGATCCATTGATAATGACAATAGTGCTAGTAGTGGAAATAATTTCCCATATCAGTTGCAAAAATCTCTCTGAAAACCCAAAAGCTCTTAAAAATTTCATCAAGAACTCCCAATCCACCCTATCATAGGCCTTAGACATATCCAACTCGAGTAAAAATTCTTGGCTTTTCAAAACTTCTAAAGAATGAATAATCTCATGAACTGTAATGATGGAATCCAAAATCTATTTGTCAGGGACAAAGCGATTCTACTGAGGAGAAATTAAAAGTGGAATAACACCAATCAGCCTAGTGGTAACAACTTTAGAGATAATTTTGTAAAAGGAGTTGCATAAGTTGATCAGGAAAAAATAGTCAAAATTATCAACACTAGGGAACTTGGGGATTAGAGCAATAAATGTAGCATTAAGCTCTTTCAAAAATTTCCTAGATCCAAAAAAATCTTTAATAGCATTAACCACATCTTCAACCACTATCTCCCAAAAAAATTTGGAAAAAGAACCTAGGGAACCCATCAGGACGAGGGGCCTTATTACCTTCAAAAGTAAACACAACCTTTCTAACCTCTTCCAATAAAGGAACAGCGATCAAATATCTATTTTGATAGAACTCATTCAAATAGTTGGGGATAACATCAATGAGGGTTTGTTGAGAATTCACATCCATCCTCTCTTCCATAGATAAAAGGTTAGCAAAGAACTGGTTGGCCTCACTCCTTATCTCATCCTCCTTATCAATTTTGATACCATTCTTCAAAATATGAGTGATATTATTAGACACCATATGTTTCAAAGTAGTCATGTGGAAGAGCCTGATGTTCTTATCCCCTGAGGAAATCCAAACCACTCTTGATCTCTATTTCCGAAATTCCTCTTCTTTTGAGATAATGTCATGGGTAAGAGAATGTTGAGGGGTTAGAATATTAAGTGTATTTGTTGAATATGTTTGGATTTCAGTTGAAATCAACCTTGGGATGTGTAATAAAGGGTCTTGAGGGCCTATTAATGATGATTTGAAGTGTATAAATGCAAGAGGGCCAAAAACTTAGTGTGAAGATGTAAATAAATACACTTTACAACACTAAATTGAGGAAAAATTAGGTCCATTTAGTTTAAAATAGCACATAACTTAATGTGAATGTGTAAAACACATTACAACACTAAATCAAGGCAACATTGGGCTCATTTTAATATTATTTATTCCCAAACTAAGTATGAAAAAGGGATACTTTTTTCTATGCTACAATATCAATCACACAAAATAATATATCTAACAAACATATAATTAATTGCATCTATTTATAAATATTTATAACATATCCCTATAATACATCGATGAACTAAACATGCATCTTCTATTCAAATTCCATGAATAATATTATGTATATTAAAATACATAAGTTTATTATAAAATTAATTAAAAACTATTTTCAAGTATAAAGTAAATAAAATTTCTTCAATGTTGATTCTCAAAATGAGTCTACCACTTGTTGGGACTGTCAAATTTCACAAATTTGAAGTGCCCATATAGAAATTTTTTCCTATGCACTCTCGGAAGTGGACTTGAGAAATCTACTCAAGTGACCTATTTTGGAAGGTCATATTTTAGAGCCTATTTATTTTCAAGCCAAACCCCTTTGTGGACCTATTCATGTGACATGTGTGATCAGGAATGTCAATTTTTAGTTTCCCATGATGGGTTTTGATAGGGATTTGAAAGGCAAAGTTGGAGGGTTTTGGAACTTTTTTGCTGTTTGCAAACTTTTAGTTTTGCAAAGTAGTCTCCCATTCGAGCTTGCATTTTTATACTGGATGATTGTCATGAAAAAGTGTCTGTCACTCTCCATTCTCCATACATTCATGAGCTTCCATGTTAGGTTTTAGATACTCGTGATCTGATTTGCTATTTTTTCAAGGTCAAAAGCAAACACAATTTGTTCAGTTTTGCACCTACATTTTCTAAAACCCTTCAAGGTGGTCAACCTTGACCCCTAATATCTCATGAAAAATGATGATTGAAGCCAAGTACTCTTACACATGTGCTTAGTGTAGCAAAATGATATGATGTGTCCAATGGAAACTCACTAGGATTTGATTTAATATATTATCAAATAGGTGATTGGGCAAGTTTTAATTGATTCTGAACTATATTTGCAGAAAAGTTTGATTGAGAAAATTTGACACTAAATAACTTTCACGTCATGACTAGTTTTTTCGAACCGTCATTTTTACTCCATTCTTAGATTAGATTTCTACAAGCCTGCAAGTTTTCATTGCTCTAGGTGGTTGTTTGACTAGTTTCCTAGGGAGATTCTAGAGCCAACTTGACTAGTTTTCAACACTTTTCAAAAATGCTTGAAAGAAGATTTCAATGGAAACCCAGTTCATAGTTTCACTTCAGAAGCATTCAGAAGCTTCCTTAAATCAATTAAAGGAGAAAACTGGTTTGAAAACAAAATAATTTTAGTCAGGCCCACAAGGGACCCGACATGTGTCACACAATTTGGGAAACCAGACATGTGAAGATATTGTTCAACTTGGTGTTTTTTGATGGTTGGTTTTAGAAGTTGTTCTTGTATCAGGGAAAAACATAGTGTCCTATGCTGCTTCTTTGACTAAAGTTGATAAATTCAAATCTTTAGTTAGAAATGCAATATGATATCAATGTTCTTGCATTCATCTCCCATGCTTGTAGCATTGTGTGAGGTTACAATTTAGATGAATTCTCTAACATGGATCATTTAAGAAGAAAATTGTTTCCTATGCTTGTTTCCACTAATTTTGAAGGATACATACTGTTCACACCAAGCAATTAAGTTAAAGAAGATTCCCATCCATAAAACTACATGAAAATTATGAAGAACAAAGTCATGAAAAATCAGTCAAGGCTACAAGAAATAGTATAAAAGATGGGATTTAAATGATGATTAACTCAAGGAAAATAGAACTCTTCATGAGGAAAACAAACTTGTGCACGGTTACACGATTTTGAGCAAATGTATTTTACATACAAAATGAAGGAAATAGTTACTAAATTACTTGAGAACTCCAAAGAATGCAAATAATCCACTATTTTTGTTTCTTTTTGAAGGACTAGGTCATGATTATTATAAGAGGAAACCACCATCATTGTTGAGGAGAAGCTACTCATATTTGAAAAAGGAATTCAATCAATTAGTGATATGGAAGAGGTGGTAACATAGCCAAGGATGTGAACTTGTATTTTCATAAAATTCCAAATGAAGCACCATAGCTATGTTATATACACTAAATGAATTTTTGGAAAAGTTCTTAGAAACCTTTAAGAAAATGTAGTTGGTGTTTGTGATGGTTAAGAAGACATTAGGGCAAGCAACAGGGTACCAAATAAAATCAATGGTGAAGGAAAGATGAAAGGTGCAGCTAAATCCTATTCCTTCCCCGCTAGCTTGTGGGTGCAAAATGCTCACTTGTTAATACTTGTAGGAGTACGAGGGAAAATCTTTGGTGGTCCAGTCAAAAAATTTAAAAGCACAATGGTTTTATTTTCTAAAAGGCTTTCATTTGTTTTAAAAGGAAAATATTTTAGAATTTAAGACATTTCCTGATGAAATATTTAAAGTGCCCCCAAATGTTAAATTGAAAGCGTTTTAAATGTTGGGTGCAGTATAAAGCATGGACAAAGAGGTAAAAGCACGACACTAAAATTTTAAGTTTCTCACCTAGGTGAATATTAAGGGGATGGGTAAAATATTTTACGTAGTGAAAGTTTAATGGCATTCATTGTTTGAAAAGAAAACATTTTGACTATAAAGTGAAAAGTGAAAGGCAAGGTGAGTTTATCTTAAACTCTAAAATATTGCTCCGTGGAAAGTAAAATATTTCAACTATGAAGTTGAATATTTCATTTGTTGGGTTAAATATGCAAGTTCCTTTTCTATGTAAAATGCACGTGAAAGTGAATGGGGGTATGAGTAAAGTTAATTTAATATTCACTTTATAATAAAAAGGCTATTAAGGTGCTACAATGCAAAAGTAAGAATATTTTATTAGCTGGAAAGTGCAAATTTAATGTGCAGCTGAACAAAGGTAGAAATAAGTGTTCTCATGGGCAAAGATATTTTTTAGTTGCTAGTGAATTTGAGAGTGAAATTCCTCACATGGGGAATTTTTTTTTTGCTGAAAAACTTGAGCAAAGGAAAAATTGTGAGGCAAAGTTTGTTGCAAGGAAGAAAGAGGAGAGATGCTTTTCATTTTTGCTAATCAATGGGAAAGAAGATTCTAAGTGTCTTCAACGGATCAAGTTTTCGAGCCTTATATTCTTCTATATCTTCTCTTCTACTCTCATTTGTAAGGGGTTCCATTTTTTGAAAGCTCTACAAGGCAAGTAGAAGCTCTGGGTAGAATTGTAAAGCTAGGCTAAATTGTAACTGAGTCATTAATCTATTCCATGTTTTGAATTTTGCTTTAATGAATATATTTTATCAAATGACTGTCTCCAAGGCTGAAATGTAGTATTCTTTTGAATTCAATAATCAAAGATTATTTGAGTTTTTCATGCACATTTTTTTGCATTTGAGTTATAGTTGTTATTTCCTTCTATTTTGTGAATAGTGTAACTACTTTAACTAATGTCAGTTGCATATGTTATTGCCTTTTGTTGTAAGGATGGAGTAATTGTTTTAATAAATTTGACATGAGTGTTATGTTTCTAGGTGTATTTGTAAGAATGGTCATATGATAAAGCTTTAGTGGTCTTGTTGTCATAATGTGACAACATTTACAAAGATCTTCAAAACATGTCTAACATTGTAGGATGAATTGCTAGTTATATGGCTCTGTATCCCTCTTTTGGAACTGACCAATCTTTATGCATATGATGTTTTCAGTTTTCTTCCAATTCTTAAAATTAAAAACCATTTCAATTTTGTTTTGTGAGTACTTGTATCTACCATGTTCTCCATGCTGATTGATGAAATTCACTCAATTTCCTAGCAAATGTTGAGTGATATTTTATGTCTCTTATAATAATTTAGTGAGAGCATAATATTTTAAGCAATATCCTATTAATTGTGTGTCTAAATCTTTAGATGTTGCTAAAGGCTCACCCCCTAGGTCCTACAGAGCTAGAAGTGTAGGGGAAATGTGTGTTAATTCCATTTCCTGTCAGTTGGCCAAATCCATCTTTGAATCTAAACATAATAATTTGGCTAGTATTTAGGATTCAATTGATCTATTTATTTGGAGAACCAACAAAATGGTGACTTTGTTGGGGAATGCACTCATAAATTTGGTTGTAGATTGTCTTATCAAAGAGTCATTCAAATATTGAATTATTATTTGTAACTAGAGGTTGAAAATTATTTACTCATATTTTCCCATCTAAGTCACTAACAAAATGGTGACTCACTAGGGAGAAGTAGAGGAATATCCATTTGCATAGAGTCAAGCATTTGGTGGATTTGAACATCTTTGTTTAGATAATTGAGAAGTTCTTGAAATTGGAGAAGATTTATATCAACAAAGATCAAAGGATTTGAGTGTGACTCTATTGTTTGATGATACCCAGAATGAGATTTACTCTTGAAGTTTATTCCTTTGTGAGAAAAGGTGGTGACTCTATCCAAAGAACCAATTGAATTTTGAAGAAGATTTCCATATTTACAGATAGTCAGGGAGAAAGGGTAACAACTGCTACAAATTTCTAGGTATTCTCATAAATCTAAAGAAAGCATTATTCTATTTGAAATAAGTTTATGAGAGATTTTCAAGACTTGAGATCACAAATGGTTCCCTATTAGATGAAATTGCATTAAGAAAGGGAATACGAGTAGTTATTTTCATACTTCTAAAGTGTAATGTGTAATGATTTGAGAAGTATGCTTATTTTGAATTATTCCTCTAAGAAAGCTTTAAGGCATAAAGATTCAATCAATGTTTTAGAATCATGGTTAAATTAGTAAATGATGCAATTGATAACCATGCATGAAGTTGATAATGATTGAATATGGATACAAGAGGATTTCCCTATGAAACATCAAGTAAAAGTATGCAGGGTAAACAAGTTTTACCATGCCCTCAAAGGGATTTTTTTATTGAAAGGTATATGCCATTGACTTTTAGTGGCATTAGAGGTTTCCCAAACTTGATTCCTGAAAATGTTAGGAAGTATTTTCCCAAATTCATAGGGAAAAGTTTAGAATCAACCTCTAAACATTTGCAAACATTCATGGATGTGATGGGGGATTATGAGGTAAATCATGAGGATTTTTCATAAATATTTTTATTCAATCTCTGAAGGATGATGTTAGGGATTGGTTCTCATATTTACCAACATGTTCTATAGCTTCATGGAATTATTTTATGACAACCTTTGTTGAGCAATTTGGTGAAAGGGTAAATTCAAGTGTGGTAAGAAAGAACTTTATGGAAATCCATATAAGGGAAGATGAGTTGGTCCATGTCTCAAATCTTCAATTTGCAAAGGAAATAAGGGAAATTCTAGAAAATATGCAACCAAATAATGCTAAGTGTTTGGTTGTGTATCTTGGTGCATTTGATAGAAATATGAGCTATCTATTAAAGGATAAGGAACCTACAACATTACATCAGGCATATCAGAATGTCATGGATATTGAGAACAATTTGAAGTACTCAATGATTAAAGGGTATTTGGCTACAAGTGTTGGTTATCCCAACCCACCTCATGTAAATAGAATTCAAGGATTAGATAGAAGAAATGATTGTCAAGATGACAATGCTTTTGCTGTTATGATTTCTCCATCATCAAAGTATGAAGATCATAGTGAGCTCAAAGTTGAATGTCAATATAATTTGATCATTGTTGATCAAAAGTATTTTGTGCAAGAATTATATGAAATGAAGAGACAAGAG
Source organism: Sequoia sempervirens (assembly GCA_007258455.2). Taxonomy (NCBI): domain Eukaryota; kingdom Viridiplantae; phylum Streptophyta; class Pinopsida; order Cupressales; family Cupressaceae; genus Sequoia; species Sequoia sempervirens. Next base: position 28,796,822 of record VDFB02168118.1, read on the forward strand.
GGAGAATTACCATATCATTTTTTTTTAATATTTTTGGATGCTTTGATAGAATTCCCCAAAGATTTCAGACTTGGGGATTTTGTATGCATTGATTTGTTTTGTGATATTTATGAATCTTGGTTGAGTACTTTTCCAGAGGAATTGAAGCCCCCTAGCTTTGATCAAGTACCCAATTGGATAAATATTGTAGAATAAACCAAGTTTGATTCTACAAAAAATGTGGATTCTCAAAATGGAGAGAACAACCATCCTCTTGAGAAAAGTGAGCTAACAATGCAAATACATGAAAAGAGTATGTCAGAAGAAGAACATCCATATTGTCATATGTCAGAGGATGAACATTGTAATCAACTTACAATCAACACATGTGCAGATCCTTGCAATAGTGATGAAGAAAAAGATACATGGGATGATAACAAAGTAAATATGCAAGAATGCTTATCTTGTGATACCTTAGATGATGCAGAAGTGAATGAGATACAAAGTGCTATTCCATATCATGTCATGACCAGCAGTTACAATGGATGTATTGCTGATATTTCATTACAAAATAGTGATTATGACCCTAAAAGTGTAGCCTCAAGCATCCATTTTGAAGATTTTGAACATGGTTTATGTAGTGATGATTTTTGTTGTGATGAAAATCATGATGAGGTTGATATTACATATTGCTCCTCTATAGATTGTCATTGTTCTTCTGAGGATGATATGGAAACATATTCCTTACTTGAAGAATGCAATGATATAGATGCTCATGATGTCACTTGTCCACAAATGAAGGAATAAATTGCATGTGGTGAATACACGAAATGTAATTTGGGTTCACTATCGATGGAGCATGTTCATTGTGTGAGTGATGGAGAATTTGAAGATAAATATGTGTATGATCAGTATGTTGATTCAGAACATAATGTCGAATAATATGGAGATGTTGATGAGTGTGCTTATTCCCCTACTCTTCATGATTTTTTATGGGTATGTGCAAGATCATCATGGAAAAAACAAGCCCTTAAGTGGCAAAAAGTTAGAAAAATCAGAGTTAGGCAACTTGACATAAAAATTTGAATAAGTTATCTATATTATTTCAAAAATATGTAAGAATAGAATCTGTAGCAAATTGAATGTAGTTTCTAAACTACTAGGTTTGTTTAAAAAAAACTATTTGGTGAAAATTTGAAATTTTAGTGTAGCAGACTTAAATTTCAGGGAAAATAAGAAGTAGGTGTCTATCTAACCACCCTAACCACAATAAAATGATAATATTTTTTATAATATTTTAGATATAAGTAGAGGACTTATATCCCGATGTGATGCATATTTTTTGTAATTTTTTTCCAAGTAAACAATTAATTATTATTTTTTTATTACAACTTTTGAAAAATATAAAAAAAATGTATGTCTAACCACCTTGGCTTGCTCAAAATTTCATGAAATTCAATTTTTTATTTTTTTAATCCTATAGTATGCGAAGTATAGAATGTGACACATTTTTTGGATTCAAAAAATGTGATATTGTTTGAGATCTATAGATGTTTTTCAATCATTCTATCAATCAAGACTTTATTTAGTCAAAATTTGGGTAGAAAATGAATAATAATTACTTATTAAATTCAAAGTAAAGCATAATTTATATTGGTGAAAATTTGAGAATATCCTTTAAAAACCCTTTTTGTTTCATCAATTTTGGGTAAAAAAGAAGTCGTCAACCACATACCCATCATATTGCCACTTTTTGGCCCATCATGATCCTGCACATACCCTTATATGAAGGAAAGATGGAAATGTTTGAGATACATGAAGAGCATGATGATGAAATAATGGATTCATTTTGGAATGATCAAGTGGCACATTGTGACACGTATATAGATTTGAGTCAACACTATTACCCATAGATGATATGGGAAAGTTTGTTGATTCATATGACAATAAAGTTGGAGGTTGTGTTGATACTACAAAAATTCTTGATCCATGTATAGAGCATCCAAGGAATGAAAATAATAGTGGATCTCATGTTAATGAGTGTGAAGTTGAGTACAATTGTTTCTTGTTTAATTTTCTTGATCTTTAGAGTGTACACACATGGACATGTTCTCATCGTCTGAGGAAGGCATTTATGTGAAAGAAAATGAATATTCTAGTTCTATTGCTAATGAAGAGTTTTCAACTAGAAATGAGTCTTTCACATTTGGGTCAGAACACATATCAACTGATAGTGCACATGAAGGTACTGATACACATGGTTGTCTTCCTTCTATCCCTACTGATGTTGAATTGCTTGATCCTGCTATTGAGGTATTTTGCATTGAGTTGAATGATGATGTGAAGAATGAATTAGAATATGTTGTTAAACCTAAGATAAAATGAATTTACTCATTCCCTAGATGTTAATGTTGCATATGATCCCTATTTATATGATACCAAGGTTTGTTCTAATGTACCTAAACTGAAATGTCAAAAAATGTGCCCATGTTGTAGTAATCAATATAAGGGTGCTCCAAAATATGCATCCTTTTTCTTTGACATATGCAAAGATGTTTTGCATGACACACAAGTTTTTTATGAGAGTTTTTAGTTTGATGTGCAAACTGATTTTGATGTTAAAGTTTGTGATGTCAAAGATCAAATGGATTGTGAATACTTCTATTACTCAGTTCAAGTGAGTGAGGATTTAGTGGAACAAGATGATGAGTTGGACAAGGTAAAATGTCACAATGATTATGAATTTTAGTTATTTTTTGATTTCATGTTGCAAATTGATAGAATTGTTGGTGACATTGGAAAGCACAGTGATATAGTGGGACATGTCAATGACCGAGATAGTTTGTGGGAAGTCCATGACCATGTTTTCAAAATTGGCTTATGGTAGACAACAAATAAAAAAGTGAGTGATAGGGGTAAATACAGACTTCACATTTTTCATTTTGTGTCGGGGGGTCACCAAGGGAAGTTGAAAAATGAGGTTGAATAAAGGAGCATTTTCAGTACACCTAATGGATTCAACATTTGGTCTACTCCCCAAAGATTTGGATTCTTGTTATGCCCATAGGGGGCATACATCCCTAGTTAGATCCACTATTGGGAATGTCAAATTTTGCAAATTTGAAGTGCCCATATCAAAAAAATTTCCTTTGCACTCTTGGAAGTGCACCTGAGAAATCTACTCAAGTGACCTACTTTGGAAGGTCATATTTAGGAGCCTGTTCATTTTCAAGACAAACCCCTTTATGGACCACTTCATGTGACATATGTGAGTAGGAATGTCCATTTTTATCTTCCCGCAATCAATTTTGATAGGGTTTTGAAAAGTGGAGCTGGAGGGTTTTAGCACTTTTTTGTTGTTTACAAACTTTTAGTTTTGCAAAGTAGCCTACCATTCGAGCTTGTATTTTGCAACTGGTTAATTTTCATGACAAAATGATTGTTGATCTCCATTCTCCATACACTCATGATCTCCCATGTTAGGTTTCAGAGCCTCATGCTCTGATTTGCTATTTTTTGAGGTCAATAGAAAATGCAATTTGTTTAATTTTGCACCTACATTTTTTGAAACCCTTTCAACATGGTCAACCTTGACCCCTAATAGCTCATGAAAAATGATGATTGAAGCCAAGTAATCTTACACATGTGCTTAGTGTACCAAAATAATCTGATTTGTAGAGTGGTGGCTCACCAGGAGTTGATTTGATATTTTATCAAATAGGTGATTGGGCAAGTTTTAATTGATTCTAAATAGCTACATTTGTAGAAAAGTCTAACTGGGAAAATTTGACACTGAATAACTTTCACCTCATGATTGGTTTTTCTGAACCATCTTTTGCACTCCATTCTTGGGTTAAATTTCTAAAATCCTGCAAGTTTTCATTGCTCCAGGAGGTTGTTTGACTAGTTTTCTAGGGCTATTCCAGAGCCAACTTGACCAATTTTCGCCATTTTTGAAATATGCTTGAAAGTAGATTTCAATGGAAACCCAGTTCACTGTTTCACTTTAGAAGCATTCAAAAGCTTCCTCAAATCAATGAAAGGAGACAACTTGTTTGAAAACCAAAATTTTTTAGTTGGGCCAATAGGGGACTCGACATGTGTCACACAATCTGGGGAAGTCGGCATGTGAAGATACTATTCAACTTGGTGTTTTTTTATGGTTGGTTTTAGAAGTTCTTCTTGTATCAAAGTAATACCATAGTGTCTAGTGCTGCTTCTTTGACTAAAGTTGACAAATTCAAATATTTAATTAGAAATGGAATATGAGATCAAAGTTCTTGCATTCATCTCCCATGCTTGTAGCAATTGTGTGAGGTAACAATAGATGGATTCTCCAACATGGATCATTTAAGAAGGAAATTGTTTCTTGTGCTTGTTTCCACTAATTTTGAAGGTTACACTGTGTGCACACCAAGCCACTAAGTTAAAGAAAAATCCCATACATAAAACTACATGACCATTATGAAGAACAAAGTCATGCAAAATTAGTCAAGGTTGCAAGAAATGGTATAAAAGATGGGATTTAAATGATGATAAGCTCAAGGAAAAGATAATTTTTGAGGACGTAAACAAAATTATGCATGGTTACATGATTTCAAGTAAATATATTTTACATATAAAATGAAGGAAACCATTAATAAATTCAAACAAATCCAAAGAATTCAAATAATCCACTATTTGGGTTTCTTTTTGAAGGATCGGGTCGTGATTATTACAAGAGGAAACCACCATCATTGTTTAGAAGCAGCCACTCATATTTGAAAAAAGGGAGTCAATCAATTAGTGATATGGAAGAGGCGGTAGCATAGCCAAGGATGTGAAATGCATTTTCATAAAATTCCAAATGAAACACCATAGCTATGTCATATACACAAAATGAATTTGTTGAAAAGTTCACAAAAACCTTTAAGCAAATGTAGTTGGCATTTGTGCTTGTTAAGAAGACATTAGGGAAAGCAATAGGTTACCAAAGAAAATCAATAGCCAAGGTAAGATGAAAGGTGTAGCTAAATCCTATTCCTTCCCCGCTAGCTCATGGGTGAAAAATACTTGCTTGTTAATACTTGTGGGACTACGGGGGAAAGTCTGTGGTGGGCCCGTCAAAACTTTTAAAAGCTAGATGGTTTGATTTTCTAAAATGCTTTCATTTTTTTTAAAAGGAAAATATTTTAGAAGTTAAAACATTGCATGATGAAATATTTAAAGTGGCCCCAAATGTTAAATTGAAATCATTTTAAATGTTGGGTCAAGTATAAAGCAAGAATAGAGAGGTAAAAGACTAACACTAAAATTTTAAGTTTCTCACACATGTGAATATTAAGGGGATGGGTAAATTGTTTTACCTAGTGAAAGTTTAATGGCCTTCATTGTTTTAAAATAAAACAATATGAGTATAAAGCAAAAATTGGAAGGCAAGGTGAGTTTATCTTAAAGTCTAAAATATTGCTTGGTGGAATGCAAAATATTTCAACTATGAAGTTGAATATTTCATTTTTTGGGTTAAATATGCAAGTTCCTTTGTGATGGTAAATGCATGTGAAAGTGCACGAGGGTATGAGTAAAGTGAATTTAATATTCACTTTATAATCAAAAGGATGTTAAGGTGTTGATGTGCAAAAGTAAGAATATTTTATTGGCTGGAAAGTACAAATTTAATGTGTAGCTGAACAAAGGTAGAAATAAGTGTTTTCAAATAAGTGTTTTCACAGGCAGATATATTTTTCAGTTGCTAGTGAATTTGAGAGTGAAATTCCTCACATGGGGAAATTTTCTATTTGTGAACAACTTGAGCAAAGGAAAAATTAAGAGGCAAAGTTTGTTGCAAGGAAGAAAGAGGAGAGATGCTTTTCATTTATGTTGATCAATGGGAAAGAAGCTTCCAGACCTGTGTCTTCAACAAATCAACTTCTAGAGCCTTCTACTATTCTATATCTTCTCTTCTATTCTCATTTTTAGGGGGTTCCATTTTCTGAAAGCTCTGCAAGGTAGGCAGAAGCTCTAGGTAGAATTGTAAAGCTAGGGTGAATTGTAACAGAGTCATTAATCTAAAGTGTTATATGTTTTGAATTATGCTTTCATGAATATATTTTATCACATGACTATCTCCAAGGTTAAAAAATAGCATTATTTTTAAATTCAATAATGAAAGATTATCTAAGTTTTTCATGCACATTTGTTGCATTTGAGTTATAATTGTTATTTCCTTTTGTTCTATGAATAGTGTAACTACTTTAACTAATATCAGTTGCATATGTTATTGACTTTTGTTCTAAGGATGGAGTAATTTTTTTTAATAAATGTGACAGGAGTGTTATGTTTCTAGGTGGATTTGTAAGAATGTTCATATGATAAAGCTTTAGTGGTCTTGTTGTCATAATGTGACAACATTTACAAAGATCTTCAAAACATGTCTAGCATTGTAGGATGAAGTGCTGGTTATATGACTTCGTAGTCCTCTTTTGGAATTGATGAATCTTTATGAAAATGTTGTTTTTGGTTTGGTCTCAATTCTTAAAATTAAAAAAAAATTCAATTATGTTTTGTGAGTACTTATATCTGCCATGTTCTCCATGTTGATTGATGAAATTCACTCAATGTCCTAGCCAATGTTGAGTGATATTTTATGTCTCTTAGCATAATTTGGTGAGAGCATCATCTGTTAATAAATATCATGTTGATTGTGTGTCTAAATCTTTAGGTGTTGCTAAAGGGTCACCCCCTAGGTCTGACAAAGTTTGAAGTGTAGGTGAAATGTGTGTTAATTCCATTTCTTGTCAGTTGTCCAAATCCATCTTTGAATCTAAACATGAAAATTTGGCTAGTCTTTAGGATTCAATTGATCTATTGACTTGGAGAATCAACACCACTAATAAAGATTACTTTATATTTAATAAACTAAATAATTAGTGAGATTTCTAACCCTACTACAATTTACAAGAAATATATTGTGAGAAAACTAGAAATTTCTAAGTGTGGATTGCATTATAGATCCGTATGGAATCGAGTGGCATCTCATTATCTTGTTCTTGTAGCCTCTATGGTTTCTAAAATTAACTTTAGAATTCAAAACCTCTGAAAAATTAGAAAATAAATTTCAAAACTAAGTAGAATCCTCTAAGTATCATCAAAGTCTCCCACTCAACCAAATACTTAGAATTTATCATGAGAAGGAGAGTATTCCTATTATGTTATGGGTTTCTTGGGTAATTTGGTTTCATTTATCTCAACTTGTTGATAGATTAGAATTTATATTGAATATTTATTGTTTGCATCATCAATATTTTCCTTTTCAATGGTAGGTGTTAAAGTAATAGGATCTAAATTCTCTAAAAATGTCAACCCTACTTGCTAGGCAGTGCTAGAATTGGTTTATTTAATAATAATAGTGGTTTGTAGAGATTCTTTCTCTTTCTTTTTATTTTTAACATCCTATCATATAAATTTTATCCATTTTGAATGTCTTGTACATGATTTTTTAGAATATGACATTTACAAAGTAACATTCTTAAGCTATGATGTTTTAAGTGGACAATACCCTTATAGTTTGTAGTTTCTGGTTTTGACTATGTGATTTTTTTCTTTGACATTTCAGATCAAACTCTATGGTCCATCATTAGGAAGAAAGCAAGAAAAGAGAGAAAAAAATGTATGATTTTTAGTAGATCCAATGTGGATGTGAATATATGTCTTGTACATAATAATTTATCTTTCTAAGGACTTAGGGGACTTATTCACATGTTAAGTTTAATCAAGATTATAAGATTCGTTCTAGAAGTCTTAGTTGACATGCCTACATATTATCTTTATAGATTTTAATGCTTGATTCCTAGGTTGTTAGTTATCTTATGTCATAGGATTTAGACATTGATGGAAATCGTGAAATTTTTTTGGTTTCATCTCTAAACTTTGTAAAATTCAACTAGTTTCAGGTATATGGACTTAGGGTTTTTCCACTATTATTGCCTTGGGATTTTGTTGTCAAGGTATCTCATAAAAACCCTTGAGTCTTTTCCCTTGTTGGCACTCTCAAATTCTGCAAATTTGAGATACCTATTTCAAAAATTTTGCCTTTGCACTTTTAGAAGTGCACCTGATGAATTTGCCTGAACTACCTACTTTGAAGGCCTTTAATTTGATGCCTATTGATTTTCAAGCAAAATACCTTTGCAAAAACACTCATGTGTCATATGTGAATGTGCATGTCAATTTCCAGCTTCTGATGATGAGTTTTATCAAGGTTTTGAAAAGTGAAGTTGGAGGGTTTTGTCACTTTTCAACTATTTGCAAATGTTCAGTTTTGCAAAGTGGCCTCTCATTTGAGCTTGTATTTTGCAATTGGTTGACCGTAATGTCAGAATGATTGATGTTTTGTATTCTCTATACCACAATGAGCTCACATGTCATTTTTCAAGGCCTCACAATTTGATTTGCTATTTTTAGCAGATCAAAACCAAATAGAATTTCTTCAGTTTTGCACTAAAACCTTTCTGAGAGGCTAGCTTCGAGCGTCAATAAATTTTGATGGGTGATGATTCAAGCTAATCCATTCTCCACACATGCTTAGTGTACCAAATTGATCCACCATGTCCAGTAGCAATTCTCCATGAATTGATTTGATATTTTAGCAACAAGGTGATCTATTGAATTTTAACTGGTTCTGAATAGCTACATTTGTAGAAAAGTCTGAGAGGTAAAATTTGCTAGTTGATAAATTTTTCCTCATGATTGATTTCTATGATCTTTCTTTTGCATAGTATTCTCAGGAGGAATTTCTACAAGCTTGCAAGATTTTATAGCTTCATGAGGTCATTTGCCTAGTTTTTAAGGCCAATTTCGGAGCCCACCTGGCCATTCTTCACCATTTTCCAAATGAGCTAGAAAGAAATTTTAATGAAGACCCAGTTCATGTTTTCAATTTCTAATTCATTCAGAAGCTACCTAAAATCAGTTTGAGCACAAAAGTTGTTTTAAAACGAAAAAAAATTTAGTCGGGCCCACATGGGGACCTGACTTGCTTGAGAGAATTGTGAAATTGTAATGAATAAAATGCTTCAAAGAGATGGTCAAATACTTGGTCAGTGTTTTCTACAAGAAAACACATCTTTTGCAAGTGAATGGTGAAAAATACAAAAGGCAAGTAATTTGATTGACTGATTGATTCCTAGAACATCAGTCAATGAAGCACATATGCAAAAGAGAATGCATGCACTTGCACTGCCATTGCAGGAAGTTACACTTTTAACTCTACTTGGTTGGTTGAGTAGCCACATGATTCCTAAATGACAGATTTTCTACAAGACTAAATATTTTGGTTTCCTTCAAACCAAAAAGCTATCTCAAGAGTTAGGAAATTGTCTTGTCATGGACTAAAAGTGGATAATCGTGAGGTTTAAATCATAGTTGCAAAAATCGCCAAATGCAAAAACTCGCCAAGCCCAAAAAATACGGTACGTAAAAAACTCGGCAAAAGTTCAGAAAAAACTCAGCAAAAAACTCGGCAACTTAAAAAATTGCTTAAACTTCATTAAAATCACAATTTTTTTGCAAAATTCAATGATAAGATGCATCCAATGAGTAAATAAAATGAGTACATAGAAGAAACAAGCTGAGTCTAGTTATATTTGATTGATTTGAAAGAAAATTAGATACAAAATCGCATCCCCATGTGGAATGCTCAATACGCTGATAGTATACTAATAGTTTGAAACAAAATGAAAATAGCAAATTGTTTTTGTAAAACTGAAAGTAAATATAACATTAATATATTTCAGCTTTTACAAATTCACATCTTCCTCTTCCCATGTCTATTATTTCTCAGTGTTCTCACTATGGGAGAGGCTGTAGTTGTAGGCATCTGTTGTGGCTCCTCAACCTCCATCCTGGATGCAGAGGCTACTACTGGTGGCTCTGGCATTGCCAATGACTCCTCCTCGGGATCATCCTCAATGTCATCTAATGAGAATGCAAATCCACCCTCGTCCTCCATTGCTTGTCGCTCAAAGTCATAAATCTCATTGTCAGAAAACAATGGAGGTTGCTCATCTTGCCCTATCCAATCATTGTATGGATCTATCTCATCCAAATCAATTGGATCATCTGATATCTCCTTAACTTGTTTTTTACGCAGCCAAAGATTATATTGCACATACACAAGGTCATTCAGGCGTTTCTGAGCTAGTTTGTTCCTTTTCTTTGTGTGGATGGCCTCAAACAAGCTCCAATTGCGCTCACAATTGGAAGAGCTACAAGGCTGCGATAAGACATGGAGGGAAAATTGCTGGAGATGTGGGGTATTTCCACCCCAATTTGACCACCAAACATCTACAAAAAACAAATTAAGAGTTAGAAGAGAACCTAGAAACTTAGAAAGGAAAGTCAAAACTCAAAAGTTGAAATTTGAAAACATATTTTATCAAATTATCAATATTTGTAACTTGTAAATTTCAAAATTTATACCTGGTGGTTGATTGTGTATTGCTCTCTTTGCTAGCTCTAAAGAGAAGAGTTCACCCCTTTTTTCTCTATAACTTTGGATTTCATTAACAACAAGGTCTCCTGCATCAAGGTCAGGTGACATTCTCTGAATGCACTTCATGAGTCCCTCCATAACCTCTCCAGTAGGATCTGAGTAGGTGCTTGAATGGAAGAAATGAGGGTTCAAGAAGTAGCTTGCTGCATGGAGGGGTTGGTGGAGTTGTTGGTTCCACCTCCTATCAATAATCTCCCAAATGGGATCAAATTTGAGGTTGTCCCCTTTATAATAATTTTTTATAGCCTCCTTGGCCCTATCCATGGCCTCATAAAGATATCCCATTGGGATTTTATCCTCATCCACCAAGTGGAGCACTCTAACCAAGGGCTCTGAAAGCTACAAATTACAATATAAAAATGCAAAAAGATTAGAGTTTCAAATTTACAATGAAAGACATCAAAAAATTTATTCAATTTGAATTCAAATTCAAAGTTTTGAAATTGAAGTTACCTTCACAATCTCTACAGCCTTTTTTGAAAATTCAGCATCAAACACAATTCTTGACATGTTATCTCCATCCGAATTCTTTGAATAGGTTGAGTCATCCCATGATTTACTCACAAACATTTGTTTTAAAGCCGTCAAAGAACCAAGAATGCTTTGCAATGTTAAGAAGATTGTTGCAAACCTTGTGACACTTGGCCTCACCAATTCTTTCCCATGGGTGTGCTCCTTCATCAAGCGAATTACCCAAGGGTGATTGTAGATATATTTAGTGATTCTCCTCGCGTCCTCTACAATTGGTGTGACCTAATCTAGTTTTCCTATGTCCTCCAAAAGAAGGTCAAGGACATGAGCTGCACATGATGTCCAAAAAATTGAGGGGTGTTTATCTTGGAGAAGTCTTCCTACTGCCACATATGCTACTACATTATTAGTTATGATTTGCACAAAATTTGCAATCCCCACCTCCATGCAAACTCCCTCCAACATCTTAGCCAAATTTTCTGCACTTTTTACAATGTGGGAGGCATTAATTGATTTTAAAAACACCACCTCTTCTTTGCATGCAACCAAAAAATTAATGATGGTACGGTTTTTTCCATCCGTCCACCCATCAGAAAGAATAGAGCAACCATATTTTTGCCATTTTTTTTTTTGCTCCTCTACTGCTGCCCTTGCCCTTTCAATTGCATTAGTAAGCAACCTACAAGTACAAAGTGAAATTAAGTACACAATTTTAATTTGTAAACAAAAAAATAGCTTAAATTAATCATAAATTAAACTTAAAAAACATAAATTAAATAATATAAACTAACCTCCCACTCAAGTCCGTGCGAGAAGGCGCCTTGTAGCCTTTTCCTGCAACTATCAATGCGGTGACCAAATTGTGCCAGTAAGGAGAACTTGCCACATTGAAAGCAATATTTTTAAAATACCAAAAATCTGCACAAGCAATGTCTGCTTGCTCATGCACCTCCCTATTCCATCCAGTCACCTCTAAGGAAGGTTGTGCACCAATTATGTTTCTAGGCACAAAAAAACTATCCAACCGTCTCGGTGTAGGTCCTGTAGCTGCCCTTGCCCCTGGTGCTCTACTAGAGGATGATGAAGGGATGGAGGTTGAGGTGCCAATGGGTTGCCTTGACCTTCACACACGTGGGACATGAATAGAGCCCACTATCTCCTGAATCTCTTGAGTAACATCATAATCATCATCTGACTCAACTAGAACACCTTGAGAAGAGGCAATGGTTGCTTGCATTGCTGCTCTTGCCATCTCTCTTTTCATTTTTTTTTTCTTCTGCAGCTGAAATTATGGCATTCATTTGTCTTTTTATTTCTTCTGTTGTATGAGGACATTCCTTATCATCATGTTGAGGGATGCCTACAAGGTGGTACTTGAGGTGATTGATGCCCCCACGATATACTTTTTTACATGGAATGCAATATACTGTGCCAGGTATGGGTCCTAGAAAAGCATACTTCCAAGCAGGATCTCTAGCTCCTGGAGGACGTTTACCTACAAAGTCCATAGGCATGGATGGGGCAGAGCCTGAGGCAGAAGTGGGTTCAGAAGCCATTATCAATTAATTATTAACCTACACAAAGTGAAATTCATAGCACAACTTGTTAGTTTTTTATAGAAAAATTAAAAACAAACTAAATTAGATTAAATCAAAAGAGATTACTTTAAGTTTAAATTACTAAAAATCTATCACTAGATTCTAAATCTAAACATTTTCATAACAAAAAAAATTGGATTTAAAAATAAAAAATAAAAACTAGGGTTTCAAAAAAATGTGAAAAATTGTAAAAAATATGAAAATGACTTCAAACTAGTAAAAAATTAAGCTAATCTAGGATTGTAAGCATGTTATTCAACAAAAAAGAGGATTCAATCATTCAAAACAAAAAAAATAACTAGGGTTTAAAGAAAATTTAAAAAAAATGAAAAAATCAGCAAAATATGTTAAAAAATCAGAAAAAATCATTAAAAAATCTTGTTTTGATGAATCTAAATCTTGTTTTGATGAATCTAAATGCATTTAAATCATTTTCACACTACAATCAAATGATTTTTAAACATAGAACCAACAAGAATGAAGAATTTTTTTAAAAAAAAAAAGAACAAGAAAAATGAGAAACCCTACCTGGAAATCCAATTTGCCTTCTAAATTCGATGTAAATGCCCTTCAAATCTTGTCTTTTGGATGCAAAATCACTGCAAATAAGTGCACAATGCCTTGGAGAGGTTTTTTGCTGAGTGTGAGAAGAGAGTGAATGAAAAAAGACAACTTAAAATTGCTTTTTAGCGCTTCCTGAGCGTTCTAATTGTCGCGCGGGTTTTTCTGGAAAACTCGTCGTACTTTCTGGAAAAACTCACCAAAAGTACGGCGAGTTTTTCTAGAAAGTACGGGAAATTTTTGTGGCATACAAGTGCCTGAAAAACTCGCCGCCTAGAAAAACTCGCGAGTTTTTCACTACTCGCCGAGTTTTGTGCGAGTCTTGCAACTATGGTTTAAATCCTTGCATTTATCTTTCATTGCTTGTGGCTTTGCATGAGGTAATAGTGGATGGATGCCCCAATATTGACCTTTTAAAAGGAAACTGTCTTCTCTCTCTGTTTGCATTAATGTTGAAGGATACACAGTGTGCATGTGAGACTATTGAGCTAAAATAAAATCCAATGCACTGAGTACATGGCAACTAAAAGGGGGTATATAAAATCAGTCATGATTGCAAAGAAGTAGTGAATTTCCACGGGCCCCCTAAAGCTAAGATGCTCAATGATGGTAAGGTTTTACCATAAGAGACACAAAGGGATATATTAAAGGTCTAAGAAATTCTTTTTCAAGCAACAATGAAATTTGAAGAGAAGGTAGGCACAGTCTGGAATTGGCTAGTAAAAACTCAAATAATACAATCTTATGGAATGCCACTAAGGCCCAATATGAAAGTTAAAGGGCACATGGTGTTGTTTGATATAATTCCTCTAAGATGTGGTCTTTGGGAACGGTGATTGCTGGATATGTACAAGTTGAATGCTTTGATGAGGACTTTAGAAACCTTTACGCAAATCCATCACAACATTTGGTGAGGCGTGCTATACAACAAGAGGCTCGAATGTTGATCACAAGAAGGGCGTATTAATGTGTTTATTCCCAAATAAGTGAGGCTTCTTGCAATGCCATAATTGCAATAGAACAAAATTGATTTGTTGAAGACTCTAGAGACTTTCAAACAAAATGAGAAGGAAAGAGCCAGTTAGAAAGTAAACGTTCTCACATCAGCACAAAGGAAGTTTATTGAAAATCTTTAAAACTTTAAGGTGAATGCAACAAGGGTGCACTATGGCCACATAACACTTGGCATACACAATATAGATTTGTTAAAAATGCTTTAGAATCCCTCCAGCAAATGCGTTTAGAGGAGCAATGAAAAGACATGTCAAAATGGATTTGTGGAAAAAGTCTCAGACAATGAAATACCATGCTGGCAACAATACATAGAATGAGTTAGTTGAAAATGATTTATAAATTTCCAAGCATGCACTAAGTGGAGGATGTGCCCAACAAAGGAAATACATATGAAATTTGTAAATAAATCGCAAGCAAAATCTAAAGGGAGAATCCATGTTTTAGAATAGAAGTGCACAAAATGAAATTGAAGAAAAGTTCAAAGAAACTCTTAAGGCTGTGCTAGAGGAGCAAGGGCACTAGCAGGACAAAGCAAATGGATTTATTGAAAAAGCCTTAGAAACTTTCTAGCAAATGCAGGGCAATCTATGGTCTGGGCCACCAGGATAATGAGAGATTTGGAGAATGTAGGTAGCCTCCTCATTCATTAAGGAAGGAGATTCACAAAATGCCACCATACCAGCTCAAACAGGCTAAAAAGAATGCAAATACAGATTTATTGAAGGACATGCCATGACCAGCGAATGAATAAACAAAAAAGGAATTTGTTGAAAAGGTCTATAGAGACTTTAAACAAAATGCATTGATGGAGGAAAAGGCCGCGCAGTTTATACATAGCTCAATTTGTCTGAAAAATCTTAGAAACTAAAGGGAAAATACAAACCACAGGCCTCCTGCATATAAAAGATAAAGGAACTTTGTTTAGAGTTCTTTGGAAATGAAGAAGGATTTACAAAGTAAGTCAATGCCTGAGAGGAGGTTTGTAATTTGTAAATAATTGTGCTGGCAGCGCCAAGAAAGGAGCATGAGGAGGGCACACTGCAAACAAAAGTAGGCATCCATCAAATTATAAAATAAATGGCTAATGAGAAGAGAAGCCCACATGCTAGATAAAAGTAGGGCGTGACCATCAACATAATACAGGGCATACAAAATGCATATGTTGAAAGGGATTTAGGAACTTTTAATAAATGACAATGGTTGTATAGACAAGGCATGTGGTCTGTTCGACAAAATGCCTCCATTCAATCCGATCTTGTGGAATGCCACAAGTAGCACATGCCATGGTATTTTGTTGAGAATGCTTTAGAAAATTTGGAGCAGATTTAATGAGAAATCAAGGGCGCAGTAGAGAGGCTTGGAGCTCGATGGTGAAGAATAAACATGGCATGCCACTGCAAACGGGCTATGCACTCTGCACAAAATGCATTTGATAAGCAGACCGTAGAAACATTGAGAAGATGCAATTAGTAGATGTAAAGCCATCGAATCTATAGTGAGAGGGCTCAAACCATTTCATAGAGGCTCAAACTATTGAGGGCTACCATCATTGAACTTGCAAAAAGATGTCATTGCTGCAAATGATGCCGCCATCGAATGCTCGAGCATGGAGAATGAACACCAAAAAGAGGAAATTAGGGAAAACCTAGAAGCTGAAGTAAGATCTGATGGCAGAAAATGAAGGTCAAATGCAACAAGATCTGGACCCTTTTTGGCCGATTCGCTGCAAGTTGGTTAACAACCGCGAAATGGCGGGCTTGTGACGCGTGGTTCGTGGTGGGCCCAGGCTGGTGGAAAGCATACGAGGGGCTTTAATGCTTATAATAAACATTGTTTATTATGTGGCCTGGGTGAAATATTAATTTTTTTTGAAAGCTCATTTACTTAAGTTCAAGAGTAAGGTTAAAAAATTTCCCGTGATGAGGTTTTGAATTTTTTTTTAAAAGGGGGCCTGATATAATTTTAAATGTCTTCTTATTTGTGAAATAAAGTGGACTTTCATTTGAATGTAAAATGAAGGTGAGTTTCACGGGGAGAATGGATAAATATTCACTATTAAAAGTGGTATGTCTTTGCTGGAAATGTAAGGTGAAATAGTGAATATAGGTGCACGAGTAAAATTCTTTTGCCTAATAAATTGGATAAATATTCACTATTAAAAGTGGTATGTCTTTGCTAGAAATGTAAGGTGAAATAGTGAATATAGGTGCATGGGTAAAATTCTTTTGCCCAATAAATTGGTAAATGTTCTCACTTTTTGTGAAGTGAAATTAAATTCTATAAGCGAATGTTTTAAACATTATGTGCAGCAACAAAAAGAAAAGAGTTGAAACATAATTTTTCACGGGCACAAGGAGAATTTTCTCATAGTTGCTAAATGGAATGGAATTCCATCACATGGGCTAATTTTCTGTTGCAAGACAACTAACAACAAAGGTAGATAAAGAGAAAAATTTAGTTACAGAGAGATGAGAGATGTTTTGAGCAGCTTGTTGATTGATAGTGGATTGAGTTTTCCAGATGGAATCTATGGATCAAATTGATCTTAGGGATTTTCTTGTTTCTCTTTTATTCTCTTCTTCTCTCAATTGTAAAAAAAGGAGGCGGCGATTCCAATTTATGAAAGCTCTGCAAGTCAGGTAGAAGCTCTGGGTAGAATTTTATAGTTGGGAGAAATATAATTGAGTCATTCAGTCTAAAAGTGTCTGTTATGAATTGTGTTCTCATGTTTATATTTTAGCTGATAATTGTCTCAATTTCTAAGATGTATTACTCTTTTTGATTCAATAATAAGATTATCTGAGTCTTTTCATGCACATTTTTTGCATTAGAGTGATATATGTTGTTGCCTTCCATTCTAAGAATAATGTAATTGCTTTAATGAAGCACAAGTTGCATTTATTATTTCCTTTTGTTCAAAGGATAGTGTAATTGCTTCAACACATGTGACAAGAATACTATGTTTTAGGTGGATTTATAAGAAGAGTTATCAGATAAAACTTTAGTCATCTGGTTGTCATAATGTGATAACATTTGCAAGGATCTTCATAACATGTTCAACACTATAGGATGAATGTTGGTTATATGACTCCATAGCACATTTTTCTGGCACTGGTTAAGTATTATACTTTTGTTGTTTTCAGCTTGGTCCCAAATCTTCAAAAGTAAAAATCATCTTAAATCCTTGTGTGTTATAGTGTTGTGGTTATCTCATGCTCCAAATAGTTGATATTACTGATGAACAACCAATTCTATTCAGTATTATTCTATTATGTTGAGCTATTAAATGAGATTATCTGTTAAGCAATATTTTGTTATGTATGTGTTTTAATTTGCTGATATTGCTAAAGGGATCACCCTCCTAGGTCTTGCAGAGCCTGAAGTGTAGGAGGCTTTTAAAGTCCTCATCAGTTGGTCCAGGTCCTTCAAGCTGCCCTTGATTGGAATTGGAAATTCCATAGGTAGATTAGAAGACCAACCTGGTTACAGTGTAAAACAAACCAACAACCCTTTTCAGTGTTATTATCTATCATTGACCTTCTATTTCCCATCCTCAGTAAGGTTAAAACATCTTGATCCATTAAACCTCATGAAATTACTAGCTCTTTGTGCCTAGGTGAGAAATAATTTTATTTTTAAGGTTGAGTGATTGACCTTATTTGGCCTTTACATCTTTAAAAATATTATGGTTTAAGTCCTATTAGGCCTTTTTATATGTTGTCTTAGGTGGTACCCTTCCTTAGTACAACTTAAGAGGACATGAAAATTATTTCACTTAAGGCCCATCCACCACCTTTGTCCATCACTCATCATGGATGGCTTTAGGAACATTTGATTCATATCAGTGATGCACGATTCTTGAGTTTCTCTTTCTATCATTGGAGGTTTCATCTATCGCTAATTTTTCTTAAGTTTTTAGTGTTGAAGTAGAAATGAGTGATGACCTTAGGGCTCTTTGTATTTCTTTCCATCGGTCATCACAAATAGTTTTGTTCTTTTCATGTTCAAATTGGTGATGAGTGATGAGGCCCTAATATTAATGAGCCTTCGTTATTTTGAAAGGGGTGGATGAGCGATATTTTTTATTGCCATTGATTTTGAAAGGAAGAAGCATGTGGCCTGATCTGGTTCCATTGCTAGTTTTCATCCATCACTGATGTGGTCTAGAATTTGAAACATGCATCAGTGACGTGTGATGTAAGGTGAAGATTTCCAAAGATAAGAAGTGATCCAGTGGTCAAGATTTCATCATGCTAGTGCTCTCATCAATGATTGAATTCTCAAAAAAGAAGGAAAATCTATGATGGGCAATGGGATGTTTTGGGGAATATTTTGTTCAATGTTGGCTCTTTGTACTTCATTGATGTAAATGAAAAGCATGGACCAGGATGGTGATCCATGATGATTGTCAAATTAAAGATTACTAATGAGATTAAGGGTAAACGTGCTAAATTTTTGAAGTGGTATCACCATTTTTAAGGCACAAGTTGTAAAAGCCAAAAATGATTCTTGAAGATCACCATTGGTGGTGTTTTAAATCCAAAAAGATTGACAACATAGATTCAAAGTTGATCAACTTTCTCATGCAAAGCTATCCTTAATCATTAATGGCTACATGCTCCTAATTTTCCACTTAATGAATATTTTATGTCATTTTATCTCACCATTTGTAGTCTTCAAGAATTGAAAAGTGTGAGACAGAGAGAAAGTGTGAGTCTTATGCTTTTAATTGCAAAGGTATGAAAGTGTTTATCCTAGGTAAGTTTATTTTCATATGAGCTTTGTTTGACTCATGCATTCATTGGTTTATGAGGTTCGTATAATTGGGATAGTGAGAGTTTTGATTGTCTGTAATTATCACTAGGGCTAGTTGAAATTATCTTGGTTTGAGGGTTTTCTATTTTGCAAATTCATTTCAAGAGCTTAGGCCAGTGAGTCTTCTCATAATTAAAGATATGCTTGTTCTTACCCTATGTCCTATGAGAATGGGTAAGTCAACCATTTTTTTCCAATAAATTAGGAGTTCTAAGAGGCTTAGTGTGATTTAATGTCAAGAGGACATATCTATAGCTAAACAAGAAGTACTTGAAGCTTCTACAACACCAAAGGGTAGGAGGAGTTTCTGTGGTAAAAACAAAATGGGTGGTGTCAAAAGAACCTACAAGTTGAGGAGCTAGGTTTTTTTAGAAGAATTGGTCAATTTTAAAAGGAAGGAACCAGTTGAGCTTGAGAAGAAAGCAAAGAAGAAGAAAAAGTATCATAAATCTTATTTGGGGAGGCACAACTCTCCCATTTAGGTTTTAAACAACCCTTTGAGTGATGGAGGAGATAATGGCCCAAAGTATGGCCATTATCCTATTTCTCTAGTGCCATATTAGGATTCTAATGAGGGAGGAGTAGTAGCTCCTCCATTTTTAGTGCAAACACAAAGTGGGTAGACATACTCTGATGCTGACGAATCAAAGTAGTGTCCTGACCCTATTTTGTTTTTTGATGACACCACTGCCACTAGAGAAAACTCAAGGTCTTCAGTATGTATATGGTTTTTTTTCTTTGGTGCTGAAGTGGATGTATTTCTAGATGGTGTGAAGGATAGGTGTTGGACTCTATGTCTTTGATGGAAAATGTGCATTTTCTAGTTATTATATAAGTTTTTTCCTTGAGTACTGATGGAGGATCTTCTTTTGTTGATGTGGGTAAAGAATTTTGGCATTGCTACATGCAACGAACGATTCCTTTTGGAAGGTTGGCTTGTCTTCTTCAATCGATTGCATGGAGTTTTGTATTTTTCTTTTCCCTAATTCTAAAATGATTAAATGTAACTGTCTAGGAGGTCTCTAAAATTGAAATGAAATGTGTGCCAAATGAAATGTAACTTGATGGAACCCCTAGTTTTATCACAATTTCTTTTTCATCTTAAATAAAAAAATTATTTGTTTCTTTCCTTTCGGGGCTTAGGGTTTTTCTTGTCATCACTATTGTATGGTTTTATGTTCTTGGGATACTTCTTTAACAATCCTTAAGCTTGTGTATTTTTCAGGGTTCTATTTTATCATTCACCTTTTGTTTCCTGTTTTTGGTCATTTTTAAACATCTTATGCCATTTGAACTCATGGAGTAACCAGTTCCTTGTGCCTTGGTTTGTTGTTCTAATATTTTGTAGGATTGATTG
This sequence comes from Sequoia sempervirens, assembly GCA_007258455.2. Taxonomy (NCBI): domain Eukaryota; kingdom Viridiplantae; phylum Streptophyta; class Pinopsida; order Cupressales; family Cupressaceae; genus Sequoia; species Sequoia sempervirens. The sequence goes on from VDFB02168118.1 coordinate 28,817,148, forward strand.
ATTAATCTTATTTTGGCCTTTACATCCTTTGAGAATATTATGTTCTAAGTCATTGAGGACTTATATATGTCATCCTAGATGGTTCCCATCCTAAGACAGCTTGTGGGAATGTGCTCAATTTTTTTCACATAAGTCCTATCTATAACTTTGTTATATCACTCAGCATAGATAGTTTTGAAATGTAAATGAAAATTGGCAATGAGTGACAAAAATTTTTCCCTTGGTTTCATGCATCGTGGATGGCTTTGAGAACTTTTGATTAGTATTAGTGATCCATGATGTTCTTTTTTCTTTGAAGGTTTCAGCCATCGCTAATGGATTTTATGTTTTATTTAATGAATTAGTTTCAAGCAATGACCTCTCGGATTTTGTTTTATCTCTAATCATGGATATATGTGTGATTGTATTGCTTAAATTGGTGATGAGAGATGAGTGGTATTCTCCTTTGTTTCACCCATTGTGGATAGGTTTTGAATATTGGGTTTTGAAATACCGATACATAATGCAAGTGTTTAATGTGTTGTTGTTGGTTTCCTTTTGGTCACTAATCATTTTAAAGTTTTATGTTAAGAATTAACGATGTGTGATAACCCTTGGTTATCTTCATAATCTTTCCTATTGCTCATTGTGGATTTGTTCCAAGGTTTGTGTGTCAAATTAGTGATGAGTGATAAAGTCATTTGTTCATGTTTTCTTTCATTGATTTGAATTGCTCATGTGAGCGATGTCTATTGTGCCTTTGATTCCCATGCAGATGCACATGTCCCAATATTATTTTGGTGCCTTATCTTCGATCACATATGTGATCCAAAGATTGAAGAATGAATTCAAGATATGTGATGGATGATGAACATGATCATGGAGGGGTGGTAAATTCAATGGCTCATATCTCATCACATAGATGTTAGCATCATTGATTGGGCTTGTGAAAATTGAAATGTATTAGCGACAGGAGATGGCTATAGAATGAGGGACAACATGGTAGTATCCTAATGACATCGTGTAAAGAAAGAAAGAAAGTAGCAAGCTGAAAATGGAATCATTGGTGTAGTTTTAAAACAAAATGATCAACGACCAAGGTTTGAAAGTGAATAGCTAAATGTTAGTTTTCTCACATGAGCTTTCTATCAAAAATTAATGGTGATATGTTCCATATCTCAGCCATAATGAAGGTAGCTAGCTTTTTTTCACATGTTTGGAACTGCTCTAGAGAAGAGGAGAAAACTTGAAGCCGAGGAAGCAATGTGGGAGGCTCCTACATGCAATTATAATAATAATTGTATCAATCTATCACTCAGGTAAGAAAATTAATGCACCTCTTCCTATCCAAAGCACTATTTTATGCTATTCTAAAAGGGGTGGTAGAGAATTTGGGAGGATAATTGTTTATGACTTGTTCATTTGATTATCTTCAGCTGGGGTGATGTGTATTGCTTAAAGACTGGGCATACTTTATTCTGTAAATTGTGTCCTAATTTTTTATACCTAGGTATCTTTTCTTGACTAAGATAATTGTAAACCCTTGTCCCACCACTTTGCAAAAATGAGTTAACCAAAACTAAGTGAATCCAGTATTAGACCTAAGAGGAAGCCAAAGAAAAAGAGGGTTAAAAGGCTTAAAACCTAGGATGTTTCATCCATGGTTAAGCCTAAGCCACTTGCAACAACAAATCCTAGCCACATACCCATTCAACATCTACTAGGTCCAAAAGTGTGAGGAAGAAACAAGATAGGCTCATCCAAGGGACTACAAGAGAAGTAAAGGAGGGAGGTTCATGAATTGGAAAGAGACCTATGAGTCAGGTTGCCATGATGAATAGACTAATTGACACAAAATTTGAAATTGGAGAGTTGGCCTAGCTCGAGAGTGGATGGAAATTATTCCTATATGCTTTTAATAAGTAGTATTCTAGCAAGCTTGCATGTTACTTATGGCTGTTAAATCTTGGGAAGTTGGTGGTACCCAATGTATTTTTGGAAGTAGATGTGATGATGGAGTTGTTCATGAACTATAATCTTGATGACATAACAACCAAGAGTGAAAATGGGAATGTAGTCCTTGAGGTGACAAGGGACAAGGTTGTGGAGATATTTGGGTTGAATCCCAACTATACTATATAAATTAAGAATCCAAAGCTATATGGTGAATATGAGCATAAAAAAAATTCATACAAGAATAGACTACTTGTTTTTCATAGAAGAAACAAGGAAAAATTGCTCCCTAAGGATATTGAGCCTTTTGAATGAGGAATTTGTGGATTATTTCAAGAATAATTATTATTGCATAAATCAAGTTTTGGCTCAAAATTTTGAGGAAAAGATAGCCCCAAACCTATTGGTGATGGTGGTGGATATACAATCTCATGATTAGAACACTAGTTTTGATTATGCCTCATATGTTGTTGAACAAATGCATCGAGATGGTGCAGGGCACCATGGCTCTTAAATATTGCAAATGATGGTTTTCTGATAAGAAGTCATGTTTTTGGTTTGTAATAAGGTATATAAGACCATTTCCTATGTTTTAAGTTTTTTTTTAAGTTGTATTGGGTCATTTGGAGTGAATTTTGTAAAGGTTGTAAAAGTTGCTCCAATTTGCTAAAAGTTACAAAAAGTTGCTATGCAAATTTGCATTTTTTGCATTTGGGGGAAGTTAAATAGTTAGGGAGTTGAAGGGAAGTTGTAGTTGGTTGGTTTTGGTTGGAAATTTATAATTATATCATGTAATGGTGGAATCAAGGTTCTAGTGGTAATTTCTAGAATGTTGAACATCAATAAGCCTTGGTTTCTATATTTTCTCATTGAAATTTGCCGCTACAGGAGGTTGTATAGCTTTCTACACCCTATAATTGGAATTGATGTGGAATTGAATCTAGTTTCTAAAAAACTTGGTCTTATCGAATTTCATTTATTTTTTAGCATTTTAGAAGCAATTTACTCCAAACCGCTTTGAAAACCTAGGTTTTTAGTGCTTTGAGAGGATAAAATAAAGTTTTGAGTGACTTTCACTAGTGAAATTGCCTGAAAATTGTTGGAATGGAAGTATTTAGGATGTGTGTTGAGTTGGTAAAGTTTTCAATAGTAGGGGTAAGGATTTGAGCAAATGGGTTGATGCTTTAGTTGATTAAACTCATGTTTTTAAGCAATAGTGATCCATAGGTGATAGGTTTTATGGAAAAGCTTTGTAGAAATTGATTTGGATAATGGAAAATGTTTGTGTAGACCATATTGGATGTGTTTTGGGCTGGTGGAATGAGAGTTTGAGGTTTGGGTTGTAAAAACCACATTGTGACCTATCAAAACAAGCCTAATTAGGACTTTTCAAAGTGTAGTAGTAATTTTTTGGCTTTGTCGTTTGAAAAAAAAAAATACTCCTAATTTTTTAGTAAGTTTTATAACTTCCAAATGGGTATCCAAAATATATTTGAGATTGTTGGTATGATTTTTTCTTTGAAATTTATGGTGGAAAAACCATGTTTGCTGCCCTATAAGGCATAATGTCAATTTGTGAAGAAACCCACCTTGTTTGATGTGTGAAGACTTTGATAAATGATTGATTGAGTTTTGGTTTTTTTACCCTGCTCTACATCAAATTGGTATTAGAGCATAGGTATGATCTAAAGAAGGGAAAAAGGTTGAGTTGAAGAAGGAAAGTGTGAAGCAAAAAGTGAACAAAATGCCTCCAAAAGGGAAAACCATTGCTAGAGAAGTGAATGAGTTGAAGGAAAAGCATGATAGAGAGATGAGAGAGTTGAAGGAGAGGCTTGCTTCTCTAGAAACAAGTCATAAAATAAGTACGGTTCTTGGTGATTAGAATGAATCCAAAGAAGAAGAATAAGAGACTAAGGAAGAAGAGGAAGAGGAATTAGAACTTGATGATCAGAGGATGGCTAAGTTACTGAGAGCAGTCAATGAAGATAAACATAAGGTGAAGATTGATGTACCTAAGTATGGAGGTAATTTGAATGATGAAGAAATTTTAGATTGGATTGCATCACTTGAAAACTATTTTGAATGTCAAGATGTTCCTAAAGGGAAAGGGGTGAAGATTGCAAAAACAAATTTGAAGGGTCATGCTTTATTATGGCGTGATTATGAGAAGAATGAAAGGAGAAAGAAAGGTAATTCAAATATTGTTTCTTGAGACACAATGGTGGCTAGACTTAAGGGTAAGTTGTTACCATCTAATTATGCAATTCAAATGTTTAATAAACTTCAAGGTTTGGAAAAAAAATGGATGTCAAAGACTATATTGAAGAATTTTATAAGTTGAGTATAAGGGTAGGTCACATGGAGGATGAAGTGGAGAAGGTTGATTGATATTTGAGTGGATTAAGATACAATATTCAAGATGAGTTAACTTTGGAAAATCCAAGAATAGTTGAGGAATGCTAAAGAGAAGGCAACACACATCAAACAAGGGAAAACGCAACAATACAAGAGGAAGAGGTTCATTTTCTACTCCAAGTTAGTCCTAAGAAAGTCAAGAAGACACAAGCAAAGCACAAGAACAATTTGTTGATACAAGAGGTGGATTTAGAGGTGGTAGATTAAGCTAAATTTAGAGGTCAAGAAATACGTTGACAAGAATTCATAGGATGATGCTATTAATGCAAAAAATTTGGACACCAAGCATGGAAGTATAGTGAAGGTCAAGCCTCTAGTTTACATGGAGGTGAAAGAAAAAAATTGGCACAAGAAGAGAATAATCAGAGTGTAAAATCTCCATTACAACATGTTGCTCCTAAAGTTAGAGAATCACTAATGGTGAGGAGAACACTCATCAAGGAATCAAAGGAAAAGGAGCCATCACAAAGAAGGACACTCTTCAAAAAAACTTGTAAGTGCATTGGTAAGGTATGTAAGGTTGTAATTTATTCAAGAAGAACAGATAACATGGTTTCTAATGTGATGGTTGAGAAAATTAGATTTCCTAGAATACCACATGATACTCCTTATAAAATTTCTTGGTTGAATGAGGGTCAATATATTTTGGCTAATGAGCAACCTTGGGTGGAGTTCAATATAGGACGATATAAGGATAAAATTCTATGTGATGTGTTACCTATAGATGTGTGCCATTTGCTACTAGGGAGGCCTTGGCAATTTGATAGGCATGCACTATATGATGGTAAGTAGAATACTTATGAGATAAACAAGGATTGAAACTCTTTTAATTTGACACCCTTGAAAGAAGATGATAAGCGGAAAAATAAGAAAGCTATTGTGATGATGGTTGGTAGGAAATAGTTTGTAAAGGTAGAGGAAAAGGATGATAGGAACCTTGCAGCCATTTCAAAACATGAAGATACTGATACAATAGTATTGTAGAATGATTTTAATTTTGAGGGAAATGATATTGAGTTAGTGTTAAATTCTGGTTTTTTGAAGGTCAAGGATGAATTGATCTTGGGGATTCAGGAAGGACTTAAGAAGTGTGTGGATATGAGGATAGAAGAAGTGATTCATTCATTGCTTTCAAAAGAGGATGGTGGTCATTTTATTTCTATAAAATAAGAGGTTAATCAATTTGAGAAAGCAACAATCATAGGGGTAGAATATCATATGGAAGTGATGGAAAGGAAGAGTGAAGAGATCAAAGATAATTTGCAAGGGAAAAAGAGCAAGTTCAATCATATCATGGAAGAGAACTAAAATGAAGTGCATTGAAATAATGGAGGAGATAAGGTGGTAGGTCAAGATTTAGGATTACAAATATTCTCAAGGGTAGTACAAATCAAAGATCATCTATCAAACAAGTCTTTTAAGTTGCAACATATCTTGGTTGACAAGGAGATCATAAAGGAAAGAAATGGTGCCTATTTTAGGTAATTAGCTCATTAGAAGGGTTTACCAAATGGAGGTATCAATTGGAGATTAGATAATTATGGAAAAAATCTCATATCTAATGTGGCAACACTGTACTCAAGGGCACTTGATTTCCTTTTGCTTAGGGAGTATGGTGTAGGGAACCATGGCTCTTTAATGTTGCAAACGTTGATTTTGTGATGAGAAGTCATGTTTTTGGTTTGTAAAAATGTATTTAAGACCATTTCTTATGTTTTTAAGTTGTTTTAAAGTTGTCTTGGGTCATTTGGAGTCAATTTTGTAAAGGTTGTAAAAGTTGTTCCAATTTTGCTAAAAGTTCCAAAAAGTTACTATGCAGCTTTGTATTTTTTGCATTTGGGGGAAGTTGAATAGTTAGGGAGTTAAAATGTACTTTTTTTTTGTTTTTTTTGGTTTTAAAAGCATAAATATATCATGTAATGGTCGAACCAAGGTTCTAGTGGTGATTTTTGGAAAGTTGAAGATCAATAAAGCTTGTTTTCTACATTTTCTCATTGAAATTTACCACTACAGGAGGTTGTACAACCTTGTATAGCCTAAAAGTGGTCTCTAATTGATTGGAGTTGATGTGGAATTAAATATATTTTCTAAAATACTTGGTTTCATCGAATTTCATTTATTTTTGAGCATTTTAGAAGCAATTTACTCCAAACCACTTTGAAAACGTAGGTTTTGGGTGCTTTGAGAGGATAAAATGAAGTTTTGAGCCATTCCACTAGTGAAATTTCCTAAAAACTGGTGGAATGGAAGTATTTAAGATGTTTGTTGAGTTGGTAAAGTTTTCAAGAGTAGGGGTTAAGGATTTGAGTAAATGGGTTGATGCCCTAGTTGATTAAACTCATGTTTTTAAGTAATACAGATGCATAGGTGAGCAAGTTTGTCAAAAAGCTTTATAGAAATTGTTTTGGATGATGGAAAAAGTTTTTTTAGATGATATTGTATGTTTTTGTGCTTTTGGCATGATTTTTTGAGGTTTGGGTTGTAAAAACCACATTGTGACCTATCGAAACAAGCCTAATTAGGCCTTTTCAAAGTGTAGCAATAATTTTTTGACTTTGTGGTTACAAAAAAACCACACCTAATTTTTTATTATGTTTTAGAACTTCCAAATAGGTATCCAAAATAGGTTTTATATTTTTGGTATAATTTTTGTTTAAAATTTATGGTGGAAAAACCATGTTCACTTCCCTACAAGGCATAGTGTCAATTTGTGAAGAAACCCACCTTGTTTGATGTTTAAAGACTTTGGTAAAGGATTGATTGAGCGAGTTTTGGTTTTGTAACCTTTCTCTACATCACAAGATTTCATTAATCTGAAGAAGGAGATTCTCCCTTTGTATTTACCACATTATTCTTTGCTAATGCATATGCTTTTGTATGAGGGTGATTATAGTTGGAAAAGAAGGTTGAAATTGAGATTGAAGGACAAGGATAACAATGCTTTTCTAGTCCAAAAGTGGATACATATTTGGGATTATGATTTCCCCAATTCTAACTATTTCATGTTTGCTAATGTTATAAGGTATGGTATCTTGGAGAGTTTCAGTGTAGCACCTATTTGTAGGCTATCTCCAACAATCTGAAGTATCATGCACCCAAAGGATATAGAGGGATCCACTGCTAAACACAATTGAGTAGACTAGTTTCTACACTTAGAGTATACTTTGATCAGAGCCTATGAAGCTAAGGTGGCACCAAATTGCTTACCTTTGTATGTTTTAGACCAATTTGCTTTTATGGAACTGATGTGGAAAATTGATTTTATGCAATATGAATGGTTTAGAAAGCTTAGGAAAGGTACTGTGGTGAGTCCTTGATGTTCTTTTTCTTACTTGAAGGTTACTGCCCTTGAAGGGTATGCGATATTTGGAATTATGTTGAATAACCTTAGGTTACCTATTAATGAGGTTAGGGTTTTTTATCCTGGAGGATTTGTAAATACAAAGAGAAAAGAGAAAAACATATCAGGAATATCTCATCAATTCTTGTACATAGATGATGTACCGAGAAACTTGACAAGTGATGAGGCTAGTAAATCTAGAAAGAAAGAATGGAAATCCTTTATGGATATTGAAGAGAACATTATAAGGAGGAATTCTTTCTATCAGATCCCCTATGATGTAATTACAGAGCCTCTAGAAAGAGCCTTTACAAAGTTAAGGGATTACCATAATGGTGATTTCAAAATAAAGGTGAAAGAAGTTGTTGAGAGAGCACAAGCTCTCCTTGAACAATAATTTTAGGCTATGGATGTTCTAGAGTAGTTTCTAGATGCTTAGGAATAGAACATGTTCCCAATGATGAGGAAGTGGATAAGAAATTTCCTCCCCCTAATATTGAAGAAACTCATGATTCAAAGGTTCCCCCAGATAGAATTGTTAAATGGGAATATGAAAAAAAGAATGATGATGACCCCAGGATCAAGGATCATGATGAGTTCCTTGCAAATGTAAAGTTTGTAGAATCTCTAGAATTGAAGGAATTTATGATCCAACAAAGTAGCAAAGATATAAAAGAAAGGCTTAAACAAGCAAGAGCTAGTGTTGAACCTTCTCAATAGGAGGAGGCAGGGAAGGTAGAGGAGGAAAGAATCATGGCTAAAATTGCAGCTATCACCCTCTCCAAAGCTAGGAAAATTTTCAAGGATATGGAATCATGTGGTTGCTAGGATGCACTATTATTTCAACTATTGCATATGATGCAATAAGAAGAGACCCTCAACCTTCAATATTTGAGGAGCAGATTGAAAAAAAAGTGTTTGGATCTGGGTGAAGTCCAAAGTTGCATACTCTTACAATTTTGTCTATGGCACCTAATATTGGAAAGCATGGCGTCGCTAGACCTATCGAAGAAGTTGTGGGTTCCTTGGTGGTAAAAAGAGCCACATATATATCACCTATCCAAGCAGCTAAATTAACTGCTCATGTTGCAATGCTTAGTGTGGACACAACATATATTTCTTACAAAAAGTATGATTCTGGTGAAGGAATATAATAATGCCTTAGATGGGATAAACAAGATGAGAGCTACTATCCAAGCTGGCTAGTTAGTAAGGACACTATCTTTTCCATCTTCTTCTTCTTCATACTTGTCTACACATGACAATAATACTTTGGATTTGAGGATAAATGATTTGAATAATTAGTTAGAGAGAGAAAAGGAAAATTTCAAGAAGGCTAAAATTGAAACTGTTAAGGTGGAAAATGAAAATTTTGAGGATATATTGAAACATAGGGTGATCAAGTTGGTCAAAAAATCTAATGATGTATGGGTTACTTATACGAACATTCATGAAGTAAATATGAAACATCTACAAGTCCAAGAAGCCTTCTGGAATGAATGGAGTAAATGGAGTACTAGGGTTGATGCTTTAAAATAAATTATGCCTAGAATGAAGGAGGGCCTTGAGGCACCTACTAACATTCTTGCTATCTTACAAACTATTGAGTCAATTAATGAGAAAACCACTTTTCATGGAAATCTAGTTATGCAACTCCAAAATAAGTTGAAGTTATTCAAAGAGATGGAAGAACATGGTATGCCTCTGATATTGAATCACAAAGGTGAGTTGCAACAATTTGACACCTGGATTTAATAGTTTGGGAGGAATGCTCACAATAGCTATGATGGCATTAACTATGACTGAATACATCCTACTAAATTAAAATATTAACATAATGATGGAGATTGAAATTTTTTTGGATATTTTTGTTAGAGAGGCCAGAGCCTTAATTGATGCCAGGTACACTCAGCATAATGCAAAGGTGCAAGGTTTATTGGATGTGAAGTGGCCAACTAAAGAGGAGTACATCAGTTGGTTAGAAAAGTACACTAAGTAAATCTATATGGGGATGGATAATGTACATGTGGTGAATAATGGATAGGAGAGAAACAATATATAGCCAAAAATAGTACAGATTAGGTTTTTGATAAAGTATTTCAAAATAATGTTCTCTCCTCAACATAAAATGTGGCAAAAATGTTGATGTGGATAATTTTTTATTTTCCTTTTTATACTTTTAATTCTTTTTGAATTTTGTTGGCTAGGTTGCCCATGGAGGACACTTTTGAGCGCATGGAGGATATTTTGAAGTTGTTGTAACAAATGAATGATACCTTTTTAAGGTGGGACCAAATATTTACACCAAATGAAGGTTGTTTTGCCTCATGTTTCTTCCCACCAACTTAGAGTTTGAGTGTAACTGAAAATGGAATATTTATTATAACGGTCCAATAGTGTTTTGACATGTGTGATTTTTTGCATGTGGCTTGTTTTTCTCTTTCATTTCTATAAGATAGAATTCAGGTCCAAAAGCAAGGGGTTAATTGAAAATACACTTGACACAGTGAATTTATATGGAATATAGAGCATATTTTTGAGTTTAGTCTTAAGTTTAGAGTCTATAGTCATGTATGTAATTTTGATAATATGATAGCAATATAATACATAATGATGTAAATTTTATGGCCATTGTCTCTCCTTTGTAATGGTTATACGAGTTATGAATGAATATAATCAAGTGTTGTGTTAATTCATCTCCATCTATTTACAATAGATGTGGAGTTTCATTCTTGCTTATTGATTCATTGAATTAGTGTAATTTCTTGAATGAGATTGTTGACTCGTGTGAATTATGTGCTGGATATCTTCAAGTAGTGGTCAAGAATATTATAGGGAAGTATTGTAATACAATATTTATTAAGCTATAGTTGCTATTGTTGAATCATTATCAAATTGCATCATTTAAGACTGACTCTGTATTTAGGATTAGGAACTGGTTTTAGTAGATTACTCACAGTTCAGTTCATGGGTCAATTTATCATCCAATCACCCTTTATTTACAAATCTTTCATATGGTTTACCATTGTAGTCATGCTACGATGAGTTTTGTCTTTCTCATTGTCCATATATAATGTGTTATCTAAAAGAACTTCCAATTCTTTGATATACTATATTTTTGAGTGAACTATCTTTTATTTACAATGTATCTTAATAAACATCACATCAATCCTTGAATATACATTGTGGGATCACCCTTCCAAGTTTCGCAGAGCCCAAAGTGTAGGAGTTTTGAAAATTTTATTCGTTTGTTGGCTAATCCCTTTAGAGTTACTAATTATTTGAAAAGGAAAAATCCATAGGTAATTTTGGAGATCAACTTGGTTCTAAAAAAATAACCAAAAAATTGGAAGCTCTGCTGGGGATTTTCTAAATTCAAAGTCTCTAGTTCAGATTTTGTATAGTCAGAGTCTAGTGTATTGTTATTGTTTATGGCATAAGGAATAATTGGTTCTAATTGTGTTGTAATAGCCACATAATTCATGATTATTCATATGCATCAAGTCTTGGTCTATTATATCACCTTATGTTGGGTTATGTTCAGAGCCTTTTCTAAGATCACATGCACCAAGTCAAAGTACAATCAATTTCAATTTCCCAATATTCTTGGTGGTGAATCTGAAGTTTCTAGTATCATGTGAAAATAAGCTCCCAAAAGAAACATGAGAAGAGTTCTAATGTATTTGAAACCATGAAAAATACTAGAAGCTACACTAAGAATCATCCTGAACAAAAGCTGGAGCCCGAGCTTGCAAGAGACAAGCAGGAAATATGGGTGAAGAAAACTATTGAATCAAGTAAGTTTGTTGAATCTCTTGTCGGTCCTTCTCCCACTTTTAATAATGATGTGAATAGTGCTAATATCTAGGGAGAATTACATGGAGTTGAAGGGCCTAATGTTGATCAAGGTAGTTTTCCTATCGAGCAAATTTTTTATAATGAATTTGATATCTTGAGAGAAGAGGATAGATGGGGATTTTGGGATAGTAGTAAGAAGTTCTCAAAACCTTTAACCCTAGGAGCTAGGTTTTTTTTTTAATGGAGGAAATTTAAATCCAATAGGAGAGTCTCCCCATCGAGAAGTACATATTTCCATGAAAGAAGACCTTGTTGAGAAAGCCTTTTATACTCCTGCACCTAGAGAGGTTGGGAATATCGTAGAAAATGAAGAAGACAGATTATGACATGTTAGCCTTAGAGGAGAAAGAACAGAGGTTTAAGGAAGAAGAAGATAATAGAATGAAGGAATTGAAGGAGAAGGAAGATAGGATTTGAGCTAAGCAACTTTGAGAGATGCTTGAAAGGAAAAAATAGAGAAACTGAGATAAGATGTCGCTAGGTGTAAGACCTTTGAGGAAAATGTTGCTAAATTTGCTGCTTAGATTACCCAAGAGATTCCTAAAGTTTTAGTCTAAATGGGTACCTCTTCTATTAATACCTATACCAAATCTATTGTAACTTCCAAAGCTCCACACCCTTCTACTACTACTAAGAAAATGGCATTCATTGATCATGGGGAGAAGCACATTGATTAGGCAAAGAAGACTACCTACAATACCTTCAAAAATGACACCAATACAAATACCCATAATTTATCAATTAAAACCTCCACACCTAATGCTAAAATTGACCCCACTCCATCCACTACACCTCCAAATCCTAAGCTCTTGAAGTTGCAATTGTAGAATGATAAATTGCAAGAGGATTTGAAGAAAGATAAAATAGAAGTTGCTAATGTGGAAATAGTTAGGAAGATTACTTTCCTTAAAATTTCCACACTAAATCCAGAAGCTTCAAGCTTTGGAAAAAATAGTAGTGAGTCTCAAAAGAAGTCTGAAGGACATACTCCTAGTGCAGGGGGAGGTGAAGATTAGGGTGGTGGAGGTGGAGGAAAAAATTAGAACAAGAATACATATTGTGAAGATGAAGGAAAAAAGAAAGGTTGTGGTAACAATGGAGAGAGAAAAGGAAAAGATAGTAATTGATTAGATAGTCAAAGGGATGATGAGTCCAAAAATGATCATAGGGATAGAAACACTAGAAGACCATTGCAAGTTGATAGATACTAACAATTTTGTTTCAGTGGAACACCTAGGTATCCTAACTCTTTCCTTGAAGATATTAGACTTGCTTTAGTCAAATTTTCTAGAAATAATGCCTTGAGTGGTTAAGACCATCTCAAAGCATTTGAAAATGTTATGATGAATTTGAGGTAGAAGTAGAAGATGTCATGATGAAGTTCTTTATGTAGTATCTCATTGAAGATGCTTGAGAGTGGTATAGGGGTTTTCCTACTAAGAGCATTGGATCTTGGGAGGAATTCAAAAGGGTTTTTATAGAGCTATAGAGTGAAAATATTGATTCAAGTTTCTTGTTGAATTAGTTCAATAATATTGGTTAAGGTTCTAATGAGTTTGTGGCTGATTTTAATACAAGGTTCCAAAAGGCTAGGAAGAGGTTTCCTCCTCATCTGCAATTGAATGACAATGCTTGTTTGGTAAATTACTATCATACTTTTTATGTGAAGATGAGTTACTATTGTTAGATAAGAATCCTCAAACATTGAGGGGGGCTTACAAAATGGCCGAGGACATTGAGAATATTAGTAGAAGAACTAGTAAATTTGGTAGAAGTGATGATTCAAGACTCTTCCAAAATCAAAAAAAGGAAGATAAAAGTGTAGGTACTAAAGTTGGTACTCTTAAGGATAAGATGGATAGTTTCATGAAGACTATAAATGATAAAATTTCCAAACAAGACAAGGTTTAGTAAGAAAAATTATAAAAGGAATGAAATAACTCCCTGATTGTAGGATCACACATATAATACCAATTGGTATAATGGGAAGCTTGTTCCTAATAACCAAAGAAATACTCAAAATAAGGTCCCTCCTGATCTTTTATAGAAGAACTCAAGAAATTTTGCTAATGACACCCCTCGGTGTATGGTCTGGTAGATGCCTCATTCTTCTCATCAATGTGTAGTTGCAAAAATGCTCGAAGTTGATGATGATGTACTTGAAGAGTGTGATCAGTAAAATGAATATGATATTGATATAAATATGGTTATGGATGGTTCATATTTGGCTGACAATGAGTGCTCATCTAATATGGAGCCTCATGAAATGGATGTAGATGATCAAAGGGATATTTCTAGTACATATCACCAGTAGGTTCTCTTAGATGAGGATGTTGATAGTGTTTTTGAAGTATATAATTTGTAAGTAGTTGAAGATGGTGTATCCCTGATAGGACCTTTAGATGAGTAGATCATGAGATACATTGTTTCTTTGGCTAATCAAGCCAGAAGCTCGTATCATCTAAGAAATAGAACTATCAATGGTGAACAAGACAGTCCTACTGGTATTTTCACTAAGAAATAGAATGCAAAAAGAAAATATCACAAATATAATGAGAAAGAAGAAGTAATTAAAGCTAAGGAAAATAGGGGAGATAAAATTTAGGCTAAGAAAATAGATAGGCTAAAAGCTAGTGAAGAATCCAAGTCCCCAATTGTAAAGGTGAAGACACAGAAGCAAAATCCTAAAGTTTCAAGGAAGGATGTTAGGCCTAGAGACGAGACATCCAAGAATCAACAGAAGGAGAGTAATAGAAAATAAGGTATGGTCCCTACAAAATTTCCTAAGTACACACCTATAGATATGTTTTAGTTACTTTGGCAAGTTAAAGTCTATGTTCCACTTCTTGAAATGATGAGAATAGATGAACATAAGCATAAGGTAGTAGCCCTTATCAATGGTGCTACTATAGCATGTAATGAGTTAGTGGTTCCTAATCCACCCAAAGTGAGTGAGAAAGATAAGAAAGAAAAAGAGATTGAGGGAGTAATCACTAAAAGCCCTCATATCTTCCTAGGAAATTTATTAATTTCTTTTCCTAGGAAGATTGATTCTTTTTCCTCACACTGATTATTGAGAAATTTTTTATAAAACAATGTATTATTGATTCTGAGCATCCAATAATATCATGCCAACAAAAATCATGGAGGAATTGGGATTGAAAGTTGGCAACACTCATGATAATTGTTATGCTATGGATTCAAGGGAAGTCCCTATTATTGGTGTTATAAATTAACTTCCTTACAAATTAGTAGCATATCCAGAAAAGGAGTTTAAGATGAGTGTGGTGGTAGTTGATATCCCACCTAATTGTGGAATGTTATTATCTAGAAAATGGAGTGCACCCATGGGAGGAAGTATGCAATGTGACATTTCCTATGCCACTTTCCCTATTGATGGTAAGGATGTGCAAGTGGTGTGAGAATCGAAGGTTTCACGTATGTTGGAAGACCATCCTAAGGATGATACAATCCTTTTCATAGACACTAGCATCGATGATTTTAAAGTTGAGGAAGTTCCAAGAGAAGTTGATAGGCATCTTGCACGTATAAAAAATCAGGTTGTAAGATTATCTGACAAGGATGGACTTTAAAAAATGTACTTTGATGGTGCAAGCTCCAAGGAAGGGTCAGGTGTAGGGATATTGTTGGTGTCACCTAGTGAAAACACATACAAATTCTATTTTCCTCTATATTTTTTCTACACAAATAATGTGGCAAAGTACAAAGCATTGTTACTAGGATTACAATTGGCTAAGAAGCATGGAATAAAAAATTTGATGGTGATTGGGGATTCTAAGCTCTTGATATCCCAAGTAAGAGCCAAATATGCATCTAAGAAAAACTGATTGAAATAGTATAGAAATATTGTTTGGTATTCCATCGAGCAGTTTGATGCTTTTATAAGTGATTGGATGGAAAGAGGAAAAACTAGAGTAGCTTACTTGCTAATATTGCATTGAAGCCAAATGACATAAATTTTTTGGGTATCTCTAAAGTTGAGGTATAATCAAGATCTTCCATTCCTGATAATGTACACAACTAGTAGATTTTTAATGATGATGAGGTTATTCTCAAATTTTTGAAATTTATAGATGAGTATGAAGGTCAAGAGATTGATTTTGGGGAATTTTTCAAAAATATAGATGGAAAGGACATGGTAGTTTGGAATGAGGTCATCTAGTTAAAGACAAAAAAGATCACCAAAGGCCTTGTAGCAATTGAAAGGGTCTTTCACAGTAAAGATAAAAGAAAGAGTAAGATAGTTGTTGCTCATCTAGAGGACCTAGAAGAAGTAAATTTAGGGACTGAGAATGCCCCTAATAAGGTTCATGTAGGAAAGAAGATGAAACCAAAGGTTAAGGAAATGTTAATCACTTTACTAAGAAAATATAGGCATGTATTTGCTTGGTCTTATGATGACTTGAAAGCATATAGAGAGGAGCTATTTCAACATGAGATTCCTCTTACAAAAAATGCTAAGCCTTTCAAGAAAAAGAAAAGACTAATTAATTCTACTATATCTCCCAAGATTCAAGAGGAGCTAGTGAAGTTAAGAGATGCTAACATTATAAAACCGATTAGACATTCTTCACGGGTATATAACCTAGTGCTAGTAAGAAAAAAAAATGGTGATATAAGGTTGTGCATTGATTTCAAGAAACTGAATGTATCCTCATTAAAGTATAATTATCCATTGTCAAACATGGAAGCCATGTTACAAAAGGTAATTGGCTATGAGCTATTGTCAATGATGGATGGTGTACCTATGTCTATGTAACAATGCCATTTGGTTTAACAAATTTGGGTGCCACTTTTCAAAGGGTCATGGATGTATCCTTTTCTAATTTCATTGATTTATTCATGGTTATCTACCAAGATGATGTGATAGCCTATTCCAAGAAGAAGGAGAATCATTGCACACACTTGGAGAATATATTTATCAAATCTTTAGAGTATGGGATATCACTAAATTATAAGAAATGTTCCTTTAGGGTCACTAAAGGTAAGCTATTGGGGCACATTGTGTCCAAAGGAGTAAGGATTGACCCTAAAATGGTGGTAGTTATAGATAAGATCCCCCAACCAAGGAATGTTAATGGCATTCAGTCATTCTTTGGAAAGATAATTTTTTTGAGGAGATTTGTGACTAAGTTTGTAGAGATTATAAGACCTATCTCTAGGATGTTGAGGAGAGGAGAAAATATGACTTGGAGTGAAGAGCCAGGTCAAGCATTCAAAAAAATCAAATAGCCCATCAAGGAGGCTCTAGTTTTAAAGTATCCTAATTTCTCTAAGCCAATGCACATGTTCTCTTTTGCATCTTTTCATAGTATTGTTGCTGCTTTACTACAGAAAAATAATGAGGGCTTTGAAAAACCCTTTTCAATATTTAGTAAATATCTACAGGCTACGAAGCTCAAGTATGACATGATTGAAAAACAAGAATATTCTTTGCTCAAGGCTATAAATAATTTCAGGGCTTACTTAGAAGGGGCTACTACCATAGCTTTTGTTCCAAGCACTACAATGAATGATATGTTTACTCAACAAGAAACTATAGGTAGAAGGTGTATATGGATCAACAAGATCCAAGAGTTCAATATCGATGTCCAAATTACTAAATAAGTAAGAGGGTAGGGTCTAGATAAATTGAAGGCATAAGCTAATGTGGAGGCTAACCAAATTAATCATATTGAGATTAGTGTTGTTGCACCCATATGTGATATGCAAACATGTGGATAGTATTAGAGTATTTTATAGTATTAACAAACTTTGTAGTGTCCTATAGATATGCCTAACAATGATAAGAGGACATTGAAATTGCATGCCATCAAGTATGTGATTATTGATAATGAGCTATGGTGGAGAAACCTATATAGTGTACTACTTAAATGTGTGGATGGAAATTAGGCATTAGAACTTTTGTTGGAAATGCATAGTGGAGTGTGTAGTGGTCATTACATGGAAAAAACCACTACTCATAATATTTTAAGAGTAGGATTCTAGTCAAAGACTTTTGATGCTTGTCAAAGATTTGTGGCATAGCTAATTTTTTTAGGAAGCTTGCCACTCAGGCCCATTGATGTTCAGACCCCTTTCCAATAATGGGGAATTGATTTAAGAGGAGAGATACTAGAAAATTCAAGTGGGGGATATTCATGGATCCTAGTTGCCACCAGCTATTTCACAATTTTTTTTTATAGGAAATAACTACAACAAAGGAAACAAGGTATGTGGTGGTGGACTTCCTATTGAATTATATTTTGATCAAGTTTGGAGTCCTGAAAAATATCATTTTAGATAATGTTATGTGTTTTATATCTTAGGAATTCAAATATTTTTGTGATAAACATGGCATACAAATTTCCTATTCTTCAACCTACCATCATCAAGGAAATGGACAGGCTAAATCCAGTAATAAGATCTTGATAAAAATCATGCAAAGGGTGATGGAGAAGAATGGGAGAGATTGGGACTTAAAGTTGAAGTTAGCACTCTAGGTAGATAGAGTGATTGTGAAGAAGGCTATAGGTTATTCACCGTTTGGCTTGGTATATGGTCTAGATACTAGGTTGTTGATCAATTCCACAAAAAGGATATAAAAGTCATGGAAAATCCTAACCTGGGAATTGGACATTGTAGTAGGTGACTAACATCTTCTTGTGGTCATTCATTTACATTGTCAAACCAAGGAACGTATACTTGAAATGGAGCGGCACTGTATGTGCACTAAGAACTAGTTTCAGTCATGATTTACTAGAAATAAATGCTTGGAGGGAATTCTACTTATGCTTAGGAATGTAACGTAAATATTTCTTAACTTAAGCATATCTTAATCAAAGCATAAATCATAACGATTATTACTAAGAGACAAACTATGAACTGGCCTTATGTTGTAGGAACAAACATAGGGATGGATTCCTGATGCTGCAAGAACAATATAAGATTGAGTTTGCGCTGAAACTTTCAAGAATGAAATCTAACTTATAATCAATAGGAAATAAATAACTAACTACAGATACTCACTAAGTGGCCCCCCTTAGCAAGCATCAACCAGTTATGCAAGAATTGAACTCAAAACTTCATTAGCTTTTATTCATAAACTTGGAATCATATACATTGTTCTTCTTATAAGAAAACTAACACAAAACACTGCTTCTTATTAAAACACTAACTTTTACACAATCTGTTGCTAAGTTGCATAGGAGGAGACCTTATTTATATTAGAAAAGAAACTAACTACCTAACTCTAACAGAGAAAGACATGTACATAAGTGCATCCTGAAACTGAGGAATAAACTTCTCATAAATGAAAGCATATTCGTTCAACACGATTCAAAGAGAATTTAGTATTCCACTCTTCCTAGATTAATAATCATTTAGATTTCTTCCCAACGACCTGGTTAGAGAGTCTTTGCTGGAACAACTTCCTCGATGCCATGCTAGAAATGAACTTTACTGCAGGGTTGAGATCTACTGCGCTTTGACTCATTAATGCTCCCTTCAACAACCTGCGATGGACATGGCGATAGAAGCAAAAGAAAGCATGCACGAAAAATAACATGATACACATTCATTATTCACATATTAAATCTATGTCATTATCCAAAAACCATATGCATTATATCAGTCATTTGGGAGGTCAAATAGGGTAATTAATATAGACACAGAGAGATGTTAAGCTGCAGGAATATAGGAATGTATTGCTACAAGATACTACCCAATTTTAGATAAAACTCTTTAATCAAAGAGTTAAAACAACCATTAGCAATAAGAGTAAGGGTATTAAAAATACATCATAATACTCAAATTATGAGCATATGTCAAGCTCATCATTTCCCCCCTACTTATCCTAATGATGGTCCTCCAACATTAAGCTTCCTGGTTGTTTCTTCGAAATCAGTAGGAGTAGCATGGCCATGTAATGAAGTTCCAAATTTGTAGTAGAAACCTCTGAAATTTTTCCATCTCTCATACCTGCAGGTTTCTGTATCCTCATTAACATTTGTAGCCCGATAAGGGTAAAGTGGCCACATCAAAACTGGAGGTCGAAATGTTATTGGTAACCGTAACTCAAACCTCTTCTGGAGACCAAGTTGCATGTACTTCTTTGTCCTTCTAAGGGCTGCTTTAAAGTTCAGAGGGCTATGAGGCTCAGATTCCCTCATACCAACAGTCAGTTTCCCCCATCTTGTCTCAATTCTGGAAGATGAAAGCTTCCAAAACAGATATGGTTGGCCTTTGAACTCATCATACACTTGCTTCCTAATATCAAATATTTTTATTCTTTCTATTTGATCATTGAACCCATACGCAACAGTAAGCCAAGTTTTTAGCATGGTGTGGGGATCTGAGCTTTCAGGTCATAGTGGAATAGGTTCATTCCTTTCAGCCTCTTCATAAGCCTCTAATTGTCTTCCATAATTAGTTTCATTGGCCGCCTAAGACATGAGTGACCTTAAATGAATATCACCAATGTAAAGAAGTGGATTTCACTCTAGTTTAGAGGGAACTATCAAACCATGCAAATAAAGTTCACATAAAGAATTTTTCAACCAACTAGGGGCTACTTGATATGCATCATAAAATTCCTTGGTTGTATGAATGACAGGATCTAAATTTCTTGAAATTCTCATCAATTGAAACCAAAGAAATTTCCCTTTTAGGCACATAGCATATACCCTAGGCGGTGGTCTACATTCCACAATTTTACTAGTTATTTTCATCATTTCATCCATTTTCTCTTTCATTTCGTGAATTTCCTATTTATGCCTTTCAATTTCTCTTTTCAATTGCTTCTTTTCTTCTTCCAAAAGACTTTGTTTAATTTCAATCTTGGCTAAATGGCGGAAACTCAAGGTTTGAAATGTGATAGGCCTCCATGTTGTCCTAATATATTCCAAAAATTCAATCAACAATGTCTTTTTATAAACAACCATTGCTTGACAAGTTGCAGGGGGTAATGGGGTTTCATTGGACACTTCTAATTGTTCAGGCTATTCTTCCTCTTGCTGTAGAATGAATTCCTATTGCTGCGTATGAGGAGATTGTACTTCTCTGAAACTTGCCTAGCTGCTTTAGCCAAGTCATCAAGACTTGGCATTCCCCTTTCATTACTACTAACATGTTGTGCTTCCTTAACTTCCATTGGCTCATTTTACACTTCCCCAGGAACAACTGATGGACTTTGTGGAACATTCTCAGATATATTATGAGAATCATCATGACTAAATTCTTCAAAGTCCTCAACAATTATTATAATTTTAGGTTGAGCGGGGGTTGAGGTAACTTTACGCTATTTCCTTGATGACACTCTTTTTGGAAATGTTTCCAAAGTAATAGCTACAGGAGACACTTTCATGGCCTTCCTCTTTCTAACCCGTCTAGAGGATTTAGCCTCAGCAGGAGAAGATGATGTAGATATTGTAGTGGCAACAAGCGTTGCTGTAGGAGAAACTGCTACAAGAGATGTTGCAGGAGTAGAACATTTTTATTTTTGAACATGAGGGTCAGATTCTAGGGTTTGTTCTGCCCTAGATGACTCTCCTACCTTCGTTTTCCCTTTTTCTCTTCTATTAGCTAGTTTGTACTCGGCTAGAGGGCTCTGGTGTGGAGGCTATAGGACTAGGTGCTGCAGGGAGTGCTCTAGGAGGTTCTGGAAGTTGCAAACCTTTATGAGAAACAAATTCTTGCCAAGAAAGGGGTGATACATCCCTCAGGGAATGATTAATCAAGAGTTTAATGAGGGCATGATGGGAAATAGATTTGTCCCTACCCCTTTGGGTTTCATGGGCACATTCTTTCAAAAGGTTTAACAAAAAATTTGGAACATTGACAACTAAACCGTGCCTCATATGACTTAATAATTTAAAATGATAGGAATGTAAATAGGAAAGTCCTCCCTCACAAGTCAAGTACCTAATTATGAGGATGGCATGTTTCGAGTATGGAAGAGGCAGTCACACTCATTTGCATCCTTGTTTAGAAACTTCCAAGGGTCCATTTGTTAGTATTGTGAATTCTGCGATGGCAGAGGCAACATCTGAAGAAAAAAATTCTCCTACCGTTAGAAGCCTAGTGACTTCTGCAATCTGCTCTTCTATAACGGCTACTGTCAAACCCCACACTTTAGCTTCTACCTCTGAAAGAGCTCTCAAAAACTCACCTGCAACTTCCTCATTAAAGGAATCTAACCTTAGAAAATAATTCAGCCAACCACAATTGATGAATGCTTGAACTACTTGAGGATTTTGCGTCAAAAGTTCATGAGCCACATGCTCATGTCTTACTAACTGGCCACCCATATTCACAAATTATCCCTGCTGAGATTCTGAAACTCATTTTTTTTTTGAAAATTCAAAAAAAAAACTTCTTCTACCCTGCTTCACTTTTCTTTACTTTTCCAAGAATGGCACAAAGGATAATTGCATTAAATGATTTAAAAACTACTCAAATCAAGCAGTTAATTGTTGTTTTGGATAAAATCACGCAGCCATATTTGGAAAGTACAAGAAAATAAAAAATATCTTAATAGTTGTAACAGTGACATAAGAAAATGTTTGAAATGGATTATCCCCACCCCCTACTAAAAATTTGGCTTGTGTCCACACATGTGTGAAAGGATAGGCAAAGAATAGGAAATAATGACTGATATGTACATAACAGTTAATGAATAAATGAAATAAATAAATGATATGACAATAAAATATATTGTGTACCTTGTAATAAATGCTCATACATGCTGGGAAAGATCATAGTTCAACATGAAATGATGGTTAGAATTGAAACCATAAATGAGGGCGGTTCAACAGGAGGGATGAAGTGGAAGAAAAGAGAATGAATGGTGGTGATGGATGAAAAATGGAGAACGTGGCTTCCTTAAAAAGGAAACCTTTATTATGGGCATGCAACATAGAATTTTAAAGAGATGTTGCAAGAGAAAGGCCGAAGCCTTTTGCCACAGGAAGATCAGTGGCCGCATCTAAAACAAACTACTTTATAAATTCTTCTTTGGATGCTGGCTTATGATAAAACCTAAGACAGTGTCCATTAACCAGTAGCTTGAATCGAACAAGATCTATTGTAGCTGATTGAACTAAACCATTATCAAACACATTTTCTATTTCATAAGGACCAAGCCATCTTGTGGTAAGCTTACCTTGATTTTCCTTGTACCTAGTGTCATAGATTAGTTCCCAATCATAGGAAGAGAATTGTTTAGTTCCGATATGGTGGTCATGCCATTTTTTCCTTTGCTGCTAGATAGATTCAGTATGCTGCAGGGCAACTTTCCTTATCTCATCCAATGTATTCACCTGCAGGAGGCGTTCCTTTTTTAAGTTGGAGAGAAGTCCTTAAGTTCTTATGCTCAAACTCTATTGGCAACATGGCAGTTTTTCCATAGAGTAACTCAAAAGGAGTGAACCTTGTAGTTGTTTTCCATGTCCTATAAGCCCAAACTACTTCAGGACGATGGCTGCTCCAATCCTTCTTATGTAATTGTACTATCTTAGTAAGGATTGCCTCAATTTCTCTGTTGGTAACCTTTGCTTGACTATTGGCTTGAGGGTGATAGGGGCTAGACTTTATGTGCCTAATCTTATAATCATTCATAAATGCAGTGATTAAATTTGATATAAACTGAGCTCCTTGATTAGTAACAAGTTCCCTTGGGACTCCAAACCGAGTAAAAATATTTTCATATAGGAACTCAACATCACGGGCATGTGTCATTGCTTTTACTTCCACCCACTTGGTTACATAATTAGTACAAATAAAAATGTATGATTTCCCATTGGATAGAGGATCAATAGGCCCAACAAAATCCATGCACCACTTGTCAAAGGGACTAACTACCACTTGAGGATATAGGGGCATTTCATCAGACTTTGTTGGTCTCCCCATGCATTGACATCTGTCACATTTTCTGGTGTAGATTGCAACATCTTTATGTAGTGTGGGCCAATAGTATCCTGTAGTAAGCACTTTCATAGATGTTCTCTTGGCTACAAAGTTCCCACCACATGTCTCATCATGATAGGCGTGCAAAATGTCATAGGTCTCATCTTCCCTAACACACCTTCTCATGACTTGGTTAGCTCTTGTGTAAAATAAATAGTCTGCAATCCATGAAAAGTTAAAACTTTTCCCAACCAACAATTTCCTTTCCTTTGGTGAGAAGTGAGTTGGGATCTTGTTGGCTGCTAAATAATTTGCAATATCTACATACCATGGATTTCAAGTAGCAATAGAAAACAAATGTTCATCGGGAAAGCTATCATCAATTACCTCAGGGGTGGCAGGTGCAATTGTTTGAAGTCTTGACAAGAAATCAGCCACCACATTAGCCCAACCTGGCTTATCAATAACTATAATATCAAATACTACAACAATAGGAGCCATCTTGCTAATCTATCAGATATGGTAGGCTTATTCATGAGGTACCTTATTGTTGCATGATCTGTATGAACAAATATTTGGTAACCAGTGACATAATGCCAAAACTTGTTCAAGGCATACACAACTGCTAGCAATTCTTTCTCTGTGATAGTATAGTTTAATTCAGGGCCTTGAAGGTTTTTACTAATGAAATATATGGCATGCTCTATAGAATTCTCTTTCTGTCCTAAAATTGTTCCTATGGCATAATCAAAAGCATCTGTGTGTATATGAAAGGGAAAACTCCACTTTGGTCCTTGAAGAATAGGTTCCTGAGTAAGTAAGTTCTTAAACTATAGGAAAGATTTGTCACAAGCCTCAGTCTAGTTATTCAGAATCCTTAGTCAATAAAGCATATAATGGAGAGGCTATTTTACTGAAATCTTTGATAAATCTTCTATAATATCTAGCATGTCCAAGGAAGTTTCTAACATCATTTTGTTTTATAGGTGTTTGCAAAGTTAGAATAACTTCTATTTTTGTAGGATCAACTTGAATTCCTGCTTGAGGGATATGATAGCCTAAAACAATTCCCTCTTGCATCATCATAAAGCACTTCTCACTATTCAAAGACAATTTTTTTTCCTTACATATTTTCAACACTTTCTCCAAATTTGCTAAGGCTTCTTCATATGTATCTCCATAAGTGGTGAAGTCATCTATGTAGATCTCCATAGAATCATTAGAAATGTCAACAAAAATACTGATCATTGCCCTTTAAAATGTTGCAGGTGCATTCCACAGTCCAAAAGGTAAGAAATAGTAGGAAAAAGTGCCCCATGGACTGGTAAAAGTTGTTTTGTCTTGATCCTCAAAGGCAATTCTAATTTGATTATACCCACTATATCCATCCAAAAAGGAGAAATACTTTTTACCAAACAATGAGTCTAGTACTTGGTCAACAAATGGAAGTGGAAAGTGATCCTTTTTAGTTGTTGTGTTCAACTCCTTGTAGTCTACACAAACTCTCCATTTTCCACCTTTTTTAGGAACAATCACCAATGGAGATACCCATTTACTATCTGAAATGGGGTAGATAAAACCAGCATCAAGCAATTTTTGGAGCTCATTTTTAACTATTTCCCTGAGTGCTGGGTTTATTCTTCTTTGAGGCTGCCTACCAGGTGAACATTCTTCCTTAATGTAGATCCTATGAGTACAAGTTTGAGGATCTTTTTCGTTCATATCCCCATAGTCTCATGTAAAAGTTCTGTGTTGATCTTGCAGCATTATGACTAGGGCAGTTTGTTGAGATTGAGCCAACTTATTATTGATATTCAAAAAATGGCCTGGAGACACTTCTACTTGCTTGGTAAGATCATTCATGGATGCTGCTAATAAAGGTGGTGTCTTTATTTCATGTGGAAGCAAGCTGTGATAAACTACAGGAGATTCAGGTGGTAGGCTCTTAGAATTTAGTTGCTGCAGGAAACACTGTTGAATACAACTATCTGGAATAGATGGGCTACTCAAATTAGAGTTGGACTGAAAAATGTGTAAAAGTAGGTCATCCTCGCTCTAAAGCTGGGAAAACAGATTAGTTTGTAGCATCATTAGCTGAGCCAATGAATTGACTTCTTTAGTTTCCTCTCCTAAATCTGGCCAAATTGGTTGAGACAAGTTTGGCTGAGGCTGGGCAAGTGGGTATAAAGCCAATTTCTTTATTGACTGTCCATCAGAAATTATCATGTCTCCAAAATGGCATCCTATAAAAGCCTCATTTGTGGCTAACCGTGGTCTACCTAGGATGATAGGATATCCTCCCAAAGTTGTCATAGTGGACAATATGGTGAAATCTGCTAGGTATTCCCAAGACTCAAGGATGACAATGACATCTTCTACCATTGCATTAGGCATTCCTGTGGAACTATCAGCAAGTTATAGGATGGTAGGTATAGACCGAATGGTTAAGATATTCAAATACTCCATAGTATTCTTGGTCATTATATTGATGGCTACACCAAGGTCAATCAAAAAATTCTTTACTATCTGGCCATTAATATTTATTTGTTCCAGAAGACTCCTAGGGTCAGTATATTTTGGAATGACTACCTTCCCTAACATAATATCTGCCAACTGTCCTAGAACATGGATAGTTTGGGGATCCTTTTTCTTTCTTCTTGTTTTCTTCAAATAGGCCTCCTTAATGGCTTTTCTATAAATTGGGACATCTTTAATTGCTTGCAAAGAGGAATTTGAATGTGTACATTCTTTAGCTGATCCAAAATATCAAATGTAGGCTCTTCCATAGACTTGGATGTAGTATATTGCAATCTTTGAGGAAAAGGCAGTTTGGCTTGATGCTGTAGGACAGGTTCCTTAGAGACATTATCTGATACAGGTATATGTTCTGTAGGATCAATAGGTTGTTCAGAGGTAGAATCTATAATCTCTATAATTACAAGTGGTTGTGGATTAGGGAGAATGGTTCTAGACTTGAGATGGATATCATGAATATTCAGGGCATAAGCTAGATATTGATTGGCTTCTGCAAAATACATAGGTTGTTGTTGCTGCTGCTTATTATTAGGATTTGGCAATGGTTGAGTAGGCATAGGCATTTGTTTTGGAGGGCCATTATTTGTTATAGGTGCTGCAGGAGGTGGTATGAGGGCCGAAGGTTATGGCTGCTAAAGCTACAGGGATCCAGGGGATTGGTTCTGCCATTGCGGAGAACCTCTCCATTGAGGATTCTACTGCCAGCTACCTTGGGGTGGAGTCCATTGTCCTTGTGGCTGCTGCCAACCTCCTTGAGGAGATTGCCATTGAGGACTCTGATAGTTAGGCCAATGTGGTTGAGAAGTATTCTAAGGTGGTGATGGGCCATATTTAGGTTGCCATTGGTTATTATAATTAGAATAAGGATTACCAAAAGTCAGAGGGTCTTGAGGCATACCTTATCTTTGAGCCCATGGTCACCTTTGTGCAATGAAGAATACTTGGTCATCATCACCTTCTACTATTTTAAAATCAGTAGGTAACTACTTAGCCTCCAGATTAGCCACCATCTTACATCTGCAGTCACATTTCTTCTGTCTGCAATGTGGACAGAACTCAGCCAAGATTTCCTCAGCTTCCACATGTTTCTTCTAAGCTTGCATAGTATCCAACTGTGTAGCCATATTTTTTATGATATCCTACTTGAAATCAGACAGCAAATTTGTGATCTCCATCTATGAAACTCCATTAGTAGAAGACTTTCCCACTATGGCTTGATGACCTATGCCCTTCTTAACAATTGCTCGAGAGTAGTTGAGACATATTTTCTTGATATCATTCAAAGGTAGTTGAGTTATATCTTCTTCTCCCATCAGATCTAGGGCATCTATACATATATCACTAATTCCCCTTAGGAAAATTAGTTTATGAGATTCATCATTGAGAGTATGGTCTGAATTCTTTTTCAGGGAAAACAAAAATCTTGAGATATAGTCTTCCAGTCTTTCATCCTCCTTTTGTTGAATTCTAAATATATCATCGCCGTCACTACCACCCTTACAATATTCCTTGTATTTCTCAAGAAATTTTGTTTGCATGGCTGCCTAACTATTAACAACACCCCTTCCCAAACTCATAAACCATCTAAGAGCTCCTTCCTTCAAAGTAGCAGGAAACAACTTCAGCCTGTGAGCATCTAAAGTGTAATCATAGCTGCAATAGAGGATGTCAAACTCAAACAAGAAAGTGTCTGGGTCCTTTGTAACTAGTCCATAGAACTTGGGAAGTAATGAAGAAGGAATATTTTTAAGGTTATCATTATCTTGCTGACCAATGATGGGGAATTCAAAAGCAGGAGGTCAATTAGGTGGATTACGAGCCATATTTGCCAGACAGAGTATCAAAGAAAATGGATTTTCTTCAGGTTCTTCATCTACTGGGTCAAATGGTAATTCAACAAGTAGGTTTTTAGAAAATGGACTGATATCTTGGTCTCCTCCTTCCCCAAATAGATTATAGGCCAGTTCAAAATTGTTATCAATGAATGAAAAGTTAGGGAGGAATCTTCCCAGAGCGTCTCTTCTTCTATGCATGCAATAGAATTAACCGTAACTTGAAGGAATTGGAAAATTCTTGAATAAACATACTAAACTACTGCTAACAATGACTATGACAGGTTCTTAGCTTGACACCATCCCCGACAACGATGCCAAAAATGATCAATTCCACAAAAGTATATAAAAGTCATGGCAAATCCTAATCTAGGAATTGGACATTCTAGCAGGTGACTAACATCTTCTTGTGGTCATTCATTTACATTATCAAACCAAGGAACGTATACTTGAAATGGAGTGGCACTATATGTGCACTAAGAACTAGTTTCAGTCACGATTTACTAGAAATAAATGCTTGGAAGGAATTCTACTTATGCTCAAGAATGTAACGTAAAGCTTTCTTAACTTAAGTGTATCTTAATCAAAGTAGAAATCATAACGACTATTACTAAGAGACAAACTATGAACTGGCCTTATGCTATAGGAACAAACACATGGATGGATTATCGATGCTGTAGGAACAATATAAGACTAAGTTTGCACTAAAACTTTCAAGAATGAAATCTAACTTATAATCAACAGGAAATAAATAACTAACTATAGATACTCACTAAGTGGGCCCCCTTAGAAAGCATCAACCAGTTATGCAAGAATTGAACTCAAAAATTCATCAGCTTTTATTCATAAACTTGGAATCATATACATTGTTCTTCTTATAAGAAAACTAACACAAAACACTACTTCTTATTAAAATAGTAACTTTTACACATTTTGTTGCTCACTCGTGCCGGAGGAGAACTTATTTATATTAGAAAAGCAACTAACTACCTAACTCTAATAGAGAAAGACGTGGACATAAGTGCATCCTCAAACTGAGGAACACATTTCTCATAAACAAAAGCATATCCTTTCAACATGATTCAGAGAGAATTTAGTATTCCACTCTTCCTAGATTAATGATCATTTAGATTTCCTCCCAATGACCTGGTTAGAGAGTCTTTGCTGGAAAAACTTCCTCGATGCCATGCTAGAAATGGACTTTACTGCAGGGCCAAGATCTGTTGCACTTTGATTCGTTCATGCTCCCTTCAACAACTGACGATGCACATGGTGATAGAAGCGAAAGAAAGCATGCATGGAAAATAACAAGATACACATTCATTATTCACATATTAAATCTATTTAATTATCCAAAAACCATATGCATTATATCAGTCGTTTGGGGGGTCAAATAGGGTAATTAATATAGACACACAGAGATGTTAAGTTGCAAGAATATAGGAATGTATTGCTACAGGATACTACCCAATTTTAGATAAAAGTCTTTAATCAAAGAGTTAAAACAACCATTAGCAATAAGAGTAAGGGTATTAAAAATACATCATAATACTCAAATTATGAGCATATTTCAAGCTCATTAGTTGCCACAAAATATTTTTTTAAGGATGTATAAGTTTGTGCAAGAATATGTTGATGATATCTATGATAATATGCAACACAAAATTGAAAATTAGGTACAATTAGATGAAACTAGAAAAGAAGCTCAAGCTAAAAATGCAAAAGTAGAGTTGTAAGCCAAGCATTTAAATGACAAAAGAGCTTCTCCTAGAAATTTTGAAGTGAACTCTATGGTGTTGGCCTTGAATGCAAGGGCTCAAGATAAGGGAAATCACAAGAATTTTTAAGCATTATGGCTCAACCCTTACCTTATATCCAACACACGTGGGGAGGATTCTTATTTCCTCCAAAGCTTGATAGGTGAAATTTTTGAACTACCAATACATGGAAAATTATTAAAGCCATAATTCTCCTAAGTATGTTATTTTTACATGTATATTGTAGGTTTTGTACATTGTATATAGTTATGTTTGCTTTGGTCATGTCTGGTTTGGTTCTACTACCTAGTTCGGGTAGTACATTGGTTTTTGGTTCACTGTGTTTTCCTGGTGTTGATGGGTGTTTTTGCACTTCTCAACATAGGAAATGCATAAGCGCATTACCTCTATTGAAAAGAAATCTTCTACAAACAAGTTGTAGAAAACTACCCCAAGGTCTCTTGGGTGTTAGGTCATGACAATGCTTGGAATAATTTAGTTGGTTCAATGTGATCTTGTTGGTAATCATAGGAAAACCTTACATAAGTTAAGTTGAAGGGGAATTGGCTCTTTGAATGGAGTTTATAAAATTATGAAATTATGTTCTATTGCTACAAGTTCGTAACAATAGTCTAAAACTCAATTTTGATCTTTAGATTTGGCTTTACAATGTGCTATGAACTTGGTCTTAAGTTATTATAAAGAAAAGGTCAAAAGGGAAATGAAGAGATTAAGTTCCTAGGCCTAAAATTACCAATGAACAATGATAATGGAGGATGCTACAATGGACAACCTTCCTAAAACTAAGTCCCACTTAACTAGATCAACTCACAATCTCATGAAACTAGTGCAATCTTCTAAGGTCTATAGATGTTCAACCATTCATTCACCATAAACCATGAACAAAATATAGAATTTAAGTGCAACATTCAATTCATGTCCAGACTACCTTTACATTGCTATTCATCATCAACAAACAACAAAAAGTATGGACAAGGAAGGGTATCAACATAGTAGAATTTTTCACCATCAATGAACATTATTAACTAATTTGCTAAAGCATGCTAAGCACATAGAATAGCAAAGTAAATCTATTCAAACTCACTAATTATGAGGGGAA
Source organism: Sequoia sempervirens (assembly GCA_007258455.2). NCBI lineage: Eukaryota > Viridiplantae > Streptophyta > Pinopsida > Cupressales > Cupressaceae > Sequoia > Sequoia sempervirens. Next base: position 28,847,841 of record VDFB02168118.1, read on the forward strand.
GAATCATGCAACATGAAATGGAACTCAAGAATCCATCAAAATTAATGAATTTCTATTAAAATTCTAGTAGCATGTCTTTACAACAACTCAACTCTCTCTTGAAAATGAGAGGAGACCCCCTATTTCTAGTGTTTGAAAATAAAAATGAATGGTCGATATTTAATCTCATTGTGTTGCCAAGATTCACCACAAATTTAGGTTTCACCTAGGTATGTGTAGGATCATGATGGAAAAAAAAGTGGTGATATGATGGGTATGTGTGGGGTATGTGGCTAATGACTTTTTTTTACCCAAATTTGATGAAACAAAAAGGGTTTTTACAAGAGATTCTTAGCTTTCCACCAATATAAATTATGTTTTACTTTGAATTTAATAAATAATTATTATTCATTTTCTATTTGAATTATGAATAAAGTCCTGATTGATAGGCTGATTGAAAAACATCTATAACTTTCAAATGGTATCATATTTTTTGAATCCAAAATATGTGTTGCATTCTATGCTTTGCATACAATAGGATTTAAAAAAAATCATGAAGTTTTGACCACGTTAAGGTGGTCAGACATATGATTTTTTATATTTTTTAAAAGTTGTAATAAAAAATTTATAATTAATCATTTACTTGGAAACAAATTACAAAAAATAATGCATCAAGTTAGGACATGCGTCCTCTACTTATATCTAAAATATTATAAAAAAATATTATCATTTTATTGTGGTTAGGGCGGTTATACATACACCTACTTCTTATATTTTCCTTGAAATTTAAGTACTACTACATTGCAATTTCAAATTTTCACCAAATATATTTAAAAAATAAAAAATAAACCTAGTAGTTTAGAAACTACATTCAATTTTCTACAGATTCTATTCTTACATATTTTTGAAATAATATAGATAACTTATTCAAATTTTTATGTCAAGTTGTCTAACTCTGATTTTTTCTGAATTTTTTTCCATTTAAGGACCTATTTTTTCCATGATGATTCTGCACATACCCACCTACCCCGAAATATTTTACAATATAAAATACATTTTTGTCCTCTAGCTTATTTTGTCCTGTAGTGGGTAGCACTATAGCAATTTTTTCTTATAGTTGGTTGCCTTCATTGTAGCTATAGTGTGAGGAATTCATCATCAATCACCATATTTCCTTCATGCTTCTTCACAGTAGCACATTCTACAAACTTGTCGATCAATGCATGAAGCTTATTCCACTACATAATGTCAGATTGGAGCACTTGAAAGTTCAATTTCCTAGATCGGTTGGTAATCACATCCCAATCTTTGTCACACTTTGGTGTATTCTTTATCAATTGCTCAAATTGACAAAAGGCACGAGTAGCAAAATCCATAAAATTTAGTGAGGGAATTGGTGGCTCCATCTTCCATCTTCTCGAGGAAGTGTGCCTTTACTTTCTCTAGATCTAACTCAATAGAGGGCATGTCAAAATTTGTCATCAACTTCAAGTACTCCTCACAGGCTATCATAATTTCCTTGGCCCAATCCATGTCAAGCTCCACTTCATCGAGCACTCATTCCAATATTTATCTTTTGTGACCAAGGCCCAATTTCTAGGTTTCCATAAGCTAGTGATCATCCTTTCCCAGTGCAAGCTCATTTTCCCACATTCTCTTAAGCATCTTGGGGATAGCCTCAAGCATGGGGTATGTGATTCTATACAATTATGGGAAGTTAGTGCAGAATTTTCTTATGCCTTCAAGTTGCTTTTGTAGTTCCCAAAATTTATTGGCTATTCTGACAGCATGGTTGATGCCCATATTTCCATTATAAACCACCTACTAGAAGCAATCTTTAGTGGCCTTCATCCAATTATTTCTCCTTTCAATCTTGTTGATATAATATTTTGAGAGTAGTAGAGGAGTAGCTGATGATGTTGAGGGTAGTTCCTCAACCTAGGACCAATTTTGTATGTAGGTCATGAGTTCTACTACTTGTGCCTTTAACTCCTCCTTAAAGGTTTTGTCCTTATTCATCTGATGCACAATAGTAGCAACTGATCCTTGAAGATGATCAAATTTATGCTCTCTCATGGTCATTCCCAAGTCAATGGTGGAGATGTTATAGCTAACTCCTTATCCTTCCACCACTTGGGTACCTATCTACATGGTCCTTGATCCCGAGGAATTCATTGTTATATGGGATCTAACCCTTAGTTTCTTCTCTTTCTTTGTGCTTATTTGTGCTCAAGCCAAAATTTCTTCTAGCCTTTCCTTCAAATCCATAAGGGTAGGGGCCTTATTTTCCAATTTCTTTTGCATCCATTTAGGGATTTGGGACCCCTCTTTTGGTGATTCACGATCACCTTCCTCTTCTTGGGTATGCTGAATTTCAATTTCTTTATTGTCTATAGTCCATTTTTCTGTCTTTTCTTCCTCTTCTTCATCTGAATCTCAAATAGATACAATTTTTTTCCCTAGAGATTTAGTGGTGGCTATACGTTCTTTGGGGCTATCTTCCCCTTTAGACCTCCTTTCTTCTTCTTCTTCTTGCTCACATTCTTTGTGATGATCTACTCTTGGGCTCTTTCTTGTTTTAGCCTCCTCTTGAGCCTTATCTTCTTCTTTCTTTTCCTCTTCTCCCCTTGAGGGAGACATCTCTTCATCATGTTTAGGGCTCTTATCTTGTTCCCTAGTTGGAGGTTCTGTAGTCACCTCCATTTCATCATTTGTTTCTTTCCTCTCTCAAGAGGGATACTTTTCAACCTCCTCACCAACATCCTTTAGTTGCTTGGCCAGTTCTTCCTGAAGTTCTTGATCAGAGGTTTCCATGATGTACTTTGCACTAGGGTCTTCAATGTCTTCCTCAAAGGATTTCATTTCTTCCTCCTCATGTACCACTTCATCTATAACCAAGTGTTGATGCTTTGGATGATCATTTTAATCACTTGCTTCTTCCTCCATTTCTTTTACTGCCTCCCTCTCTTGTATTTCAAATTCCTCAGAGATCTACATTATTGCCTCTATTTTTGGTGGTTCATTCGGAGGAGTAGGAATAGGGAGGCCAACAAAAACTTGTGTTAGGGAAGCCTATATGATAGGATTCATCAACACTCTAGACAACTTCATTGGTATGTTCTACATGTGCCAAGCAAAGGCTTCTGGGAGCGATATGGTAGAAATTATCATTGTTGTAGTGGCCAATGGAATAGTTGTTGTTGGAGACATGGAGGAAGAGGAGAGTAGAGAAGTGGTAGTGGAGGAAGATTCTATCACCATAATTTGTGCAGTAGGTAAGGTGGAGGCAAGGTTAACTGAAATGTACACCATGGGCTAAGAAGAAGCAAGCATTGATTGTGAAGCAGGAGGAGTAAGGGAAATGGCAGAAACAACATTTGTGGAAGCAAGAGTAGAGGTAGCAGGTGGGGACTTTGGCTTCTTTTCCTCTTCTTCCTCTCCCCCATGAAGTGGGTCCTCTTGTATGGTGGGCATCTCTATGAATTTGCCTGCCTTCGTGGCCTTTTTGGAAGGCTCATGTTCGAATGCTTTTCTTGAATATACTTTGTGTTTAGAAAATGTTCAACCACTTCTTTTCTCTTCTTCTACCAAGTAGTGGGAGGAGACTTTGAAGTCTCTCTGGATGGGGTTTCAATAGAAGCACTATCTATTTCACTCTTGGGCCCATCCTCGAGCTCTCCATAGGTTAAAGTTACACCTTGGCATTTCAGTATGGCTACCTTTCCATCGATCCATTTCTTTGTTCTTGCCTTTATGGGACTCATAAAAATATCAAGGTCATTGATCTCTTCCTCATCTTAGTTAGTCAGAGGCAGTGACAAGTTGGAAATGACATCATATCTAGGATCGATCACTAGAAACAAGTTGATTTTTTTGAGAAAGTTTGTCATTGTGTGCATGTAGTTCCTCATAAGCACTTCTTTATCATCCTGACAATTTTCCCAAAAGTCTTTGACATTGTGGAGGTAGGCATACTCTTTTCCAGTCATCTTCTTTAATTTGTATATGGATCCATCCATGGCCTAGTAGTGTGGAGCTCCAAGTTGTATTAATTTCTCTCCTTTTTAGAATATTATGCACACTAGGATGTGGGGACTGCATACATACCTTGGCCAAAGGTAAGAGAATATGGAATTGTCAAATGGTGTCTGTCACTAAGGAGAATGTGAGCATGATACAATTGTATGGAGATTTCATGCAATACCAATTGGTCATTTGGGTATAGAGGCAATTTATATGGTCTCTCTGAGAAACCCTTAGTTTAGATGTGAGTAAATTTGGGAAACTGAATAAATAGAAAGCCAAACTAATAGATGAAGGAATTGGTACTGTGTGTGACTCTCCTCTTGAAATCACCTCCAAGTAATCTAATGATGTGACTAATGAGGGCATCATTAACTGTGCAGTAATCCTTTTTGAAGTTTTTGAATTGAAGCTAGGGGTATCTTTCATATACTTTCAGTTCCCTCCCCAAATTCAGGGTTTCTGCCACAAATAGTCCTTTGTATTGAGCATGGTCAGAAAGTAGCTTCCTTGGCCAACCCACTTTTTCTAGTCTTCTTGGAATTCTCTGTGGTGGGGTTGATGATGACCCTCTACTTGAACTCATCGATGTCAATGTACCCCAAGTTATTATCTGAGATCTTGTCACAATCTATGGTGACATTTGACTTGAGTTCCTCTCCTTGAAACTGTTGGACTTGTTGTTGCACCAAAAGATCAACTTGTCAATGCCTGATACAAGATTCAGTTAAGAACCATAGGAGGTAGTTAGACCATGTCACAAAACCAAGCACTAGTGCTACAAGGAAGACCAAGGGTCACACCTTGCAACAATCCCCCCTAGCACAAGTGATGGGTTTGAACCTGTGACCAGCTCTGATACCAATTGTTGGACTTGCCATTGCACCAAAAGATCAACCTGTCAATGCTCGATACAAGCTTCAATTAAGAACAATAGGAGGTGGTTAGACCATGTCACAAACCCAAGCACTATTGCTACAAGGAAGACCAAGGGTCACACCTTGCAACAAAAACTTGTACTTCAATTGATCCTTATCTTCTTTTGCTCTAGGTGCCTTGGTAGTCTTCTTTCCCTTTTCTTTCTCTGTGGACACTCCTAAAAGTTCTACAACTAGTTATATATATCCTACAAGAAAAGGAGTAGTAAGAACATTCAAGCGTAAAACATGAGAAATATCTACAAAATCCATATTAGATTGATCAATTTATCATTCAAGGATCCCAACATTTCTTTTAGATCATGATTTACCTTTCGTTTGAGGGAATTATGACAATGTGGGCCCAGGGGTGTGGACTTCCCTTGGTTGGAATCCATTATGGAAGTAGTTACAAACAAATGGAAATCAAGGAATGATAACCCACATGGTTCTACCTATACTAGGATTTCATCATGAGGTGGGGCAATCTAAGTAAACTAGGAAATTTTAGCACATGGTTTAAATCAATTTTGAGGCTCTGGAAATATTAAGTTCCCTATTTAGGCATGCGGGCCTAAGTAACATGGGAGTAGGGGTAATCTTGGCTTTTTTAAAGTTTTTTCATTTGAAATGATGCTAGCATAGCAATGTCCCATAGGCAGCATCCTACATAGAAGCATAGCAAGATCCACACTAGGGAAAGACAACACCCTTTTATCTTTGAAGTCCAAATGGTTTAGTTGGGTGAAGGTGGGAAGATGAAGAAAGATGTTATGCATTTTTCATTCAAAATGGCAGAAAGAGAATGATGGTCCACCAAGCAAAGCCTACATGGTTGGGTCCATAGAGAGTTATGACAGGGGTCATTGGTTTTTCATCATCCAGACATAAGCAGAAAAGTTGGTCCTCGTGTAGTGGGTGGGAGGTAGTAGTTGGTAGTTATGAAGTGGTGAGAGCTAGATGGAGTGCTGCAAGTGGCCACCCACGTGGGGCAGGCTACATGATGTTCTATACTTAGTCATTTCATCTTAGGTCCCAAATAGAGGCAGTGAGTGTAGGCTCCACAAGGTGGAGGTATGTTAATCTATGATTGTTCATAATGATAGAATCACAATGGAATCTTTCGAATGAAAGTTTGAGATTGAGCAACCCACAAAAGATCCAACACTTAGTTATTTTTAGCGCAGGAGATCAGATGGAGATAGTTGGGGTGGGGCCCATTCATTGGAAGGATTTCAATGTTTCACCATTTTGGGAATGGTCATGTGGGTCATAGTGAAAGGATGAAAAATTATGCATTAGATGGTCTACCAGGAGCTTATTCTCTTAATTTAAATTGACATACAGGAAGATAGTGGAACCTGTAGGGCAGAGGGTCAAGGAAGGTATGCCATTTTGCAATAGTGCAATGTGAGGGGCGATTTAGATGCAAAATCCTACATTTGTAGACTCGATGAGGTAAAAATATCCCATTTCAATTCATGTTTTCATTTAAGTTTAAGCATGACAATAGGGTACGCGCGTCCTCCTGCAGACGTGGACCCATAGAGGATGTTTGCTAGTCATTTTGAAGTTCTCTACTGAAGGGTTGGGTAACAACGATAGCCCCTTTGTAGACCTACATGGCATGATAGCTCTGCTTCAAAGATGGCGGCAAGGGTTTCAAGTTCCATTTGTCTTTAACAAGTAAATTTTCAAAGGTTCTTTAAATTCAAAAATATGGGTTTTGTTCTCTGTTAAATGCTCTTTTAATTTTTTAAAGTCTTCCCTCTTGATATTTTAAAAAAATTACAAGAATGAAGGAGAAACATAATATGGGAAGCAGGGGAGTTTCTACCTAGTGGACCCACAAAAATTTGATGAAGAATCTAATGCTAGCAATACACGAGTGGTAGCAAGACTTCATGGGTGGAGAGGTGGCGATGACAACAAGCTCTAACAAGTTTATGAAGTTTTGATAGTGAAAATGACTTGTAAAAATTTCCTATTTATAGAGTTGCATGCATTAAATGATTGACATTAATGTAGGTATGGAGGTGGTTGAGGTTGGTGAATGTGCATTTCAAAAAGATGGCAATGGGAACGCCGATGTCCACAAAGCAGATGACACCTGAGAGTTGGTCATCTTGGCGAGTCAGTAATGGAAGTTACAATGGAAGTTGCAGGTCCCACATAGCGGATGGATGTGCTTAGCTAACCATTTCAAATGGAAAAGACAAGGTGGAATTCCACATAGAGCGACCCATAGGGGTGGACCCGCATGACTTGGAGGATGACAGTTTTGAATTTTGAAGGAAAACTACCAATAGAACCCCACCAAGGCTAGAGACTTGGAAATTTTTAAGGCGGTGAAACTTGGTCAACTTAAAATGCTAACTCTAGGACTCCTTTACCACTTATGACTCAAAATAGGGGGCACATAAAATGAGGCAATGGAAAAAGTGACCTAGAAAAGCTAAAAGAGAGGGTCCCCATTCTGAATGGGGCGTGTGTGCTATAGGCACAACAACTGGTTTGCTTCAACCTAAGATTCTAGGATCTCACAATTCCTACAAGAGACATGCATCCCCAATTGGAGCCACTAATGGAACCCCTAGTTTTATCACAGTTCCTTTTATCGTCTTGTAAAATAATTTATGATTTTTTCTTTCCTTTTGGGGCTTAGGGATTTTCTTGTCATCAATTTTGTAGGGTTTTATGTTCTTGGGATCCTTCTTTAACAATCCTTAAGCTCACATATTTTTCAAGGTTCTACTTTATCATTGACCTTCTGCTGCCCATTTTCAATTGTTTTTAAACATTTTATTCCATTTGAACTCATGGAGTAACTGGTCCCTTGTGCCTTGGTCTTATATTCTAATATTTTGTAGGATTGATCAATTAATCTTATTTTGGCCTTTACATCCTTTGAAAATATTATGTTCTAAGTCCTTGAGGCCTTTTATATGTCATCCTAGATGGTACCCATCCTAAAACAACTTGTAGGCACATGCTTAATTGTTTTCACTTAAGTATTTTCTATCACTTTATTATATCACTCATTGAAGATAATTTTAAAAATGTAAATGTAAATTGGTGATGAGCAATGAGCGTTGTCCCCCTTTTTTTGCACATTGTGGATGGCTTTGATAACTTTTGATTTGTATTAGTGATGCACGATGTTCTTTTTTCTTTAAAGGTTTCCCCCATCGCTAATGGCTTTTAAGTTTTTGTAATGAATTAGTGACAAGCAATGACCTTTGGGATTTTGTTTTATCACTCATCGTGGATGTATGTGTGACTATCTTGGTTAAATTGGTGATGATCAATGATCAGCATTGTCATTTGTTTCACCCATCATGGATAGGTTTTGAATATTGGGTTTTGAATTAGAGATACGTGATGAAATTGTTCAATGTGTTGTTGTTGGTTTCCTTTTGGTTGCTAATTGTTTTAAGTTTTTATGATAAGAATTATCAATGTGTGATAACCCTTGATTCTCTTCAAAATACTTCCTATCACTCATCACGGATTTGTTCCAAGATTTGAGTTTCAAATTAGTGATGAGTGATAAATTCAATTGTTCAAGTTTTATTTCACTTATTTGAATTGCTCTTGTGAGCAATGTCTTTTGTGCCTTTGATTCCAATGCAAATGCACTTGTCCAATATTATTTTGGTTCCTTATCTCCTATTGTGGATGTGATCCAGAGATCAAATAATGAATTAGAAATACACGATGGATGATGAACATGATCATGGAGGGGTAGTAAATTCAATGGTTCAGATCTCATCATGTAGATGTTAATTTCATTAATTGGACTTGTGAAAAGTGAAAATTATTAGTGATGTGAGATGGCTACATTAGGAGGGACAAAGTGGTAGTATCCTGAGGACATTGTCTAAAGTAAGAAAGAAAGTAGGGAGCTTAACAAGGAAGCATTGATGTTGTTTTAAAAAAAAATGATCAATGGCCTGGGTATGAATGTGAATGGATAAATGTCAATTCCCTCGTGTGAGATTTTTATCAAACATTAATGGTGATACATTCCATATCCTATCCATAAAGAAGGTATCTAGCTTGTTTTTCAAACATTTGGAACTACTCTAGAGAAGATGAGAAAGCCCGAAGCTAAGGAAACAATGTGGGAGGCTCCTACATGGAATTGTAATAATAATTGTATCAATCTATCACTCGGGTAAGAAAATTGTTGTACCTCTTCCCATCCAAAGTACTATTTTATGCTATTCTAAAAGGGGTAGTAGAGAATTTGGGAGGAAAATTGTTTGACTTGTTCATTTGATTATCTTTGGGTGGGGTGATGAGTAATGCTTAAATTTTGGGCATAATTTTTTTGTAAGTCATGTCCTAAGTTTTTATACCTAGGTATATTTTCTTGACTGAGACAATGATAAACCCTTGTCCCACCACTTTACAAAAATGAGTGAGCTATAACCAAGTGAATCTAGTATTATAATTGAGAGGAAGCCAAAGAAAAAGAGGGTTAAATGGCTTAAAACCTAGGATGTTTCATCCACAATTAAGCCTAAGCCACTTGCAACACCAAACCCTACACCACATACCCCTGCAACATCTACTAGGTCCAGAAGTATGAGAAAGGAACAAGATAGGCTCATGGAAGGGACTACTAGAAAATTAGAGGGAGGTTCATGAATTAGCAAGAGACCTATGGGTCAGGTTGTCATGATGACCAAACTAATTGACATTGTAGGTGAAATTGGAGAGTTGACCCATCCCCAAAGTGGATGGAAATTATTCTTGTATTCTTTCAACAAGAAATATTCTAGCAAGCTAGTATCTTACTTATGGGGGTTAAATCTTGGGAAGTTGGTGGTAGCTAGTGTATTTTTGGAAGTAGATGTGATGATGGAGTTGGCTAGGCACTATAATCCTGATAACAGAACAATCATGAGTGAAAACATGGATGTAGTCCTTGAGATGACAAGGAATAAGCTTGTGCAAATATTAGGGTTGAATCAAAACTATACTATAGAAATTAGGCATCCAAAGCTATATGGTGAATACGAGTATAAAAAATTTGCATACAAGAATAGATGCTTGTTAATCATAGAAGAAGCAAGGACAAATTTCTCCCGAAGGATATTAAGGATTTTGAATGTGAGGAATTTGAGGATCATTTCAAGAATGCTTATTATTGCCTAAATCAAGTTTTGGCTTGAAATTTTGAGATGACGATAGCCCCAAACTTATCGGTGATTGTGGTGGATATACAATCTCATAATTGGAACATTAGGTTTGATTATACCTCATATGTTGAACAAATGAATCAATATTTCATTAATCTGAAGGAGATTCTCCCTCTACATTTCCCACATTATTCTCTTCTAATGCATATGCTTTTGTATGAGGGTGATTATAGTTGGAAAAGAAGGTTGAAATTGAGATTGAGGGACAAGGAGAACAATGAATTTCCAATCCAAATGTGGACACATATATGGGATCAGGATTGTCCCAATTCCAACTATTTCATATTTACTAATGTTATAAGGTATGGTATCTTGGAGAGTTTGGGTGTAGCACCTATAAATAGGCTATCTCCAACAATCAAAAGTATCATGTTTCTAAAGGATATAGAGGGATCCAATACTAAACATAATTGGTTAGAATGGTTTCTACACTCAAAGTATACTTTGATTAGAGCCTATGGAGCTAAGGTGGCACCACATTGCTTACCTTTGTATGTTCTAGACCTATTGTATTTTATGGAAATAATTTGGCGAATTGATTTTATGGATTATGAATGGTTCTAAAATCCTAGGAAGGGTATTGTGGCAAGTCCCTAATATTATTTTCCTTACTTTAAGGTTACTCCCTTTAAGTGTATGAGAGATTTAAAATTATGGTGAATAACCCTAGGTTACCTATTAATGAGGTTAGGTTTTTGATCATGAAAGATTTGTAAATGCAAAGAGAAATGAGAAAAACTTATCAAGAATATCTCATCAATTCTTTTACATAGATGATGTACTGAGAAACTTGACAAGTGACGAGGCTATTAAATATAGAAAGAAAGAATGGACATCCATTATGGATATTGAAGAGAAAATTATAAGGAGGAATGTGTTCTCCCTATGATGTAATTATAGAGTCTCTAGAAAGATATTTTACAAAGTCAAGGGATTACCATAATGGTGATGTTAAAATAAAGGTGAAAGAAGCTACTAAGAGATCACAAGCTCTCCTTGAACAACAATTTCAGGCCATAGATGTTCTAGAGTAGTCTACAAATGTTCAAGAAGTTAGGGAGGAAAAAATGGAAGAACATGTGCCTGATGATGAGGAAGTGGATAAGAAATTTCCTCCCCCTAATATTGAAGAAACTCATGATTTAGAGGTTCCCCCAGATAGAATTGTTAAATGGGAATATGATGTAAATAATGTTGATGACACTAGGATCAAGGATTGTGATGAGTTCCTTATAGATGCCAAGGTTGTAGAATATTCAAGATTTAGGGAATTTATGATCCAACAAAGCAAAAAAGATATCAAAGAAAGGCTTGAACATGCAAGAGATAGTGTTGAACTTTCTCAATAGGAAGAGGTAGAGAAGGTTGAGGGGGAAAGAATCATGGCTTAAATTGGAGTTATCACCTACTCTACGGCTAGAAAAATTTTCAAGGGTAGTTGAATCATGTTGTTGCCAAGATGAACTATTACTTCAGCCATTGTGTATGATGTAATAAGAAGGGACCCTCAGTCTTCAATATCTGGGGAGTAGATTGAAAACAAAGTGTTTGGATCTGGGTATAGTCTAATGTTCCATACTCTTGAAATTTGGTCTATGGAACCTAATACTAGAAAGCATGAGGTCACTAGACCTATCGAAGAAGTAATTGGTTCCTTGGGGGTAAAAAGAGCCATATATATATCACCTATCCAAGCAACTAAATTAACTACTCATGTTGCAATGCTTAGTGTGGACATAACACAAACTTCTCAAAATATATATGATTCTTTGGTGAAGGAATATAATAAAGCCTTGGATGAGATAAACAAGTTGAGATCTACTATCCAAGTTATGTAGTCTGTAAGGATACTATCTTTTCCATCGTCTCCTTCTTCATACTTGTCTACATAGGACAAGAATACATTTTCTTTGAGGATAAATGATTTGAATAATTAGTTAAAGACAAAAAAGGAAAATGTCAAGAAAGCTAAAATTGAAACTGTTAAGGTGGAAAATGAAAATTTTGAGGATGTATTGAAACATAGGGTGACCAAGTTGGTCAACAAAGCTAATGATGTATGGGTTACTTATAACAACATTTATGAAGCAAATATGAAATATCTACAAGTCCAGGAAGCATTCCAAAATGAATAAAGTAAATAGAGTACTAGAGTGGGTGCCTTAAAAGAAATGATTCCTAGAATGAAGGAGGATCCCTAGGCACCTACTAAAATTCTAGACATCTTGCAAACTATTGAGTGGAAAGCTAGGTATGCAGCTCGAAAATAAGTTGAATTTATTTGAAGAGATGGAAGAACATGGTATGCCTTCGATATTGAATCACAAAGGTGAGCTATAGAAATTTGACACCTAGAGGAATTGTTTGGAAGGAATGCTCACAATAGCTATGGTGGAATCAACTATGTCTAACTACATCCTACTAAATTCAAATATTGACATAATGATGGAGATTGAGACAAAAATGGATACTTTTGTTAGAGAGGCCAAAGCATTAATTGATGCTAGGTACACTCAGCATAATGCAAAGGTGCAGGGTTTATTGGATGTGAAGTGGCTAATTGAAGAGGAGTACATCACTTGGTTAGAAGAGTACATTGAGTGAATCTATATTGGGATGGATAATGCACATGGTGAATAATGGGTAGGAGAGGAACAACATATAGCCTAAAAATAGTAGAGATTACTATTTTGATAAAGTATTGGAAAATATTGTTCTCTCCTCAACATAAAATGGGTGGCACAAATTTTTATGTTGATAGTTTAGTATTTTTCCTTTTATACTTTTCATGCTTTCTGATTTTTTTTGGCTGGGTTGCTTGTGGAGGATATTTTGAAGTTTTTGTAACAAATGAATTATACCCTTTTAAGGTGGGACCAGATCCTTACACCAAATGAAGGTTGTCTTGCCTCATGTTTCTTCCCACCAACTAAGAGTTTGAGTATAACTAAAAATGTAATATTTGTTACAATGGTCCAATAGTGTTGTGACATGTGTGCTTTCTAGCTCGAGGCTTGTTTTTCTCTTTTATTTTTATAAGAAAGAATTCAAGTACAAAAGCAAGGGGTTCATTGAAAATGTAATTGACAAAGTGAATTGTATATAGAATACAAAGCATATTTTTTAGTCTAGTCTTAAGTTATGAGTTTGTAGTCATGTATGTAATTTTGATAATAGGATAGAAATATAATATAGAATGATGCAAATTTCATAGCCATCGTATCTCCTTTGTAATGGTTATACAAGTTATGAATGAATATAATCAAGTGTTGTGTTGATTTTTCACCATTACTTTATAGTGGATGTGGAATTTTGTTCTTGCTTATTGATTCAATGAATTACTATAATTGCTTGAATGAGATTGTTGACTCATGTGAATTATGTTCTAGGGATATCTTCAAGAATTAGTGGTCAAGAATATTATAGGGAAGTGTTGTAAAGCAATATTTCTTAAGCCACATGTTGCTAGTGTTGAATCATTATCAAATTGCATAGTTTAAGACTGACTTCATATTTACGATTAGGCACTAGTTTTAGTAGATTACTCACAGTTCAGTTCTTGGGTCAATTTATGAGCCAATCAATTTTTATTTACAAATATTTTAGATGGGTTACCATTGTAGTCATGTTATAATAAGTTTTGTCTCTGTTATTCTCCGTATATAGTGTGTTATCTAAAAGAATCTCCAACTCTTTGATATACTATATTGTTGAGTGAATTATATGTTATTTACAATGTATCTAAATATATATCACATTAATCCTTGAATATACATCATGGGATCACTCTCCTAAGTTTCACAGAGCCCAAAGTGTAGGAATAGGATTTATGCAACTTTTACTTGTTCATTGGACAATCCCTTTAAAGTTACTAATTATTGGAAAAGGAAAAATCCATAGGTAATTCTGGAGATCAACTTGGTTCTAAAAAATAATCAACATAATTGAAATGGTAGTTCATCCTAAAGCTTGTTGCCCTAATTTTTCTATAAAATGGGATATCAGGGACATTTAGAGAGAGTTTGATTTTTGAGTCTCAAAATGGTCTAAGTGGGAAAACTAAGCTCATGAAAGAGTAGATTGTAAATTCATGCATAGATGAATAGGTTAGTAAGGAGTCTAGGGTATGAGTTGGTTTGTAATGATCTCAAATAGTTTTAAAGTAGTATCAGTTTATGAATGAAGATGCTAGTTCCAAAACACATTCTCTCTAATGCAATTTTCTTCCTTATTATGAATGAAATGGTTAACGATATTTTCATGTCTTCAATTATTGTAATTGAACGAGTGATTTTATTTATTCTTTGATTCAAGGATTTGATTAAATGCTAAAGTGAGGTTAAAAATTTGTAAGGAAAGAGCATAGGATGGATAAGTAGTTATGTTTTAGGGATAGTGAGTTGAATACTTTAATGCAATATACCAATAGTCCATTAATTATTGATTCAAATTGTAAAGGTATTAAAGGTTATTATGAATATGAATCCATTACACCAAGAAAAGGCACTAGTCTTTTAATTGGGTTATCCTAAAGATACATGAGTTAGTCATGCTCTTGAAGAAGGGCTTGAAATGAGAATGAAAATAATCTAAAACACCTTCAATTAAAATGTACCAATCTAAAGTACAATATTATTCCTTACCATAGATAGCAGTTTCTTTAAAGGTTAGCCAAATATTTAATGAATGTTCTCTATTTGCACTTTATAGGAATTTAGTTGAGTGTAGAAATATTCTTAATCAAATGAATACCTTATGAACATAACAAGGATTACCCTCTTGGGTTTCACAGAGACGAAGATTAGAAGTAAGGGCCTCAAAATACTTGTATGTTGGACAATCCTTACCCTTGCTGATTATTGGGTTTTAGAAGATTTAAAGGTAAGTGGTAAGACTAAGTTTGGTTCTAAAAAAATAACCAACAGACACATGCCACAATCATATTCATGTCAGTGTAATTAATTATTTATTACACTAGCATAAGTTAACTTAGGTCTTTTATTTAATTAATTTAGTCCTCAGTTGCATTACTAGATAAATCATTAAATAATGGGGTATTTCCCCTTTCCATTTTTTTAGGTATAAGATTCCTTCTAGATGATAAGTTGTCCTTCTAGAATTTATCTCTATCTAGTTAGTTAGGGTTCACATGTTGTCACATGTTGTTAGATCATCACACATGGAAACATAATATTACATCTTGCATCTCTCTCATGACTATATATTCAAGGAATTTGTACATTTCTAATCATCTAGTATCTAGTATCTAATATTCTAGATCAATATCAATCTCTATTTGCATGCCCTTAGTTGCAACAATTTTTGTGTGGTTGAATTTCTCTTGGAAATATCCTTTGAAGTGTGCACAACTTCATTGGATTATTCAACATCCATTATTTCAACATGGTATTAGAGCCATTACATTTCCTCCCTAAGTTGCACTTATGGGGGGTTTTAGTGTAATTAATTATTTATTACACTAGAATAAGTTAACTTAGGTCTTTTATTTAATTAATTTAGTCCTAGGTTGCATTATTAGACAAATCATTAAATAATGGGGTAATTCCCCTTTCCATGTTTGTAGGGATAAGATTCCTTCTAGATGATGAGTTGTCCTTCTAGAAGTTATCTCTATCTAGTTAGTTAGGGTTCACATGTTGTTAGATAATGACACATGGCAACATAATATTGCATCTTGCATCTCTTTCATGCCTATATATTCAAGGAATTTGTACATTTTTAATCATATAGTATCTAGTATCTAATATTCTAGATCAATAGCAATCTCTTTTTGCATGACCTTAGTTGCAAAACTTTCTGTGTGGTTGAATTTCTCTTGGCAAGATCCTTTGAAGTGTGTGCAACTTCATTAGATGATTCAACATCCGTTATTTCAACAATTCAATCATATTCCTCATCTTTCCCATATAAGAAAGTGAATTGTACTTATATGTAACATACTTCATACCTCATAATCATTTTTATAGGTCTCAATATCAAGAAAGCTCATATTCTTGTATACCCTCTTGTAGAAGGTTTTCACTATTTTTGTAGGTGGTCTTGGGTATAGAGCTAATTTCATATTTTACATATGAATATCAGATCCAATCCTTGCAAAAACCTTCTTAGATCTAAGGGTTGAGCTATTTCTAGTGAGAGATATATAGGTTATTTTTATTTAGGTTGAGTATGCTCTTCCCTTGCACCATATGGTGAACCCGGGAATCAAAAAAACTTCAAAAAAATAACATGATTTTAAGGGTTTCTCTATGTGGGTCTTCATTGTAGGCCACTTTTGGATCATGTTGGAGTTATTTTGAGCTCATATTTGAGTCTAGGGTGGATGAGAAATTCAAGATACACTTTTTTTTCACCTAAATCAAACATTTTTTTCTAAAGTTACAAGGGTTTGAAGAATTCAAGATATGGAGGTAGTAGAGATTTCAATGCATTTCAGCCCAAATTAACCTCACCATCATCTTCAAAAGGCTTGAGAGATAAATTTTCATATAAAATATTCCTATATTTTTTCTCAATCGTTTTTGAGGAAAATTTATTTTACTTGGGTAGGTCGTATGCCCCCGTCTACAAGTTATGATTTATTATTTAATAGAAAAAAATATTTTATAAATAATTTTGTGGTTATTATTCAGGCTAATTTTTTTTATATAAATTATCATGCAATATTAAAATTTTTACCTAGGCCTTTTTCCTTTATCTTGGTTGTGTAGTGGGATCAGGTCTGGTTGTGGAGCCTACTCCTCTTTACTCAATGCATCCCATAGAAAGGTCTTCTACTCTAAAATGGATAAAACTTCCCACAAAGATGTGTTGGTAGGAGCCTTCTCTAATTGCTTGGTGTAGGAGCACCTTTTCATCACCATGGTTCTATTTTGTAGATGATTCCATTTATACCATTTTTCATTTGTAGGGGTCATTAAAAAGGCATTTGATGAGTACTAGGCAAAATAAATGTAAAATTGTCAACAAATTTGTAAGTTACCTAAAAGAAACATTAGGGGTTAATGAGGTTTACATAGGTGGTAAGTTGTGAAATAGTTATAAACTGATGATTCATGCTTGAATGCCTTTCAAAAGGCTCTTGTGATCAATTTTCATTTGAGGGTGATGAAGTTTTGAAATTGGAATAAAGATATCTCTATTTTTATGCATTTTATACTGAATTTTTGTGTTTCAAACTTTGGTATAGAATTGTACAAGTAGGAATTGGTGGAAAATTATTTTCAATTGGTAGATGCTTCAATCACCTTCAATTTGTGTTTTGTTTCATGCAATTTGGATTATTATTGTGAGAGATATTGACATTTTTCTAAAATCTGCTAAAACCCTCATTAGGGTAAACAATAAAGGGACAAAATTGCTTTCTCTCATTGTATTCATTTAAAATCCTCAAAATTTGGTGAATTTGTACCTTGGGGCATATGCTTTCATATTGTTTAGGGGTTGAGTCAAGAGACTAAAGGTTTAAGGTGCAAAAGTTGAAGTTCTGACTATAAATCTATGTGTAGAGTCTAAAATAGGGCATTAAAGGGAACTACAGCATAGATTTTATGTAAATACATTTCAAAAGGGTATCATGGCGTTTTTGCAAGCATTGGTTGGGTTGGTTTGGGTGTGGAGGAATTAAAATCAGTAAGCCTAGTGTGAAAGGGACTGGTGAAGGATAGAATACAATGGAATTTGCGAGATTTGAATGTATTTCTTAATTCCTTCAATGAGTCTTTTGGTTTGTGGGAATGTTAGGGGTTAGATGAATCCATCACAGGACCAGGTTTGGAATCTTTACAAGTTATGGTGATTATTTAATGACTATCCTGCCTGGATAGAGTAAATCTAGCCTGAAGCTTTAGGACAGTCTTGAAGAATTAAGGGATATGGTGAGCAAAGTTATGCTAATGGGTTGTGTTGTTGGATTTAAGGTTCTTGGTGAGTGTTAAGACTATTTTGTGTTCAAGTTTATGTCAGGACTATTGGAGATGACTTATTTGTTCTTAAATGATTCAATGCATTGAAGGGTGCTCTAATGAAGGTTTTGAATCCTTGTAACATGAATTAAGAGTTGTGCTCAGAAGAATGATATAATGAAAATTTGGAACTCTAAATGCACATTAAATGTTTGTGTTGAGTTTTGAGAATGAAAATATAGCTAAATAAGTGTGTCAAAAGGTGATAAGTTCTAGTTAGTTGATTTTTTCCTCTATACTCTACATCAGTTTGGTATCAGAGCCTGGGAAAGATTTGGTCTGATAAGTTGGTTGTGGTTTGTGGTTTTTATTTGTCTGTTTGGTGGTTGTTTGCAGGTAAATGTGTTGTGAAGCAAAGAGGAATCTTGCTTGAGAGGATGGAGAACTTGAAGAAGCATTTGCAAGTAGAGGAAGAGAGAAAGAAGAAGAAGAGACAAGCAAAGTTTGATAAAGAGATTATTGAGATAAAACAAGAGATAGAAAGGATGGATAGAAAATTACTAGAATCCATAAAGAAGATAGAACAATAGATGAAGCACTTAATGAGTTGGCACTTGAAAATACACAAGAAAGTTTCATGGCCCACAAGATAATAAAAAAGAGGAGAAGGAAAATCAGAATGAAGGAACAAGAATCCTTTGAAGATGCAAAGGAATACTTCATTGAAGGAGTTGTAGATAATCCAAGTCATGAAGATGAAGAAAGGAAAAAGAGCATATACCTGATTCCAAAGGTTGAGGACATTGAGTTGGTTAAGGGAATGATCATGAATGAATTGGTCATAGAGGTTTGCAAGGAGTTACAACATGATGGAGGTATCATGATTGTAACCTTATATCATTTCATTTTGTTACTAATGTTTTGGACAAGGGATTATTTATAGGTTTAAGGACAAAGGGATAAGAATGCTATTGAGATGTATCAAGGAGTAAGGAATTTGATTTTAGAGGGGAAGCATGACATATCACTAATTTGCATAGACAAGTTTAAAACAAAAGTGAAAATGAAAGTGATAAGAAGTAGATCAGTGGCAAGGAATTTCAAGAAGGCAATTTTGTTGGCAACATCAACTTCAAGTGGACTTGAAATATTTTTGGTGGGGAGTTTGGTGCAGGAGCACCTTTCATCACCATGGTTCTATTTTGTAGATGATTCCATTCAGAACATTGTTCATTTGTAGGGGTTATTAAAAAGGAATTTGATGAGTTATGAAACAGTTAGAAACCAAGGATTCATGCTTGAATTCCTTTAAAAAGGCTCTTCTGATCAATTTGTATTTGAGGGTGATGAAGTTTTGAAATTGGAATAAAGATATCTCTATTTTTATGCATTTTATACTAATTTTTTGTGTTTTAGACTTTGGTACAGAATTGTATAGGTAGGAATTGGTGGAATTTTTTTTTCAATTGGTAGATGCTTCAATCACCTTCCATTTGTGTTTTTTTTCATGCAATTTGGATTATTATTGTTAGAGATATTGACATGTTTCTAAAATCTGCTAAAACCCTCATTAGGGTAAATAGTAATGGGACAAAATTGCTTTCTCTTGTTGTATTCATTTAAAATCCTCCAAATTTGGTGAATTTGTACCTTGTGGCATATTATTTCATATTTTTCAGGGGTTGAGTCAAGAGACTAAAGGTTTAAGGTGGAAAAGTTGAAGTTCTAACTGTAAATCTATGTGCACAGTCTGAAATAGGGTAGTAAAGGGAACTATAGCCTAGATTTTATGTAAATACATTTCAAAAGGGTCTCTTGGTGATTTCTATAGCATATTCAAACCTTATCTAACTTGTTTCAAGAATTAGATGGGTTTTTTTGGGTGTGGAGGAATTAAAATCATCAAGCCTAGTGTGAAAGGGACTAGTAAAGGGCATAATACAGTGGAATTTGCGAGCTTTGAGCGTATTTATTAATTCATTCAATGAGTCTTTTGGTTTGTGGGGATGTTAGGGATTAGATGAATCCATCACAGGACTTGGTTTGGAATGTTTAAAAGTTATGGTGATTATTTAATGATGATCCTACCTAGACAGAGTAAATGCAGCCTGAAGCTTTAGGACAATCTTACAGAATTAAGGGATATGGCAAGTAGAGTGATGCTAATGGGTTGTGTTGTTGGATTTAGGGTTCTTGGTGAGTGTCAAGACTATGTTGTGTTGAATTTTGTGTCAGGAATATTGGAGATGACTTATTTGTTCTTGAATGATTCAATGCATTGAAGGGTGCTCTAATGAAGGTTTTGAATCCTTGTAACATGAATTAAGAATTGTGCTTATAAGAATGAGATAATGAAAATTTAGAACTCTAAATACACATTAAATGTTTGTGCTAAGTTTTGAGAAGTAAAATATAGTTGAATAAGTGTGTCAAAAGGTGAGAAGTTCTAGTTAGTTGATTTCTTCCTCTGTACTCTACATCATTGCTCCACAATGTTAAGTGCTTGAATTGGTGGCACCTTTAGTTTGAATTAGGGAATTTCGCTTGCTTTAGGAAATGGTAGGCCTATCACAAGTGGATCAAAATCCTTATCAATGGATTTTAGTTGTAACTAGGGAAGCTATGGTTGAGGAAACTATGGTTGTCCTCTTGGTGGTGCATGTGGCACATATGGCACATACTCCTTGGTGATCCTTTGTTTGGATAAAGTATTATAGTAAGACTACACCTGTGGTGCTCTTGGTGTCAGAACTTCATTTGTAAATACTGAGTCTTCTCCCTACATCCAATAAAATGTTGCTTGGTTAAGGGAGATATTTGTTTCTTACTCTGGAGACATTCCTTGCATCTGACCAGTAAATTTGACATTTTCAGTTCTAGGGGACTGATAACTTTTGAAATTCAGAGGAATACATTGACTCCTCTTTTTCATCACCCCTATTGAATATTTCATCATAGATAGTTTTAGGGCATGTGGGCATCATTGCACAAGAATAACCATCCATTCATGTCTTCTTCTAGGTTTTTTTTGTCTTGGGACTAACTCCTTACTTGTGTTGGGCTTAATGGTTTGAAGTAGAGTTGATACTAGGACTATCTGGATTGATGTCTATGGATGGTTGCCTCTTCTTGGAGCTCATTGGTACATATTATGTTGGAAGGGTGGCCTTCCTCCTTGATATTTTTATGGGGCGGCTTTGGAGGTGTCACTTTCTAGTGCTTTATAATGATGAGCTTATTTGTAAAATTTCTCATTAAATTTTTCATATTACCCACATCTGTAGCTAATGAAGAAGATCCCAATGTGCTTGGTTGTGTAATTGGATACACATACATTGAAGGTGGTGATGTTAATGATGTGATAGGAAGTATAGTGAAAGTACTGGGGGCTACGTTCTTTCAAAATTCTATTAGATATTTTAGCACACATGGGCATAGGAGGTCGTGAGGGGAGCTTCCCGACATTGACAAAACTATTCTCAACCCTTACAACTAGATTATATGCATCAAGTAGAGTATTTATTCCAAGAAACTATACCATTACCGCAATGTTTTAATTGAAAGATTTCAAGTAGAATATGAATTCCATTGTTGTTGGAGTTCTAACCATTTTGGGAATTCATTGCTAGGTTTTATGAAACTTGATGTTAAAATCCATCATAGCCTCTTGGGGTGCTCTCTTGATGGTTAGAAACTATTGAAATAGGGATGAACAATCTCCTTTCTCAAAAATCACTCAAATAGATTTTATCCAAGATCATCCCAAGTGTTGATGGAATTAGAAGCCATGGACTTGTACCAGTCCCGAGCCTTTCCCTTAAAGGATGCAACCAATAATCTAAAGGCTATATTTTTCTTTGTGGTATTGTGAATTCTACAAACATCTGTGATATCTTGGAGATGCTCAAAAGGTGTTTTTAAGTCCTCCCTAGTGAACTTTTGGACTACTTTAAGGGCACTGGTGGGGATAGTAGGCCATACATCAAGAGGGGTAGGATGAACTAGTGGACTAGCACTATCCTAGTTCACAAAATTTCTCAGAGCTCCTTGGAGAGCCATAGGGAAAAATCCTCTATGAAATCAGAAAAAAGGTGTTCTAATTTGAAAATATCAACTGCATGGAGGGGTAGATAGAGCTCTAGACTTGGGACTAGCACTCTTAACTCCACTTCCTCTAACAAGTAAAACATAATTTGTGATCTGTCTCCTTTGAGGAACACAAGTAGGTAATTGGGAGTATTAGAAGCTATCTCTAGAAGATGCCCTTGTTTGGACCCTAGAATTGAGTTTACCAACCTCTCCTAATTGTATAATTCAAATTTTTAGAATCCAAGATCACCTGCATGCAAATGAATACCTGTCACATGCAAAAGACATGCAGAACCAAAGAAGATGTTCTGTAAAACCTCTCAGTAAAAATGCATTAAGAGAATCTATTATTACAAAAAGATCAATCCTTATGAAGGAGATCAAAAAACCCTAAAAGGGAAACCCTAAAATGAAACCCTAGTGTGCATACTTAATAATTAATAATTAATTATTAATGTGCCTAAGTTTAGCTTAAGTAATAAAGAGGAATAAGTGACTTAATTAATTAATCAATGCGATATAATTAATTAAGCATAATAAATTATTACTCTAACTTAAATGCCTCTTTAAGGTTGGGTATTAGATTTTGTGAAAGGTCATGGTCCCACCAAGCATACTAGAAAAAAAATGATCATGAAAGCTTGCACTTATCTAAATAGATTTATGGGAAATTCAGTGAATAGGGGACCTTCTTGCACTTCACTGAATAACCTCTAGGATTTTTAAAGAAGATATTTCTTCCCTGGTGTTTGGGTAAAGGGAAAAGAAAACACAGGAATAAAACTTAAATAAGGTGATGTTCCAAAAGATTTTACAACATTTCAAAACCCTAAACGGTTTTGACTTCTAAAAAATGAACACATAATGCCACGAAACCTTCATTTTTGGAAGGAGAAAGAGAAACTTTAATACCTATACAAGCATAAATTAGTCATTCAAATCCTTTTGTGGGAAGCACACATTATGTTTTAACAAAAAATAGGGAACCCTAGCTTGAAGAAGATGTTTTAGATCCTTACAAAACTATTTTTCCCCAACAACATAATAGGAAATATAACATAATTTCAATAGAAAGATGAATGAGTATCATAAGATGATTCAATTCATGAGATTATAAGTTAGAACAACATAACAACTAATATCTGATAATCAATTATCAAGATTGTACCTCAAAATAATGTGATAGAGAGCATTTAGTATGCATGAATTAAGAATAAAATGTAAAATAGAGGCCACAGGTGCACAATCAAATGCAATTTTCTTCTTCTATTTATTGATTTTGTAGAACGTTAAAAAGTATAATGTCAGATAAAAAATCTAAATAATTATCTTGATATTGATTACAAAATTTCTATAGAGAAACTAGAGTCCTATAAGAAATCTTCTACAACACTATTCTATCTATCTATCTATCTCTTTTCATATATATCCGTTTGTATCTCTTGGGAGGCTAGTAGAAATTCCCTTTTATAAGGCAAGGGAAGCATACAAGCATCAAGCACTCTCTACCATCAAAATGATGTAAAGCCTAATAGGTGGACTTGCTAGACAACATTAAAATATGATAAAAGATTAGATATGATTAATGAAAATTCTAGGTAACAAAAATAAATTTTCTTGAATAATGGTGATGGATGTAACAACTCGATGACTTGAATTCCATAAAATATTTAAAATATTTCCCTATAAGAAGGAATATATGAGGTTGTAAATGATCGATCCAATCTAACCTAATTGGCAACATGTAGTACTCGTGTTGTCAAATGGAAGCTAGCCCCTAAAGTTGAAAAGGAACAAAACACTATGCCACTTAGCAATGTTCATGAAGATACTATTCTCAATACTGAAGAAACCCACTCAATGAAAGATGGGTGATGTGACATGCTGGCAGACATTCTTCTAAATTCTTGAGAGTGGCTTGTGAAAATCTTCATAGGGTAGCCACATGTCTTGCTTTGGGCCCAAAACGAGAGCAATATTCAAAAAGGTTGTAGCGTAGGAATTACATATAACCATTACACACCTTTTAGCCTAAATTAACGTACAACTTCCAAAATGACATGCCAATGTGACACATTGGTGGAACCCCTAAAAATATTTATGTTACACTAATAATTATTAGAGAATTTGGCTATTTTCTTGATCTTGACATGTCTTAGGGCTTAGGGTTTTAGTCATTTCCATGTTCTAGTGTTTATTTATCCCTTAAACCCTAAAAAAAAATTTAAGTGTAAATCCCTTTGCATGATTTCTAATTCATAGTTGACTTGTTGTTGCCTATTCCTGGTCACTTAAGTCACGTCTTACGCCATTGAATCTATCTATTCACCTGCCCCCCATGCCTAATGTTCCTGATTGTTGTTCGTTGGATTATTTTAAATATCGCTTTGTATTGTATGGGTCACAAGTCTTTTTAATATTTTCCAAAGTCCTAAGTCTGGGGTTTAATATTTGATCATTGGTGTAATTTCTTGGCACAAATTTTATGTCCCTCATCATTCATTAGTCTAGTCGGGTCCCCTTTTAATAACTAACTTTGTGCACATGTAGATGAAGGATTTTATTTGTGGTTATAGGATCTAAGTAAATGCATATAGATCACTCTCTACTCCCCTGCCTAATTTTAATATTCATTAAAATATTGACATGGATTGGCACATGAGTTTCACATGTCACTTCTAGCAACAGGCCCCATTGCATTTCAAACATAGTCAACAAAAAGCTTTATGTGATTGATGGTCGAGATAAGGTGATGGGTCAA
Organism: Sequoia sempervirens; assembly: GCA_007258455.2. NCBI lineage: Eukaryota > Viridiplantae > Streptophyta > Pinopsida > Cupressales > Cupressaceae > Sequoia > Sequoia sempervirens. Next base: position 28,872,742 of record VDFB02168118.1, read on the forward strand.
TCTTGATTGCTCATCACGAGGGGCCCACCTACATATCTTGTCCCTCAATAGGGAAGTGGGGAAATGACATCTGGCATGATCAAAATCATCAAAAGAACTATATAAAGGAATGAAATGTTTATGAAACGTTTCAATGTAAGGATAGATGATTAATGTTCACACTACTAAAGGAACCTTTATGCACATGGTTTAAAAATGAACAAGATGATATAATATGAGTTGTCCATGTGATCTAAAGGTTATATGCATAGGTGAATGGTCTTAACGTAAAGTATACATGGTTTTGAAACACCAAATTAAATCTAGACCGCTTCTCACCTCTCCATTGCTGAAAGTTTCGCATGGGTTAAACCCAGTGGGGGAGCAAAGAGGCCGACATGTGAATTTTCTCAACTATGGTAAAGATGGTGGAGCCTATGGATGACTTGGAGGATTTTACACATGGCCTATTCTCATTGGTCGATGGTGATAGTTGTTCATCATCATAGTTTTCAAACCTCTTTGACTGAATCTAAATCATTTTTCAAGCCATCTCACTATATGATCAATGATCAAAATTCAAAGTTGATATTGAGGAAAAATTAGTCGTTATGGTTCACATTAGCGAACCATAATGGTGGATATAATTTAGAGCTACCAAATTAGTAAGATTTAAAGCTATACAAAATCACCTTAAATCATAATTGTAGATTGTTAAAGCATTCAATGCATTTGAGGATTTCTTGCTACAAATTTTGAGCTCATTCAACAACCAAAATTACAATTTTCAAAGAAACTATAAACCGGTAAGTTAAAACAATAGCTTACTTCTCAATTGATTAAAATTTTCTAAATTTCTCTTTCTCTTTCATTCTATTAGTAGGGTTTCAAGTTTGCATGCATTTGTTTTAAGGTTTGACATTTAATTAGAATGAATAGCTTGTCTATTCTTTTTTTTTGTGTGTCAAACCCATAACCTAGTTGTGAAATTATATTTTGTTAAAGGGAAACCCTAATTTGGAAAAACCATAAAGTCATGGCATCAAAATTTAAAGAATTTTTGTTAAAAGAAAAAGATTTTGGGTTGAAACCTTTAGTAAAACCTCTATTCTAAGATCTAATTGACCAATTAAAATCCTCTACCTATGAGAAACCTAAGGGTCAATTGTTATTTTGAGGCAAGAAAATTTTATAAGGGATCATAGATAAATAGTGCACTATTAAGGATGCCACATTGCCCTACACTAGATGGGTATAGGTTATTTGTTGGTTTGTCAATTGAAACTGTGGCATTCCTATGGGAAACCCATGGAACTTGGATATGGGCAAGATGATAGTGCCAAATGTATACATGGATGTTGACTTATTAAAGGTAGTGGCTGAAAATGATGGAATTGAAGTGGTGAAGGTTACCAAGGAATGGATTGTTGAGGTTTGTAGATTAGTTGAGTGGAGTGAGGATATGGTCAAGATTGATGACAAAGCACTCAGGGAGAAATATGAAAAAGGTTAGACATACCTTCAAAATCTAAACCTTTAGTACTATTTGGAAATTGTCAAGGGACAAGAAATGATTATCATAGGAAAATCAAATAAGAATCCATTTCCCATCAACCATTTTATTTGTTATTTCTAAAGAACATTATATTATTTGTATCAAATTATATGTTATGACCTAGCTACATGCATTCCAATGGCCAAGATGTATATGGTTACACACATTCAACACCCTACACATTGTAGAAAAAGGAAGGTTATGGATCTTCTTGTCTAATTCTAGACTTGACTCCTAGATAAGGATGATAGAAAATCTAGTTATGTGGTGTTTTAGAATTTATTTGCCTCCAAGTTGAAGAGAGTTTTGATTTTGAACATGCATAGAATTCTTTTAGATTTACATGATCTTTTGAAGCCTAAGGATAGGAAGCCAAATTTAAATATTGATCAGAACTGGGGAGACATTATTCCTAGCTACACAATTTTGAGGGTATATGGCATAGTTGTATCACCTCATATATTTCCAAGGGATGTACCAGAAAGAGTTGGGTTCTTGAAGGTAATGTCGCAATTAGGTGATGTGGAGAACAACCATTTGAAGGACCAGGGAAAGGGAACCTTTTTCCCTACATACATATGTTTCTTTGACCTTGTAATGATAAAAGGAGGATGAAATAAGATTAATGATATACTCAAAACTTTGGAAATGAAGAGGGTGAGAGAAAGAAACCATGATATTGAATGATGTATGGCATGGGTGAAATTAAGGATTTAAAGTTCAAAGTTCATCCATAACCTCTACTTCCCAGAAGATGTGATAAGAAACATTTTTGAATTTCAATTGCAAGACAATAGGAAAATGAAGTGGATTGCATTCAATAAATTAGAGAAGGAAATAAGAGTAAAGGATCCATAATTTAATACTCTTTTAGAGATTCCAAATAAAATGCAACAAATTGAGTATTTTTCCCAGAATTTTGAGATAGTTGTTGGGCATTTGAAAAGTGAAAGATTAATCCAAGAAAAGGGGAAGGTTGTTATAGTGGAAGAACAATGTGAAGGGGAAATCCTTATGATGGAAGAAATAAGAGCTTCTCAGTCCCAAAAGAAAGTAATTGTCTTCAAAAGGAGGAAAGACAGGATGAAGGAGAAGAAGGAAACATTTCCAAGCTCTTTCCAATAAGAAGAACAAAGAGTCCCTTCACCTGTGCATCAAATTCCATCACCATATCCTCCTAGTTCAACTAGTCCTATAATTGTAGACATTGATTCACCACCCAGGTAGTCATCACCACCTGGGCAGCCACCCTTGAAGAAGAAAAAGGTTGAGTTAAGGGTATGTGCAAGATCATGATGGGCCAAAAAGTGGCAATATGATGGGTATGTGGCTGATGACTTTTTTCCCCTAAAATTGATGAAACGAAAAGGGTTTTTAAAGGAGATTCTCAGCTTTCCACCAATATAAATTATGATTTACATTGAATTTAATAAGTAATTATTATTCATTTTCCATTCAAATTATGACTAAATTCCTGATTGATAGACTGATTGAAAAACATCTATAGCTTTCAAACGGTATCACATGTTTTGAATCCAAAACATGTTTCACATTCTATGCTTTGCATACTATAGGATTAAAAAAAAGAAAAAATAAATTTCATGAAGTTTTGACCAAGTTAAAGTGGTCAAACATACAAGTTTTTAATATTTTTTAAAAGTTGTATTAAGGAATTCATAATTAATTATTTACTTGGAAAATATATATATATATATATATATATATGCATCACATCAAGACATGAGTCCTCTACTTATATCTAAAATATTATAAAAAAATATTATCATTTTATTGCGGTTAGGGTGGTCAGATAGACACCTACTTCTTATTTTTCTCTAAAATTTAAATACTACTACATTGAAATTTCAAATTTACACCAAATAGATTTTTATTTTAAAAAAAAAAACCTAGTAGTTTAGAAACTACATTCAATTTGCTACAAATTCTATTCTTACATATTGTTGATATAATATAGATAACTTATTCAAATTTTTACGTCAAGTTGCCTAACTTTGATTTTTCTGATTTTTTTGCCACTTAAGGGCCTATCTTTTCCATGATGATCTTGCACATACCCTTAAGTGGCTTGGTAGATTATGATGAAGATTTAGATGATGATATTTTGGTCACTAAAGTGGAGATGTAATAGTTCATGCCCTCTCTTCCTAGGGAGATGGTGCCTCAACAATTGGGCCTAAGATTGGGTAAGGATAACCTCATAGGTATAAATAATAAGGATGATGTTAGAGAAGAGGCCTATGCAAATTTCGTGGATGATGACTCATTTTTCAAGTCCCCAAATTTCATGGAATTCTCTTGGAGAGCCAAAAAAGATGAGTATCTTAGTAATATTTCAAAAAAGGGGGGCCTCCATCTAAAGCTACCTGAACAAGTCATACATGCTCAAGTAATAAAGGTAATGAAAGAGAGATTCTAGGAAGTAACTACACAAGAGGGAAGAGAGATAGTGAGAAAAAGTGGTATTCTTTTATTATTAGAATGGCACCTAGCCTCTACAATAGCCTTCGATATAGTAAAGGGGTATGATAGGATTCTATACAATTCTGAGGAAGAAGCAACCATAGCACTACAAGGATCTACATTTAGTGAGCAGTGGGATACATTACCTATCTCAACTTTAGACCCCAATACTAAAAGGATAGAAGTTGCAAAACCTACTACAAACTATAGAGGAGGATTGATCATAAAGAATTTCTATGATACTTTTTCTATTGAGACTGCCACTATGTTAGTGAATGTTGCACAATTTACAAAGGGAACCCTTGAGTTATTGACAGCTAAGAAAGAGAAATTTAGTAAATTTTATAATGATTTATTGATTCAATATGGTGAGGGACAAAAAAAAATAATAGATTTGTAGAGTGAATAGGAATTATTGAAAGAGAAGATGCAAAATTTGTAGCCTATTGTTCCCACACAAATAGATTTTACTTCTCCTTCCTCACCACAAGCACAAATTCGTCCAACCCCTCCCACAAGTTCTTAATGGGAAATTGTACCTTACAACATGGGAAATGTTACCATCTTAGTGGAGGAACCTAGTACAATAGAGGCACAACAAGAAGAGGAGTTCAACAAAGAAGAACTTCTTGAAAAGATAAAGGAATTTGAGGAAAAGTGTAGTTAGCATGATAGGATGCTTTTTGTCAGCAATTTGAAAATTGTGACTACAGTATTAGAGCATCTAAATAGAGGAGTTGAAAAGATATTAATTAGCATCCATGCTAATTATGCTTCCATGGTTGATGCTATAAAAAAAATTGATAGAGATAAGGAAGTGGAAATTCCACTTATGGAAAAATAGATTCCTAGATTACAAGATTTGAGACTAATGGCTCTAGGATCCAAGCATGACATGAATAAGCTTGAAAAAATACAACCAACCCTTAGAACTATGAATGGAATTGGAAAGATTGATCCTTTGGAGGATAAAATAAGGGAGTTGGTTAATAAATTTTATGAAATGAATCATGGTCTCGTTCCTCATATATTGAAGGATAATGCTGAAATCAAATCTCTACAAGATTGAAGAAAAGAGGCAAATGAGGTAATGGGTCATCCCACAATAATGGGTTACACTTTTTGGCCAAACTTGACACTGAAATCAACATTTTCAAAAAAAACTTCACTTTCTGACACCTATAGTAGGAAAACTATTAGGAATTTGAAAATGATGTAAACTAGTGATTTGTGAGATTTTTTCTGTAGATTTTAAATATATTTTTTTTAAAAAAATTGGAATTAAATTGTTTTTTTTTTTGCGTCTCCTTTGATAACTAGTTTTTAATAGTAAACAACATTTTTTAAAAGTGATGTGTACTTCGACACGCATAACTTTTTTTCTACAAAGGATAAAATTTTGATTCTTTTTAATTTAGGTTGCTAACACTGGTATCTATTGGTTTCATTTTGTTTCATAACATTTTGTTGAATATTTTTTTTTTAATTAAGTTTTGAAGTCAAAACATTTACAATTTAGACATAGGTGCACTTCGGCACGCATAACTTTTTTGGTATGTATTGAAATTCAATTTTTTTTTTTGTTAGAATGAGGACACCAATACCTAGGGCGTATATATTTTTCAAAAAAAAATTTCTCAAATTTAATATTTTTCCACAATGATTTTTCACTAAACTTGATGTTCAGTGAAAAACCTATGTTCAGTAAAACTAAAAAATAAAATATAATATAAAAACAAAATATATTAAATTTATAGTTGTTGGAAAGCTCGTTTCAATCTCTACAATTATCCAACTTGGTTTATCAAGTTGACTCCATTTGCACCTCCTTCCCAAGCTTCGATAGTCAAAAAAATGCATAAATTTTGAAATGGTGGAGGGGAAGGTGAAAAAAGGGGGTTCATTAGAACCCCCCTTCTAATGAAGGGGGTTCATTCAAACCCCCCTTATATGGTGCAAAATGGGGTTCATTAGAAGGGAGGGGGGTTCATTAGAAGGGGGGAGGGTTCATTAGAAGGGGGGGTACATTAGAAGGGGGGTGGTTCATTCGAACCCCCTTCATTAGAAGGGGTAAACCATTTTAAATTTTTTGATGAGCATTTCTAATTTTTCTTCGTCTGAAAAATTGTAACCCATTATTGTGGGTTTACCCTAATTTTAGAGGAAGAAACCCTAATTTTTAATGGCACTAACATGAGCATGCTAAATAAGAACATGGACATGATTTATCAAGTGTGAACTTCTTCAGAATAATTTGATAAAGAAGTAAATCAAGTTGTCACAAAATATGCTTTATACAGGTTAAAGGATGACACTGTTATAATTTTCAATTAGCCATCTGAGGAAGAATTCCAATCATGGAAAGATAAGTACATTGATGTTTTGGAAGATTGAGCTGTTGTTATGGGATGGTAACAATAATTTTGGTCTTTTGGTCTACAACAATGGTGAATAATAGATGGGAGAATATAGTACATGGCATGAAACTAGTACAAATTAGGCCTTTTATAAAGTATGGATAAAATATTGTATTTCTCCCTAGTGTGAAATTGTTGACAAGGATGTAGAGGTGGAGGTAACTTTATCCTCATTCTCTTTTAGCACTTTATGCTTTTCTTTCATTCAAGCTTGGTGTACATGGAATTTTTTTTGAAAGCACGTGGATATAATGCTACAACAAAAGTTACCTTTTGAAAGGCAGAACCAGATCTTCATCAACAAATGTAAATGGTTTTTTTCCCATGTAACATTTCCCTCCTTTTGAAATGAAAATATAGCTACATTGGGGAATATTCATTGTAATAGTCCAATAGGAATAGGACATGTGTACATTCTAGTCCAAATCTTGTTTTTTCATTTGTTTCTATAAGAAGGAATTCAAGCCCAGATGTACAAGTTAGTTATTGATATATCATAGAGTGAATTTTTTTAAGGAGAATATAAAGAACTTTTTAATAGTTTTGTCTTAGGTTTTTTGTCTTGTCAATATGCATATGTAATTTTTGATAACAATACTAGAAAATTGAGTAGAAAATGGTGAAAATTCAAGACCATTTCTCTCTTGGTGTATTCATTATTTGAGCTATGAATAAAATGATCAAGAGTTATTTTATTGGTCTCGTTGTTTTTTAATGATGTATGGATTTCACCATTATTTTAATTCAAAGAATTAATTAGATTGCAGACATGAAGTTATAAGCTCACATATTTCAAGTACAAAGATCTTTATAGAAAGTTATGGTTTAGGATAAAATGTTGAAATGTTGTAATGCACTGTTGTCAAAGCTTTAAGATGCTATGTATTATTCTATTATCCAATTATGTTTGTGTTGATATTGACTTCATTCCTAGGTGAAGGCACTAATCTGATGTTTTATTCATGATAAATCTTCTTGGCCATTCAATAGCAAATCAAATTTATAAAAAAAATTCAAATGAACTACAATTGTTACCATTTTATTTTATGTTTTTCCATTCTCATGCTCTAAATGTTGAGTGTTGTAAAGGAGTAGCTAGTTTCTTGATATATTCCATTTATTGAGCTATTGTATGAGAATTCCTTTGTCATTTGCAATGTACTCGGTGATTAGCTGAAGAGGTCTTTAAAGAGAATTTTGGGATCACCCTTCTAGTTCTTGCAGAGCTTAAAGTGTAGGAGGAAAGAATTACTACTTTCAATCATTTTTTTCCCATTCCCTTCATGTTTCTAAGGATTAGAATTGGAAATTCCATAGGCTTCCTTGAAGACCAGCTTGGTTCTTAGAAAAAACCCAATAGATTAGCAACTCTACTTGGGACAATTTGTGAAAATATTCATGTCTTAGTATGCTTTGTCCAAGCATTGAAATTAGAGTCATATTCATAATGGGGTGTAAATTTTTACATATATTTGTCAAATTCTTCTCAAGCTTATTAAATTCTCCCACCATTTATCATTTTGAAGGTCAATTACGCAAATCTTGTTAAGTACTTGTGTGTCCTTGCAAATCTTCCACTTAGAGTGTTGAGGATTGGATTTGTATTTCTTTTTTTTTGAAAATCCTTGTAATTCTTTGAAGATCCACACCATTCCTATCATTATTTATAATTCCCAATTATTTTGGGTGGTGAATCTAAATTCTCTACACCAGTGTGCATTATTTGAAGAAATTAAGAAGGTTTTAAAGAAGAAGAATTATAGAGGAAAGATGAGGAAAACTAGTGCTCACATGAAGAAGCCTCCAACAAAAAAACTAGAAGGTGAGCTTCAAAAGACTCCCAAGAAGAAGGGTCAATGGGTACAAAAAGATGAAAAACCAAATCAATGGATTCCACCTTCATGGGTCTAGAATGACGCAAACACAAGTAATTCTACTCCATATCCCATCCCTAAAAATCAAATTACTTCAAGAAATTATTGCAATCATGAAAATTAGGAGAATTTTTTAGGGTTAGTCTATGAGGATGAAGAGTATTGTGAAAATAAGACTGTTACTAGTATCCATAGATGTAGACCTTGAAAAAGTAGAAGTAGAAGAAGGAGCCATCATCATAATGTTGCTACTACCAATGCTACTACTACTATTGGTATTCTCCCTCCCACATCCAATGGATATTCCCCTTTACCACCTAAATTGCTAACTGGATCCAATAAAGATTCCCAGAACCTCATAGATTTGGAAGAATATTTAGGCTCATAAATCATGCTCCTAGACCTGAAGAATTTTTTTGGAGATGTTAGTGATCTTAGAAGAGAGGTGTAGATCTAGGCTAAAATAAGGAGAAATAAGGAAAAGGAAAGAGAACAAAAGATTAGGAATGTCATGATTGAAAGATAAACATTAATAAGGAAATTGGATAAAATGAGACTCCTGAACCAATCTAAACCTGAACTAATTATCATTGGTCCTATTATATTTGAGATCCTTGTTAAGAAATTTCAAACTAACCCTATAAAATATTTCAATGCTACTACCTAAACTAAATCTACTGTTATCAGTATTGTATCTCCACACCCTACTACAAATACTTCAAATGCACTAGTTGATAAATGTAAGAAACTTATGAAGCATTTGGCTATCAATTAAAAATCCACATTTGAAAAGCTTCCTCTGCCCCCTAAATCCAAATCCAAAGTTGATCAATTAAGGAAAGAAAATGAGGATCTATAAAGGTAATTATAAAAGATGCAAATCATGGCAACTAATGTTGAGATGAAGAGAAATATTTATTTCTTGAATAACTCATGCTCAACAAATGGTGCAACAACATCTAGTTCACAAGATGCTTCTCATTCCACAATGAAGCCTACACCCATAGTTGAGAGGAAGACTTATGGTCATGTTTATCAATCCACCCACAACTCTGAATCCATGAAAACTAGTAATGATTGTACCCACAATACATTCAATAATATAAATGTGGATCATAAGAGAGGAGGTGAAGAAGCTAATAAAAATAACGAGGACATAGAAAATAAATTTCATAGTCAGCCTATGCAATTGGAAAGATATAGAGAGTTATTCTTTGATGGAATTCCTGGATGCCCAAATCCTATTAACAATGATATCAGGGTTGTGTTGATAAAGTTTACTAGAAATAATGGAATATCTAGGGAGGATCACTTAATAGTTTTTTTGAATATGCTTGACTATTTTGAGGTAGAACATGAGGATGTCATTATGAAAATTTTCATGCAATATTTAACAAAGGATGTTAGGGATTGGTATAGATGTTTACCTAATGGTAGCATTGGCTCATGGGGGGAATTTAAAATAGTCTTTAGATAGAAATATGGAGATAAGACTAACCCTAGTTTTATGCTCAATGAATTCAATAATATTTCCAAAGGATGGAATGAAATAGTGTCTAATTTTAACATAAAATTTCAAAAGGCTATGAATAAACTACCACCAAATTTGAGGTTGAATGATTTAGTATGCCTTGTCACTTATTGTAATGCATTTGATGCTAAGATGGATTAAAGAATGAGAGATAAATACCCACAAACTTTGAGGGATGCATTCAAAATTTCCTTGCATGTTCAAAGTAATAGAAGAGATTCAAGTAAGGTGGGAAGAAGAGATGATATCAAAATATTGAAAAATACGAGGGATAAGCAAGAAAAGACCTTTGGCTCAAATCCTATTTATGATGAGAGATGGGATAATATGATGAATACACTCAAGGAAGTCAAGTATATTTTGGCCAAAAATGAAAAGGGGCTTGGAAACAACAAGTAATAATTCCAAAAGAATGAAAATCCCTCAAGGATCCAACATTATTCTTATAAGACCAACTAGAAGAATGGAAAGCCAGTCCCAAATAATAAGAAAGGTAAAAAAGATCAGGTCACACTTGATCCTTTGCAAAAAAAATCTACAAATTTCACTGATGAAGCTCCTTGGTGCATGATTTTTTAGTTGCCACATTCTTTTCACTAATGTGTAGTTGAAAAATTGGTAGAAGTTAAAGAAGATACACCTGAAGATTATGATCAATCCCATATTGATGATGTTGAAGTAAATGTGATCATCAAGAGGTCTAATTTTCTGATAATGAATGCTTAGATGATGTGGGGACTCATGAACTTGATGTGGACAACCAAAGGCAAATAGAAAATGCATATCACCAACAAGTTCTCTCTAATGAAGAGAATGATGTTTTCATGAGGTGTGTACATTAGAGACAAATAAATATGACATGTCTTTAAGAAGACCTTCAAATGATGAAACCAAAAGGTTGACAGTAGCTTTCACTACACAAGCAAGAGGTTCATATCATCTGAGAAATAGAATGGTGGGTGGTGACCAAGGAAAGCATTCTAGCCTATTCATCAAAGAACAAAATTCTAAATGCAAGGATTCAAAGGTTTAAAGTAAGGTGGATGGGGCTAAATCCAAAGAAGGTAAGGATGACAAAATTTGGGAAAAGAGGGCTAAGAAACCAAAAGCTAATGGAGAAGTCAAGTTTCCTGCTGTGAAGGTGAAAGGAAAAAAGGAAAGTTTTGAGCCTAAGAAGAGGGATACAAATCCTAAAATTGAAACAAAAGGTGAGCAACATAAGGAGAGGAATAATGAACAAGGTATGATTCCAATTTATCTACCTAAATATACCCTTGTTGATATGTTTCAATTACTTAGTCAAGTAAATTTTTTTATTCCTTTGCTTGAAATAATTAGAATTGATGAGCATAGAAAAAGGTAGTAGCCCTTATCAATGGCACTACTATAGCTTGTAATAATTTAGTGGTGTCTACTCCACCCAAAATGAGTGGGAAAGAAAATAAAGAAAAGGAGGTTTTGTTGAACAGTTTGGATAACTGAGAAGGGGGTGAAACAATTATACTAAAACAATTTTCTTGACATTAATTAATCTGAATCAAATCTTAAATCAATTAGATATTAATAAACATGAAAGCAAAAAACAACACCAAACACAATGAACACTAGAATTTACATGGAAACCCAAGAAGGGAAAAACCATAGAGAATAATAATTCTCAATTATAAAGAACTAGTTAAGGTGACACTCGTTAAGGTAATTTTTATAAGGGATCACTACCAAGTTGCTCACTATATGGTGGCTAATTTTTGGTGGGATCACTTCCTAAATACAGAACATCAAATTACAAAATGGTCTCACTGACAAAAGTGAACTAATGAAGTTGCATCTACATATGCATGAATTCAGTTTTTGTTAAGAGCACATTATCATTCTATATTAGATCTGATCATAAACCTTCTAGACAACTTCTTTGCACAAAATCTACAAAATATATTGCTTGTTCCTTCCCACCTTTTCATTTACTCACACGCATCATACTCCACACTTCTTCCATACTTCTGTGTCTTCAATCAAAATATGCTCTCTCTATATATGTATGCCTGTAGAACAAAATAAATTGGCCACACATAATTTTTTTATAGTCTTCTAAGTCAACCAAACACCATTTGAATTTAGATCACCAAAATGTATGTTAGCATGAAGAACAATCTTGAAATATTCAATAAGACCTTGCATGCTAAAACCAAACCCAAAAGATAGTTTGCACAAAAGGATCTTCTTACCACATTACCAAGGGACTCATGAATAGGTCATACATAAACTAGGTTCATTACATAGCATAATTATCGAAAGATAGAAAACATTAGATCACATGAAATATGTTTCAGAGCTTATGAGAATGACAACCAAGACCAAATCTTGATTATCATCAATTTCAGTGTCAACCAAAGAAACACAATTTGACATACAAAAGCTTGCAACATGCCACATGAAGTTCTAGATAGCAAGGACACCCAGAGTAAGCTTTGAGCATAGAAACCAACATCAACATATTATACTTTGTTATATTGCATTAATTGAATTAAAAATATGTCCCAAAAATAAGTACTACCATATTTGGAGCAAGGATATTATCCATACTATGTAACCTCATAGCACTCGATAGGATAGATCAAGTTTGTACATCATCCAAAGCACATCCTTTTGAATCCAAGGTTTTGAAATCAATGAAAACAATGCTAAAAATTCTTCAATGAATTCTCAAAAATATCCCCCTTTTTCATTGATGGAAAAAGAGAAAAAACTCAAAAACACAAAATTCCACAACTCCAACTCAAAAATACAAACTCCAAAAACACCAAGTACTCCCCCTTTGTCCAACAATTCAATACCTCTTTTTGTTTTTGTTTTTCTCTTCATTTTTCTCCCCCTCTTTTCTAGCAAAGGGAAAGGGCCAAAATTCAAACATTCAGGAACTCATATAAAAATAACACTTTTCACATGAAATATTTTCTTGTACCTTTCTCTCACAATTGGAAGAATACTATTCCAATATAGCATCACATAATCCAATTTGGCACTCATATTGTTTGACATAGTCAACAACATAAATGAGGATGACCAGTCCCAAGAAAAGCTCTATCATTCACAATCTTCTACATTAGAGAGTATCCCAGAGAGATGATCCAACTGGACCTCAACAATTTCCTTGACTAACCAGAAAGTTCTAACCAAGTCTTCCCTCTATCTATGAACAATCAATAAATCAACTTGCAACTCACTAACTCTTATTCTCTATTTTCAATCTTTTTCTTTGAATAAAACAAAACTCTTTCCAATATTATTCATCTTAGATTCAATAGCTTCAATTTTGCTTCTGAAATTATCAATAGCAATAGGCCACTAGAGATAACACCTATAGATGTAAAATATCTCCTTAATGCATTCTCCTGTGTCACTAATGTGTTTGGATAAATTTTGTTTAGCTTTCACACATATTCTCTCAATCATAGCTTGGAAATTGTGTCCTTCGTGTCCTTCCAACAACATTCCTTCTTCAACAAATTCTACTAGATTATTCGGTAACAAATCTGAAACATCTAAAATATTAATACCCTTTTTGAGAAGACAATCAACCAAAGGATCATCAATTTTAAGCCTTTTGATCAGAGAGTTGGCACACCACTTTTCACCAAACTTCTTCATATCACCTTCATCTAAAAATGACTGAATATCATTTGGATTGAAAGAATCAGATTCAGGTAGAGACTCTTCTTCATATTTATTTTCTTCTAAGATAGTGATGACATATTTTTTGTTAACTTTACTCTTTTTAGGTTCCGAAGGGGAACCACCAATAACAACTTCCAAATCCTTCTTACCAGAGGAGGAACCCTCCTCAAACTAATCAGACACTTTCACACCAGAGCATAGATTCATTTGCAAGGATGAGAAATATAGTTTTCATGCACTTGCTTTATCTTCCATACATTCAGATACTTGTAAACTTGCTTTCTGACAGGGATGCCAAACTTCCACTTAACATTTTCCTTTGTCGATAGTGAACTCATAAAGTAAAATACAAAACATATGAGCATAGACCCAAATAAAAAAGGATAACTCTCAATCAAAGAAATTTTGACATTCTCATATAGGTTTTCCATTATGAGGCTACGCAAGTCAAACTACTTATTTTATTTCACCATCATGTGTTCAACATATAGGGAAATGGCTGAAGTAGAAACTTCATAATTTCTAAAATAGATTTTATAAGTGATGTCATAAGCAACATACCTTACTATAGGATTGAAAATGGTATTTATCAGTAGAGCCTAGGGTTCTTTGTCGATACTAGTAAGTTCCTCCACGTCTTTGTATTTCACCATTTTCTTCCTAGGGAGGTCACCAACACTGCACAAACTAGTAATAGCTTCAATGGATTCCTTCATGATTGAATAGGGTTTGTCTAAAACAATGTTGTCATCCTTGAATTGAATCAACAAGAAAAAGATAGATCCTCTATAAAAAATCTAGGGAAATTATCCCCATAAATCCATACCAAGAGTATTTACAATCTACAATTCATCTGTCTTCAACCCTAGTTCCATTTCCTTCATCTTTCAATGATCAAACTCATCCAACTCAACTCTCTTCAACATTAGTGGAATACTACCACTCGATCCTTTGTTAAAATATTTCATCATCATTCTTATCTTCTTAAAACCTCATTTTCGTTCAACAAAACTTCTTCTTCTTCTCCTTTGCAAACTATGCGAAATGACTTTGAAAACTCCCACCTTTTACTCTTAATTACTCATAATGTTTTTTTCACCAAAGACACACATTGATGATGCCAACAATTATACTTCACTTTTCAATCAGCCAAATTAAGTTTCATCATTTATCATCAACCAGTTTGAACTTAATAATGTTAAAATCACTTCAATATTACTTCAGAGAGGGGGAACTGACAGGATATGCAAAGCAAAAATCCCCTTGATCCAAGGTAGATTGGCTCAAATACCGGTAGGGAATTTATCAAGTTCTGGTAGCACAGAAGTGTCTTCCACACTTTTTTCCTTCTTCCTCCAAACTATTATTTTCTTCTTCTTAGATTCATTTGATTCTACAACCTTCTTTTTGTTCTTAAGTTTTTTCGAAGCAACATATCTACATGTGTTAGCATAATGTCTAGGTTGACTACACTTGTAACATCTTTGTCCCAACTTAGCTGAGTTAACCCTAGGTATACACTGATTAGCATGGTGACCATAACCATAGCATAAATATCAATAACAATGAAAGAGATTATTCATTCCATTCCTTCTAGCTGGATTAGAAAATTTACTTCTGCAATGACTTTCTTTGTGACCAAACTTGTGACAGTTAAAGCATTGAATACTTGGTTCCATCTTGCTTCTACATTCTACAACCTTATGTCCAAAAGCATAGAAAATAGTTACCATTGAATGATAAGTACCTTTGAGAATTTAGCTACCTGACAAGAGGTCTTTTTGTAGGTGTATTAGAGTTTTGGACCTTGCTTGTTACATCATATCTTGTTTTAGTTTCAATTACTATGTCTTCACCCTTAGTGTTCTGATTTGAATTCTCACCAATGAATCCAAGTCCTCCTTTATCTTTGTGACATTTATTTAGGGACAAAAGTTGACACAAAATCATGCTACTTCCACATACTCTTACTTCTATTTTTAGCCTTCTTAATTTTTGATCAAACTTCCTAATTTCTTCAGATTTCTGTTTGATGGTGTCCTTGAAATTTTCTTCAGTCTTCTCCCAGTCCTCCATTTTCTATTTGATAATTTCTTTGAGATTTTCTTCATTCTCCTTGCATTCATCCAGTTGCTACTTTAAATTCATAATACTTTCTTTTGAATCTTTTAATTCATGGCTAATGTCTATGTGTCTTTCTTTGAGCCTTTGGATTTTTTCCCTTAGCTTTGCAATAGAAGAATTTACCTCGATATTTTCTTTCAATTCATCATTTTAAAATTTCATGCTTTCCATATCATCTAACATCATCTTCCTTTCTTCCTCAAATTGATAAACTCTTGCCATCTATCCAAACTGCCAAGATCTCCCTTAAGTGGTTAAGATCTATCTCCAAGCGACCACGCTCTGATACCAACTATTGAATAGTCTAGATAACTGAGACATGGGTGAATTAGTTATTATAAAAAAAAAATTAACTTTAATTAATTTGGATCAAATCTTAAATCAGTTAGATATTAATGAACATGAAAGCACAAAACAACATGAAATATAATGAACTCCAGAATTTACATAGAAAACCAAGAAGGGAGAAATCGTAGAGAATAATAATTCTCAATTATAAAGCACCAATTAAGGTAATTTTTACAAGGGCACACTACCAAGTTTCTCACTATAGGGTGGCTCACTGCTGGTGGGATCACTATCCAAATATAGAACAATAGATTACAAAATGGTCTCATTGAAAAAACTGAACTAATGAAGTTGCATCTACATATGCATGAATTCAGTTTTGGTTAAGAGCACAATATCTATCTATAGCATATCTAATCATAAACCTTTTGCACAACTTATTCACACAAACTCTGCAAAATAGATTACTTTTTCCTTCACACCTTTTTATTTGCTTGCAAACATCATACTCCAATCTTCTTCCATACTTATATGTCTTCAATCAAAAATATGTTCTCTATATATAGGTATTCTTATAGAACAAAATATGTCAACCACACACAATATCTTCATAGTCTTTAAGTTGGCCAAACACCATTTGAATTTAGATCACCACAAAGTATGTAAGCATAAAAAACAACCTTGAAATATTAAATAAGACCTTGCATACTAATACTAGACCCAAAAGATAGGTTGCACAAAAGGATATTCTTACCACATTACCAAGGGACCCATGAATAGGTCATACATAAGATAGATTAATTATATAACATAATTATCGAAAGATGTCAAACTTTGGATTAGATGAAATATATTTTGGAGCCAATGAGATTACCACAACCAAGACCAAATCTTGATTATCATCAATTTTAGTGTCAACTAGAGAAACACAATTTGACATACAAAAAACTTGCAACATGCTACATAAAGTTCTGGATAGCAAGGTTACCTAGAGTAAGCATTAAGCATAACAACCAACATCAAAAGATTGACTTTATTATACTACATTAACTAAATTCAACCAATGTCCCAAAAAGAAGTATCGTCATATCTAGAGCAAGGATAATATCCATTCTATGTAACATCATAACACTTGATAGGATAGATCAAGTTTGTACATCATCTGGAGCACATCCTTCCTGATCCAAGGTTTTGACATCAATGACAACAATGTTGAAACATATTCAACAACTTCTCTATGGGTTGAGGGAGCAATCACTGAAATCATTCACATTTATCTAGGAAATTCAATAACTACCTATCCTTGAAATATAGATCCATCCCTTGTAACTCTGATTATAGATGGAATATAATGCCCCATCTTATAACCTAAGGAATGTTGTAATTGTGTATAAAAGTGAAATAATTTATTTTTTTAAAGTAATAATATTAAGTTAATTAGTTGCATACATTCTCTAAGTTACACAGCGTTACACTACTTGAGTTTCCATAGACGACTTTAGTATTTTGCATTGCTTATAATTAATTAACATAAACATTAAAAAGGTAAACATTGCACATCATTTGAAATTCCATTCAAGATAGTTTAAAGTACAAATATGTTTTCTTACATTGCATTTGATATGATATTACAATACTCATTCATCTGATGAGGTAGATCAAATAATAGTTACAATTACATTTACAAATGTTCACCTCATAAACAATTGAGGGAAGTTACAATACAATATTTCCATAATGCAATAAATAAAGTACATCTATATCCAAGTGCGAGCTCTCCATCCATGAAGCTCTCGATGCCATGATCATAAACTGGGGACCCAACGGAGTAAGGTGCACGTTCCACCCAACCATGTGGTACCTATAGGTCCACCCCCCGTGCTAGGAGATAGTAATATGGTTACCTAGACATAATCTACTAACCCTAGACACAAGTACATAACTAACTAATGGTTACATTGCTTCCAGATTTATGACAATTGAATGTACTACGTACACAAGGTTAACTGTTATTTTAGGTGGAGTGTCATCACAACATTGTAAAGGTTACCCTGGTGTTTCTTCCTAGGTTCCAGCCCCCAACTTGGGTTACCCTGGTAACCTCTTACAAAACCCGGCCCCATTTGCAAGTTATTGCATAATTGAATGCCTTTTAAAGTAACAAGACATTGATTTTCCATTCTAGGCCTTCTCATCTTATACTCAAGACTGAACTAGCTCAAGAGTCCATAAGTGAGGCATATTAATCTTGTTAAAGATTTTAATTCTAACTAAAGTGTTATTTAGTTATCACTAACTTACTAACTCTTTGTAAGTTACCTTGACACCACTTTGTGTGTCAGCCCTAACACAGAGCCACTCCCCTAAACATAACAAAGGTATACTAATTTCTCTATCTAGGGTAGACATAGTGCACGAAAATCAACAAATAATACTAGATATACCACAATGGACATCACAACCTGTTCATAAAATTCAAGTGTTTATTTTTTCAAATAAACCTAGTGCACTACCCTAGATAGTTCAAACATACAAAACCATTGTAAAATTGAACTCCCTTGAAAATATTACAACTGGAAGACTTAATAACACATAAAAATCCCCATTTTCCCAATAAAAGAAAACACAATTTTGAAATAGCAAATCAGGAATTATAAATGTCTAGTTTTCGGATTTACTAAATCCAATCATTCAAAAGAATTAGCATAAAATTATAGCTACTAAATTTTAATTCTTATTTCATACAATTAAAGAAGTTATATCATTTCATCTAATTTTTCAATTTCTCAATTTCACATAATGAAATAATCATCAATTTATCAAATAAAAATATCATTTCATTTAAATCAAATCAAACTTTTTAAACACCTTCCTATTATTTGTTCCAATATAAAACAATCATTTAAATAATTTTATTTAAATAATTATTTTATTTTACTAAATAAATTACTTAATCATTATATTAAATATGTATAAAATATTATAATATTATATATAATATATAATATATTATAAATATATTATATATAAAATATATATTAAACATATATTATATAAAATAAAATCTAAATGAAATAAAATTACAAATTAAAAACTCATGCAAATTAAATAAGCCGGTACAGAGTGTTGGGTCCGTAGCCCCTGCTACGGCCTCCCTTATTGGGGAGGTCGCAGCCATGGTGGTTGTGCTCACCAATAAGGAATGGGGAGGGTTTCGGCCCTCCCCAAACACTGTTATATATATATTTTAAATTCTTTTAACATTCGCCACTCGGCGACTACGAAAATAAAAATGTGCTTAATTTTTTTTAAAAGAAAATACCATAACAAATTTTGCCTGTACGACAATTTCTAGAAATACTAATTTTTTAATAACATTTTCATAATCAAATTTATATATGAAGAAAATTATATATATATATATATATATTAAATTCATATAGGGTTTTACAATAAAGAAAATAAAATAAATTTTCACAGGGTTTCCAATGGGGAAATTAGGAAAATTGTCTAGTTTCTTCAGGGTTTCAAAAAGAACACAAGCACAAAAATTTCCTTTCAAAATTTAATTTACCCTAAGGTTTAAAAAAAAATCCATTTACCACTTAACTAATTTCTCCTTCACTAATTTAAATATTTTCCATAGAAGTATGCTATATAAATTCTTCTGAAACCAACAAATTTAACAAAAAAAAAAATATAGGGAACAATTTCTTTACGAGAAGTACAAGGATTTAAATTAAACTTAATTTCTTTTCACAACTATTCCCTTCCAAAAACAAACAAAATAAAAATCACAAGGAGAATACCTGTGTTCCTTTGCTTCAGAAAACTGTCTGGTGATGAGAACCTTTGTTGCCTGTAGCTTCCAAAGCCTTTCCCAAACACCAATTCCCAAATGCAAACCAGAGAACTTCCACAAATTGACAACAATACCAAAATGCATAAACCCAATTTTTTTTTAACAGTGCACTGATATTTTTCCCTGTGAAGAATAAAATAGCCTCTGTGTTTTCCCAGATCCAAAATAATATCTGTGAACAACCTCAACCATAAACCATAAATTCAACTGACACACATGTTGAGATGTACAAAATATCTTTTAACAACTTCTTGGCAATCTTGCCTTTCAAGATTTGCATGAATTTATTTTATTTAAAATTTAAAATTTAAAATGCAAAATTTATTTAATAATTAAAATGCCATTTCCAAATAAAAATTAATTTTAAATAAAATATATTCACACACAATTTAAAACAATTTAATTTAATCAATTAATTTATTTAATTAAATAAATTTAATCTTTTAGGATCAAATTATTTAACCAAACAAACTAATTAATTAATTAAATAACATGTAAAACTTATTTTTCCAACCTTTAAAAATTAATTTAAATAACAGTAAATTAAAGAAGACTAACTACCATTAAAATTGGCAAAATTTACCTTTCAAGCAATAAATCCAAACAGAAAAAGACCAGTCCATCTATGACTCTGGACTAAAATAGATGATGTACTATGACCGGGTTAAAGACTAGACTAGGATAAACCATGCTACTACCTCCCAATCAACATTTTCGTTGAGTCTTGTCATGCTTAGACTTGAGTAACCAGGTGGAGTCGATGCCATGTACTTGCAATCCTGCAACCAACGGATAACATGCATATATATATAATCCATTGTACAGGCACACCGTGCAGAGAAAATCACGGACATCATAGGGCACTCGCAAGCGAGTGATGCAATTCTGTTCTCCACACCAATACACATCACATCAAACTGACGAATTAACTAACAGTTAGTCCATCATAAACATACATATAGCAATAATCATCTGAAGGAAAATATCTGCGCTATACCAAAGCATATC
Organism: Sequoia sempervirens; assembly: GCA_007258455.2. Taxonomy (NCBI): domain Eukaryota; kingdom Viridiplantae; phylum Streptophyta; class Pinopsida; order Cupressales; family Cupressaceae; genus Sequoia; species Sequoia sempervirens. The sequence continues at coordinate 28,893,536 of VDFB02168118.1, forward strand.
AGAAATCAAATATCACAATACAATGTATCATCATGTCACAAAGTGAATCCACTATCGCTCAAAATCAGCGATCAAAATATCCAAACCAAGAACCAAAGTCTAACAGTATAAAAACATGCAACAAAAAACATAAGCATAAATGGAGGGGTACTACATGGAAAATTATTGAATAATTTTTTGATTGAATTAGGATCATCTAATAATATTATGCTAGCTAAGATTGTGGAGGCGATGGGATTGAAAATTGATATTACCTAGGGAAAATTCTATGCTATGGATTCTAGGGAAGTCCCTATGATTGGTGTAATAAATGGACTCCCATATAGATTAGCTACACTCCAAGAGAAAGAATTTAAAGTGAGTGTGGTAGTGGTGGACATTCCACCAAATTATGGAATGTTGCTATCTATAAAATGAAGTGCCTTCATTGGGGGTACCATGCAATGTGACACATATTTTTCCACCATCCCAATTGATGGAAAAGATGTCAAGTTGGTTATATAGTCAAAGTAATACACATGATTGAACATGATCTTCAAGATGATACAGTCCAATTTTTTGATACTAACCTCAATGACTTCAACCTAGAAGAGTTACCAAGGGAGAGTGACAAGTAGCCTGCACATATTGAAAAGGAGATCACCAAATTATTTGGTAACAATGATCTTTGGACAATTTATTTTGATGGTACAAGCTCCAAGAATGATTAGGTTCAGGAATATTATTAGTTTCACCCAATGGAAACACATTTAAATTCTCTTTCACCTTGTCTTTTGTTTGCAAAAAAAATGTGGTAGAGTTTAAGGCCTTGCTATTGGGGTTGAGGATAGCTTAAAAATATGGGATTAAAAAGATAAAAGTGATTGGTTATTTATAGTTGGTAATATCCCAAGTTAGATCCAAATATGCATCAAAGAACAAGAGATTGAAGAAATATATGAATGATTTTTGGGATTCCATTGAGTAGTTCTATGCATTTGGAATAGATTGGATGGAAATATTCCAAAATAGAGTGGTACATTTGTTAATAAACATTGTACTTAGGCCTAATGACATAACTTATGTTGGTATCTCTAAGGTTTAGATACAAATAGGGCCTTCGGTCCCTGAAAACATACATAATTGGAAAGTCTTTATGATGATGAGGACATCCTAATATTTTTGAAATGTATAGATGAATATGACAGCATGAGATTGATTTTGGAGCCTTCATTGAGATAGTGGATGGAAAGGATGTAGTCTTTGGAAATGAAGTCATTCAATTAAAGAAAAATAAGATTCCTAAGGGCCTTGTGGCCTTAGAAAGATTTTTTGAAAACCAAGAAAAAAGAAATGCCAAGACAACTACAACACATCTAGAGGATTTAGAAGAAAACCTAGGAGCTAAAACTACTCCTAAAAAGGTTTATGTGGGAAAGAAAATGAATCCCAAGATAGAGGGAATGTTGATTGCTTTGAGCTAAGAAAGTACATACATGTTTTTTCTTGGTCATATGATGACTTAAAAGCATACAAGGAGGAATTGTTCCAACATGAAATTCCTATAAATGTTGATGAAAAGCCTTTTAGACAAAATAAAAGACCTATTAGTCCAACCTTAGCATTGAAAATGGAAGAAGAACTAGTGAAGCTAAAGGATGTTGGTATAGTTAAGCCAATTAGGATCTCATCTTGGATGTATAATTTAGTGCCAGTCAGGAAAAAGAATGCCGATACAAGGTTATGTGTGGATTTTAGAAATATGAACATATCATCATTAAAGGATAACTATCCATTACCTAATATGGAATCCATGTTGCAAAAGGTGACTAGTTGTGAGTTATTGTCCATGATGGATAATTTTTCTAGCTACAACCAAGTCAAAGTGAAGGAGTTTGAGTAGTACAAGACTATATTTACCACTCCATGGGGAACCTATGTTTATTTCAGAATGTTGTTTGGCTTGACCAATGCATGTGCTACTTTTCAAAAGGCTATGGATGTAGCTTTCTCTAATTTTATTGATTTTTTTTTGGAAATCTACTAGGATCACTTAACTACTTACTCCAAGAAAGAGGAGGACCATTGCATGCAATTGGAGAAGATTTTCATTAGGGCCCTTGAATATGGTATATCACTCAACCCAAAGATATGTTCCTTTGGAGTTACTGAAGGAAAATTGTTGGGAAAAATTTTCTCAAACAAAGGAGAAAGGATTGACCTTGAGAGAGTAGTTGTCATTGAAATAATTCCTCAACCAAAGAATGTGAAAGGTATTTAGTCTTTCTTTCATTAGATTAACTTCCTAAGAATATTTTTTTACAAAATTTATAGAAATTCCTTGCCCTATATCCATGATGTTTAAGAAGAGTGAGAAAGTGGAGTGGACTAAAGAGTTATATAATACTTTTCAAGAGTTTAAGCAATCAATTAAGGAGTCCCTAGTTCTAAGCACTCCCAATTTTTCCAAGCCACTGTAAATCTTCTCATTTGCATCATTTCACACTATTGATATGGTGTTGTTGTGAAAGAATCAAGAGGGTTTTGAACAACCCATCACATTTTTAGAAAATTTCTTCAAGTGACAAAATTGGAATATAAATTGATTGAGAAAAAAACATATGCATTGGTTAAAGCTATAAAGAACTTTAGAACATATCTCATGGGAGCTATAGTTGTAGCATATGTTCCTAATGCAACTATTAAGGAAATATTCACCTAGAAGGAATTCATTGGTAGGCGATGTATATGGATAAAAAAATACAATAATTTAATAGTGACATCCAGATCACCAAATTGGTGAGAGGTCAAGGGTTAGCCAAGCTGATGGATGAAGCAAATCTAGATGCCAATAAAAAAAAAATTGAGGATGACTTTGATAAGTGACACATTTGTGATATGTAAGACTATGACTGTTACAAGAATGTTATCTATTACCTAAAAAAGATACAATTCCCTTGTAATACCCCTCCGTGTCGGTTGTTCTAAACTTTTGTGTGAGTATATGTGTGTGCTTCATTGGTTACTATGTTATTTGATTATGTGGAAAATATAATATGTTAGCAATCATGTTTAAATAATTAATTAAATTATAAGTGATTTGCAAAGTTATTTAAAATATGATTAGAAATTAAAATCATAATCAATTAAATTAAATCAAATGATTTAGATCAAATGATCAAATTAAACTATTTTGTTAAAAAGCACAAGTGATATTATTAGATAAATTGATTTAATAATAATAATGAACAAAATAATCTTGGAAAGAAAATAATAAAAAGGAAGGCAATTGGAAAATGGAAAGTGAATAGTTTATTAATTAATAAATCATGATAAGTTTTTGGGAAGAGGAAATGGCAAGAAAAGCTGGAAGAACACTTTAGCTTCCGCTATCTCATCATCTTCCAGGCAGTGATTTCATAACTTAGAATTCAGAGTCATCTGGGGGGGGGATGATCCTGGATCATCTGAAAAGCTATGAGATGTTTGTATAAGAATGTTAGGATTAAAAGAAGAATGGATCAGTTATGTGGAGGGGGCTGCCACTGCTACAAAGATGTGCTCGAGCTTTGCAGCTCCACCAAAAGATGAAGAAAGGCATAAAACGGACCACTTCTCTCTGTCTTAAGTTCGAGGGGCATGCGCAAGTTTAACAGTCATGGAACAATGGGGATTTCCAATATGGCCAAAGTAAAAGACCACCCCCAACTCTTAAGAGGAAAGATTGTGAATAGGTAAGATGCCAACCATATCATATTTTTATAGAATGCTTAATGTATATAGCCATGTACGAGTATTGATGTGGATATTTTCTCTTAGAAAATCTCAATTATATGAATGTCTGTATTTACCACCTCGGCTGCTCATTAATCTTGATTTTGTTAATTGCAAATCCTCTGCCATATTTAATTTTCTTCTTTCCCTTTCCGTGCCTTAATCTGGATGAAGCATTGTTGTCCATTATCCTCTTTCCTTTGAGGAATTTTTTCAAGCATTACGCATGCCCTCCCTCTATTTTTTAACATACTCTGGGACATTCTGTCAAATCGTTCACAATTCTTGTCTCTGTCGCCTTAGTATGCGCCTTGTTTCTTCTCTGCTTTCTCTTCACTGTCGTTTAAAGACTACATCATCTTCATCATCATCGTTACATGAGTGTACAATATTCAGTCTCCCTGTCTCAGCTTTGGCGCTTGAACATAATGGCTACTCACGTTTTTTGCAACCGTAACCATCTCAAACATGGGGAAAGCTTGGTTCGTGTGTCTTTTCTGATGCCGTCATTGAGCATATTGTTCAAGTGAAGAAATTGAGAACCAATGAGCAGATTATTTAATTCTCTTGGTCTGCGCAATGTTTCAAGCCTTTGCCAGTTACCTCCATTCAATCGAAGCTGAGAGAAATTGATGTTATTGGATACAGCATTTAGATGAGCTCCTTCGCATAGTTTGGTAATCTAAATTTATATTATCTCCCTAATACCTTTGGCAACCTATCATATCCGTAGTATTTGAAAATAGAATGTTGTGGAGGTTAAATAATCTCTCTGATCCCATTGTTGACCAGTCTCAGCTGCTGCACTTGAATATAATGGGAAGTTTAAAGCTTTAAATAATCTCTGGAAGCTCGCCTCTAATCTGAACTGCATCAGGTTCCAAAAACAGAAAAATTGTATATTAATTCTCCTTCTTTTAAGTCACATTTTGTACCTTTCCTTTCTCCTTCTCTTCAGCCTTGCAGATAACATTTGAGAATTGATAAAAAATGCAAGTAGCTAGCGATATTTCCAAATTCCAATATTCACTTTCTAATATACTTGGCAGTCTGTCACTGTTACAGCATTTAGAATTGAGACATTGTACAGATTTATATAGCCTTCCTGAAACCTTGCCTTCTTCATAGTTGCAAATTTTAGAGTTGCTTGGGTGTAGAAATTAAATAATCTCTCTGATTTTATTGTCAACCTGTCTCAGCTTTTGTTCAAATTAGTGGATCTAATTTAGAAGAATTTTTTCATTAAGTAATTTAGAATTACTCTCTCTTGATAAACTGCGGACTCTTCCATAGTTGCTGCATTAACATATATTTTCTAGATTATTGAGTGCATAATACTCCCTTATAATGGACTTATAGAATTAAGGGAATTATGATTCAATTTAGGAGTTTTGAATTAAATGTTTGCGAATTCAAGTAGGTGTTATATATATATATATGAAAGCTTGTTTCTTAAATTATGAGAAATGTTTAGGGTGAGCTAGTATTTAATTAAGAATGTAGATAATGGATTTTAAAATTAGTAGGAATAAAAGAAAATTGATTTTAGTTTATATGTAGTCAAAGAAGAATTTATTTAATAAATAGCATAGATTGTTGAATTCCTTATAATTCTAAATGTTGAGTATCACATTTGTATTAAACTCATAAATAATACAATTGTATATCTTTTACCATGGTTAAGTATTGTAGTAAACTCTGTTGATCTAATTATGGTAGTCAATGAACACAAATTGTTCCTTGAATTGAGTCTTCATTCTTATTTATTCTTTTGGATTGATTGTTAGTAGATGATGTTGATCTTTAAATTGTATTGCTTTTGTATTGATATAATGCTTGTATTTAAGTCATTTTCTATGAAGAAGAATTAGTTAATAAATGGGACTAAGTTATAATAAAAAGATAACTATATTTATTTATTAGGTTTACTTATCTATAATTCATTAATAAAAGGCCTTGATCTTATTAAATAAATGTAAAAATGGGGCTAAGACTAGATAATGGGGAACTAAGCCAATTATGTTCTATTAAGGGATGATTAGATTTTATAGGTGTTAATTGTATTTTGCTTCTTCTTTTAACCGTCTAACCTTGACAACTTATGTGTATCACTACTAAGGCGAGTTGACAAAAGGCATGAAGGTACGTACTTTTTGTACATTCATTTAGATGAATCTAAGTATGTTTATTTGTTAAAGTGATAGAGGAATGTATTTCTTTATTATTTCTTATATGTTTTATTTTCTTTCACGTTTTAACCTTTATAGTAAAATCTCGCCATATTTTAATATCTTGTAGACTCTTTATGTAGTTGGTTACTTAGGATAAATATTGCTACAATTACTTGTGAATTATAGTGCAAAGGAATAAATTAGGTTTATTAGGTTGTTAAGTTGAGAGTATAATGTGATGCGTTAATGAGTAAGTTAGTAAAGTGATTAGAGAGAGAGTTTTCTCATGTTAATTTTTGGATAATCTAGATTAGTTTATTCTTAATTTGGTTAGTTTCAAGGGGAATAGTTAAATTAGAAATAATGAAAAGTAGAGTTTGTATGTTATGGATGCCTTGTTCTTTTAAGTAAAATTAGATGATCTTTTAAATGTTGATCTCTCTTGTACTCCTTTAATTGTTGATGGTAAGTCTTTTATAGGGATAGTTAGATAGAACATCGGAGTTGGATTGATTTCTTTATTTGAGAGGAGTAATTTTCGTATTAGGTTTGTTCCTTTGGTTGATTGTTCTTTTGTATTAGTTATTGATTAGGTTTGAGTTGAATTGTATGATTGTTGAGTATAGTATGGTTGGGTAACCTAGGAGGAGAAATAGAGGTCTCCCTTGGATACCGGTCGAAAGTGTATTAAATTTAATTGTGATGATTTTGTGGGATGTTCCACTCACTACCTTATGTCTGTTGACTCGTTCCTTGGGGTCTTGTTATTGTTTTCAGTACTTTGAATGGGAAATCTTCTAGAGGCAAGGGACTACTTGTTCTTATTGTTTCTTTATTGATCTATTTTGCCGAGATTTTGATCTTAATGGATGATTTTAATGGTTCCTCATTATTTTTCCTTTCGTTGAGGAGTTTTTCAAGTGTTAAGTCTCTTGTTGGAACTATATTGTTTTTCTTTACTCTCGTTTGTGAAGAGTCGTTCTTTTGAACTTCCAAGTGGCAAGTGTATTGGTTTCTTTATTTTGAAAGGGTTGTACGAGAATTGTTGAGACTCTGATGTTGTACTTATTAGCGAGATGGGTAATGCCTCGCACGCTTTTATGTTGTAATTCTTTGTTCAAGTTATGATGGTACAACCCTTGATTGTTCTTGGTTTCTTGGTTTTTATGTTGTGGGGTTTCTAGGGAGAGTGGCTCCTTGTGGGGGCCGGCACCCCGTTTAAGGGGAAGGGCACAGGATAACCCACGAGTGAGTTAGTAATCAAGTGAAAACCTAATAATTAACTTAGGTGGGTTGGGTAGTGATATCATTACAAGATTAAAAAAAATGGATGCCTCGTCTTCATTAGTGCTTCCGCAGACTAATGGAAGGCTGAGAAGGCCGTGGTTGGCAAGGTCATGACCTCGTCCTCACGAGAGGTTTACGGCTCCGCATGAGTCACCCTATGGACCGGCGCCTCCAGTTGGGAGGAAGAGCACAGGACAGCCCATGTAGGACTATGCGATGACACTCTCCCCTAGTTGCCCATTTGTTTACTTTATTGTGTTCCTCTGGAAGTATGTTGTGGGAGTTGGGTTAGATTGTGGTTGAATGGACTTATATTGATTAATGGAGTATTGCCTTGATACATCTTTGGTGTACTTTGTGGTTTTGTATGATCTCATTGATATTTGACTTATGATCTTGTACTCTTTTGGTACTATGATATGATGTTATTTTATTGTTTAATTGCATTTGGAATTATACTATGTTTATTAATTTAGTTGACTTGGAAGTGTTTCATGATCATCCTTTGGATACTTGTTATTGGTCATTGCTTTGATTTATGTGATGAGATTTATGATTTTAAGTTGTGTTAATGACTCTTGGATGTTGTGGATTATGTCTTTGTAATTCTTGAGTTTTATGATACTTTTGTATGTTGTTGAGTCTTGTGGTTTCCGTGTTTGGATGTTCTTGGTTGAGGACTCTTCTTGTCAGCTCTTAGCATGGGGGGTGGGTCTTCGGACTCACATGGTCGGGTGGAACGTGCTAAGCACCCCATTGGGTCGCCAGTCGAGGATCGAGAGGTGCAGATTGGTGCGGTTGCAGCGACTCCAGAGTTGTAGCCAGTTATGATTCTTTATATTCATCGGTTTATTTGTATCGTGTTATCTTATGTATGGTTTCCATTTATGTTCAGAAACATTTTTGTATCATTGTACTTCTTGAATATTGTATTGTAATGTAACATTAAACCTTATGTGGCTAGTGGCAGTTGTTATTCAATGTGTTGAGTTAATTATGTATATGTTGTATTTATATAGATGGTTTCTTATCAATGATTATCATGTATGTGTTACATTTGTTAATGTTTATCTTGTTATGGATTATATCTTTGGATTTTATTCTTTATTGTCGTTGTGTGGATCTCAGTCTCGTAATGACTCTTCGTGTACCCCAAGGGATGTATGTGCTAATGAATCTTCTTAAATGAAATTCATGTTATGACTTAATGTGTTTTACATATATGTTATGTTTAATTTAAAAAAAAAAAATTGTGTAGTAATTATTGTTTAGTTGTCCTTTGGGTTTGCACGACGGGGCGTTACAACATGGTATCAGAGCATAGGTTCATACACTGGGCACTATGTGTGCTCACTATGTAACCTTGCGCTTAGACCCATGAGTCTTGAGTTTCACTTTTCTTTTGTCATTGTTGTGAACTTGAATTTCTTCTGTTCGATGGTGTCGGGTCGATGGTGCAGGAAACTGATGGGAAAGAATAGGACCCGCAGTGTAGTGCGCAATGCACCGATATCCTTCCCATTGGGGATGCTCTATAGACCCTTGAGTTTTAGTGTGATGTGTTTCTTGGTGATGGGTTGTATGTGTGTGATTATGTCAAGTGTGTGTGGATTTGCGATTTTGGTTGTCCTTGAGTGATGAATTATGTTTTCTTGAATCTATGAAGGTGTAAAATTTTACCCTTTTTATTGAAATTAATGTAAATTTTAGTGTTGAATTATGAGTTTTAATGAAATTGTAAGGTTTTGTGGATAATTATTCTATGATTTTTAGCAGAATATAGTATCCTGAGGCTAAGATGCAACTTGAATTATTGGTACTAATGTGCAATGTCCTATGGTAGCTTTTGAATTATAGGAAGTGGGCTTCAGAAAGCATAGTGATGAAGGTAATGTAATTGTAAAATGCAGGTATAGACACTTATAATGTCAAGTAGTAATCAATTTTGATACTGTATAGGAATTAGATTTATGGTTAGTATCCTTATACGAATATTTCCTAACTAATTAGAAGGAAATTGTTTACAAGTTACTAGAATTGTTTTGACTATTTTGTGTGGTTGGTGGGAGGGACAGTGTGGTATCACTTGCTCGCGAGTTCCCTACTATGCTGAGAATTCCTCTCACAATGTATTTGTGATATATATGTATTGTGCACAATGTTTGTTTGCATGCAGGATTGCAGGAATTAAGTCTCGATTCCACCTGCATTGTCAGGACAGGGCGAGCATTATTATACACCCAATGGGCTTGACATTGAACATAGGGGCTGACAAGAAAATTTTCCCAACCTAGTTCGTCATCTGTTTTAGTGTTTGACAAATTGGTCGGGTTGCAACCCTGTCACCACTTTTTCTTTGGTATCATTTCCTTATTTTTGGGTTGTTTAATTTTCATTGCTTACTTGATGACGTTTAATTGATGTTTTAAGTTATGGTGTTGATTTCCTTATGATCTTTGATATTGTTGTGTTACAATGATTATGATTGAGCTCGACTTCCAGGAGTAAGTCGATTTTTAAGGGGGGGAGGATGTAATAGCCCTCTGTGTCGGTTGTTCTAAACTTTTGTGTGAGTATATGTGTGTGCTTCATTGTTTACTATGTTATTTGATTATGTGGAAAATATAATATGTTAGTAATCATGTTTAAATAATTAATTAAATTATAAGTGATTTGCAAAGTTATTTAAAATATGATTAGAAATTAAAATCATAATCAATTAAATTAAATCAAATGATTTAGATCAAATGATCAAATTAAACTAATTTGTTAAAAAGCACAAGTGATATTATTAGATAAATTGATTTAATAATAATAATGAACAAAATAATCTTGAAAAGAAAATAATCAAAAGGAAGGCAATTGGAAAATGGAAAGTGAATAGTTTATTAATTAATAAATCATGATAAGTTTTTGGGAAGAGGAAATGGCAAGAAAAGCTGGAAGAACACTTTAGCTTCCGCTGTCTCATCATCTTCCAGGCAGTGATTTCATAACTTAGAATTCAGAGTCATCTGGGGGGGGGATGATCCTGGATCATCTGACAAGCTATGAGATGTTTGTATAAGAATGTTAGGATTAAAAGAAGAATGGATCAGTTATGTGGAGGGGGCTGCCACTGCTACAAAGATGTGCTCGAGCTTTGCAGCTCCACCAAAAGATGAAGAAAGGCATAAAACGGATCACTTCTCTCTGTCTTAAGTTCGAGGGGCATGTGCAAGTTTAACAGTCATGGAACAATGGGGATTTCCAATATGGCCAAGGTAAAAGACCACCCCCAACTCTTAAGAGGAAAGATTGCGAATAGGTAAGATGCCAATCATATCATATTTTTATAGAATGCTTAATGTATATAGCCATGTACGAGTATTGATGTGGATATTTTCTCTTAGAAAATCTCAATTATATGAATGTCTGTATTTACCACCTCGGCTGCTCATTAATCTTGATTTTGTTAATTGCAAATCCTCTGCCATATTTAATTTTCTTCTTTCCCTTTCCGTGCCTTAATCTGGATGAAGCATTGTTGTCCGTTATCCTCTTTCCTTTGAGGAATTTTGTCAAGCATTACGCATGCCCTCCCTCTGTTTTTTAACATACTCTGGGACATTCTGTCAAACCGTTCACAATTCTTGTCTCTGTCGCCTTAGTATGCGCCTTGTTTCTTCTCTGCTTTCTCTTGACTGTCGTTTAAAGACTGCATCATCTTCATCATCATCGTTACATGAGTGTACAATATTCAGTCTCCCTGTCTCAGCTTTGGCACTTGAACATAATGGCTACTCACGTTTTTTGCAACCGTAACCATCTCAAACGTGGGGAAAGCTTGGTTCGTGTGTCTTTTCTGATGCCGTCATTGAGCAGATTGTTCAAGTGAAGAAATTGAGAACCAATGAGCAGATTATTTAATTCTCTTGGTCTGCACAATGTTTCAAGCCTTTTCCAGTTACCTTCGTTCAGTCGAAGCTGAGAGAAATTGATGTTATTGGATACAGCGTTTAGATGAGCTCCTTCGCATAGTTTGGTAATCTAAATTTATATTATCTCCCTGATACCTTTGGCAACCTATCATATCCGTAGTATTTGAAAATAGAATGTTGTGGAGGTTAAATAATCTCTCTGATCCCATTGTTGACCAGTCTCAGCTGCTGCACTTGAATATAATGGGAAGTTTAAAGCTTTAAATAATCTCTGGAAGCTCGCCTCTAATCTGAAATGCATCAGGTTCCAAAAATAGAAAAATTGTATATTAATTCTCCTTCTTTTAAGTCACATTTTGTACCTTTCCTTTCTCCTTCTCTTTAGCCTTGCAGATAACATTTGAGAATTGATAAAAAATGTAAGTAGATAGCGATATTTCCAAATTCCAATATTCACTTTCTAATATACTTGGCAGTCTGTCACTGTTACAGCATTTAGAATTGAGACATTGTACAGATTTATATAGCCTTCCTGAAACCTTGCCTTCTTCATAGTTGCAAATTTTAGAGTTGCTTGGGTGTAGAAATTAAATAATCTCTCTGATTTTATTGTCAACCTGTCTCAGCTTTTGTTCAAATTAGTGGATCTAATTTAGAAGAATTTTTTCATTAAGTAATTTAGAATTACTCTCTCTTGATAAACTGCGGACTCTTCCATAGTTGCTGCATTAACATATATTTTCTAGATTATTGAGTGCATAATACTCCCTTATAATGGACTTATAGAATTAAGGGAATTATGATTCAATTTAGGAGTTTTGAATTAAATGTTTGCAAATTCAAGTAGGTGTTATATATATATATGAAAGCTTGTTTCTTAAATTATGAGAAATGTTTAGGTTAAGCTAGTATTTAATTAAGAATGTAGATAATGCATTTTAAAATTAGTAGGAATAAAAGAAAATTGATTTTAGTTTATATGTAGTCAAAGAAGAATTTATTTAATAAATAGCATAGATTGTTGAATTCCTTATAATTCTAAATGTTGAGTATCGCATTTGTATTAAACTCATAAATAATACAATTGTATATCTTTTACCATGGTTAAGTATTGTAGTAAACTCTGTTGATCTAATTATGGTAGTCAATGAACACAAATTGTTCCTTGAATTGAGTCTTCATTCTTATTTATTCTTTTGGATTGATTGTTAGTAGATGATGTTGATCTTTAAATTGTATTGCTTTTGTATTGATATAATGCTTGTATTTAAGTCATTTTCTATGAAGAAGAATTAGTTAATAAATGGGACTAAGTTATAATAAAAAGATAACTATATTTATTTATTAGGTTTACTTATCTATAATTCATTAATAAAAGGCCTTGATCTTATTAAATAAATGTAAGAATGGGGCTAAGACTAGATAATGGGGAACTAAGCCAATTATGTTCTATTAAGGGATGATTAGATTTTATGGGTGTTAATTGTATTTTGCTTCTTCTTTTAACCATCTAACCTTGACAACTTATGTGTATCGCTACTAAGGCGAGTTGACAAAAGGCATGAAGGTACGTACTTTTTGTACATTCATTTAGACGAATCTAAGTATGTTTATTTGTTAAAATGATAGAGGAATGTATTTCTTTATTATTTCTTATATGTTTTATTTTTCACGTTTTAACCTTTATAGTAAAATCTCGCCATATTTTAATATCTTGTAGACTCTTTATGTAGTTGGTTACTTAGATAAATATTGCTACAATTACTTGTGAATTGTAGTGCAAAGGAATAAATTAGGTTTATTAGGTTGTTAAGTTGAGAGTATAATGTGATGCATTAATGAGTAAGTTAGTAAAGTGATTAGAGAGAGAGTTTTCTCATGTTAATTTTTGATAATCTAGATTAGTTTATTCTTTAATTTGGTTAGTTTCAAGGGGAATAGTTAAATTAGAAATAATGAAAAGTAGAGTTTGTATGTTATGGATGCCTTGTTCTTTGCTAAGTAAGTAAAATTAGATGATCTTTTAAATGTTGATCTCTCTTGTACTCCTTTAATTGTTGATGGTAAGTCTTTTATAGGGATAGTTAGATAGAACATCAGAGTTGGATTGATTTCTTTATTTGAGAGGAGTAATTTTCATATTAGGTTTGTGCCTTTGGTTGATTGTTCTTTTGTATTAGTTATTGATTAGGTTTGAGTTGAATTGTATGATTGTTGAGTATAGTATGGTTGGGTAACCTAGGAGGAGAAATAGAGGTCTCCCTTGGATACTGGTCGAAAGTGTATTAAATTTAATTGTGATGATTTTGTGGGATGTTCCACTCACTACCTTATGTCTGTTGACTCATTCCTTGGGGTCTTGTTATTGTTTTCAGTCCTTTGAATGGGAAATCTTCCAAAGGCAAGGGAGTACTTGTTCTTATTGTTTCTTTATTGATCTATTTTGCCGAGATTTTGCTCTTAATGGCTGATTTTAATGGTTCCTCATTATTTTTCCTTTCGTTGAGGAGTTTTTCAAGTGTTAAGTCTCTTGTTGGAACTATATTGTTTTTCTTTACTCTCGTTTGTGAAGAGTCGTTCTTTTGAACTTCCAAGTGGCAAGTGTATTGGTTTCTTTATTTTGAAAGGGTTGTACGAGAATTGTTGAGACTCTGATGTTGTACTTATTAGCGAGATGGGTAATGCCTCGCACGCTTTTATGTTGTAATTCTTTGTTCAAGTTATGATGGTACAACCCTTGATTGTTCTTGGTTTCTTGGTTTTTATGTTGTGGGGTTTCTAGGGAGAGTGGCTCCTTGTGGGGGCCGGCGCCCCGTTTAAGGGGAAGGGCACAGGATAACCCATGAGTGAGTTAGTAATCAAGTGGAAACCTAATAATTAACTTAGGTGGGTTGGGTAGTAATATCATTACAAGATTAAAAAAAAATGGATGCCTCGTCTTCATTAGTGCTTCCGTAGACTAATGGAAGGCTGAGAAGGCCGTGGTTGGCAAGGTCGTGACCTCGTCCTCACGAGAGGTTTACAGCTCCGCATGAGTCACCCTTATGGACCGGCACCTCCAGTTGGGAGGAAGAGCACAGGACAGCCATAGATGGGACCGGCACCTCCAGTTGGGAGGAAGAGCACAAGACAGCCCATGTAGGACTATGCGATGACACTCTCCCCTAGTTTCCCATTTGTTTACTTTATTGTGTTCCTCTGGAAGTATGTTGTGGGAGTTGGGTTAGATTGTGGTTGAATGGACTTATATTGATTTATGGAGTATTGCCTTGATACATCTTTGGTGTACTTTGTGGTTTTGTATGATCTCATTGATATTTGACTTATGATCTTGTACTCTTTTGGTACTGTGATATGATGTTATTTTATTGTTTAATTGCATTTGGAATTATATTATGTTTATTAATTTAGTTGACTTGGAAGTGTTTCATGATCATCCTTTGGATACTTGTTATTGGTCATTGCTTTGATTTATGTGATGAGATTTATGATTTTAAGTTGTGTTAATGACTCTTGGATGTTGTGGATTATGTCTTTGTAATTTTTGAGTTTTATGATACTTTTGTATGTTGTCGAGTCTTGTGGTTTTCGTGTTTGGATGTTCTTGGTTGAGGACTCTTCTTGTCAGCTCTTAGCACGGGGGGTGGGTCTTCGGACTCACATGGTCGGGTGGAACGTGCTAAGCACCCCATTGGGTCCCCAGTCGAGGATCAAGAGGTGCAGATTGGTTTGGTTGCAGCGACTCTAGAGTTGTAGCCAGTTATGATTCTTTGTATTCATCGGTTTATTTGTATCGTGTTATCTTATGTATGGTTTCCATTTATGTTCGGAAACACTTTTGTATAATTGTACTTCTTGAATATTGTATTGTAATGTAACATTAAACCTTATGTGGCTAGTGGCAGTTTTTATTCAATGTGTTGAGTTAATTATGCATATGTTGTATTTATATAGATGGTTTCTTATCAATGATTATCATGTATGTGTTACATTTGTTAATGTTTATCTTGTTATGGATTATATCTTTGGATTTTATTCTTTATTGTCATTGTGTGGATCTCAGTCTCGTAATGACTCTTCGTGTACCCCAAGGGATGTATGTGCTAATGAATCTTCTTAAATGAAATTCATGTTATGACTTAATGTGTTTTACATATATGTTATGTTTAATTTAAAAAAAAAAAATTGTGCAGTAATTATTGTTTAGTTGTCCTTTGAGGTTTGCACGATGGGGCGTTACATC
Organism: Sequoia sempervirens; assembly: GCA_007258455.2. Lineage (NCBI taxonomy): Eukaryota > Viridiplantae > Streptophyta > Pinopsida > Cupressales > Cupressaceae > Sequoia > Sequoia sempervirens. Next base: position 28,908,910 of record VDFB02168118.1, read on the forward strand.
CCTTAAGGATTAACTAACAATGAAAAGAGAACTGTCAAGCTATATGCCATCAAGTATGTGATTATCAATGGTGAACTATGGTGGATAAATTTGGAAGGTGTTATGCTGAAATGTGTTGATAAAGAAAAATATTTTGAGTTGCTAAATGAGATACATAGTTGAGTGTGTGGTGGGAATTACATGGGTAAGAACACCGTTCGTAAGGTCTTAATGGTTGGAATCTGATGGCCTACAATTTTGAACTATACACAAAAATTGGTAAAAACATGTGATGCATTCCAAAGGTTCTCTGGGAACCTGAAGTTCTTAAGAAATCTGCCACTAAGACCAGTTGCACTTCAAGCACCATTTCAACAATGGGGCATTGATTTTATTGAAGAGATATCTAACAAGTCTAATGGAGGTCATTCTTGGATGCTTGTTGCTACAAACTACTTTACAAAATGGGTGGAAGAAATTCCAACAAAAAGAGAAACAAGTAAAGTAGTCATTGAATTCTTGATGGATAACATACTAACTAGGTTTGGAGTGTTTGAGAAGATTTTCATAGATAATGCAATGTGATTTAGATCTGAAGAGTTTACTAACTTTTTTTCTAAGCATGGAATTTAGTCATCTTATTCTTCACCATACCACCCACAAGGAAATGGATAGGAAGACTCAAGAAATAAAATCTTGATGAAGATAATAAAAAGGATCCTTGATAAAAACAAAAGAGCTTAGGACTCCAAGCTCCAGTTGGATCTATGGGTCAATAGGGTGACATTAAAGTAGGCCAATGGTTATTCTCCATTTTATTTGGTCTATGGTATTTCAGCTAGGTTTCCTCAAAATAACCTTACATGAAGATGCATAATTTTATCCAAGAATATGATGAAGATATGTGTGATGAAATGCAACTCTAAATTGATACATTGGTGGAAGTGGATGAGACAAGGAGAGATGTTGAAAAGAAAAATGTCAAATTGTAGTTGTAGGTCAAGAACTTGTATGACAAGAAAGAATCTCCAAGGAAGTTCCATGTAGGAGACATGGTGTTGATGTGGAATTCGATATCTAAAGATAAGGGAAAGCATGTAAACTTTGATGCTTTGTGGTTAGGCCCTTATGCGATCAGCAACACCCATCGTGAGGACTCTTACTTTTTGGCTAGATTTAATTGGTTAATTTATTTAACTACTACTACTAGTACATGGAAATTTCTTGAAGCTATATTTCTCCTAAAATATTCTCTTTTCCATGTACATTGTGAATTTTGTATATCTTATACATAGGGTGAGTTGCTTTGGTTGCCTTATCTCTATGTTGATCTACTTGAACCTAAGATTTTGTGATCTCACTCTATTCTAGAGGAATAACCATCCCTAATAGGAGCCACTGGTATAACCCCTAAAAATATTTCTATTCCACTGATAATTATTGCAAAATTTGGTTGTTTTCTTGATTTGGAAATGTCTTAGGGCTTAGGATTTAAGTCATTTTCATGTTCTAGGGTTTATTTGTCCCTTAAACCCTAAAAAAAACTCTAAGTGTAAATCCATTTGCATGATTTCTAATTTGTAGTTGACTTTTTGTCACCTGTTCTTGATCACTTAAGTCACATGTTATACCATTAAGTCATTTTATTCACCATCCCCTCATTCCTAACATTAACAGTTGTTACCCATCGGATTCATTTAAATATGAATTTGTATTTTATGGGTCATAAATATTTTTAATATTTTCCAAATTCATAAGTCTAGGGTTTAATATTTGATTATTGGTGTAATGTCTTGGCATAAATCTTATGTTTCCAATCATTAATTAGCCTAGTTGGGTTCCCTTTTAAGCACAAAAATTTTGCATATGTAGATGAAGGATTTTATTTGTGGCCTTCAAATCTAAGTAAATACATCTAGATTGCTCCCTACTCCCCAACTTGATTTTAATATTCATTAAAATATTTGCATGGGCTTGTGGGTGAGTGTTGTGTCCCTTCTATTAGTGGGGCCCATTTCATTTCAAAGGAAGCGAACAAAAGGATTTATGTGATCAACGATTGAGACAAGGTGACATGGGTCAATCTTGACCACTCCCCACTAACTCATAGGGGGGCCTCCTACATCTCCTATCCCTCAATAGCGAAGCTAGGAAGTTCCATTTGGTATGAGCAGCATTGTCGAAAGAACTATATAAAGGCATGAAATATTTATGAAATTTTTTAGTGTAAGGTTAGAGGTATTAATGTTTGTGCTACTAAAGGAACCTTTTAAGCACATGGTTTAAATATGAGCAAGATGATATAATATGAGCCATCCATCTGGTATGAAGGTTATATGCACAAGTGAATGGTCTTAAGGTAAATTGCACATAGGTTTGAAGTGCCAAATTTAATCTAGACCATTCCGCACCTCCCCATTGCTGAAATTTTCAGAAGGGTTAAACCCAGTGGGGGAGTGGGGAGGCTGACATATGGATTTTCCTAGTGATGGTGAAGATGGTGGAGCTTGTGGATAATTTTTAGGCTTTCCTACACAACCTATTCTAATTGGCTGATAGTGATAGTTGTTCATGGTTAGATTTTTCAAAATTATTTGATTGAATTTGGACCATTCATCAGGACATCTCACTGTATGATGAATGATCAAACATAAAACTTGATATTGAGAGAAAATGAGCCAATTTGGTTCACACGAGAAAATCATAATGGTAGATATGATAGATACGCCAAATTAGTAAGATTTAAAGCCACAAAAACTTACTTTAAAGCATAATTGTAGATGTTAAATCATTCAATGTTTCTAAGGAGTTCTTGCTACAAATTTCAAGCTCATTTGATGACCAAAATTTTGCTTGCTTCTTAATTGATTAAAACATTCTAAATTCCACTTGCTCTTTCATTCTATTAGTAGGGTTTCAAGTCTACATACAATTATTTTAAGGTTTGACATTAAATTCAAACAACTAGCTTTTCCATTCGTGTTTCTTTGTGTGTCAAACCCATACCCTAGTTGTGAACTTATATTTTGTTAAATGGAAACCCTATTTTGCGCAAACCCTAAAGTCTTGGCACCAAAAGTTAAAGTGTTTGCATCAAAATAAAAAGATTTTGGTTTAAAACTTCTAGTAAGAACTTTGGTCTTGGATCTAACTAACCAATTAAAACCCTTTACCTCTGAGAAACCTAAGGGTCAATTTTTGTTCTGAGGTAGGGAAATTGTAGAAGGGCTCATAGATATATAGTGCACTATTAACAACACCACATTTCCCTACACTGGATGGGTACATTTTATCTACTAGTTTGGAAATTGAAACTATTGAATTATTGTGGGAAACCCTTAGAACTTGGATATGGAGAAGATGGTAGTTCCAAATATATACATGGATGTTGACTTATTAAAGGTGGTGGATGAAAATTATGACCCAGTCACAAGAATTGTATGAACATATAATGAAATTGAAATGGTGAAGGTTACCAAGGAAAAAATGGCTAAGGTTTTTAGATTTACTGAGAGGAGTGAGGATTTGGTCAAGATTGATAACAAAGCACCCAGGGTAGAAAATGAAAAGGTTAGACATACCTTAAAAAAATCGGTATTAGAACACTATTTGGAAACTATCAAGGGATAGGGAAATATTATCTTGGGCCCATAAAATATGGATTCATTTACAATCAACTATTTTTTCTCTTATTTCCAAAGAACATTCTATTTTGATGTAGATAAAGGGAAAACAAAACACATTCAATGACCGATTCTTCAAAACATTGATAGGATAGCTCTGAAATGAAAGGAATAGTAATTAATAGCATTCATAAAAAAATAATGAAGCCAATCGCTCCAGTGGGATTGAAGATAATGTAATTATAGATTTCCACTCATATTTTCATCAAGATCCAATGGTGGGAAAGAAAGTTATTGCATTTTTTCCCAAAACTAGAAATCCTAGTTAGGGTTTAGACCCATCCTCACTAAAATGGTCATAACTTATTCAAATCTCCATGAAAATGACCCAAAAAAAAGGAATTAAAAGCTATAAACATATATTCATCCATTATAATTGGTTTAATCCCAATATTATATTGTACATGTCCATATTAGCATGTTTTCATATTGTAAATTATGGAAAACATTATTAGAATAGAACAAACTTAACCAAAATGGCTATATCACCCACAAAACTCAATGAAATTCAATGTGGCAAATTATTTTAAACTAGAAACCATGTCATACTAGGCCACACAATGCATGACTTAACCTAAAAACCACATAAGACTCAGAAAAATGCACACAAATTGAGGTTCTCATTCATCAAAACTTCATAACAATGTCTCCAACCCCCAATTCGAGTTTTAGAGGGTGTCTTTATACATTCCCAATCAAAAAAAACTATTTTGAAATGGTTTCTTGATTTTCATGTAACTATTTCTTGCTTTTTGACACCTTTCCAAAGTTGCATGACAACTTTTAGCAACATTTGGAATTTTTTACAATTTTAAAACAAAAACCCAATTAATCACTCCAAAATGAATCCATATGATTCCAAATAGTCATAAATGACCTTATGAGAGTCCAAAACACTCTAACAAACTGAAAACCAAAAAATAACAAAAATATGATTATGAGGCTCTTGATGCCCCTACACCATACTCCCGAGGAAAAGAAAATTTGAGGTCCCCCTCAACTAATGATCAACAAATTTTTTCACTTCCTCCAATTGTGTTTTACCTCCTCTCTATCTTTTCCATGCCTGGCTTGATCTGGTCCCTATTTCTTGGTGTGCATTCTTTTTCGCTTCGCTTTCTTCTTGCATCTTCTCTTGCTGGAGTCTTAGTCCTCCATAACATATCTTGATAACACTTTTTCATTTTTTAAATCCTTGTCACCTTTCCAAAATTCCTAGGTATGCATACCATAACTTTCTATTGCTTAATTTCATAATTTGCATCAACCATTTAGCTTGCATCATTAGGTTTTGTAAGTTGAATACTAAGTTGTCTTTTCCAAGCTTTATCTTGGTGGTCAATCCCTCAAAGCTTAAAGAGACCATTCCTAGGTCTTCGTTATTGATAATTAAATCACCTTTAAGGTTGATAGTCACTCCAATTTAGATTTTTGAGACAATATTAAGTGATTGAAGGAGAATAGTCGCATTTCCCCCACCTATTTTCTTTCTAGTTTAGTTCCTATAGAGCCTATCACACAAGGAATGAGTAATGGTCTTGGTTATTGTCCCTCAAGAGAAACAAACAATCTTTCACTTAATATCAACACTATTACAAAAGATTCCTCTATTCCAACTTTAACATTAGTCCATCCTGGACTGATAGACACTAGTGGTCTTGGTTTTTGTCCTCTGAAAGAAATGAAAGAAATATTTGGTTAATATCAATGTCATCATAGAAAACTCTAATGATTTGAATTTGATAGATTTTACACCCTCCTATAAAGGAGAGTAGACAATCTTGCAATCTAAAGAGCCTTGTGTAAGTATGACATCATGTAATAAGCCTTCTGTAAGGATGACATCATGTACTAAGCAAGAGACATATTTTTCACAAAACAAAGGAACACCCTCAACTTTTGATCAAGAGAGTATCTTGTCGAGACTCCTCCAAGATCATTTCATATCCTTCCCTCCAAGAACACAAAAGAAATTCTACTACAAGAAGTCATTTTATGCATATCATAGAGTTCATGGTCATTCTACTAATGATATACGGATTTAAGTAATAAAATTCAACATATTAAGGAGTGTGGTGCTCTTCCTTGTGTTGAAATACTTCATTCCTCTAATTGAAACTTATTTTCATTCTATCATATCATTTCAGCTCATCCTTTCCCTGCACTAAGTTGGGGAAAGGTGTTAGGTAGCCCTATCCTCACATGTCACTTGTTGTCGTCTCTTTTTTTCTAGTTGACCACCTTTCATGTACATATAAGACCAAGCTTGAGATTTGGACAACATGCTGAAAGTTGACCCACATGTGACATTACATGAACACTCATGTTTCACTTTGTGATTTCCTTTTTTCTTATGATGCGTCCCTTTCTTGGTGGTCTTATTGAGTTTGATTTCCTCCAAGAGTATGATATTTCTTTGACTTGTCATCTCTTGGAGACATTAGGCATAATGTTCCCTAATAAGAGATCTTACATGAACTAAGAAAAATCCCTTTGAACATAACTCAAACTTCTTTTTATTTACAATATTGGTTATATTGTTTTTTTTGCATAACACACTTTTCTTTCCTGTGGAGCCATCTTGTTTGTATATGAGTATCAAGCATATGAAGCTTTTCTTGCCTCATGAAGCTCGAAGTTCATTATTTTTTTCTGCGTTATCAAAGTTATCAGGAGGTATAACTTTGGTCTTGTTATATGTATCAAAGATGAACTTAGGCATGACCTTCCCATAGCCACCTGCTTGTGAGAAAATACTATCCATGTGCATATGTGTCTCACCCTTTTTGGATACTCACCCAGTGGATAGCTTGAAGTTCCTTTGCCTCAGAGTGAACATGTATTTTTTGGAAAAATAGCTTAGATCTGATCCACAACATGTGGGGAAAATGGTCAAAGCTTAATCCACCTTTTTCTTTCTTTTTCTTTCATCTTTATGTTTGTGACATTGCATGTTTGCGTACCTTATTTTGTTTCATATAATACAAATTGTGCATGTTATTTTTTGCCTATGTTGGCTTGCTTTAGGAACTTGATCTTGGGGGCTTGCACAACCCTCTTGATCGTTGTCATCCTATCTTGCTAGCATTGGTACATTTGGACCCCTCTTGATACAATTTTTCCACTTTAGTGTGAGTTTGAAGCAAGTTCCTCCTCTCACTAAAATGGGGGCTAAATGTAATGATGTAAAATGTATTCCCTTACATTTTCACATTTTTTTGGGCCCTCCCTATTAAATTGAGCATAATGTTGCCTTGATTTAGTGTTGTAATGTGTTTAACACATTCACATTAGCTCTTGGGCCCTTGTAAACTAAATAAACATAATTGTGCCTTATTTAGGGTGTTATAAAGTGTACCTTCACACTTTTAAAATAATCTATGGTTTTATTAATAAATTGGGCTTCTTTATGCCTTATTTGTTACTATTTTGCATCCACAAGCCTTAATTAGTACATCTTTCCTAGATTAATATTGACATATATCTAATGACCAATCAAAAATCAATGTTTTTGGATTGTATGCCCCAAATTTAGTGATTTGGAACTCACACACCACCTTGGGCATATGAGTCGCACCTAAGTTTTCATGCCCTGATCCTAAATTCACATCAATCTAAGTATTTCTTGAAAAATGTGTCCCAAAGCCTAGCCTAATGGGACTCATACTCTACTTCTAGCATATGAGTCTCGTGTGGCTTAAACATAAACTAAATTAAAATTCTTGGTGGGATTTTATTCTCCTAGATCTAATGTTGGCTTGTAGTGTTGTAATTTCAAGGAATTTGACATAAACAAGCACAAATAAAAAGTTATTTCACTCATTTTCACCAAAGACTTTCAAGAGAGCATGCCTTATAGAAAATTTGAGTTCACAAGAGAATTCAAGAGTTTACAATAGTATTCAAGGACATTCAAAAGAATTTCTAAGGCATTCAAGGGAAAATTTCTTCATGATTTGTTGTAGCTATTCAAGATCCATTATCATGTCAAGGTTATCAATAATCAAGCATGTTGTTGAGCTAGTGTTGTAATGTAGCATTGAAGATCCATTTGTAAGGTTTGTTTCATATCCAATTCAAGATTAAGATCTGTTTGTGTAATTAATATTTAATTACACTTTGCATAACTTTACTTAGGTAATTATTTAATTCTTAGGTTAATTAGTTGTCATTCTTATCTTGTTGAGCTATCTTGTTGCTCAAGATAAGATTAGGGTTATGCATACTTTTATTTTATAAAGAAAATCATTATCATGTAAATAGGAATTCTTGAATAATATTATGTTGCACATCCTTTTGCAACCTCTCTACTTTTTCTAATTTTCTCTTATGTGGAAGGTATTTTTGGTTTTGTAAATCTGATCTTGGTTTCTAACATGGTATCAGAGCCTTGATTTGCAAGCCCTTCTTAGATTTTTGAGAAAATCATTGCGGGTTCATTTGGGATTCCTCGAGGGTATCATGCCTTGAGTTCATTCATGAGGCATTTTGGATTAGATTAGGCTTTACCATTGGATTGAGAGTGTTGAAAAAAGTCAAGATTGACTTTTATTTTTCTAATTTTGGCCATCGTTTGTTAGATCTATGAGAATTTGAAGTTTATGTGGGTTTCCATATCCAGAGCGTACCTAAAATTTTGGAGCATTTTCAGCCCAAACGGACCTTACCATCATGTTCAGAGGGCCCAAAAACCCCAAAATCAACTGTCAAATCGTCAAAATTGGGCACATTGACTCCGAGAGGTAATCATTTTTCATTTCTCGGTCATATGACTTGGTACGACACGCAATCCAAGAAAAAATTAAAAAAAACTAGAGTTAATGGGTGTCGCCGTCAGTTAACCGCTAGTGGTTAATGCTAGAAGTTAGCCTAGCCGCTAGGCTTAGCTCCAAACCCTTTTGGAGTAGTTTTGGTATTTTGGGCATAACTTTTGCGTTCGAACTCAGATTTTCAAAAAAAAAATATTGTCGGAAAGCTGGTTCTGAGCACTATCATGTGGTATAGTTTATTTTTCAGAATTTTTCTCTTTATCTTCTGTTTTTTCTGTTTGAAGTCAGATGTTATTTTTGGGCTTGGGAGCTCATAAATTTTTGCCACGATCTCCAATTTTTGTCTTGTTTGAGGCATTGGAAAGGTATTGAGGAGCTCTATCTTGTTGTCCATGTAATTTTTTGTATATCTATCCCAAGTTTTTTCGTTATTCTAGATTTGTTCCGATGGGTGTTTTGGAGATTACTTGGATGTTTTGGCAGTTGGAAAAGTGAAACTTGAACATTTGTACTTCATTTCAGTACCACATCATGTTATTTTCTATTTATGCATGCATTAGGATGCTCTCCTTTTACAATCATTGGGTTATTGTAATAAATGAACTGAGATAAAGTTTCATTCAGGGGGGTTTCTTGCATAATAATCTAATTAGAGTGTAGCTTTCACATTGATCTCCATATCCATTTTCTTTTTATGGCAACTCGCATGAGTTATTTGGTTTCCTAGTTTCTTTTGGCCATTTTTTGCTATAGCTTGACACATGTTGGATTCATTGGTTCACACTTCAATTGGGTGATTATGTTTCTTGATCCTCATTGGTTCAGATTCTTCTCAGTTTGAGGGCCATGTTTTTATGGTTAATGTTCCAGAGTCTTTTTTTGGTACTCCTTCCCATGGAAGAGTTTCAATCACAGTTTGACATTGGCATCAAGATACACAGTTTCTAGATTTTGTCATCATCTCATCTCCTGTTGCTTCACAAATTCTAGGGTTGTTCCAGTTTGTGAGTTTTCTAGTGTTCTGTGGCATCGGGTCTACTATCACATTATTATGATTTCGGTTTTGGTTTCAGTTGTCGACAAAAATATCTTTCCTTTCTTGTCAGATTGTGGTTCCAGTGTTACTCCACAATATTCTTCCAGTGCTTCTTTGTAGCATCCATCTCATTGTAGGGGGGTTTTGTCCCACTGGGTTTTCCTTCTCCACTTCATCATTACATTTGTAAATGAGTACTTGATCAGGCCTTGTTTCCGGGACTCATATTTATATAATAATCTGCTTCTCCCTAAGTTTCACTTATGGGGGGGTGTTGGTGTAATTAATATTTAATTACACTTTGCATAACTTTACTTAGGTAATTATTTAATTCCTAGGTTAATTAGTTGTCATCCTTATCTTGTTGAGCTATCTTGTTGCTCAAGATAAGATTAGGGTTATGCATACTTTTCTTTTATAAAGAAAATCATTATCATGTAATTAGGAATTCTTGAATAATATTATGTTGCACATCCTTTTGCAACCTCTCTAATTTTTCCGATTTTCTCTTTTGTGGAAGGTATTTTCGGTTTGCAAATCTGATCTTGGTTTCTAACAAGATCTACATTCAACATGCCCACTTCATGCTAGATTGATAATTTACATCTCAATACATCATTCAAGGTATCATTGTTCATGTTTCATATTTCATTATTTCATCACAAGGTTTAATTACCTAAATGGGTTTTGACCAAGGAAAACTCCCATTTCCTAACAATCAACAAGTTTTTCTCTCTTTATATGTGTGATTGCAAATCTAGGTGTCTTGAGACTTAGAGATCCTTTGAGGAGTAGGTTACAAGATTAGAGAAGAGTTTTCAATTTTTCACCCTATTTGCGAGATCATAGAAAGTCACCTGCAAGTCACAATACAAAGTTTTAGATTAGGAAATAAAGCCTGGAAGAAAGAGCAAGGATAGGATAGTAGATTCAAGTCTTTTTTGAAAGAATGAAAAAGAATGAAAGGTGTTGTCATTGATTTCAACTGGTCAATTGATTGTTGTTTTCATTAATTTCATGGTTTTCATCTATTAGTTGTATTTGTTGAGGATATTGAGAGAATTTTATTGAAGAAAGGTTGCAGGTGTTCAGTGGCTGCTTCGGGTTTTGCTTCAGGATTTTCTCTTATGTTTTTATGGTTTAGATATGTTGGTCATGGTTTTTGGAAGCTTCTATGTCCATATTTTTGGCTCCTAATTCATTATATAGTGTGAGTTATGTTCATGACTTTTGAACTATGGTTTTGTATGTTCTGGATGAGGTCTGGGAGAAAATTTGTTAGTTTGGATTTCTCTTTGGTGTTTTCTTATGACTTACAGTTCTAGAGTTGAGTTGTTATTTTTTTATTGAAAATAATTTCAGTATCTAGAAGGATCGTGCTTAATTTTTCTATGTGTTTTACATTGGTTTTTCCTACCTTGTGTTAAATGTTATCTTTAGAATTGATGTAGCATGTTGGATCTATTTGGGTCCTCACCAAGCGTGTGTTTGTGTCACCCTCATTCTAATTCCACTCTATGATGTTTTGTTAATGACCTAACTTAAATTTAATATTGGATGGTTGAATTTGAATATGTTTCAAAGTTGAAGATGGTGTAGAAACTAAAAATTTCCTAAGTCTACGAGCACCTTTTTTCTTGGTCGTCATCCTTCAATAATTGAATAATTTTAAATATTCAATTATTCTCAATCATATTCTTCCATTAACTAAATAAATTTTTAATTATTTTTATTATTAATTCACCTTCCCATTTCTATCTTGATTGATTAAATAAATTAATTGTGTCACTAATTCCCCCTCTTCTTCAATAGTTAAATAAATTATATTATTTATTTAATTATTCCTTTATCACCTTTCATGTATAGTTAAATAATTATCAAAATTATTTAACTATTCCTTATCATCTTCCCCTATTAAATAATTAATCTAAGTTAATTGTTTAATGTCTAACTTCCATCTCCCCATTTAATGAAATTGGTAAATTTAATTAAATGCTCCTTTTCCATTTTCTCCAAATAAATAATTTGAATAAATAATTTATTTTCCACTTAACCCTTTCCTCCATTTTACTCCATTTTCGAATAAATAATTTATGCACCATCTAGTCAAAGATTCCTTGTCATTAACCCCTTGTCATAGCCTTTATTGCTTTCATGACCATTAGGTGTCATACCTATCATAATTCCTCCAAGAATACCATATTCTTGGTGCATCAATTCTGGACCATTGATCTTGGAATCCTTCTAGAGGATTAATCTTAGTCGTCCATTTGAAAGGTTGTTTATAAAAGCAACCTTCCACATCCATTTTCAACATAACAACTAATCCTCTCCAACTTTCTTGCTTACTATTTGTAGGTTTTGAACAAGTATTCCAACAAATATGAGGGAAAATTTGCATAAGGAGAGCAAGAGAAGTGAATCAACCATAATGGAGAGTAGTTTATTTCATGTTTAGAATTTCTAATTCTCTCTATTATTTGTATTCTCTTGTTGATGAGGTCTTATTATTCTAGAGGTGTTAGCTATCACTATTTTAGGCCAAAAATTAGGAAATCCCATCTCACATTGGTGAACCTAACATGAACATACTTTTTTGCAATTATTTCATAAAAATTAACTTGTTTTTGCATATTTTGGGTACAGAACAATGCAACTGTCAAGCACAACACCACATTTACCGAGAACTGATGCATCTATCAAACACAATGATGCCCTTTTTTAGAAATGATGCATCTGTAGGAGGCACCCATGGGAAGGAGAATTTGAATTCAAAAATGTGACACATCCACCATTTTGTGATGCAATGTAACAATACAACTACTAAAAGGAGTGATGCAATTGTCTACTAGGTAAAAAGTTTCAGTTTTAGCATCTTTTTCAAATTTCTTTTGATTTCTATGAGTAGAATAGAGTTTCTAGGTTCTAATATTCTATCTACAGGGTGTGGCCTTAGGTGAGGACTCCCAAAAAAATTTGCTTGTGGAGCAACAAAAAAAATTGAGTTCTTAAGTTTTTAGTTTATTTGGGTTTTAGTTTAGTTCAAATCTTTCCTTTCATTTTGGTTTAGTTGTTAGATTCTAGTTTTGGTTTGGTGCTAACCCCTTTTGGTGCTAACTTGGAGTTTGTGTAGCTTTTTCATTGTTCCAAGACCTTTCTTTGAGACTAATAACAAGTGGTTTTGCAGGTTCAAATGTCCAAGAATTACATTTTGAAACCACTTTGCTTGTTTTAGATTATTAAACATTTCATTTGGTGCTTAAAATGAACAATTTCCTTTCTCACATAGATTTAATTAGAGGGTAAAGAATACCATTTCTAAGTGTTTGAGGGTGGTAGGTATTATGCTCTCACCTTGTGCAAACTTGGTGATAAAAAATACAAACCATCCAATATTGTGTTCACCCATTAGAGGGCCTACCTTAGTGGGAAAAAGTACTCACTCTAAGTGAAGGACCCAATGTTAGTGGGCTAAAGCCAAGTCCTTCTGAATTGCTATATAAATTTGTGATTATGAGGAGAGTTTTCATTCAATAGGATGGTACATGATAGTTCTCCTCCAGTATCTTTATGATACAAAAAACACTTGTTCTAAGGGTTGGGAGACCTCTCGCAGGTGTTTATCATTGTATCCCCTAAATCGAATGACTTTACTAGACACATCTTATTTGTAGTGGAAAAAATGCCTCTATTTGTTGGTGCAAGAGGTCAGACCTCTGAATATTTCCCACATTCTCATGGTTCATTGTAGAGATAACAAACTCCAGTAGGTCATGACCTAGAAGTTTGGAAATTGGTATGCTTGTAGAAGTGAGTGTCATGGAGGGGAGCCAACGCTACCATGTTCCTAGGCTATATGCTTTGAGTAAACATGACTGGAGAAATCCAAGTGGAAATTCAATGAATATTGTCCTTTCCAACCTTAGGATTGTGCTTTTATTCTTTAAAAAATAAATAATTTCACATCAAACTAGTCCTAAATAAATTGTTTGATACTATTTGTTATGTTTTCATGTCATATCTTATCAAAAACATCCAAAAAATATGATTAAATCCATTGAAAAAACATTAAAATTATCAAAAACGCCATTTTGGAACCACATCTTCCATACATAGATCCACAGTTGTCACTGTGAACAACAATTGTTAGATGAAAAAATGCAATTTTCAAACTGAAACACATTTTCTAGAAACAAAGCCACAACTGATAACATGAGCCACAACTTTAAAAAGAATTTGATAAAAATTGAGCTGTAATTGTCTACTAAATAAATTTTCCTAAAATTTGTGTCCAAAACCTAATCAAAACTATTTATAGTGACCTCTATTTGACAAACTAGAGACCTACAATTTTTCCTAGCTCATTCTAGCATCCCCATTAGGAAAACATTACATTCTAGGTTGTATTCCTTCATCCCTTGCATTGTACAAATTAAACCTTGAGTTTTAGGTTGCATCTAAACCTTCATATTTTGAACATAGGGCGACCTTTGAGGTTTTGGAAGTTCTTGGTTACTTATTCTACTTGTTATTGACCATTGTCCTTGTCAATTTTCTTTTCATTGTCACTTTATCAAGTTGAGTGTTTGTCTTGTCCCTTAGCCTTGGTTGTCCTCTTATGGTCAATGACATTTGGAATTTGTTTCCTTGGATTCACATTAGCTTGAGTGCCACCCTTTGTTTAAAAAAATAGAAAAATATATCACTTTATCATAATATCATATCAATCCTTTGTTATCCTGGCATTTTCATGCCCCAAAAATTAAAAAAAATACAAAAAAAATAGATTAATCTCATTATCATCCTAATATCAAGAATTGGAAACATTTAGTCACCTTATCACTCACTTTGACCACCACTCAATATTTTAGTGCCCTTTAAGAATCATTATCCCCCATTTTTAGGCAGTACCATCCTTGCATTGTCATCCTTGCACTAGCATCTTTACATATTCATAACCTAAAATCCAAAAAACATAGCATAGTCTTATTTCCATCTTGCATTATCCCCAACTTGCAAAATTCTCACATGGTTCAAACAAGGCTACACGCCAAATGAAAGGATATGGATTTCCTAAGCAACCCCTTTCGTGATAATGTCATAGATTCAAATCAATCTACACACCACAACAACACATCACAAAGAGAGCAAAGTGGCCCTTGGGAAGACCTAAAATTTGAAGTAGTCAACAAACAATTGACCCCTCAAGAGATTGAAAGGGCTTATCAAGATCCAATACTTTTAAGCATAGTTGAACAACTTGTTAGTGCCAATCTAAACAAATTTTTCTATGCACTAGCCAAAAAGGGTGCCAAGTTCCTCAAGGTTATGACATATCAACCATCATAGAACAAGAAACTGAAAATCCATTTGGCATGCCTTCATCACAACAAATGGTAAACATACCCCTTGGGATAGCTACACAAATGACCACTACCACCACAACACAGATTCCAAACATCCCAACTCATACTACTAAACAAGTTCAAACTTTCAAATTTGGTAGTTCCTCAAACACCATGGGTAAAAATTTCATGAATCCTCTCTTTCAAAATAAAAATCAAGGGTCCACATCACAAGGTCCTACACCTTTGATCCAAAATCTAAACCAAGGTTAGACACCCTTGAACCAAAATGCAAACCAAAGTTACATACCCACATCTCAAAACACAAACCAAGGGCTCTCATTCCAATTCCAAAGTGCACCTTCATTCAACCAACCTCCACCAAAAAACCCTAGGAAAGTGTGCATTATCTCATGAAGGACCCCAAATAAAAACCACAATCAAGGGTATATTACCAACCAAGGGTATATTCCATCACTTCAAAATACAAACCAAGGGCCCCTTCCATCATTCCAAAACTCCACCCAATGGTCATTACCATCACTTCAAAATATCAATCAAGGGAACATTCCTTCATGCCGAAATTTCAACCAAGGGAACATGCCCTCACATCAAAAAATCAATCAAGGGCATACATCTTCATATCAAGATGTAAATTAAGGTCCAATACCCTCACTTTCAAACCAAGGGTTCAACTTCCAAAACCAAAACATGAATCAAGGGTCCATACCACAATTCCAAGGTACCATGCCAAATACAAACCTCACCATTGGAACAAATCCAAACAAAAATCTAATTCGAAATCAAAACAACCCACACCCATATGACAACCAAGGTACCATATAAAAAAAAAACCAATCTAAATCCAAATACAACCTATGACCTTAATGCCAACAACATGACATGACATGAAAACAATGCAACACCATTCCTTGTAGATTATTTGATCCAACATATGTAGACCCTTGAACAAAAAATGACCAACATGCAATTGGGAACCAACAAGAAGACATAATCAGTGGAGGAGTTGTTCCCTTTTACATTTGATCAAAACTTATACATGCCACCCTTTCCCCCACATTTCACAACACCACCATTGCCTAAATATAAGGGGATAGGGGATCTAGTAGAAAAAATACATGAATTCAACAGAACACACATGGAAGTTGCATATGACCCTACCTATTTGATGAGGTTATTCCCGTGAAGTCTTATAGGGGCAACCTTAGATTGGTTCTCACATCTTCCACAAGGAATCCAAACATGAGGGAAACTAGCGACAAAATTCATCAATCTTTTTCCTTCAAAATTAAAAATGATGTGACCCTTGCAATATTTAGCATGACCAAGAAAGAAGAATGGGAATCACTTAGCTTTTTCTACTAGAGATGGTGAGGTTTGGTTAGAAAATTCCCTTCTCATATTCCTAAAAAAAAAAACTTGTCACCATATTTGTAGAAAAACTTAACAAAGAGTCTATGAGTCAAATTCAAATCCAATGGTGCACAACCTTTGAAGAAATTCTTGAGAAGGATGTCCTTATTGAGAAAGGCCTTATCACTAGAGGACTAGTCAAGATAAACAAAGACAATTAAAAACCCAACAATGATAAAGGAAAATGTTGGTCCTGAAACAAAAATGACAAATGATAGAGTTGTTGATGCCAAATTGATAACCAAAGAACCAATCATTCAACTTAAAGGCCCTTATTTATCAAACACATCTCGTACACCAAGTACCCAAGCACGAGGTCAAAACCAAACACTAAATGCTATCCAAATAAACCAACAAAGAAGAGGTCCTCCCCATGCCAAGAGAGCATACACCCCCTGGGTGAACCTATAGAATTAGCCCTTAAATGAATTTTGCAATCCAATGTCATTACATATCCAGACACCAAGAATTATGAACCTTCCTTGATCAAACCAAATTGGTGGAAAGATGACAAGTACTATGAATACCATTGCACAAAAGGAAACAAAACATCTAGATGTTGGACACATAAGAACATGATTCAATACCTTATTGAGGATCAAACCATTTCAACTAATAATTCACAAGGTAAAACCAATGTTGATCATACAATATTCAAGACCCGTTTGCAAGACCATGATAAATGAAAAGCTTCTTGTTTAGAGAATAATAAAAACAATTCCAAGTATGTTGTCAAACATGATTACAACACCATCATTCTTAATGTGATGACCATTGATTATTGCATTAACACTATCACTATAAATAAACCAAAATCATATTGTGGTGTTGCCACCTGCAAAACCAAGATAACTATTCCATGTTCATCCACAAGTCCTCAAACAAAGGGTCAATATAACCTCCTAGACCAGCTAGGGAAAACTCCAATGCAAATTTCTTTCTTGGAAAACCTTTGCATTTCACCATAAAATAAAGAGATCCTTGACAAAGCCCTACAAGAAGCCTCCATAACTGTAAACCTAGATGTCAACAAATTTCAAGCCATAGTTGGATACCTCACTATTCCACACCACGTCACCTCTGAACAAGACTTTTCAACACCAAAATATAAACATAATAGTCCTCTACATCTAGAAGTATATGTTAATACACACAAGATTAGATGAGTCCTAATAGACGGTGGAGTAGGCCTTAATATTTGATCACTAAAATTAGTGAAAGCATTGGGATACTCTTAGAATTGAATTGACCTCACAAATAATCATAATCAAAGATTATGATGATTCCAAATGATCTTTCAAAGGCATAATTTCACTCCTAGTGAGGGTTGGCCCAACCATATAGTATATAGTATTTCATGTTTTGGATTTGGATTTATATTACAATCTTCTCCTTGGCCACTAATGGATTCATATCATGAGGTCTATTCCATCCACCTACCATCAATGCCTCAATTTCCTACATAATGATACTAAAATCACTATTCCAGGTGACCTTGATCATTTCTAATATTGTTCCAACCTCAAAGGAACTACTAAGCATAAAGTTCCCATTAATCAAGAGGCCTCATCTTCTAGTTCATCCACCAATCCACCTCACCAAATTTACCCATCCACCCTCGTCAAATCATCTAGCTCATTCATTACACCTTCCATGTCTAAAATCCAAATCAAAGAAAAAGGTTGTGGAGAATATGATATGAAGAGTCTCTTGTTCATCGGAAAGTTACCTAAGTCACCAAATTCATATGGAAAACCTCATCCTATGCAACCAAAAGTTGTCATCCACAATCCTCCTACCACTTTTAGTAAATGAGGGGAACTTGCTAAAGAATCTCTACATGATCACACTCTTACATGGTTGTACAAAGAAGAGGATGATATTGAAACTAAGAAATTTCCAATTGAACAGTATCCAAAAGGGTTCCAAGTAATGAAATGACATGGATATGATGGACATAGTGACTTTAGTCTAAACAAGGAGGGAATGTTGGAACCTCTACAACCTCCTAAGCTAATAATTCATCAAGGACTAGTGTTTGTTCTAGTAAAAGTGACTATTTGAGATATCAGGACACCCTCGAGTGAGGTTGCTAGTTCTTCAGATGAGAGTGAGACACATGAAGACCCTAGGGATGTTGATTCTAATGAATATGAATGGGATTCCCTATCATCCACCAATTTCATGGACCTTGATAAACTATTTGGGAAATTTGACCAAATTCTCACCCATGATTCTTCAAAAAATCCATCAATACCCATATGAGAATCTCCTTGAATAAAGAAGAATGGATCAAACACTATTTCTATAAATCCATTGATTTAGCCTCCTGGGAGCTTGATGACTCTAGCTCCATCTTCACCCTATATTCCTACACTATGACCCTTAACAATACCAATGATGGCTTACATCTTGTCTACCCTCAACTTATAGATTGGGACCAACAAGGACCACCAAGTTTAGACACTTTCGAGAATGATGAAGATATTTCTAAGTTCATGGGACTTCATGATGAAATACCAAGGGGGGATCATAGAGTTGTATTTTCCATAGAACTCAATTATGACACATACTTTGGTGAGGCCATCCTTTCCTCTAGTCGCAAAAGTGAAAATAAAGGATGTATGCATAGGTGAAAACCTCTCTAAGGCACCTGACGATGGAGGACAGGATTGTCTCCCAATAGATTGAGAGAGATCATCATTTCTTATAGAAGAAATATAGGAAGTAAACATTGGAACACTAGATAAATCTAGAATAATATAGTTAGCACCATCCTTGACCATTAAGGAAAATCCCAAGTTCATAACATTCTTCTTAGAAATACAAGTAAAATTCACATGGTCATATGCTAATATGCCTGGATTAGATCTTGAATTGGTTCTACATCACTTACCATTACTACAAAATTCCAAACCATTCAGACAAAAGTTAAGAAAAACACACCCCCAAATCACACTCCTTGTCAAGGTAGAACTTAAGAAGCTCTTGGAAGTCATATTCATTCGTCTGATTGATTATGCAGAATGAATATCAAATCTAATTCTTGTCACCAAACTAAATGGTCAAATCAGAGTTTGCACAAATTTCCAAGACCTTAATAAAGCTTGTCCCGAAGATGAATTTCCTCTCTTGAACATTGACATCATAGTGTATTTAACTATTGGACATGAAATTCTATCACTAATGGATGGATTCTTAAGGTACAATCATATCATAATTTCCACTAAAGATCAACCAAAAACAACTTTCACATGTGTTTGGAGAAATTTATGTTGGAATGCCATGCCATTTGGAATGAAAAATTTCAGAGCCACCTATCAAAGATCCATGACTAAATTTTCATGACTATATGCATGTCCTTATGGAAGATTGTGTTGATAACCTTCTCTCCAAGTCTCTAGAATGAGGTGGATACTTAGCAATCTTGGATAATATTTTCACCCGATTTGAAAAATATCAACTCAGGCTAAATCCAAAGAAATCTATTTTCAGGGTCCAATCAGGAAAAATCCTAGGATATATAGTCTCTCACAGAGAAATATAAGTTGATCCTACCAAATTAAAAGACATCTTAGACATGCCACCACCAACTAATATGAGTCAATTAAGGACATTACAAGGAAGATTACAATCAATCCACAAATTCATTGCTTATCTAGCAAACAAGACCCATCCATTCAAACATTTGTTAAGGAAAGGTATTCCCTTCAATTGGACTAACAAGTGTCAAGAAGAATTTAACCAAATAAAGAAGTATCTATTAAGTCCACTAGTCCTTATGCCACCAATTGATGGAAAACATCTAATACTATATGTGATATCTACTACATCAACACTGGGGGAACTTTTAGCACAAAATGATAATGATGGTACGAAAATGGCAATATACTACATCAATCACACTTTAGGTAGGTACGAGCTAAACTATAGTCCTATTGAGCAAGCATGTCTAGCAGTAGTATTCACAACATAGAAATTAAGAAATTATATGCTAAATCACAAAACCAAGTTGATTGCCAAAATTGATCCTTTGAAATACCTTCTCACCAAAGTAACATTGACAGGAAGGTTAGCTAAATGGGTTATGATCTTGAGTGAATATGACATTGAATATTTTGACCACAAAGCAATAAAGGGACAAGTAATATCTGACCAACTTGCAAATACACCATTAAAAGCATACCATCTTTTGATATCTAAATTCCTAGATGAATCAATCATTATCATAGAAACAACAACAACATGGAAGCTATACTTTGATAAATCTTATACAAGTCATGAATTTGGTGTCAATATTTTATTTGTCACACCTCAAGGAGAATCCATTCCTAAGTCATTTTGGATACATTCTCGTGCACAAATAACATATTAGGCATTATTGAAAGGACTTCAAATGGCAATAAATTGGAAAATCAAGGGCCTTAAAGTCTATGATGACTCCCAATTAGTGATTAAACAAGTTAACGATGAATATGATACCAAGGATGATAAATTGATGCCCTGCAAGCACATGGTAGATAGCTTCAGACTATACTTTGATAATATTTCCCTTGAAAATATACCAAGAATCTAAACCAAAGTAGCTGATGCAATGGGTACCATTGGATCTCTCTTGTACATTCCCAAAAATGCCTCACAATAGGGTATGTGCAGGATCATGATGGGCCAAAAAGTGGTGATATGATGGGTATGTGTAGGGTATGTGGCTGATGAATTTTTTTTTAACCCAAAGCTGACGAAATGAAAATGGGTTTTAAAGGAGATTCTTAGCTTTCCACCAATATAAATTATTCTTTACTTTGAATATAATAAAAAAATATTATGGGTATGTGCAGGATCACGGTATGCCAAAAAGTGGCAATATTTGTAGGGTATGTGGCTGACGACTTTTTTTTCACCCAAAATTAATGAAACGAAAAGGGTTTTTAGAGGAGATTCTCAGCTTTCCAAAAATATAAATTATGATTTAATTTGAATTTAATAAATAATTATTATTCATTTTCTATTAGAATTATGACTAAAGTCTGATCGATAGGGTGATTGAAAAACATCTATAACTTTCAAGCGGTATCATATTTTTTGAATCCAAAACATCGTCACATTCTATGCTTTACATACTATAGGATTAAAAAGAAAAAATTAAATTTCATGAATTTTTGACCAAGTTAAAGGTGGTCGGACAAACGAGTTTTATATATTTCTAAAAGTTGTAATAAAAATTCATAATTAATTATTTACTTGAAAAATAACAAAAATATGCATCACATCCTAACATGAGTCCTCTACTTATATATAAAATCTTACAAAAAATATTATCATTTTATTATGGTTAAGGTGGTAGCACACCTACTTCTTATTTTTCCTTGAAATTTAAGTACTACTGCATTGAAATTTCAAATTTTCACCAAATAAATTTTATTTATTTTTAAATAAACCTAGTATTTTAGAAACTACATTCAATTTTCTACAAATTCTATTCTTACATATTTTTGAAATAATATAGATAACTTATTCAAATATTTACGTCAAGTTTCCTAACACCGATTTTTCTGAATTTTTGCCACTTAAGGGCTGTTTGGCATACCATGATCCTGCACATGCCCTTATTCATTTTCTCTTTGAATTATGACTAAATTCTTGATTGATAGGCTGATTGAAAAACATCTATAGCTTTCAAATAGTATCACATTTTTTGAATCCAAAATGTTTAACATTCTACGCTCATACTATAGGATGAAAAAAAAATGAATTTCATGAATTTTTGACCAAGTTAAGGTGGTTAGACATACGATTTTTTATATTTTTTAAAAGTTGTAATAAAAATTCATAATTAATTATTTACTTGGAAAAAATTACAAAAAAATATGTATCACATTTGGACATGAGTCCTCTACTTATATCTAAAATGTTATAAAAAACATTATCATTTTATTGTGGTTAGGGTGGTCAGACAAACACCTACTTCTTATTTTTTCCCTAAAATTTAAGTACTACTGCATTGAAATTTCAAAACTTCACCAAATAGATTCTTTTTTTCTTTAAATAAACCTAGTAGTTTAGAAACTACATTCAATTTACTATAGATTCTATTCTTACATATTTTTGAAATAATATAGATAACTTATTCAAATTTTTATGTCAAGTTTCCTAACTCTAATTTTTCTAATTTTTTTGCCACTTAAGGGCCTTCTTTTTCCATGATGATCCTACACATACCCAATATGATTTTTGGGTGGAACAACTGTTGATTCCTATATTCGATGTCCCCAAAAATAAACTTGTGTGTGAACTTGTTGGTCTCAAATCTCCTTGGTATAAAGACATCTAGGCCTATTTTCATGACCAAATTATCCCTCTATACTTGTCCCTTAACCAGCATAAAACCTTCATCTAACAAGCTTCCAAGTACGCCATCATTAGAGACACCCTTTATCACCATATCCTAGATAGTACCCTCCTTTAGTGCCTTGACTCAAATGAAGCACAAACAACGTTATAAGAGGTACACTAGGGTATATGTGGAGCTCACTCTGTTTGTCTAAATTTAGCTAAAAATCTCATGAGAATTGTATATTATTGGCCTACGATGGAATGTGATGCTTATCACTTTGTGAAGAAATGTCACTAGTGTTAGATTCACAGAGATATTATATGTGCACCAACTCAGGATCTTCATCCACTTACTTCACCTTGGCTATTTTCTCAGTGGGGACTTAGCCTCATAGGAAGGATCCACCCCACCTCTTCTAATGGACATAATTTCATCTTTATTCCTATTGAGTATTTCAAAAAATGGATTAAAGCCATCCCATTGAATTACATCACTAGAAAGTAGATAGCTAAGTTCATCCTAAACTATATCATTTGCCACTATGGTATTCCACAGTCCACCATCACTGATAATGGTTTTCCTTTCAAAAACAAATATTTCCATGAGCTTTGTGACAAATTCCATATCCAACATCATTTTTCCACTCCATATTATGCCCAAGGCAATGGCTAAACTAAGAAGTCTAATAAGACCATCCTAAAAATCCTAAAGAAGATTGTAAGTGACATTGGCCTTTACTGGCACTTACAACTCAATCCTACTTTATGGGCCTACCATACTAGTGTTCACACTTCAAATGGAGCCACTCCATATTCCCTTATCTATGTATTTGAAGCAATACTTCCTATAGAGGTTGAGTTACCCTTTTTGCGAGTCTCCATGCAAGGCCAGATTGATCAAGAAGAATATTGTGTATCTCATGTACATGAGCTAGAGTTATTGGATGAAAACAGATAGAATGCTTTAACACATCTACAAGTATACCAAAATTTCCTTCAATGCAACTATAATATAAAGGTAAGACCCAAAAGCTTTGACATTGGTGAATTATTCTTGAATGAAAATATGAATAATCAAGTAGAATGAGAATAACCTAGAAAGTTTGAACCTAATTGGTTGTGCCCTTATATCATTGTGGCATCATATGGATCAGGTGCTTATAAGCTTTCTATACCTAGAGGAGAGCCATTTTTTGAACCTATCAATAGTATGCACCTCCATAAGTATTATACCTGATTCTTAGAGTATCCCCTTAAAAAGTCAAAAATACAAAAAAATCAAAAAAGTCAAAAAAATTAAAAAAATTGTCACCCTAATGAAAACCTAGCAAATAGGCATCTTGGTGACACCAAAAAATCAAAAAAATGAAAAAAAAGTAAAAAAATAAAATAATAAAGAGAAATAATTTGTCCAAAACTGAAAACCACTTTAGTGGCACTTTGGATAAGTACCATGGTTAAAACATAGAAAATAGGCATCATGTGTAGTCAATCCCTACTCCTTTGTCTACTATCACTCCATATAGTCTGTCCCCCTTTCCACTCATCCCTTTGCACATACTATTCACCCATAATAAACTTTTTCATCCTCCCATGGCCTAGAAACCATCGACATTTGGGTATCTCGATCATCCTTCATATTCACTTGCTCCTTCCCTTTTGTGTATAATAAATTAGTCTTGCACCTGACTAGGAGCAATTCCTTGAATCACGTCTTCATGGGAAAAACACATAATATCACCATAAAAAAACATCAAGATCCAAAAAAATTAGAAAACTTCAAAATCCAAAAAAATAAAAAAACTTCAAAATTGAAAACAAATCAAAAAACATCAAAATCCAAAAAAATCATAAAACATCAAAAACCCGAAAACATCAGAAAAATTCAAAAACCTCCAAAAATAGAGTCAGGGTGAAATTCAAATTTTGAGTTAGTCTTTGTTAGAGTGGTCAAACAACGTTGCCTCTATGTGTTTGCTGCGTAGGAAAGGCTCATCTTAAATGGGTCCCCAAGGCATTAGGTCAATCCTTTTAGTTTATCCAAATAAAATCATGACTCAATGTTTTGTCAAATAAGAAAAATTCAAGTTGTTGGAAAACAAGGATAGACAATTGAGAGGGGGGATGAATCAGTTGTCACAAAAACTAAAAATTTTCTAACTTAACTTAATCACATATCTGATGAATAAGAAATTAACCACAAACAATTAACACATCAGAGAGACAGAGAACACCAATATTTTTTTATGTGAAAACCCTGTTAGGGGAAAAACCACAGTGGATGTTAGTGCACAATATTATACTCTGTTAAAAGTATAATGAGAATAATAAAAGGGAATGCACATGCATTCAAGCACACTTCCTAGAACTCACTTCTCAAATACAAGAGGGGCTCACTGCCCAACAATATAGAATATGATTAAATAAAGAGGGTACAAAATGAGAAAATAGATTCTACCCAAGCCTGATTATAGTTCCAATTAAGCATAGAAAACTCCTTTGATTTTCACTCAAACCACTTCACACTTTGCTCGGTCTTCTTCACACTCTACTCTACAACCAAATGATATTCATACATACACACATAGGAGCACACCCAACACACTTTATACTAATGAAAAATCACTCTTATATATCCGCATCATGGATAACATCAACTTAGTTAGCCAAAAAAAGAAATCAAACATAATTACAATGTCAACCCAAATTTATAATTAAATTTTCAATGTGGATCTAAACACCATTGGCCAAAATAATGATGCGACCCAAAACAATATTTACAAGTGTGCAAAAGATTCAAATTTTACTTTTGAAGGATCCACAACACATTATCACCAACATGTGAGCCAGGAACATGAAAACCCAAACATGCACAAGAAAATATTTGACCACGAGCACACCGATCAATGAGAACACTAGTAAACACCAGAGAGACATCCACAACAATTGAGATTATCAAAATCACACAATCTTCACTTAGGAACACTGACATAGACCACATAAATATTGTTAGATGACAACATGATCAAATTTACATGTAGACCTCTGAAACTTCCAGTAGATGGTCTAGATATTCTCATAAATAAACCCTTTAGTCCACATCAATTGATCTTCAATGTAGAAAACAAGATGCCTTCATGAACTACATAGTTCCACTAGGATCCTGGAACACTTTCTTTTATAATTTTCTCAATATCCTCGACATATATAGTCTTCAATACACCAAATGCTAATAGTGTTGAAATCAATGACAACCACATATTAGCAACACATCCACAACATCCAACAATCTCCCCCTTTGGCATTGATGAAAACACATGATTTGAAAATACCATCAACCCAACACACTGACTCTTCTTCTCAACTGCTCTACTCCCCACAAGGCTCTTCTCCTTAGAAATATTTTTCACATTGCTCTTCTCCCCCTTTAACATCAATGGTAAAGGTAACCATCACCTTTCAACATACGTGATCTGAACCACATATCAACACATCTGACTATTCCCCTTGAGTAATAACCACTGAAACATCAATCTAGATCAAAATATAGCAATAAAGCTCACAAATTGATGCAAGTAAATGCATCTTTTAGTTCTTATCAAGAGGGGTAATCACTCCTAGAATTCCTCTAAGATACACGAAAGTATCCTTCAACAATGGCTTAGTAAATATATTTACAATCTATTCTTTGGTAGGCACATACTCTAATCTGACTTCTTTCTCATTCTCTTTCTCCCTCAAGAAATGAAACTTGATTGATATATGTTTAATATTAGAGTGTATCACTAGATTCTTTGAAATATTTATTGCACTTGAATTGTCATAGTATATGGAAATAGGCTCTTCATATAACACCCTGATATCTTTCAACATCTATTTCATCCATATCACTTGAGTACAATTATTCGCAGCATAAATATATTCTGCTTCAATAATAGATAGAGAAATGGAATTATGCTTTTTTCTCAACCAGGACACAAACTTCTTCCCTATGAAGAAGGCACCACCACTAGTACTTTTCCTATCATCTACATCTCCAGCCCAATCCACATCAGTATATGCACTAAAAAAGAGATCATCATCCTTTGGATACCAAAGTACAAAGTCAACTATTCCTTTCAAATATTTGAAGATTCTCTTAATAGAAGTCACATATGATTCTTTTGGATTAGCCTAAAATCTAGCAACCATACATACAACATTCATAATATCTAGTCTAGTTTGGGTTAAATAGATAAATCCACCGATCATTGACCTGCATATAGTTTAATTCAACTTAGGAGAATCATCATTCTAGTTTAGCTTGCATTCGATCACCGTGGGAGTAACAACAGGCTTTGATTCTTCCATCCCAAATTTCTTCAGTAGCTCTCTCACATATTTGGACTGAGATATGAAAATTCCCTTGTCTAACTGGATAACTTGTAATTCCAAAAAGAATTTCATTTCTCCAATCACACTCATCTCAAATTCACTCTTCATCTCATCAAAAAACTTCATACATACATTATCATCTCCTCCAAAAATGATGTCATCAACAAGAAAATATATAATTAACTCTTTATCATGATCCAATTTGAAGTATAAGTTTCTATCAGCGGTACCTTTAGTGAATCCAAGCTTCAGTAAGTATTTTCTCAATCTAGCATACCAGGCTCTGGGGGCTTGCTTAAGTCCATATAGAGCTTTCTTCAATTTGTAGACCATATCTTCCTTGTTAGTTAGTTGAAATTCATCTAGCTATTCAATGTGTAGACACCCAAATTTGATCACTCCCATATGATCAAATTTCCTCCTTTATTCATCAATTCTGTCAATATTAATTTATTTAATTAATATTGTGCTTCCCACATAAGACTCTTAAAGTGTTTAATTTAATAATTAAATACTTTATTTGATGATTTTATCTTCTCTAAATTAAATAAATACACCAATTTATTTAATTTAGTCATCCTAATCTATTGAATTAAAATCAATTTAATTTTTTTTTTGTCTCTCCTTGTCACATCCTCCATAATCCATCTCTAATATGAATTAATTTAATTAATTCATATTTAAGGTGTGCATCCTCTTAATCAAAGATTAATGTCACATCCTCCTACATTTTCCACTTGCCTCTAATCTTCCATTAATTATCATAATCAAGTGTTTGCACAGGTTTAATCAAAGTCATTAGCCTTTTTAGCACCACTTTTTGGTCAATTATTTCATTTTTCCTTTTTGGACATTGACCCTCCTTCCCATAAGAATTTTTAATTCTCATTTATTCATCCTATGTCTCTCTTCTCCCCATGTGAATTTTTAATTCACATTTTGTCTTTCCAAGGCTTCTAGAACCTTGGACTTGTCACATCTTCCACATGTGACCAAGTCCCACCTTTTTGGAGCTCACCTTTTATCCTTTAGATTCTCCCAAGAATGTCAATTTTTAATTCACATTTATATTTTCAACCACCTCTCCTTTTCCCATGTAGATTTTTGAGGAATTCCAAAATTCCTCAAATATCCCTTTCTCTCGCACTTGGGGACAAGAATCCCTTTTTGAGGAAATCTTCTCACCCCAAAGATGCTTGGAAGGTACTTGTCCTTCCTCCACATCATGTACCTCTCTTCCACCTCACCTCCACCTCATATCCCCTTAGCCATTTCACCATCCACATGCCAAGATGTGAGGGCTTGTGAGTTCTCAACCCACCATAGCCCTTCATCTTGACCTTGTTGGATCAATCACAACCATTGAATTCTCTAGAGAATTTAAATTCTCCTATAAATACTCCCTTCTCAGAGGAATTTAGAACACTTAGCCATTTTATAACTACATGCTACCATTTTGTGCACTCATCTAACCTTCAATTACATTCACTTGCATTTACATCCAAGCACATAGAAAAATCATCCATTTAGCCACATCAAGAGCCATCAAGGAGCATACAAATCAATCCAAAACAAGGGCCAACCAAGGAGTTTCAGTTGCAAGAAGGAAGGTATATCATTTTTCTTTATTTAACACTTTCCTCTTTGCATTTTCAAATTCCTTAGGCTAATCTTGAGGTGTTTCATTATGTTTTCCATTGCATTTTAATTGCTTAGAATAGGTTAAATATTTTGATATCACATTTCTAACACACCCAGTGGGACCCACAAATGGGTTCCTATACTTCACGTTTGCTGTTGTTGATATTTTTGCAGGAACACGTCGCAGTGGGGCGATTACGCCCCTGTTTTTACCACAATGGGGCGATTACACCCCTGTTTTTACCGCAGTGAGGTGATTATGCCCCTGTTTTTACTGCAGTGAGGCGATTACGCCCCTATTTTTACTACATTGAGACGATTATGCCCTCTGAGCCGAAAATTGTTTTTTGCGCTAACACATTTCTGTAGTGAGGCAATTACGCCCCCTGGGCTGAAATTTTTTTTTTGTGCTAATATTTACTGCAGTGAGGCGATTATGCGATCTGGGCTGAAAACTATTTTTTGTGCTAACACTTTACTGTAGTGAGGCGATTATGCCCCCTTGGTTGAAAAATATTTTTTGTGCTAACTTTACTGTAGTGAGGCGATTACGCCCCCTGGGCTGAAAACTATTTTCTGTGCTAACTTTTCTGCAGTGAGGTGATTACGCCCCTTTGGTTGAAAACTATTTTTTGTGCTAAATTTTCTGCAGTGAGGTGATTACGCCCCCTGGGCTAAAAACTATTTTCTGTGCTAACTTTTCTGTAGTGAGGCGATTATGCCCTCTGGGCTGAAAACTATTTTTTGTGCTAACACTTTTCTACAGTGAGGTGATTATGCCCCTTGGGCTAAAAATTGTTTTATGTGCTAACATTTACTGCAGTGAGGCGATTATGCCCCCTTGGCTGAAAATTGAAATTTGTGCTAACACTTTTCTGCAGTGAGGCGATTATGTCCTCTGGGCTGAAAATTGTTTTTTGCGCTAACACTTTTCTGTAGTGAGGCGATTACACCCCCTAGGCTGAAAATTATTTTTTGTGCTAATATTTACTAGAGTGAGGCGATTATGCCCTTTGGGCTGAAAACTATTTTTTGTGCTAACACTTTATTGTAGTGAGGTGATTATGCCCCCTTGGCTGAAAACTATTTTATGTGCTAACTTTACTACAGTGAGGTGATTACGCTCCTTGGGCTGAAAACTATTTTCTATGCTAACTTTTCTACAGTGAGGCGATTATGCCCCCTAGGCTGAAAACTATTTTCTGTGCTAACTTTTCTACAGTGAGGCGATTACGCCCCCTGGGCTGAAAATTGTTTTATGTGCTAACACTTTTCTATAGTAAGGCGATTACGCCCCCCTTGGGCTGAAAACTATTTTTTGTGCTAACATTTACTGCAGTGAGGTGATTACGCCCCCCTTGGGCTAAAAACTATTTTTTGTGCTAACATTTACTATAGTGGGGCGATTATGCCCCTTGGGCTGAAATTTGTGCTAACACTTTTTTGTAGTGGGGCGACTGCGCCCTTGATTTTACCGTAGTGAGGCGATTACGCCCCTGATTTACTGCAGTGAGGTGATTACGCCCCTGTTTTTACTACAGTGAGGCGATTACGCCCTTGATTTGCTGTAGAAGGGTGATTGCGCCCCCTGGAAGGTAAAACTATTATCTTGGCTTTGATTTTCTTTTCTATTTTCTCCCTAACATTGTTCTTGCAAGGATACATGTGTTTTTTGCTAACTTTTTGCAGCATATTCTTGTGAAGTTGATGGAGGAAGCGGGATAAAAATATCTAACATTTGCTTGCAGGGCTATCCATTTGCTCAAACTTTTTAAACTATGCTTGCTGTTTGCATTAATCTAGGAACATAGTTTAATTAGAGGGAGTAATATTTATTCCTTGTTGTGCTTGTCTTCTTGTGTTACCCAAAGGGAGTATTGGCTTGTTTTCACTTTCCCCTTGCACTTCGTGTGATCCTAGGGAGTAGTTAGAGATGGTTAGTGCTTTCTTTATAGTGGGACATGCTTGGGGATTTCATCACCCCAAGGGATGATTCCAACCATGCGTACCGGCAGGGTATATAAAGGGGGGAGAGCAAAAGCTGTATCCAATCTAGTCACATCGTAATTGGTGAAGCGTCGAAGCTAGGGTCATACCTAGATAGACGTGAAGATTAGGTCTAAGCCCTTTAGTATCTCGCTGGGGTTCCTGACTCACGCTTGTGATGAGTTGGTGTTCACGATTGTGCCTCATGTACTGAGAGTATATCAAGGACTCCTTAAACACCTTGTGCATCCTAGATTAAGACCTCTTTGGCCATACCCTTAACACTAATCATAGGATTGTGTTTGCTTGAGAGTATTTTCTTGTGAGAAACCAGTGAAATTTTGATAATTTGGCCTTATCATTGTCATTTTAAAGTCCTTGCCATAGTCATTTGCATCAAACCAAGCCTCTGATTTACCATAGTGGGGCGATTATGCCCCTATTTTTACCACAATGAGGCAACTGCGCCCTTGATTTTTTCGCAGTGAGGCAATTATGCCCCTAATTTACCGCAGTGAGGCAATTACACCCCTGATTTACTGCATTGAGGCGATTACGCCACTGATTTATTGCAGAAGGGCGAATTTTCCCTCCTGAACACCTGAAATCACCCCATTTGGATCCCTCTAGCCTCTAAACCATCATTTAACCATTCCCAACCATTATCTCATCATCCTAAGCCTCCGTTTTGTCACTCTAAACCTCCAAAAACCTCTGTTTGACCATTTTAAACCTCCATCTCATCATTCCAAACTTTTGTTTAACCATTTTGAATCCCCATTCATTCTCCACAATTATCTTCAATCAACCCGTTCATTTTAATATTTCCCTAATCCATTAAAAATTCCATACCCTCACCTAATGAACGCCATATTTTTACCATTTACATCGCCAAACACGTCTTAACCTTGTATTACGAAGTGGTTACCCCAAATTGACCATAGTACTTGAACTTGATTATTAGTCTTGAACTTCGACCCAAATCAATTTGCTTCCATCTTGAGGTAAATTCGGTGTCGTAAGTTATCATCCTCAGCCCAATCAATCCATTCCTATCTTAAGGTGGATTCGGTGTCATGATCATCCTCTTAATCAATTAAAGCTCTTAGTCATTAAGGGTAACCTCCTTTGGTTAAACTCAAGGTCTCTCTTACATCTTTTATCATCCAATCATACCCATCCAATCATCCAAATCTATCAAAATCGATCATTTGATCAAATTATCCAATCAACCAAATCACATCCATTCAACCAAGGCAATCCTATTGATCATAATATTCCAATCCAATCCACTTCCAAATCTGATCCAATCCAATATATCCAAACAAAGTTTGATCCAAATCCAAACCCCATCCAAATCAGATCTCATCCAATCACAATCAAATCATTCATCAAAAGAATTTCTATCATCCACTCATAGCATATTTGCATGCCCATTCAGAACCGATCATAGGCAAAGAAAATAACCAACCATCAAGCCCAGAATTCCCAACCAAACAACCATCAAGATCCCAACAACATAATGAACATCTCATCAGATCCTAACAAGGGTACCAACATCCCTCATGATCCCCATAATGGTACTTCATCACACTCTAACACTGAGAATTAGAACAACTCGCCACCCGGTGAAGAGAGTATGGCTAATCAACCTGAACTCATGCTTGAGGAACATTTTAGTAATCCCGCCAATGTGTGAATGAATGACCGTCTGCTTGAAAAATATGGGGAAGAAATCTTGGCCCACCTAATTGAGAAGGGTGTCAAACCCCCCTCGAATGTTAACTTGTATAAATATAGGGGTGCCCCATCTAACGTACTCCAAGGTTCACAAAATGCACCAGAAGCTTCATACTTCCTCAATGTTCCACCAATTGAGGGTTGGCATCAACCTGAATTTGGCAATGTCGTTCTTTATCAGGTTAACTATCCCCCACACACTTTGACCTCAGTTATAGGGGGTCCTCAAGTGCCTGATCTCAATAATCCTTTTGTCTATTGTATGCCACAAAACATTCCACAACCTCCACCATTAACATTAACAACACCACCTCCTTCGAACCAACCTCCAGTTAACATTGGGGGCACCTCCTTTACCGCATCGCTTCCACCTCCTGGGACCACAAATCTACCATCTCAATAGGTTCACCAATCTAACATTCTGCCTCAATTACCTCCACAAGGCACACCCCCGCTGAATGTTTCAGGAGGTACCCAACAAACCCCTTTACAAAACACTTCTACGCTACCTCAACCATCTCATCAGCAACAACCTATACATAATACTTTGGCCTCTTCACAACAACCACCCTACCAATCGCAAGGCAATCCATCTTGACCTATTGCTCAGACCATATCTCCCTTTCTCACATCCATTTTGCATCCATGGGATCAACCACAACACAATATCCCATCTCGGCCCATACAACAGTTGACATCACAAAAACAACCCCCCCAATACTACTAATATAACAATCAGTAGCAATTTCACTAACAACCGCTCTATGCGACCTCCCCACAATCACAACAATACCTTCAACACCAACAAACCCACACACAACATCCCATCCAAGTTCCCCAACAACCTACCCCACACTTTTATCAAACAAACCCGTACTATGCCCCACAAAAATAGCCCTTGTATTAACAAAATCCTCCATCTTACCAGCAAGCCATATCATCATCCAATCATCTGAATCCATATTTCAACAATCTGACACCCTTTCAGCAGGATCCTCTATCATCCTATCATCAATATCCCCCCAACCTGCCACCAGCTAGCTCGAATTTGTTGGAAATCAAAGCCGCACTTAAGGACCTTCAAGCCGAGGCTACCAAACAATCATTCAAATTTGAAGACATTTTCCCATATCCATTTGATCCCTCCATCTCATTAATCCCATTTCCTAAACATTTTGAGATACCAAAATTTGACAAATACAAGGGAAACAAAGACCCTAAGGCTCACTTGTAGGAGTTTTATTCCCAGTGTCAAGAAGTCATGTACAATGACAACTATCCCTTGCACTTGTTCCCGTGAAGCCTGGCAAGCCACACCTTAGATTGGGTCATGAATCTCAAAAAAAGGTCCATAAAAACTTTCATAGACCTGTCAGAAAAAATTATATCCTACTTCTCTTTCAATTTGGAGAAGGATACAGACACCTTAGATCTCCTCAAAGAAAAACAATGTGAGGGGGAAACCTTTACTAGCTACCTACAATGGTGGCATGCATTAGCAAGCCGAATGAAAACCCCTCTGAAAGAAAAAGACATGGTCACTCTTTTCATGGAAAACTCTCATCTTGACATGGCCCATAATTTTAGGTTACATTGTGTCACCACCTTCGTGGAGATAGTAGAAAAGGGACCCATCCTTGAACATGCCCTTATTTCCAAAGGACACATCAAAATACACAGTCATGATAAAGAGAGGTTGTTTGCCAATAAACCATGATTCTGGAACAAGAACAAGAATGTAGTAAATGACGGTGCAATAGACACTAAACACATCCAAGTGGCTAATACATCCCAAAAACAACAACCGTTCGTACCCAACGCCATATCTGTACCATAGGGCACACCTCGTCCTCCTCAACAGTCAAACCAAAACAATCAGGGGAACACAAAACATCAATACGCCCAATTAGGAGAACCTTTGAGTGTTGTTTTTAATAAGTTGTTACAAATCAATTACCCCATCACATACCCTGTCACCAAGCCCTTTGATGAGTCCAAACCCAAGCCAGCATGGTTTAAGGAAAATGAGTATTGTGAGTTCCATAAAATCAAGGGACATTCTTTGAATAAGTGTCAGGGTCTAAAAAACTATGTTCAAGACCTCATTGATCAAGGTGATATCAAGGTTGACCCCAGTCAAGCTTCGTCATCCAATTCTCAATTATAAATATATCAAAATGCCTTTCCGAACCATAATCAAGGCCCAAGCACATCTAACAGTAATCCCCAAGGAAACAACACAAATAATGTGAGTTACAAGAATGTGCCCTTCAATTATGAAGGTGTTATTCATTATATTGAGCAGGTGGAACCCCGTGTATCCATGACACACATTAAAGCCAAACACCCTCAATGTGCTATTACTACATGACAAGCCCACATCACTGTCCCTGCAGTCTCTGCACCCACCCAATCAAATCTTGTAAGCTCTCAGTACAACATCCTTGATCACTTAAGAAAGACCCCTGCTCATATACCCATTTTGGATTTGCTTAAGTCTTCCCCAGTACATCAAGAAATCCTCAATAGAGCCCTACAGGAAACCCATGTTCCAAATGACATTAACCCCACACAATTCCAAGCTTTGGTGGGACACTTGACTTTGTCTCATCACCTGCACTTTAGTCAAAATAATATGCCAAACAATGATGTCAATCATAATCACCCCTTACATATCGAAGTCGTGGTTGTTTGCCATAAAATAAAAAGAGTCTTGGTAGATAATGGCTCTACCCTCAATTTGTGTACTTTGAAATTAATAAAATAGGTGGGGTATACTCAAGTGGACTTAAGTAACTAGATCATCACAATGAAAGCCTATGATAATGTAGAAAGAAATTCAGAGGGAATTATCAGTCTTCCTATTCAAGTGGGACCGGTGCTTCAACACACTACCTGTCATGTCCTTGATCTGGACTTGCCATATAATCTCCTCCTTGGCTGCCCATGGCTCCATGCTATGCAAGAAGTCCCCTCCACATACCATCAATGCCTAAAATTCCCTATCAATGGACAAGAAGTCACAATCTACGCTAACCCCCAACCATTTGAATATTGCCTCGCTTTAGAAGCGTCATTTCCCCATTTACATTATTGTCCTGGGGTTGAAATGGGGTCATCCCACTCATCATCCGCTAATCCACCATCCACCGTGATAACCACTTCATCCTCCACCACAGATCCTACGGTCACCAAAGTCCAAATCATTGAGAAAGGGTGTGGTGAATACGAAATGCATATGGCTCTCAATGTAGTAACCATGCCACCGCCACCACATGAGTATGGTCAACCTTTGCATGCTACATAAAAGGAAGACAAGATTATCACCTTCAGTGGTAAAAACATCCCTACCACCACTTTTAGATCCCCAAGTGTCAAGATCGATGCACCAGAAGAGGACATAAGCCAATGGGTCTACCGAGAAGAACCCTAGTCGGACCCTCCTCTAAAGGAGTATTTTCAGGAAGCATATCCATGGTTAGCTAAGTTTGTAGAAAAATATAACTACCAAGGTAGGGGCCTAGGTAAAGAGGAACAAGGGCAGTTGCAACCTATTGATACACCAAAGTTACCAAAAACATAGGCATTGGGTATGATAGAAAACAGAAAAGCCCTGCAACATCACCTAATACTTCCAATAGTATCACCATGGAAAATGGATAATTGGAAGACATACCTGAGGAGGAATCCATCATACATGCGTACGATGACATCGATCACACCGACTTATCATCCATGTTCGAATACCTATCCATTTGCACCATTAGCCTATCCCTTTGTCTCCCTGAACTTATTGATTGGGACCTACATAATACCACACCTGTCAATATGTCTGCGGATACATATGTCAACCTTATGGGATTGGGGGAGGATGAACACTCCAGTCACAAAAATAAGAATAAGAAAAGTAAAAAATGGTCATCGAGTGAAACCTCCCTGAGGTGCTTCCTGACCTTGAAAAAGTAAAAATAAAGGATGCATCCAATGGCGAAAACCTTGAAGAGGCACTAGAAGATGGAGATGTTCATCTTCCCCTCGTAGGAACTCAGTTATCCGCCTGATCATCCATTCTAATCAAAGAGACTCAAGAAGCTAATCTGGGTACTGCCAAAAATCCTAAAATCACCTATGTGGCCAAGTCACTCTCAGAACAGGAGTATCCAGTCATCACACAGCTACTCTGAGAAGGAATCATCAATTTTGCTTGGTCATATTCAGACATGCTAGGTTTGGACCCTACCTTAGTAGTTCATCATCTAGACGTTCGCCCAAATGCCAAGCCTGTCAAAAAAACTCCGCAAGATGCATCTGCAGGTCGCATTGCTAGTCAAAAAGGAATTGGAAAAGTTAGTAGAGGTAGGTTTTATTCGGCCAATTGACTACTCTGAGTGGATCTCCAATATAGTACCAGTTGCCAAACCAAATGGAGACATTTGGGTCTGCACAGATTTCAGGGACCTTAACAAGGCCTGCCCAAAAGACGACTTCCCTCTGCCTAACATTGACATGTTGGTTGACCTCACGACAAGACACGAGATGCTCTCCCTTATGGATGGCTCCTCTGGTTATAATTAGATTTGAATCACACCTGAAGACCAACATAAGACCGCCTTTACAAAACCTTGGGGCACTTTCTGTTACAATGTTATGCCCTTTGGTCTAAAAAATGCGGGGGCAACATATCAGAGAGCAATGACGGTCATCTTCCATGACCTCATCCATATCATCATGGAGGATTATGTTGATGACTTGCTAGGAAAATCAAAAACACGTGCAGAACATCCTACTATCCTGAAGTAGATCTTTGAACAGTTAGAACATTACAAGTTGCGGCTAAATCCAAAAAAGTGCGTCTTTGGGGTCACATTAGGAAAATTATTGGGTTTTATAGTCTCTTGAAGGGGTATTGAAGTTGATCTCGCCAAGGTAAAGGCTATTCTGGACATGCCACCACCACATAATCTAAAGCAGTTAAGAAGCCTCCAAGGGAAGATGTAGTCCATCCGTCGGTTCATAGCCCAGCTAGCAGATAAATGCCAGCCATTCACCCACCTTTTGAAGAAAGATTCCACCTTCCGATGGACCCCGCAGTGTTAGATGGGTTTCAACAAAATTAAGGAGTATTTAGCTCATCTGCTGATCTTGATGCTGCCTCTTCCAGGAAAACCCCTCCTGCTTTACATCTCTGCTACATCAGTCACGCTAGGGGCATTATTGGCACAACATGATGAATCGTTCAAAGAGAGTGCAATCTACTACATTAGTCGAACATTGGTTGGCTATGAGTTAAATTATTCCCCTATGGAAAAATCTTCCCTTGCACTAGTCTTCAGTACATAGAAACTCCGTCATTACATGCTCAACCATCCAGTCAAATTAATCGCTAATATTGATCCTTTGAACTATTTGTTATCTAGGACCACTCTGACTGGCCACATGGCCAAATGGGTCATGCTTCTAAGCGAATTTGACATAGAGTATGCACAGCGAAAAGCCATAAAAGGATAGGTCATAGCTGATCAATTGGTTGTAGCACCATTAGTAGATGCCTACCCATTAGACACTGAATTCCTAGATGAAGAAATCTACACAGTTACAGAAGCACCAGCTTGGATGCTATATTTTGATGGCTCATACACTCATAGTGGATTTGGGGTAGGAATTTTATTAGTCACCTCTCAAGGTGATTACATCCCAAAATCATTCAGGATAGCATTCCCATGTACTAACAATATGGTAGAGTACAAAGCTCTCCTCACCAGCCTCAAAATTACAAAACAGTGGCACATAACTCATTTGAAAGTCTTTGGTGATTCTTTTCTAGTCATTAGACAAGTCAATGATGAATTCCTCACAAAAGATGATAAACTGTTGCCCTATAAATGCATGGTGGATGATTTCAAGAAATATTTCACTTTCATACAGTTTGACCAAATCCCTCAGGTACAGAATAAAGCGGCAGATGCAATGGCCACTATTGGTTCCCTGATTGACATGCCTAAAGACCGAACAGAGTGTGAGTTTCTTGTTGAATAGCTTCTAATCCCTGCGTATGATGTTCCTTAGACTGATATGGTGTGCGATATTATAGGTCCCACCTCCCTTTGGTATCAAGACATATACACTTATCTTCATGATAATATCATACCCCCAGAACTTACACGCAACCAACACAAATTCTTTATTCATCGTTCTTCCTGATACATCATTGTTGGTGATACGCTCTATCGACGCGAGTATGATGGAATCCTCCTTAGATGTTTGAATGAGACCGAGGCCCACACGGTACTAATGGAAGTACATGGTGGTATTTGTGGAGCTCACTCAAATGGTATTGCTCTGGCCAAAAAGATCCTACGAGCTAGATATTATTGGCCTACATTGGAACATGATGCTTCCGAATTTGTGAAGAAATGCCTTCCAGGCCAACAACATGCAGATTTAATTCACGCCCCAGCACAAGATCTTCAGCCCCTCCTAGCACCATGGCCCTTTTCTCAATGGGGTCTCGACTTGATTGGCAAGATTTACCCACCATCATCTGATGGCCATACATTCATCATTACCACAACTAAGTACTTCACCAAGTGGGTGGAAGCAATGCCCCTTTCACAGATCACCAGTACTTAGATTTCCATATTCATCCTCTACCATATTCTCTACAGATATGGTATCCCGTCCACCATCCTTTCTAATAACAGAAAACCTTTTAAAAACCAGGCCATGAAAAACCTTTGCGACACCTTACATCCATCACCGTTGGTCAATGCCTTATTACCCCTAGGGTAATGGTCAGGCAGAAGCAACCAACAAGACCCTTATCCGTATCCTCAAAAAGGTTGTCAATAACACTGGACGAGATTGGCACCTTCATATTCATCCTTCCCTCTGGGCATATCGCACATCCATCTGCACCCCGAAAGGAGCCACCCCCTATTCTTTAGTATATGGTGCTGAAGTCATCTTGCCAATTAAGGTTGAGCTTCCATCATTGAGAATTTCTCTGAAGAATCTCATCAGCAAAGAAGATGCTCGAGTTGCACGGCTTGCATAGTTGGAATTATTGGATGAACGAAGAATCAAAACCTATAATCATTTGCAAGTATACCAAAATTGCCTCAAACATAGTTACAATAAGAAGGTTCGTCCTCAACAATTCCAGGTGGGCGAGCTTGTTCTTAAGGAAAACTAGTGCACTCAGCAAAATCGAGACAAGAAAGGAAAATTTGAGGCAAATTGGTTAGGACCCTATATCATAGCCGCTAAATATGGATCTGGGACATACAGGTTCACTACTCTTGAAGGAGATCCCCTTGACGAACTTGTCAATATCTTACATTTGAAGAAGTTTTATGCCTAAGTCCGCTTGGTAACCCCATCAAAAAATCAAAAAATCAAAAAAATCAAAAAAATCAAAAAAAAAAAAAATTGAAAAAGTAACAAAAAAATAAAAAAATAGTAAAGAAAAATAAATACATCTTATGGTGAAAACTACCTCTTGGTGGTGCCTTAGATAAGTATGGATGGTGAAAACCTGGTCACAAGCACCATCCGTAGAGGGCTTAATCATTATCTACCTGACATCCTAGTTATTTTATGCTTTCATCCGCATCCTCACCCACCTCAGCCTAGGGCACTTGGTATATAGATTGAGCATTGGATGACCCATCTAGCCTATCCCCCATCCTGAGCTTTCTATATCCCATTTTGAGCTTGTGTCTTTCGTTCCCTTTGTCGGTTGATCCGTGTCATCATGTAGGATCATCCATCGTGTCAGTCTCCATCAAGATCTCATCCTTTCGCATCACTAGTCGAACTACGTTGCCCCTGCGCTTTCACATAGGCAAGGTTGGTCATTTTTCTATCATGTTTTATGTCTGTCATCATCGGTCACCATTGTCCTCTTTCCACTTTATCCATGGTCTTTTCATGAACTACAAGGTCTCTGCACTCTCATGTAGGCAAGGATAATCTTTGATCAGCCCCCGAGCCCCTAGGTCTGTAGGATGTGTTAGTTTGTGTCTCCACCTGGCCTGTTATTCTCAAATAAACTCCATAGATTATCGAAAGATTTAGTCAAAGAAAAACATCTAGCGTCAAACTGGGTCATTCTAGCTTAGTATCCATCATCGGTCTCAATAGGATGCATCCTTCCTAGTAGACCTCATCGATCCCATCCATCACCCTGATCCTATGGCAAAGGATGTTTTGATTTTAATTATGATCTTTTGATGTTTTGGAATTTATTTTTCATTTGAGCTCATTATCAACACTTTTCATGGTCACCTTGATCCATCATATCATGGTGTGCTTTGACTAGTCGACATATGGGTTCATCTTGGTCTTTTCTTTGTTGCTGCCTTTTTTGGTTGTCCCACGTAGTACCCACCAGGATCAATAGGGTCTTGTGTTATGTTGGGACATCCTTGTGTGTTTGAGGTTATCCCAATGCCTGGCCCAACCAAGGTCATCATGACCTTGGGGTGTTGGGGTAACCCCCTTTTTCTTGTTGTGTTTGTTTCATGCATAGGATGCTTACTGGCCCTGGTCTTATATATCAGGGTATCTGGTATCTTATGCTATAGCAAATATCAATGCTCCAAAGATGGCAACTCATATTAGGATTGCATTTCATCATCTTTTGCATTGCATTCACCCTATGATTTTGGTTGTGCAAATATTTTCTTCCCCTCTTTCCCATTCTTCTCAAGATACTCATGATTTTTGATAGATGCCACATGACACCCATTTTTACAATCACTACATACCCACTTTCCATTATCCTGTCAGTTCTTATTGGCACTTATGGCCATATGTTACTTCCTCTAAAACTACAAAAGCACTATTGCATATCAAAATCATTCTATTAACCATGCATCCATCACCACCTGCATCACCACATGTTAGATCCATGCATACATCGTCACCTGCATCACAAAGTGTCAGACTCATCATAAATCACATCCTGCATATGTACAATGTCTATACAAAATCCATCATACACATATACATACATGATAAATAAATTGACTAAGCATCCATACATATAAATCATCATAAATGCAACATGTGTGTATACCACCATAAACATCTAAAATCATCCACCTATGTATAAATGATCCATCCACCTAAATAGGAAATATCATATAAACATGCATACAATCACCCATAACAAAGGGAAACGTACTACATAATGCCAATAAGAACTGTCTCATGTCATAATAATATAATGTTTGTGTCACATACATCAAAATCTATCCTATATCCATTACATAATCAAATACAAAATCCAAAGATGTGGAACCTCTCTAATCTCTGTCAAAAACTCAGTAACCTGTCACCTCCCGAATGAGCTACCCATGACTGATCTCTGTGGAGAGTTTGGTACTGATCTTGTATCTGGTGTAGCACCCGGTGAATCACTGTAACCTCGAGTCTGTGTCCCCAATAACTGGGATGGCGCTGGCATCTGGGGTGCCTATCAAGTATACTGAAATATTTGTTGGGTCAGGTCTGGAACCGAATGGTAGTACGCGGCCATCCAAAATCTTTCCTCTCGCATTCTCCTCTCACTCCACAACCTAAACCCGAGCGGAATTCCACTCCTGATGATACCTGTCCCGATCCCTCATAATCATCCTCCTCTCCTGCTCCCAGGCCATCTGGGATAAGCATAATTGTGCCATCTCCGCCTGCATCTGATCTCTCATCTCCTTAGGAGCCATCGCCCTGGCTACTACGGCATCCCTCTCCCTCTATAATCCATGCATATCTCTCCATATCACATCACTGCCCTGCATAGATTGCCACTGTACCACTACTATATCCCGCTCCCCCTGCAATGTTTGCATCTATCTCTCTACAACATCTCTCTCCCTCTATGCAGCCTGCGCCTGAACCATTGCTCCATCCCTCTCCCTCTATAGCTCCTGGAC
Organism: Sequoia sempervirens; assembly: GCA_007258455.2. Lineage (NCBI taxonomy): Eukaryota > Viridiplantae > Streptophyta > Pinopsida > Cupressales > Cupressaceae > Sequoia > Sequoia sempervirens. Next base: position 28,951,165 of record VDFB02168118.1, read on the forward strand.
TCTCAACAACGCTGCATCTCACTCACCCTGCAATACTAATACCTCTGAGGCTGCCTCCTCTCTCCTCCTCTGAAGAGAATGAATTTGTGCCTCTGACAACTCTCTCTCACCCTGCAACACCTGAACTAGCACCTGCGCTATATCCCTCTCTGCCTCCACTGCCTGTACCTATGCCTATGCTACATCTCTCTGCCTGCATATTTGAACCTGATCCCTTGCCTGTCTCTCCCTCTCCTGCATCACCCCCATCTCTCCCACCATCTGCTCTAAGCAAAACACTCTGTCTCGTAACTCATCTCGCTCCTGCTGAAGATCATCCACTTGCTGCCCACTACCTGCTGATACATAATCAGTCATCCCCATTACTACCCCTCTGGCCTGCAATGTAATAGTCTCCACCTCTAGTTTGTCTCGATCCCAACTGACAACAACTAACTCATCTCATAGCCCCTGTATGTCAGCCAGCAGTACCTCCCTCTCTCTCCACATCACCTCTACCATAAATCTATCAGTCCTCTGACCTGCTACTGTTGCTCTCGATAGCTCGACTCTGAGTCTGATCACCTTTGATCTATACTCTAAAGACTCTTCATAGTGTCTCTCGACTGCACAATCGAATCCCCTGAGGAAATGACAGGAACCACTGCCAAATGCTCTACATCCCAAACATCCATATCTGGCACATTGCCATCTATCTCCATAGCCTCATCGCTCTCCCTATCCTCCTCCTCCTACTGATCCTCCAAGTCCTCCATGGAAGGATAGACTCACACTCTCCATAGCTGACCATGCCTCTCCCCTCTCATCAATCTCCTCGGCTCTCCTATCTCTAGCTGCTCCTCATCCTCACTCTCCCATATCTCTACAACGGGAAGCTCCTGCCCCCTCTCTATCATCCCCCACTTCTGACCCTCTTTGGCTGACTCCTAGCCTTAGTGTCCTCTCGGGCACCCTCATGATCTATCACAGTTTGTATCCTCATCAATCACCCCCTACTCACTATCAACTCTAGCTGACCCCTGGCCTCCATCTCCTCCTGACCTCCATCCTACTATCTCTCCTCTCCCTACTCTGCCCATACCAGCACTCTCCTCTATCGTACTCTGCCCCCTATACCAATCTGTTGGCCCCCTCTACCCTCCATTGTGTGTATCATCTCCACCTCTGACCCCTCCTGTCCTCTCGCATCTAGCTCTGGATCTCTCCTACCCTCCTATCCTCCCACATCTGGCTCCAGATCTCTCCTCCTCTCCTATCGTATCGCCTCTCACCCTCCTCCGCTACCCCCTGGTCCCCCTCCTCCTCCTCCTCCTACCTGCCCATCCCACTGACTCCATCCTCTCTCCTCCCATATCTAGCTCAGGATGTACTCCCTCTCTTGGCCCATGCCGCTCATCCTCTGATCCAAATCCGACAGCTCCTACAATCGACACCAATGGTGTAATCCTCTCCCATAGGTGGTTGTGAAACCACTGGTCATATCGCTCTGTCACTCCTACATCCTCTGCTCCCACACATCTCCCAGGATAGGCTACTTGCACTATCACTACCCATGATGCTCTAGCCTCTGTAGGGCTAATCACACGTCCCCATGGTCGCTCTCTGGTGAGCCGTCGAAACATCACTGGCGCACCAGGAATATCCTGTGTCTGCCCAAACTATCTAAGCACCCTATCCGGTCAGTGCATCTCCACTATCCACTAAAGAATCCCAATTAGGACACACTGAGCCATAAAATACCCACTCTATCTCATAGTCTGCTCTCTCCATCCCCTGAAGCATTAACGCATATAAGATCACCACACCATGTCTCCCTCCTCCAAATCATCTATCATCCTCCTCCATCCCTCCACATCTCCCAACCACCTATGATGAATAACCCAGCCCCTCCCCTCTCCATACCTCCATGCTAGTGGCTCTGTATCATCCACATCTCCCTCCCACACAACAATCGGTCTAGTCACCGTAATATGCTCCCATGCCCACACCTGTAACAATGTCATGTGTATCAAACTCACTGCCTCCTGATAACAAATCAGATGCATATCTCTATACAACTGGGCTAGTACACACGCACCTCATGCGATCTGTCCCTCTCGCCACTCCACAATGTGTCAAATTGGCTCCATGAACTACAAACTACAATAACACCTGCTACGATCTGGTAGCAATATCCCATTGATCAACCCAGCTAAGAATAAGGGAAAAGCTGGTACTCCCACTGTCAGGCATCCATCTAAATCCAACTGCTGACCTTGCAATGGTAGGGCAACATGACCAAATAGCATTGTCATAGTCTGCCTCAACTCGGCCCCACTCGACACCACATCACTCAACAAAATCCTTGATATCGACAGCTTTAGGATGTGCCATACATCGTTCAGCATCACCGTAACCTCCACCGTCGGCAGCCGAAATGTCGACGTCTCTGAGCTCCATCTCTCTATCAGGGTCATTAGCATCGCTTGATGCGCCCTCATCACTGCTACCTCTAGAAAATACAATAACCCTACATGCTCTAAGGCCACATGATCCACACCCATCATCACTACTAGAGCCGTTGTCAGTGCCTTCGACCGTCACTCGTGTGTCTGTATCCGCCCTAAGCTCTGCATCCACATCAACCGTTTATCAATACCCAATCTTCCTGACCCTAGACCGTCTTTAATTTTATTCTCCCCTCACCCTCATATTACCCCCCATCGAGCCCATCTCTTTTTTCTAATCATCTATTGCCCCATCCCTCTTTCTTCTTTTTCATGGCCGCTCCCCTCCCTCCCTAGGGTGGCTCCGCCCTCCCGGGGCATGTCCGCCCCATCGAGGCAGCTTTGCCTTTGTGGGGCGTTTCCACCCTGTCGGGGCAGGTCCGCCCTCATGGGGCGGGTCCGCCCCATCATGGGGAGTGTCCGCCCCTTCGGGGCAACTCTGCCTCGTCGTGGGGCGTGGCCACCCCGGGCTCCTAGGGTGGTTGCCGCCCAGCTCGGGGCATTTCCACCCCGGGCTGCGGGGGCGGATCCGCCCTGAGGCTGGGGTGGCACCCCCCTCGCCCTGGCAGGGCATGACCGCCCTTTTTCTCAAGGCATGTCCACCCCGGCAGGGTGGCTCCACCCCGCCGCTTGGGGCAGCTCCACCTCAGCGGCGTGTGTGCCCCGCCGCTTGGGGCATGTCCACCCTAAGGTCAGGGCGGCTCCACCCCGGTGGGGCATGTCCGCCCCGCCACCTGGGGCACATTTTCCCCACTGTGGCAGCGTGTCTCTTTGCCCATGTTCCCACCCAAAAATTTTGTTTTTTGCCAATTTGGCCAACTACCCATTTTTCCATTTCCCCCCACCCACCAAACCCATCTGATGCATTTCTAAATATCTTGCAAAATATGTTTAAATATTCAAAATAAATACTATGGGTTTTTCGTACTCACCTTGCGGGGCACCGTGAGGTGGGTCCATCGTCTCTGCAGCTCATCTACTTGGTGAATGATCTTGGTGTCATGATCTCACGGCATGGTTGCTCCATCTCCTCTCCCTTTTCTTCCTCCTTTCCTCACTTTCTACAGTGAAAATGACTAAGGTAATTTTTAAAATTACCTTTTTAACCCCTTCTTTCTAAAAGGTGTTTTTTACCTTTTATTTATCTTTTTCTTCCTCCAACTAATCCCTAACTTCCTGAGGCCGCCATTTGCAAATCGTATGTCCAATCAACTCCATTCAAAAGAAAAATTTGCTTAGTTTTTTTCCCTCTTTCCAATGGTCTCCTCCATTTATTTCTATTGAGAAGTCGTCTGAGGCCCCTCCTTTCTTCCCCAACCGCCCTCTGAAGGGGGCATACCCTATCACTTTCTTCCATCCATTTCAAGCCAGGCACTGGGGCATCCCTCTCCTTCTCTGTCAGGCTAGGTCATCAATCCCTATTCCTTTCTTCATCTTTGATATTTATTTTTCTTCGAAACATTGTTATTTTAACAATATTTCGAAGAGGGGAAAAATGTAGACACTCAAATTTGATCACTCCCATATGATCAAATTTCCTCCTTTATTCATCAATTATGTCAATATTAATTTATTTAATTAATATTGCGCTTCCCACATAAGACTCTTAAAGTGTTTAATTTAATAATTAAATACTTTATTTGATGCTTTTATCTTCTCTAAATTAAATAAATACACCAATTTATTTAATTTAGTCATCCTAATCTATTGAATTAAAATCAATTTAAAATTCTTCTTTTCTCTCTCCTTGTCACATCCTCCACAATCCGTCTCTAATATGAATTAATTTAATTAATTCATATTTAAGGTGTGCATCCTCTTAATCAAGGATTAATGTCACATCCTCCTACATTTTCTACTTGCCTCTAATCTTCCATTAATTATCATAATCAAGTGTTTGCACAAGTTTAATAAAAGTCATTAGCCTTTTTTAGCACCACTTTTTGGTCAATTCTTCCATTTTTCCTTTTTGGACATTGACCCTCCTTCCCATTAGAATTTTTAATTCTCATTTATTCATATTATGTCTCTCTCCTCCCCATGTGAATTTTTAATTCATATTTTGTCTTTCCAAGGCTTCTAGAACCTTGGACTTGTCACATCTTCCACATGTGACCAAGTCCCACCTTTTTGGAGCTCACCTTTTATCCTTTAGATTCTCCTAAGAATGTGAATTTTTAATTCACATTTATATTTTCAACCACCTCTCCTTTTTCCATGTAGATTTTTGAGGAATTCCAAAATTCCTCAAATGTCCCTTTCACTCCCACTTGGGGACAAGGAATCCCTTTTTGAGAAAATCTTCTCACCCCCCAAGATACTTGGAAGGTACTTGTCCTTCCTCCACATCATGTACCTCTCTTCCACCTCACCTCCACCTCATATCCCCTTAGCCACTTCACCATCCACATGTCAAGATGTGAGGGCTTGTAGGTTCTCAACCCACCATAGCCCTTCATCTTGACCTTGTTGGATCAATCACAACCATTGAATTCTCTAGAGAATTCAAATTCTCCTATAAATACCCCCTTCTCAAAGGCATTTAGAACAATTAGCCATTTTGTGCACTCATCTAACCTTCAATTACATTCACTTGCATTTACATCCAAGAACATAGTAAAATCCTCCATTTAGCCACATCAAGAGCCATCAAGGAGCATACAAATCAATCCAAATCAAGGGCCAACCAAGGAATTTCAGCTGCAAGAAGGAAGGTATATCATTTGTCTTCATTTAACACTTTCCTCTTTGCATTTTCAAATTCCTTAGGCTAATCTTGAGGTGTTTCATTATGTTTTCCATTTGCTTCCAAAGATCTTGAAATATTTAGCAATATGCTTATAACAAAACCATAGCTCAAAAGGGGTCTTACCAAAATTACCATTAACATTTACTTGGTTTAAAGTATACTCAAGAGTGCTTAAAGCTTCACTCCAATAGATTTGGGGCACATTTCCTTCTAACATAATTATTCTAGCAACATCCAAAATTGTTTTGTTCTTTCTCTCTACAACTCCATTCTCTTGAGGGATTTAGGGAGCAGATAATTGTCTTTTCATTCCATGTTCTTCAAAAAAAGAGTTGAAATCCCTAGAGGTGAACTCACCACCTCTGTCAGATCTCATGCACTTGATTTTCAAACCTTTCTCATTCTCTACCACACCCTTGAAACTTTTGAACTTTTCCAGTGCTTCACATTTTCCTGTTAAGAAAGAAATCCATATCATTCTAGAGTAATCATCAGCAATCAACATAAAGTACCTTTCTCCATGAATAATTCTAACTCTAGAGGGACCACAAAGATCAGTATGTAGTAGCTCCAATAAATCATTTGAATGAAACTATTTGCTGCCAAAGGGGACTCTAGTCTTTTCACCCATCTGACACTCCTTACAAATTGTGTTATCTGGCTTCACTAACTTAGGTAGATCTCTTACTACTTGAGTGGAACTTACTTTGATAATGTTATTGAAATTCACATGACACAACCTTCTTTGCCACAACTATATTTCATCTACTTGAGGAATCAAGCAACTCTTAGTAGTAGTGTTCAGGTGAAAGATGTTACCTTTTGTTTGTTTACCTAAAGTAATCATATTCCCAAAATTTCCACATATCTTGCATCTTCCATTTTTGAACTAAAGATCATAGCCCTTGTGCGCCATCTATCCAACACTCAAAATATTGTGCTTCAAGCCTTCAACATAAAAAATATCATCAGTGTTATGCTTACCACCAAGACAAATAGACCCTCTACCATGAATCACACCAGCATTATTGTCTCCAAACCTTACAACCCCACCATCATACTTTTCTAGAATTACAAATTTTCTTTTATCACTAGTCATATGATGTGAGCATCCACTATCAATGACCCACTCATCCTTTTCTTCAACACATGATGTAAGATCCCTTTCATTTGTAATAGATTAAGTAGTCACAAGACTATTTTCAATGGTAGCAATGAAAACCCATTCATCTTCATTTCCATTATCTTTATCAGACTAATCATCAGTCACTACTTCAAAAAAGTAACATATCTTTTGGAATCTAAAATTTTTACATTTAGATCTAGGAACTCTTTCAAGACACCTTGATGCAAAATGACCTATTTTACTGTAGGAAAAAAATTTAATAGGCAATACATCTTCATACATAAATCTTCCTTTGCCTTCTTTCTTTGCAATCAATGCTTCCAATTCTTCGAACTCTCTTTTTTTATCTTCAATTTGTTTCAGTTCTTCATCATAGTTGGATATGTTTCTAGAACACTCTCTTGGACTATATATTTTCCTATTACTTCCATCTACAGTAGCCTTGAATGCAAATTCAGTCTTCAGTACAGATTCACCAAATTCACTTGGTTCAAAAGCAACAAGCTTACCAACCAGTGTGTCTCTATTCATCTTTGTTACTGATCTGATATCTTCAATAGCATGATCCTTCACTTTGTAGGAGGGAGGAAAGGATTTGAGTATCTTAGCCACAATTTGATCCACATCCATAGAAACACCAACACATCTAATACCCATCACTATTTCATTTACTCTCTGCATAAAATAAGTGATATTTTCATCTTCACCCATATTCAAATTCTCATACTTTCCTTTCAAACTCTGTAGCTTAGCCATCTTCACCTATGCATCTCCTTCATACAAAGTTTCTAGCTTCATCCAAATCTCATGAATTATCTGTAGTCCTATTACATTTTCCATCTCTAAATCTGTTAGAGAACTCACCAAAGCTTTAATAGCCCTGATATTATTTCTAGCTTCTTTGATCTCATTAGGAGTTGAAGGACCATTCTTAGGAATAACATATGGATCTTTGGTAATCTTCCCTAAAGCTTCACCAATACACCTTAGGTGACATTGCATCCTGAATTTCCATAGTGAGTAGTTATTTCCATCAAATCTAGGACTATCCTTCTTATATGTTGCCATCTCAGATCACCTCAATCTACTTAACTTAATCACATATCTGATGAATAAGAAATTAACCAAAAACAATTAACATATTAGAGAGACAAAGAACACCAAGTTTTTTTACATGGAAAACCTATTAGGGGAAAAGACATAGTGGATGTTAGTCGACAATATTATACTCTATTAGAAGTATAATGAGAAGAATAAAGGGGAATGAACATGCATTAAGGCACACTTCCTAGATCTCACTACTCAAATACAAGAGGGTCTCACTTCCCAACAATACAAAATAGGATTAAATCTAGAGGGTACGAACTAAGAAAATAACTTTTGCACAAGCTTGATTGCAGTTCCAATTAAGCACAAAAAATACTTTACTTTTCACACAAACCACTTCACACTTCTCTTAGTCTTCTTCACACTCTGCTCTGCAATCAAATGATATTCATATATATACACATAGGAGCACACCCAACACACTTTGCACTAATGAAACAATCGCTCTTATATATTTGCATCATGGATAACATCAACTTAGCTAAAAAAGAAATAAAACATAATTACAATGTTGGCCCAAATTTACAATTAAATTTTCAATGTGGATCTAAACACCACTGGCCAAAGTAATGATGCAGCCCAAAACAATATTTACAAGTGTGCCAAATATTCAAATTTTACTTTTGAAGGATCCACAACTCGTTATCACCAACATGTTTGCTAGGAACATGAAAATCTAAATGTGCACAAAAAAATATTTGACCACAAGCACACCGATCAATATGGATGTACCACAAAGATAGAGAATGATTTAGAGACATCCAATAACACCAAGAAACAATAGAGAGACATCTGAAACAACTGAGATTATAAGAATCACACAATCTTTACTTAGGAAAACTGTCAAATACCACAAAATATTGTCAGACCACAACATGATCAAATCTACACATGAACCTCTGAAACTTCTAGTAGATTGTCTAGGTACTCTCATCAATAAACCCTTTGGTCCATAGAAGCTAATATTCAACATACAAAACAAGATTCCTTCATGACCTACATAGTTCCACTAGGAACCTAAAACACTTTCTTTTATAATTTTCTCAATATCCTCAACATATACAGTCTTCAATACACCAAATTCTAATAGTGTTGACATCAATGAAAACCACATATCAACAACACATCCACAACATCCAAAAAAAGTCATATCAAACTACAAGGTCTTTATGCATTGTTACATAGGTAAGGCCATCTATTGATGATCCCTTGAGGCCCCCTAGGTCAAGTTCCTTAGGGATTGTTGGGTCTGGTCATATCCTTGGTCTGAAAAACAATCATCATTGAAACCAAATCATGAATCAAAAAATGAATAGAATCACCAAATCTTTCATTAATCAATCATCTTATCACCAATCAATCAAGCTAATCATTCAATCGGAATGGAAATTATGTAATTTGTCTCATTCAGTCCTCTTTCTTGTCTTTTCTCAAGACATGTCCTTCCTGAGATTAACCTTTGTCAATTTGGTCATTCACCTTAAGCAGAATTTTTCTTTCTTCTAGTTAGGTTCTTTGTCAACACTTATCATTTGGTCTACTCTATCATATGTGTCCATTGCCCCAAAATAGGATGTTTCTTTCTTGTAGTTGGGTATCATCACATCACTAGTCATATTCATCAATCTTTGTCAAACAAATGATCAATCTTTGTCACAATCAATCTTGTCAACCTAGTTAATCAATCTTTCCCAATTGAGATGTGTCCTTCCTGAAACTAGGTATAGTCAATCAAATCAATTCGTCAAAACTTTTCAATCAATTTTTGTCAACCTATCAATCAAATCAATTTGTCATCTTGATCAATCAACTTTGTCAAATCAATCAATCTTTCCTTTATTAGTATGTCTCCTTCATGAGGCTAGGTGTGGTCAATCAACTCACTTTATCAATCCTTGTGAACCTATCAATCAACCATATCATCTTGGTCAACCTAATCAATCAATCAAACAATCTCATCATTATCATTGGCATCCCTATCTTGGAAAACACTTTATTGGTCTAGAATTGTCTTATCTTTTCAATTGGTTCTAGGTCATGTTACTAGTCTCCTCAAGGGTTTCCTATCAATGGATTTAGAGTGATGATGATGCATCATTGTCTCATTTATTTTTTTGTTGTCTATGGTTTTTCTTGGAAAAAATATTGGGAAAATTGGGTCCTTAGTATGAGTCGGTGTGTTCCTTTTCTTTTTGATTGCTTGTCTTTCCCAAATGGTGTCCTTACACACCTTGGTCTATGCCATACCATTGTGTTTGTGGACCATTTGTGACATTTTTAAGCCCAATGATGATAAAAATAAAATGTAACCATGAAATTTGGATCCCTTATCATTCTGGTCTAACCTTCCATCTCCACCTCCTTTGTCTTTTCTATGCTAACATTCATCTCCTCCATCTTCTCCACACTAAAATTTCTTTTGTTTGCATCTTGAAAAAGTCCTATGAAACAAAAAAATCTTGCATCCATAATCATGTTAGATTGCATTGTAGAAAAAATCATCATCATAAACATCATTTTCATATTAGGACACATATATTTGCATAAGAAAATACAAAAATAAAAATTGCATCCATATAGTATTCATATCTTATCATTATGATAGTACCATTTGCATCATACATTTCATTATAGCATTGCATCCCATATCACATAGTATTAAATTCCCTAACATGTTGCATTACAACATATTTGCATTACATTTAATATAACATCACATTTAACACTTCACATTACATATATATATATATATATTCATATCCTATTAAGTGTCACATTTTGCATTACCAAAAAAACATTACATTACATTAATACATTTCATCTCAAATTGCGTTAAGACAATTCCATTAGACATAACATAATCAAAACATACCTAACCATAAATACATTATGTCATGTTATATTTCACTATACTCATAGCATAGTCATATAGATCATCATCATATCACACTGCATTTGGTAAATATTAGGCCATCAATATTACATATCATAAAATCATAAACATTTATAACATAGTCATAGGTACATAATCATAAACCACATCAAAAACATCACATCATCATACATAATAGATCAGAAAATAAAATAATCATACATGCATAATCATCAATCATATCAAAAAATCAATACATGAACATGCATAAACAACTACATAAGAGTCCATCACATAGTATGTCATCATAAACACATAAACACATCATAATCAATATCATCAACCTCTTCCAAAATTATATCATAAATATTACTCAAAATCATGTGTCATAGGTACAATGTCATGGTGCATAAATAAAATGGAGCTCATAGGCTTGATAATCAAATGTATCAGTGTCTATATAATAACATTATAAATACTAGAGACAATCTATCTAGAAATTCTCTCATCTCTAGACCCTATAGTCTTCTGACGTGTGGTGGGAGGTTTGTCAAATGGGGTGGCCCATGTGGCATTTGAAGTATCACCCTTTGTCTTATTGTGTGACCATTGGTTGTGTGTCTCACCTTGTGATCTGTTGTTCCCCACCTATCAAAAGTTATACTCCCTCCTCTTCGGTGGCACAACCCTCTCATACAAGCCTCTATAATACTAGGTGGCTACACCTTGCTTCGCTCCCTTTCAATATCAACCACTGATCCACTGTAGGTGGCTGTAAAATTAATGATTTTTTTCTTTGCTCACTGCTACCCAATAACTGCTAGTTTCCTCTCTACCTAAAGGCATCCCTTTCAGTAGTCACTATCCTCAATTGCACCTCTAGGGCCTGCACCTAAACCTCTATAGCAGCTTTCCTCTACTCCATCAACCCCTCTCCCTCTCTGACCCCCACCTCCTACTACATGTCCTCACCCATGATGATCCTCTCATGAAGAATCCATTCTACCTCGTCCATATCTGCCACCTCCTCTCCTCCTACCTATCCTCCATCCCCATCTCCCTCAACCTCCATATTATAAAATTGTGCAACCTCAACTACAATCACCTCTGCATGCTACTCCTCAGCCTATACTAGTGTCTCTACTACTACCCTAATCTCTAGTTAATCATCCTCCATCTATACCTCCTCTTGGATGGGTGGAAACTACCTACCCTCTTGTTGCCCTATATCCCTCCTCATACTCATCCTCATCCTCATCCTCATCCTCATTCTCCTCCTCCATCACCCCCATCATCCCATCATCCTCCTCCTTCTCCTTTTGCTCCAACTCATTTTCCTTTGCCACCTCTACCTACCCATCAAACCCTCACATCCCCCACTTAATGCTCTATTGGTGTTGGCTGTTGTTTATCTATAAGAGGAATGGGCCTTTGAATCCACCACTAGTCATCATACTTTGGTGTCATTCCTGCATCAACATCTCCTCCCCACTACTCCCGATCCAAGGCCTATAAGGAATCTATCTCCTACTTTGCCATGGTGTACAATCTGTGGGACCTAGGGATGCACCTCATGGAATGACCAACTGTACTCTGCTCTGCCCACTAGAACTCCCTGCCTCTCCCCAAATTGTTGCCAAACCCTCTCTGGTAGATACATCTCAACAATGTGTTGACTCTGTACTATCCATCTAATTATATATCTTGGATGTCTATACCAAGGCAAGTGGTCATCCTCATCTATCCACAAGGGCCATGTCTTGTATGCTTCCCAATAAAAAATGACCAATGTATCTATGCCATGCTGCTAGTAGCTCACATAGTGAAAATGTGTTTGAGTCAAGGCTCCCTGATATAGATAAAAGTATATTGTTCCCACCGCATGTTGAACCACTGGTTTCCAAAACACTACTATGTACTCCCATGCCCAAACTGTAAGCTAGGTCACACCACAACTAAAGCTCTTCCCTTTCTGATTTATTTTAGGATCTAAGACGATTGCTTTAAGAATGCATAATGATTATAGTTTTGTGTCATAGAAAAAAGGACCCTTTTATTGACATGGGATTAATTCATGATAAATTGGACTTAATGAGGTCTTAATCTAGTGTTGTGAGGCATTTTCTATTTCCACACTAGGTCTTGGACCCTTGCAAATCAAATAACATGCTTTTAACGATGTCTTGTAAAGGTTTTGTAAAGTCTTATAAAGGACTTTCATGATTTTCTATACTTAATTAACTTATTTATCCCTAATTCAACATTATAAAATGTGTGTAATAACATTATTACATCAATCTAGAAGGTTCTTAATGTAAACTTAATGATAAGCTAGTGTTGTAATGTGTCTTGCACATTCACATTGGTTTTTGTGCCCTTCTAGGCTATGTGGACCTAATTTTAGTGTTGAAAAGTGTATTTAATCACACTTTCACATTGATTTATGTGCCTGAATCCCTATCAAAATTTACATCATCACTAATAGGTCTTAATTCATCCATATTGTACATCCTGAGGCATAATTTGATCAAATAACTAACATAGTCATCATATAATACTAATTTTCTTACTTCTTTGCATTCCAACAAGAAAAAATGACCCCCATGGGTCCCATTTTCCATTATTGGCGAATTATTCCCATTTAGGTGGGACCCATTCACCATTAGTGGTGAATGAGTCCTATTTTGAGTCATTTTCGGGGTTTCAGTAGGAAAAATTAGGTTTTAAGTTCAATTTTTCTACATGTCCACCTGTGATGAGGTATAGTCAAGATACTAAGGCACAATTGACTATAAATAAGTATTTTTTATCCTCATTTTACATCTAACAACTCGTTCTTACTTCCCTCATCATTAATTCATCTTTCATCTTCTCATACAAGTCAAGCAAGCTAGTGTTTCTTCACTAGAAGTCATCAAGTTAGCTTCCTAAAGCATTCAAGGGTTGAATATTCATGATATGTTGTATAATTTCAACATAAAATCATCATGATATGGTAATAACTTGAATTTTTCATGCTTCATTCCTTTATTTCATCATTTTGGTTTAATTACCTAAACAGGGTTTAACCAAGGCAAACCCCCATGCCCTAACATTCAACATATATCTTTCTTGTCTTGTTGTTTACAGATCTTAGAATCTTGGATGTTGAGGAAAAAATTAATATTAAATTTAAAATTCATTCAAGTAATCTCTTCATTCATCCAAATCAAATCATCAACAAAAAGTCACTTATAGACCCGAATTTAGCAGTTTCAAATCCAGACACTTGGAGGTACAGATTGAGCAATCCGAAAGCCACAATTTCCATTTTTGAGTTTTTAGAAAGTCCAAAGTGGAATAATTCACCATGGGTGGTGAATGAGTCCTACCCTAAGGTAAATTTTTGGATTTCTACATTTTTGAGTACCCTTTTGGCTAAAATAGGTTCCGATATAGTCTTCCAGAATTGGGACTGATTTTCCCAAAGTGGTGAATGAGTCCCACCAGGCTTAAATTTTAGTATCAATAGCCTTTGGGATGTATTTTCCATCCTTCATCAATATCCTAGGTGCACACTTCCAATTTGATTCTTTTCTGTTAAGTTTTGCATTCATTTCTGGTTCATTTCTGCATATCACACTATGTTTTCAGACAAAGCATAAATCTTAGTTATGCATTCATTTCAGTCATTTAAATTTAAAATATTTCATTTATTTAAGCTAATTTAAATCATATATCATTGCATGAATCCTAATTTGTGTGTCACATAAGCATTTTGGGCCTAGATCTCTCTCCTTTTAGGTGAAAAACCCTAGAAGTGTAAGAGGACGCATCTTGGGTCCCAAAATTTGTCACATTTTGGTGAACCTGACTTTTAGAATGGTTCTCTATTCTGATTTGGTTTCTTTCATCATAGATCTAGCCTTGAAATCATTTTGCATTAGGATTTACATTAGTTTGTATGCTAGGATTTAAAATTTGTATTCATAAAAGGTGCATTTAGATTGCATTTCTTGCATGTAAACTCATTTAGATTTTCTGTAATTCTACATTTTTCATTTTGTTCTGCATATTGGCTCTCAGAATTCATAAAAATCAGTCACATATTTCTTTTTTTTTTTGAAAAAGGTCCATACTGGGACTCATTCGCCACCCTAGGCGAATCAGTCCCTTCCGGCCCCTAAAACAACACTTTATAGATCTTAGAAATTGGTTTTTAGGCTTCTGTTTTGGTACCTTCACATGTATATATCACTCAGTTACATTTCTATAGCATGCATTTCATGATATTTAGCTTAAATTAACTCATTTCATGCATTTTTCAAATTCAAATTTTGTATTTGCAACATTTCATTTTTAGATTATTGCATGATCTCATCAGTCAATTACTTTCTTTGCAATCTAAAAAGTTACATTTCATCCTATTTCTTTATATTGCATTTTATTAGAAAGAAGCATCATTTACATTCATGGAAATTATACTTTTGCAAGTTACATTTTCAGTTGTCTTTCATAGACCTTTTAAATCAGCTTACATTGAGGAAACTATAACAAATCTTCAAAACCAATCACACAACACATCAAAAGAACCAATTACAACAGACATAACATCCACACCCTTTAGTAGTGATGATTTTGTAATGTTAGATGAAGCCTTAGATGTCTTTCTCTCTTCTAAATCATTCACTAAATCTTTTCCCCAAAAGGATTCAAGCATCAATACTCATGACAATCATCCTTGTTCTTCTCTTGATATCTCTCCCATTGGTGATGCAGGTATCTTGATGAAAGAAGACATAATAATTGAAGATAATAATAGTCTTGCTTGTCTTCCTTCACCTCCCACTTGCAAAAACATTATGACACACAAAGATGAAATAATTGCCCCTACCTTATTGAGTCCTCATTCATCTCCCAATACCTCCTCTAATGGTGAAAATGCTACAATTATGATAGATCATGACAAACAAATTTGTGTGGAGAATATGAATTATGACAATCCTACTTCCTCTTCTCAAGTAGACATTCTAGGACATAAGGATGAAATAATAGGTGACAATTAAACCTTTTGTTCTCCTAATATCTCCTCTATACATGAAGAAGATAGTTTAGTGTTAGAAGATATCATTAGTGAAACTTATGAAAATATTATTCCTCCCTTTCCTAATACCCCTACCATTTGGGAAGACCTATTTGAGGACAAGAGTCAAATAATTAGTAACCATGAAACTCCTAGTTATCCTTCTATTAATGCCTCTTGTATGAGAAATGAAGCTATCTTTCCTACTCCAATTATGAAATATGATGAACATATTATCTCTTCTCATAGGATCACTCTTATGGAACATAAGAATGATATCTTAGTGAAAACTAACAACCAAATAGAGTCTCCTATCCTCACTTTTTCTACTCCAAAAAATTCAACCCTTAATCATCACCTGATGCAAGTTCACACTATACCTAACCTCTTTCTTCCCACTCATAGTCTTTGTTATTGTCCTTTCATAGCCATCAACCCATCCAACAACCCTTGACTCGACATCCATAATATCACCAACCATTTTGTCAAGAAACCTTTACCCTTGCTAGATCCTAAATCAATATATAAATAAAATTAGTTGCTACTCCCTACCATGTAATAGTTGTAGCATCACAACATTCTCACTATTACATATTTCACATCCCTCACAAGGGGAAACATACCGTCATCCACTATAGGCTCACCTTTTTCCTATACTAAGTGGGGGAAAAGGGTTAGCAAGCCTTATCCTTGTAGGTCACTTTTTGTTGTCTCTTTTGACTACTCATTAACCTTTCATGAACATATAAGAGCAAGCTTGAGATGTGAAAAACATGTCTTAGATTGAATTACATTTAACATACTCCCATCCTTTAAATGAAATAATTTATTGAAAACATATGACTTGGCATAGGGATTTTTATATAATCTATCATGTTCTCTTCTACTTTAAAGCAATTTATCACAACAATGGTGTTAGAAACTACTTTAAAGTGGGGGCATACAATACCAAAATTAATTTGCACTCTTGGTTCTTAGTGTAGCCTTGTCATTTAAATGATGCGTTTGTCACTTTGTGGATGACATGTTGGGTGTGATGTCCTTCATAAGTATGATCTATCTCAACATATTACATTCCTCTTTGTGGTTTGATGTGATGCACTACATCTCCTAAGTTGTGAATATACTATTATTTGATTGGTCCTCTCTTGGAGACATTAGGCACATTGTTCCCTAAGTGATTGACCTTGCATAAACTAAACAAGACTCCTTTGAACATCACTTACATTTTACATTACATTTTTGTACTCTTACATTTTTGCATTTCTTTTTTCAACCTTGCATAATGCAACTTGCATGTTTGTGGTACTACTATTTTTTTCCATAGCATTTTTCCTTGTGGCACCTTGTTAAAGTTATCAAACAGGTATAGCTTTGACATGGTTGAGTGGGAAGCCCAAATAGCAGCATGAATTTCCCTATAGCCACTTTTGTGTTTTTGTGTACATGCCAACTAGCGTATGTTACTCTTTTCCTCTTATGTATGTTTTTTCCCTTCTCCCCTGATGAACTATCCAAAGTTCTATGGGCCCAGAGTGAGTACATATTTTTCATCTTATCTCTCTTTTTATCTTTCCTTTGTATGATCTTGTATCTTGAGGGCTTAGAATACATGTGGATCTCTCTTGAATGGATACTTTAGTGTGAGGAAGCAAGTTCATCCTCTCACTAAAGTGGGGGCTAAATGTGTTGTAGAAAAAAGGACCCTTTGCGTGAAATGGGATTAATTCATGATAAATTGGACTTAATGAGGTCTTAATCTAGTGTTGTGAGGAATTTTATGTTTTGACACTAGGTCTTGGACCCTTGAAAATCAAATAATATGCTTTTAACGACGTCTTGTAAAGGTGTTGTAAAGTCTTGTAAAGGAATTTCACACTTTTCAAGACTTAATTAATATATTTCTCCCTAATTCAATATTATAAAATGTATTTAATAATATTATTACATCAATATAGAAGGTTCTTAATGTAAGCTTAATGATAAGCTAGTGTTGTAATGTGTCTTCCACATTCACATTGGTTTTTGTGCCCTTTTAGGCTATGTGGACCTAATTCTAGTGTTGAAAAGTGTATTTAATAACACTTTCACATTGATTTATGTGTCCCAAGCCCTAGTAAACATTTACATCATCACTAATAGGTCTCAATTGACCCATATTGTGCATCCTAAGGCATAATTTGATCAAATAATTGACATAGTTATCATATAAGCCTAATTTTCTTACTTCTCAACATTCCAGCAAGCAAAAATGACCCCTGTGGGGCCCATTCACCATTAGTGGTGAATTATTCCCATTTAGGTGGGACCCATTCACCATTACTGGTGAATGAGTCCTATTTTGAGTCATTTTTGGGGTTTGAGTAGGAAAAACTAGGTTTGAAGTTCAATTTTTCTACATGTTCACCTGTGATGAGGTATAGTCAAGATACTAAGGCACACTTGACTATAAATAAGTGTTTCTATCCTCACTTTATGTATAAAAACTCATTATTACTTCTCTCATCATTAATTCATCTTTCATCTTCTCATACAAGTCAAGCAAGCTAGGGTTTCTTCATTAGAAATCATCAAGTTAGCTTCCTAAAGCATTCAAGGGTTGAATCTTCAAGATATGTTGCAAAATTTAAAGATAAAATCATAATGATAAGGTAATAACTTCAATTTTTCATGCTTCATTCCTTTATTTCATCATTTTTGGTTTAATTACCTTAACAGGGTTTGAGAAAGGAAAAGCCCCATGCCCTAACATTCAACATATCTCTTTCTTGTCTTGTTGTTTGTAGATCTTGGACTCTTGGAGGCTGAGGAATCATTGAATATTACACTTAAAAGTCATTAAATTAATCTCTTCATTCATCTAAGTCAAATCATCAACAAAAAGTCACTTACAAACCTAAATTTGGTAGTTTTAGATCCGAACACCTGGAGGTGTAGATTGAGTAATCTGAAAGCCACATATTCCATTTTTGAGTTTTTAGAAAGTACAAAGTGGAATCATTCACCATGGGTGGTTAATGAGTCCCACGCAAAGGTCAATTTTTTTATTTTTACATTCTTGCATACACTTTTGGCTAAAATGGGCTCTGGTATAGTCATCCAGAACTGGGACTGATTCGCCTAGAGTGGCAAATGAGTCCCACGAGGATTAAATTTTAGTATCAGTAGCCTTTTAGATTTATTTTCCATCCTTCATCAATATCCTAGGTGCAAACTTTCAATTTGATTTGTTTTTGTTAGGTTTTGTAATCATTTATAGTTCATTTCTACATTTCACACTGTGTTTTCAAACAAAGCATAAATCTTAGTTTTGCATTCAATTTCAGTTATTGAGATTAATCTATTGAATTTAGTGAAGTTAATTTACATCATATCTCATTGCATACATCATAATTTGAGTGTCACATAGGTATTTTGGACCTAGATCTCTCTCCTTTTAGGTGAAAAACCCTAGAAGTGTAAGAGAAAGCATATTGGGTCCCAAAATCTGTCACAAGTTTCAAACTCCAAATTACTAAAATGAAATTAACACACCACATAATTAAATCAATGGCATTAAAAAAAGTAACAAAATTCAGAATGAGAGACAAGAAAGAGAGAATGCAAACAACTTGATAACAGAGTTCATTGTAAGAATGACTACTTCTTTGGGCCCATCTCCAAACAATAGACTGATCCAATTAAAATCTCTAGAAATTTAAAATTAAAACTGCTACAAAGGTTTCCCCTTCAAGCACAATGGAATTCCAACATTCTCTTAATGTATAGGATCATCAATTCATCTCTCCAAAATTCTCTTTAGTCTTCACCACCTAAATGTCCCCTTAAGCCTCTAAACCCCCTCTTTTTATACAAGAAATTTACTCATTCTGGTCACTAACCAATTTATTTTAAAAATAAACATTATCTCTCCATTTTTACAATGTAATGTCATAACCCCCCTTGTTTACAAAAAAAAATCATATTTAATCTTCTACATATTATTTAAGACCTCCAATTTTTATATTTCGAGCTGTTACTATTTTGGAAGGTTATGTTTAATCCCTTAAAAGGATTATTGTTTTTTTTAAATTTGGAGGGAGAATTTAAAATTAGGGGTAATTAGGATTTACCATTTAAACAAAACCAAATGAACACCCTTATATATTCAAGGTTTTTCAATAGTGCAATGGTCGGTATATTTGATAACTGGTTGGGGGTCACAGGTTCAATCCCCAACAATTGTTTAAAAAAAAAACTCCAAAAATTACTAGAACAAAAAAAACCCTTACTCATAGTTTGTTAGCGCACAATGCGTTGGTACAATGGTTGCGTGGGCTCTTAGCAAACGAGGGGTGGGGGATTCGAATCCCACCACCAAACATTTAGCCAATGGTTGAACTAATTCAAGCATCGGATGAGAAAGGGAGAAGCCATGTGTACACTAGGGAAGATGCCATGTGTCCACTATAAGGAGGTCCACATGTCAAGCTATGATTCGCTGGTCAAAGTCTTCATTGTTGATGTGTCTATTGATGTGGCTGATGATGTGTCCACTGATGTGGCATATGGATGCCATGTTTCCTCCAATGATTGGTCCATACAAACTGATGCAGATGCCATGTGTCAGAGTCTGAGTGGTCCATGTCAGCATGATGATATGCTAATGTCATCACTATACCTAATCAACTTTAGTCAACTGTAACCTTTGACTGGTCGTAACTCGGGCAAACGAAGTCCTTTTCATGCAAAATGAATGTCGTCAAAAAGCTCTCAATGAGATCTTTGCATTGAGACTAGTGTTGATGACTTTTGACGATGTCAAATTTTGACCCTTTTTTCTCTGAACTAAGCCCTAAGTTGACCAAGGTTTGACCGGGTATATCTTGGGCTCCATAGCTCTGTTTGACTCCATTCAAGTTGCATTGGAGTCATAATTTTGGCCTCTTTCTGATGATGTCATTTCTAGAGAAAATAGAGAAAATTCAATTTTTGGTGAAGATCCTCTAGATTAGTCCTCCCCACTGAGAGCTTTTGGACCTCCAAAAGCTGGTTACTCGAAAAGTAAGTGAGGGTAAAGTTCCCTCACTTTACTAATCTCCACCCATTTTTCCTTGCATAGATTCATCCCCTTCAATCTCACTCTGAGGTACTTAATTGTTCCTCTTCATGAAGTCCCAGTTTTCTTGTCTAGGATGACATCCTTTGGCAACTCTAACATGTAATCCAGTGAAAGATCATCAATTGATGGAACCTGAATGTCTGTGTCTTCATCTAGTATCATTGGAGCCTCATACAACTTCAAATTCTCAACATTGACAATTGAATAGATGTGCATGTATGGAGGAAGATTAAGGTGAAAGGTGTTGGTTATGATCTTTTCCAAGATCTCAAAGGGACCATATCGAATTGGCTTGAGATTCCTTCCTTTTCCTTGCATTCTTTCCTTGTTGATGTGTAACCAAACTCTATCTCCAACCTGAAAATGGTGATCATTGTGATGCTTATCGTGTTGAGCATTGTATTTGGCTTGAATCTTCTCTAACTATGCTTCCACTATCTAATGAATCACTTGGACCTTCTAGATGAACTTCAAAGCCTTCTATGAATCATGGTGTCCATCTTCAACATCATTCTTCTCAAAAGAAAAATCCATTGGTTTCTTGACACATAACTGAAGCAAGTCTCAAAAGGAGACCTCTTTTTAGAAGAGTGTGTTGCATGGTTGTAAGCATGCTGCACATAATGAAGACTCTAATCCCACAACTTAGGATGTTTTTTGTAGTAGCCTGTGAGGAGATGCACAACTTTCTTTTTCAATACATATGTCTATGCATCAGTCTCCAAATGGAAGGTTGTACTCTCCTTTAGTCTAGTGTCCATGAGTCCACACAAAGCTAACCAAAATTCCACTAGGAATCAAGAATCTCTATCTAATACAATAGAACTAGGTAACCCAAAATGAACCCATACAAATTGAAAGTACATTTGAGTTGTCAGTTCAATAGTGAGCTATTTTGTACAAGGAATTAAGATACACATTTTTCTAAACCGGTCAACTAATACATATAGATAATCATGTCCCTTCCTAGACATAGGTAACCCCCCAAAAAAATCCATTGAAACACTTTCCCATGGATGGGATGGTATAGGTAGCTTGGTGTGTACAACCCCAACTTTCTATTAGTAGGCTTACTAGTTGCACACATAACACAACCTCTAATATACTTAGTTATAGTTTCTTGCATACAACGCCAATAACAATACTTCTACAATTGAGTCATTGTAATGCTTACCCCTAAATTTCTTGTAATTAATGAGGTATGTGCTTCTCTAATTACTTTCACTTATTCATCTTTTGGAATGCATAACTTTCCCTTGAGTGATACAATAGTTTATCCTGCACATAGTAATCTTTCTCTTCTACATGTTTTCCTACAATTAGAGCTAAATATATTTCCTTAAAGTCTTCATCTTTAGCATATTGTTCCTAAGAACTTTCATGTACCATGGAAAGACCTTTAAGGATAATCAAATAATTCATAATAGGAGGCCTAGATAGCATATCTACTACTTTGTTATGGGAACCTTTCCTATACTTAATTACCAAATGAAAATATTGTAGAAAACCCATCCACCTAAAGTGCCTACATTGTTGTAGTCTGGATTGTGAATTCAAATACTGAAGTGGCTGGTGATTAGTGTGGATTACAATTTATTTTCCCATTAAGTAGTGTTTCCATTTTTTAAAACTCTAAACTAATGCATAAAGTTCCTTATCATAAGTAGGATACTTAATAACTGCACCTAAAAAGGTCTCAGAGTGATAGTAGATTTGTTTACCTCCTTGCATTAGAATTGATCCCATGGAAAATCCACTTGCATCTGTCTCGATCTCAAAAAATTGGTGTAGATCTGGTAAATCTAGAACTAGTGAATGGTGCTCAACTTTTCCTTCAAAGTGTTGAAGGCCTTTGGTTGTGGACCTCCCCACTAAAACATTGTCTTTGTACTAGTTAATGTGTGTAATGGTGATGCAATGTAGGAGAAGTTTGTAATGACCTTCCTCTAGTACATAACTACACCTAAGAAACTTCTGACTTCAGTGACTATACTTGGCTTAGGCCATTTTACAATAGCTTAGACCTTTGCAGGGTCTATTATCAATTGACCACCACCTACGACATAGCCTAAGTACACTAGAGATGTCTTTGCAAATTCACATTTAGACATCTTTACATAATTTTTTTCTTTTCTCAATACATTTAAAACTTTCTTTACATGACTTACATGATCTTCCCAAGTTTGACTGAATACAAGAATGTCATCTAGATAGACTATGACAAAATCATCAATAAAAGGATGAAAGACATCATTCATGACTCTCATAAATTTAGTTGGTGCATTGCAAAGCCCGAAGGGCATGACCAACCACTCGAAGAGTCCCTATTTTTTCTTAAATGTAGTTTTCCAAATGTCATATTTTGCAATTCTTATTTGATGATATTTGCTACACAAGTCTAACTTAGTGAAATAAATTGCATGTTTTAACTGATCAAGTAAATCATCAATTAGTGGAAGAGAATAGATGTTCTTTACTGTTATCTTGTTTAGGGCTTGATAGTCGATGCACATTCTCTAAGATCCATCTTTCTTTGGAACTAACACAATTGGGGAACCACAAGGAGATGTACTATGATGGATGACTCCTTTTTCCACCAACTCCTAAACTTGCTTCTTCATTTCCTCATTCTGCAAAACTAATAAATGGTACATACCAATGTTTGAAAGAGGCACATCCTACTGCAACTGGATTTCATGTTGTATCTCTCTCTTAGGTGGCAACCCCTTTGGCTCCTGAAATAAGTCATCATAATTATAAAATATTTTGACTATCTTTATGCTTTGGATCACACCCTTTGAATGCTTTATATTTTTCATCCTCTTTGGGTTTTACAAGCATTAACACAAAGTTCTTGCTAGAATTGACCAACCTTTTCATCTAACTAGCATTAACTAGTGCAAGATTAGTCTTAACTTTGTGTGAATATACAATCTATTCTATTGAATCCTTAAAGAGATGATATTTATTCTCCCACCTATAATTTTTTTTTTGTCATACAGATATGGACTCCCTAACTCAATCCCAAAAATATCCAAAGGAACAATATCTACTTCTACCTCATCAACAAAGTTTGCAGTGATAGCAAATTTCAATTTGCACTATTTTTTTATCTACAGTTGAGCATCATTGAAAACCCATCCAAGCGGATATGGCTTTGGATGAGGTGTTGTAGCTAGGTTGATTTTCTTTACCACCTCTTTAGATATTAAGTTGACTTGAGAACCCATATCAAACAGTGTATCAATCTTAGTGTGCTTAGTTACAACTTGAATATGAAACAATTCATTCCATTGTTTATTAGCTTTAGGAGGAGTAGATACTTTACTTGTACTTTCATTTGCATTAGAAAAATTTGCATTAGAAGAGAGAGTTGTACCTTTCCCTTTACCTTGGACCCCAGCAACAAAATTTTTAGTTTCATCTCCATAGTCGGATCCAAGATCTTGTTGAATCACTGTAGTAGTCTTTTGCTTTCTTTTATTGCTTCTATATCTTTTCAGCCTTAATTTGGGATGAAGCTTCCAACACTTTGAATCATCATGCTCCTCTTTCTTGCAATGGGAGCATGTGGGCTTATCACCCTCCTTCTTAACTATAGTTGTCTTCTTCCCTTTTCCTTTATCTTTGTCTTTTTCTTTACCCTTAGACTTCCCCTCAGACTTAGATGGTTTCTCTAAGAAATTATCACTGAAAGTGTTCTTACCATTTGACTCTAAATGAGTAGCTTTGATTGAAACTTCATCCAAATTATTAGGAATCAACATTATAATAGTATTTCTTAGGTAAGAATGTAAACCACCTATGTACTTGAGTAATGTATCCTAAGTATACAATCAAACATTTAAAGCAATAGCCCATTTTCTAAACTCATGGGTGTAATCTTGGACAGACTGACCCTTACCTTTCCTAAAGTTTTGCCAATTCATTTTTAATTGTTGCATATAACCTAAAGGATAAAACTATTTTTTAAGGGCAGAAATAAATTCCATCCAAGTCATATTGACCTTAGCATGGCGAGCAATTTCCTCCTGAGTCCTACTCTCCCACTAGATGAGAGCTTTACCTCCAAACCGAAGAGTGGGTAACTAAATCATAGAATCATCTTCTATTAGGCCTTGAATCCTACAATACACTTCTACTTACTGGATCCAATCATCTAAATTTTTAGCATTTAACTCACCAAAATACTTAGGCAATTCAAATTTTACATCCAATTTGATAATAGGCTTAGACATGCTTTTGAAAGGATTAATATTAGTAGAAGAGGAAGAAGAAGAAGGGGAAGATGGAGGAGATGGAGATTCTAGATATTTTCCTCCTTTTTCCTTTCAATCTTCTTTTCTCACTTTGAAGAGTCTCCCTTTTTGCACTTCTTCTTTTCTGCATAAAGCTCTTCCACCATTTCCTTCATGTCAAGAAAGGCTCACTGAAAAGTCTTCTCATCAAGATCTTGCTTAGTGCTTTTCCTAGCTTTAGTTTCATCCATTGTTGGCAAAGTTCTTCATTTGTTGATCTTAGGATTGTATTCTTCAAGTTTTCCTTCACCTCTTTGATATGTTTTTTGGATTTAAGATGATTTCTTTAAGAATGCATAACGATTATAGTTTCAAAATCCAAGTTACTAAAATGAAATTAACACACCACATAATTAAATAAATGGCATGAAAAAAAGTGATGAAATTTAGAATGAGAGACAAGAAAGAGAGAATGCAAACAAATTGATAACGAAGTTCATCGTAAGAACAACTACATCTCTGGGCCCCTCTCCAAAGAGTAGACTGATCCAATTAAAATCTCTAGAAATTCAGAATTACAATTGCTACAAATATTTCCCCTTCAAGCATGATGGAATTCCAACATTCTCTTGATGTACAGGACCAAAAATTCATCTCTCCAAAATTCTCTTTAGTCTTCACCACCTAAATGTCCCCTTAAGCCTCTAAACCCCCCCTCTTTATACACGAAATTTACTCATTCTGGTCACTAACCAATTGATTTTCAAAATCAACGTTATCTCTCCATTTTTACAATGTAATCTTATAATCCCCCTTATTTACTCATAAAAAAATCATGTTTAATCTTCTACATGTTATTTATGCCCTCCAATTTTTATATTTCGGTCTTTTACTATTTTGGAAGGTTATGTTTAATCCTTTAAAAGGATTATTGTTTTTTTCTAAATTTGGAGGGAGAATTTAAAATTAGGGGTAATCGGGTTTTACCATTTAAACAAAACCAAATGAACACCCTTATATATTCAAGGTTGTTCAACGGTGCAATGGCCAATATATTTTATAACCAACCAGGGGTTATAGGTTTGACCCTTGCCAGTTGTTTTAAAAACAAGCTTTGAAAATTACTATAAAAAAATGAACCCTTTCTCATAGTCTGTTAGCGCACAATGTGTTGGTGCAATGGCTACACGGGTTCTTAGAAAACAACGGGTGGGGGGTTCGAATCCCACCACCAAACTTTTAGCCAATGGTTGAACTAATTTGAGTGCTAGATGAGAAAGGGAGAAGCCATGTGTTCACTAGGGAAGATACCACGTGTCTACTATAGGGAGGTCCATGTGTCAAGCTATGATTCACTAGTCAAAGTCTCCGTTGCTAATGTGTCTGTTGATGTGGCCGATGACATGTTTGTTGATGTGGCATATGGATGCCACATGTCCTCCAAATGATTGGTTTGTACAAGCTGAAATATATGCCACATGTCAGAGTCTAAGTGGTCCATGTCAGCATGATGGCATCATGTTGGCATCATCACTGTACCTTGTCAACTTTGGTCAACTATGACCTCTGAACACTCGTAACGCGGGCAAACAGAGTCTGTTTTGAGTGAAATGAACATCATTGGAAATCTCTCAACGAGCTCTTTACATTGAGACTAGTGTTGACCACCTTTGATGATGTCAAATTTTGACCCTTTTTTTCTTTGACCAGAGCCCTCAATTGACCAAGGTTTGTCTAGGAATATCTTGGGCTCTGTAGCTTCGTTTGACTTCATTTGAGTTGCGTTGGATTCAGAATTTTGGCCTCTTTCAGATGATGTCATTTTTGGAGAAAATTGAGAAACTTGAGTTTTTGGTGAAGATTCTCTATATCACTCTCTATACATAATATCATGCAACTAGAAATACAACATGGCCAAAAGTCATTTCCCCCATGCATACACTATCCTATGTTGAATCATCGACCCCAATATCTCTCCCCAACCAACTGGGACTCTATGGCCCTTGCGTTCAAGTATCATCACCCCCACTATTAGTGTGCACATAACACATTCAAACTGGTCATATGTCTCCACCAAGATCTCCCACTAAATCTTATAACCCTTGATCCCAAGCTCAACATCATCCTCAGTTTCATAATACTCATACAATGCTTGAAGTCCTCACACTAGTTCATATCGCACATGTTCACTATGAATGTGTAATCTAAGGATGTTGTACATGTCCTCTAAGGTGGTTGTTGCCTCCCCCATAGGAAAATGGAAGTTGCTAATCTTTAAGTGCCACCACTCTACTAACGTTGTCAGCATGCCCTTTTTTTCCCTAATAGTGGGCATATATGTCACATAAAACAATCCTAGCTCTAGCAGCACACCCTTCTCATCATCACCTAACTAGTCTCGCAGTTGAAACACATCTGGCCTTGAATCTCATGTATAAATGGGCAAGAGATGCACTTGAAAATATCAAGCAACCAATAATGTCATTCCAAAACCCTCATTTGATATATCAAACCTAAATTGACCTAGTCAAACTTTTCTAGTTTGGGGAAAATTTGTAATTAGGAAATTGTGTTAGATTTTCTATCTAATGTGTCACATAAAATATAACAAGCCTACAGCTACAAATACATCATTCCATGCAACGTATGTGTCACACTAAGTAATTTATTTCATTCTCAATCTTATGTGACTTGAAAATGCACTTGTGTCACATAATCTCATGTGTCGCATTGCAAATGATTTCTACCCTATCCCTATGCATTTATGTCACAACGAGATGATTGTGGCGAATGGCTTATCGAATGCATCAAACATGATAGAAGATGTGTCACACATCATGCAATGCATTTGTATGCTAAATTATTTCCTAGCCTAAATGCATGAGAAAAAAAATAAAGCATGGGTTCTTAGTATGTACTGGGGTAGGCGCTCCCTTAGGACGATAGTATGTGTGGTGGGAAGCCTCTATAACTAGAGACATTTTTCTTGTATAATCACTTAGAGCTCATCAAATTTCTAAATTAGGAATGTAAAAAATGACCCTTTTTCAAATTCAAATTTCCATTTATAGGTCCAAAATTAGGGTTTTTGACCTACCTTGCCTTCTAGACACACCCTTTAACACCCTAAACCTCAAATTTGACCCTATCTTTGACCTTGATAATCAATTTTTTCTTCACCATCAAAATCTTGGCCATCCATTTGTCTTATCATGAAAATTTTCCAAATTTTTTATTTTTTTTGGAAATTTGTCAAATTTTCCCGAGGGGGAATACTCATACCCTATTGTCACCAAGACATCCTAGAGTATATCTTGACTGAATTTCTTTGACACAATGTAATGAACTACATTATGTCAAAGAGGGTAAAAAGCTAGACACTGAAAAATGTCCTAAGTCTATCAATACCATTTTTCTTGGTCGTCATCCTTTGATAATTGAATAATTTTAATTGTTCAATTATGCTTCATCATATACTTCCATTTATTAAATAATTTTTAATTATTTAATTAATTCACCTTCCCATTTCTATCCTGATCAATTAAATAAATTAATCACATCACTAATTCCCCCTTTTCTTCAATAGTTAAATAAATTATATTATTTGTTTAATTATTCCTTTATCACCTTTCATCTATAGGTAAATAATTACCATTGATTATTTATCTATTCATGATCTTTTAATTCCTCTAAAGTTAAATAATTATCAAAATTATTTAACTATCCCTTGTCATCTTCCGCTATGAAATAATTAATCTAAGTTAATTATTTAATGTCCAATTTCGATCTCCCCATTTAATTAAATTGATAAATTTAATTAAATGCTTCTTGTTCATTTTCTCTAAATAAATAATTTATTTGCCACTTGTCCCTTTCCTCCATTTTCCTCTATTTTCAAATAAATAATTTAAAATAAATAATTTATGCACCACCTATTCAAAGATGCCCTATCATTAACCCTTGTCATAGAGATGCCCTATCATTCACCCTTGTCATAGCCTTCATTGTTGTCATATCCTTCATTGTTGCCATAACCTTCATTGCTATTGTAGACATCTAAATTTGGACACTTAATTTATCTGAATTCATCCCCTTTCGTCTTATTTTCGTTAATTAAGTAATACTACTATTATTTAATTAATATCTTTAATTCTGCCAAATCCCTAAGGTATTTAA
Organism: Sequoia sempervirens; assembly: GCA_007258455.2. Classification (NCBI taxonomy): domain Eukaryota; kingdom Viridiplantae; phylum Streptophyta; class Pinopsida; order Cupressales; family Cupressaceae; genus Sequoia; species Sequoia sempervirens. The sequence goes on from VDFB02168118.1 coordinate 28,980,082, forward strand.
TCAATAATACCTTATCTCTTTAATCCTCCTTCCATCAATTGAATTAAATAAATATTTCATTTATTTAATTCCCTTCATGTCACATTCTCCATCTTTTATTATCTTATCCTAATCCATCTTCTAATTTCATCATTAAGGTGTGCACATGCCTAATCCTTGATTAGGATGTGTCACATCCTCCAACTTTTGCAAGTTGGTCTCTAATCTCTCTTAGCCACCTAACCCTCCACTAATCCTTCATTGCTCTTCCCCATGTGATCTTTGACTTGTCACATCAAGTCACATGTGAAATCTAACTCTCCTAATGTTCATTAATTAGTCTAATCAAGTACTTGCACAATCCTAATCACTTAATTGAGTCAACCCTATTAAATGCTTTTCTTTTTTGACAAGGCATCTCCCTTCCCCATGTGAATTTTTAATTCACTTTTAATCCCCCAATGCACCCTTTGGAATTTAAAATTCTTTCCCCTCTCCCCATAAGGATATTTGAGGAATTTTTAATTCCTCACATGTCCTCTCACCCACATGAGACAAGGACATCCTTTATGAGGATATCAACCAAATCCCAAGGTACTTTGTACCCCCCTCCATGTCATGTACTTCTCTTACACCTCATGTCCACCTCATCTTTCTTAAGCCTCTCCCCTCGCCACATGTCAAGATGTGAGGGCTTGTGAGTCCTCAACTCACCATAGCCGTACATCTTGGCCATGTTGTAGCTCAATCTTAATCGTCCATCTCTTCTAGGAATTCTTAAAATTCCTATAAATACCCCCTCTTTTCTCTCATTTTGGAGAGATCATTTTGCTAGCCAAACTCTTGCAATTTTATTTCTCAACCTACACTTAGCCATTTTCATGATTTCATCTATTTGCACTCATCCTCACAATATTATTTAGCTTGCATCTTGTGCCATCCAAGGAGCATACACATCAAAGATCGAAGGGCCAACCAAAGGATCGATTCGAGACAAGGTATAAGGTTCCATTTGTTGCTTTTATCTTGTGTTGTTTCCAACTTAGGCTAGTCTTGAGGTGTAGGTTGTTTTGGTGTTTATTTGCACTCTTTTGTTTGCTACTCATTTTCTACCACTTATATTTGACCTATCACATTTCTAGCACGCTCGATGGGACCCACAAACATGTCTTTTTCTTTCACGTTTGCTATTTTTTTGCTTTCCCCGCAGAGTGGCAGACCTATCCCTGCAGAGTGGCAGACTTGTCCTTACCAAGTGGCGGACTTGTCCTTCTGCTCTTTCTTCCCGAGGCCACCATTTCCACACCGTTTGTCCGATTGTCTCCGTTCAAAAGAAATTCTTCTTATTTTTTTGTGCTTTTTCCAACGATATATAACACTTGATACTTTTGAGAAGTTGGCCGGGGCACCTTCTTCTTCTCCAGTGGTAAACCTATCCTGAATGGCGGACCTATCCTTATAGAGTGGCGGACCTATCTTGCCAGAGTAGCAGACCTGTCCTGGAGTGGCAGACCTATCCTTACAGAGTGGCAGACTTGTCCTACTAGAGTGGCGGACCTGACCTCCCGAAGGTGAAATTTCAAGTATTTACCAATTTTCCTTTGGTAAATTAGGCACATAGTTTAATTAGAGGGGTCAACAAACCTTGTTTGGCGTGCTTGTGGAAGGCTATTTGACGTATCCAATCCCCTTGCCCTATTTGGCAATCCTGGGTGACGAGAAATCGTAGCTTTCCAAGTCCTTTGAGTCACCCCTTTTTCATTTTCTTAGTGGGACCTGCTTTGGAATTTCATCACCCCAAGGGACAATTCCAACCACACGTATCGGTGGGGTATATAAAGGGGGGAGAGTGAAAGCTGTACCTCAATCCAAGAACGTTGTAATTGGTGAAGCTTCGGGATGACGTGAAGAGTTGGTCCGAGCCTTTAGCATCTCGCTAAGGTTCCCAAATCATGCTTGTAATGGGTTGGTGTTCACAGTTTGGGCCTCACGTACCAGGCCTATATCGAGGACTCCTTAGCAACCATGTTCATCCTAGAGTAGAAGAATTTTTTGGCCAAACCTGTTTCTACTAAATCTTAGGGTTGTGCATCTAAATTGTCTTTCTCGTGCAAAACCAGTCATTTTTAGTCTAGCCAAATCTGTTTATCAGTGTTTGCTATATTTTGGGTCCTTTGCCTTACCCATCCATCAAAAAATCAAGCTTAAACTTATCCTTTGGCGGACCTGTCCCTCCGGTGGCGGACCTGTCCTTCCGGTGGTGGACCTGTCCTACTGTGGCTGACCTATCCTAGAGTGGCAGACCTGTCGTCACAGAGTGGCGGACCTGTCCTTACAGAGTGGCAGACCTGTCCTTCTACTCTTTCTTCCTGGGGTCGCCATTTCCACACTGTTTATTCGATTGACTCCGTTCAAAGGCAATTCTTCTCATTTTTTTCGTGCTCTTTCTGATGATATATACCACTTCATACTTTTGAGAAGTTGGTCAGGGCACCTTTTTCTTCACCATCTACCTCCTCGAGGGGGTTATACCCTACCATTCTCATCTGTTTACTCGTTCCGAGTAAACATCCACCCATTTCATACATCCTTTCATCATCTCGAACTCTCGTTCTATCAGTTCGCTCATCTGTTTACTCATTCCGAGTAAACAATCATCCATTTCACACATCCTTTCATCATTCTAAACTTTGGTTCTACCATTTTGATCATCCGTTTACTCGTTTTGAGTAAATATTCATACATTTCACACATCCTTTCATCATTCAGAACTTTGGTTCTATCATTCTGATCATCCATTTACTCATTCCGAGTAAACATTCATCCATTCAACACATCCTTTCATCATTCTGACTCTTGTTCTATCATTTCGATCATCCGTTTACTCATTCCGGTAAACTTTCATCCATTTCACACATCCTTTCATCATTCTAAACTTTGGGTCTATCATTCTGATCATCCGTTTACTCGTTCCGAGTAAACGTTCATCCATTTAGCATATCCTTTCATCATTCCAAACCCTCGTTTTGTCATTTTGCTCATCCGTTTACTTGTTTCGAGTGAACATTCGTCCATTCAACACCATGCTTTCATCATTCTGAACTCTCGTTCTATCATTTCAATGATCCGTTTACTCATTCTGAGTAAACATTCATCCATTATCACATCCTTTCATCATTCTGAACTCTCGTTCTATCATTTCTATCATCTGTTTACTCGTTCCAAGTAAACATTCATCCATTTCACATATCCTTTCATCATTTCAAACTCTCACTCTATCATTTCCCTCATCCGTTTACTCATTCTGAGTAAATGTTCACCCATTCAACACATCCTTTCATCATTCCGAACTCTCGTTCTGTCATTCCGATCATCTGTTTACTCATTTTGAGTAAACATTCATACATTTCACACCTCCTTTCATCATTCTGAACCCTTGTTCTATCATTCTAATCATTTGTTTACTCATTCTGAGTAATCGTTCATCCGTCCCGATCAACCGTTTACTCATTTTGAGTATTCATTCATCCATTTTTATTGTTCGTTCCTCCAATCAAATCATCCAAATCCCCTGAACTTTGTCTCGGGTTATTATCCAAATTGACCTAAGTATCTGATCTGATTGTCATCATTAACATCCTCTTAGGATTGTCATCCATCCTAAGTTAGTCATCATCATCGGCCCAATCAATCCATTTTCAATCTCAAAGTGGATTCGGTGCTGCAATCATCCATTCATCCTTTAATCCGATCAATCAACATCCTAAGTCACCTAGGGTAATCTCTAAATGACATTTAAAGTCCCTTCTGTCGTCCTATCTGATCCATCGAACAATCTTATCTAATCCAATCCAATCCAATCCAATCCAATCACATCCCTATCCAATCACCTTCGACCCAATCAATCTACTTCCATCTCGAAGCAGATTTGGTGTCATAATCATCCTTTGATAATCCAATCCAATCATCCTAATCTAAGCTTTAATCCAATCTCGATCTCCTAATCTGAGCTTTAATCATCCAAAATCTTTATCCATTTCCAAAATCATCCATGAATTCTTATCCTCCATCAATAGTGGTCAAGGGAAACCCTAATTATGTCAATGATGATAATGAAAGTCTTGTTGATCAAGAGGTATACGACATAGATCCCCTTGACACTATCATTGCTAGTAAGCTTTCTCCACCCACATTCCAAAATCCAATCACCCCATTGAGTTATCCCATCATGTCTTCATCTATGCCTAATCACACTCCTTATGCTACCTTTGACAAGGGATGTCCATCATATCCATCATATCCTTCATCTACGTCATCCCCTTATCCTAGTTTGCCATCACAATACCCTTATCTTGATCCCCCATCCACATCCTCTTATTTCAATCCTCCATCCACATGTACCCACTACCCTAACCTGCCATACCAATCCGCTTAGCCTAATCCTACATTCACATCTTCCTATCCTAGTCAAACACACTCACCAACTTACCCTAATCCAACATCTGCATCTCCCTATATTAATCCGCCACCTCAATCTTCCCATCCTCATCCACCATCCCCATACCCTTACTACAATCCACCACCCGCATCCTTGTGTCCTAATTCGCCATGCAAATACCCCTATCTTAACCCTTCACCTAATCCCCCATCTATTCCCAGTCCTACATCCAATCCCATTCCCCTATCTAATCCTAGTCCACCAATCCCTAGTCCTAATCCCCCACTAATCCATAAACCTTCATCCACTCATACCACACCATCTCATCCTAGAGTATGCAAGTCTCTCATTTAAGAAGTTCTCCAAGGACTTATAACAATGAAGACATCTCCCACTCCACACATTGCAGTCGTGGAACCATGCCATCCCAACCCATCATCCATGGTCATTAGTGACGAGACCCTTCTCCATCCAGCACCTATCATTGATGATACCATCACATCCTTTGAATCCACTGAGTCCCCATCTCCTACCATCACATCCTCTGAATCCACTGAGTCCCCATCTCCTACCATCACATCCCCTGAATCCACTGAGTCCCCATCTCCTACCATCACATCTACCAAATCCATTGAACACCCACCCCCTACTCCAAGATTCATCGAACCTATCAACGACACCCAAATCCAATCCACTTCTTCCACTCCTAGTATCCATTCCCAGGAATATCTTGAATCCTCCATCCTTCCATCTTCCCCACTTGAAAAGTCCCCCCATGACTCCATTATCATGCCTTCCACACAAGATGATTCATGTCAAGAGTCTAATCCAAAGCATGCTATCATATCCCCTCCTCCAGATCAAGATCCTACCATCCCATCTAGTCTACCACAAGATCACAGTCCCCCATCCATTCCATCCCATGATCCTCTTGACATTCAAGATTCTACCACTCCATCTTTGTCTCCATTGCATGAGCCTGCTACCACAAAATTAGATCCTATCATATCCCCTACTCCCTCTCCAAATACCACCCATCCAAATGCTGCTATCCCATAATCCCCTTCTCAATATCCCCAATCATTGCCTAAAAATACTATCCCCACACTGCTTGCATATCCCCTTGGTACTCTCAAATTCTTGCATGGTGGCCTCCTTGCAAAAGAAAAACACAGTGTATATACCACCCATCACCCCCCACCTAATAATGGACTCGCATCATGTTTTTAGAATAACAAAAATCCTATCATAGATCGAATGCTCAAGAACATGAACTATCAAGGAAAAGGTCTAGGCCTTCATGAGCAAGGTATTTTAGAGCCCATCCAAGTCAAAGAACAAACCTGCATGCAAGGTCTTGGATCTATTCCCCAAGACTCACAATCTAAACATGTTGGTACAACCTCTAGACATCCTCAACGAGCCTTCTCAAAATAACTACAAAACCACCCCATGCTTTCCGGCTAGATCATATGCTGCCATCCCTCCTCCTCTATATTATCACCTCAAAACAACCATCCATATTTCACCGCCATGCACGCTCCATGCTGGGTCCCTTACATCCCTCCATCCACCATCTCCACAATCAGCCATCTACTCTGTCCATCTTAGGTCCATTTATCCAAGATCCTCATCCATCCTCATCCTTTCACCCATCAACGCACCTATACATGTCATCCATCGCCACAGAGCATCCCTCGCACTTATCCCATAATCGGGATCCAGCAAGGGGCACATACCTACACATCCCTCCATCTACATGCCAATCCCCATGCTCCTACCTCCATTTTATCACATGCGATCCCGTCCCTCCACCCGTCCGGTGCTAATAAATTGCACTTTGGATGCTAACATAAAATGCATAAGTCAAAACATCCACATGAATGGCACATATCCCCTCTAAAGATTTGTAGTGCAGAAACAAAATCCCAAATCCAAAATCAAATCTATAGCAAGCTGTAAAGGCCAACCAAGCAAAGATCAAAATCCTTAGCGGATCCCAAAGATGCAATACTATTTAAAGGAAAAGTTGTAAGAACATCCAGTTGCTAATCCAAAAGCTAACCATACCCACCATTCATCTCCTAAGTCTGTTTTGGGTCCCTATGTCCCGAAATTCACTATTCCATCTCCTCCATTATCCTCACATTCTCCATCCATTAGTCCTCTTATCTTTTCACATCCATCACCACATGTGCCAATGTTGGTCCTGAACTCATCTCCCCATCACATATCCACCCCATTATTCCATCCATACGCTTTCCAACATCCCACCCATTATCCATCCGTCCCTCCTAGATTCATCCTCTTGTAATCCGTTTATCCTCCATACAATTGTACAAATCCATAGTCGGTTCGAACATGGGTCTTAATACCTAATATAGAACTTGATGCTTGAGTCCTTCATCCATATCCTTATTGCATGTCTTCTAAATCCACTTATTCACCTCCCTATCCTTATCCATCTCCTTCTGCATGCTCTGCAAAAAAATCAACAAATCCAAAAATGTCAAAAAAATCAAAAATCAAAAAAATAAAATAGTAAAGAGAAATAATCCATCCAATGGTGAAAACTTGACAACCAAGAACCTTGGATAAGTACCATGATGAAAACCTGGCAAACATGCGTCATGTGTAAATCCCCATCTGCACTCAGGGGCAACTTCCTGATATGTGCTCCCTCCATCCGCTATGCTTCCTACTATGCTTCCAGCTATGCACTTGTCTTATACATCCTTTCATCCATCCCCTCCACCCTATCAATCTTACACATCCTATTTGGCATATCTCATTTATCTCAATCCTTCCATCCTCCTTGTGATCTTGATAAGAATGGGGTAAACATATAAGCATGCTTTGGACACCTCTTAGCATACAATCCCCTCATCTGCACACTATCCTAATCCTGCACTTGTTTATCTTCCTTATCCACTTGTCATGCTACCTTCCATATCCCTTCCTTATTCATGCATCTTGTCTTCATCCATCTCACTCTTTTATCTTCCCATTGACTTGTCTTCCATCCTTCATTCCTCCTCGCACATGACATATCTAGAGTGGGGGCATCTATCTTCCTTTGTAATGTAGTCCTTGGAGACATCATCCATTCCATCATAGCATCCCTTCCATCTCCCCATCCTTATCTTCTAATCGCTCCCCATAATCCTTCTAACCTCCCTATCTTTATCCCCTTACCCATCCATCATAACATCCCTTCCCTCTCCCCATCATTCTCTTCCTGCCCATTTATCTCTATCCACATCACATCTCTTAATCCCTTGTCATTGGTATCTAGCTATAGCATACTATCTCATCATTCATCTCTCCATCATATCATTCTCCCAATTCATCTTTTGATGATTTGGATAACTATCCCATCCCTGAGCTTTGTGTAGTCATCATCCTCCGATCCAATCCAACAGGTCTATCTTGTCCCATCGTGTTGGTCCAATCATTTTATCCCCTCATCTAGGGTTATCTCATCATCTTTCATCCATCACTTGTCTTTGGCCTTCTATCAAACTACGTTGCCCCTGCGCTTTCACGTAGGCAAGGTCAATCATTTGATCTGCCCCCGGGGTTCCATCATCGATCTTCATTGCCCACTTTGTCCCTTTATCGCCTATCATAAATATTTCTACTTTGTCCATCTTATCATTTATCATCTATCATCAATCTTCTTATCTTGTTCCTATTTGTCTGTCCTGTCTTTATCATCCATTGAGATCTCATATCTTGTGTCATGTCTCTTGTTTGTCGTGTCGTCAAGCTATGCCCTCATCTAGCTGGTTCTTAACAAACAAGATCCACTTGTATCATCAGATCTAATCAGTTCTGAATATCCTGCATCATATTAAGCTTTTAATTTAGTATCCATCATCGGTCTCAATAGGATGCATCCTTCCTAACAGACCTCATCAATCCCATCCATCCCTTTGATTGATCCTATGTCAAAGGACATTTGAAATTAATTGTGATCTTTTGATGCTTTTGGATTTTGTTTATCATTTGAGCTCCCTATCATCACTTGTCATGGTCGCCTTGATCCATCATATCATGGTGTGCTTTGACTAGTCAACATAGGG